>OZ018329.1:9287898-10487898 GCA_963969495.1 Ceratothoa steindachneri
TTATTACAGCTATCCCCCGAACGTTTTCTACCCGTACTGTGTACCAAGAGAACCTTTTCCAGAGTTTGGTCCGATAGCTATGGTGACTTTGTGGACTGCATGCAATTCTAGGATAATCTAGAACCAGGATATGATAATAATAGGTGATCACCTGCCCTATTCGTTAGTGGAAGCGCCTCTCTCTACTTCTATTTAATACATACCCACCTACCCCCTACCAAATTTGCTCTTCTATCCACAGAGTTTCTGGTTGCCTGGCGCACTTTTGTCCTCTTATGAGCCTTGGTCGAGTGTTAGTTTTTACCGTGAGTTCCCTACCTGCTGCGGAGGACAAAATCTAGCTGGTCAGAGCAAGTTTAGATACGGAGTGTTTTGGGCCGTCGAATCTGCTCACCTCCTTTTAGTACAAATATAAGGTAGCTACGCCGACACCATCCCTTATGGCTAAAGGTCGATGATAATTTCGCTGAATGGCAGGTTGGGTTGGCAAAGCCCATCAACGCGCGAGCCGTTGACCGAGTATGTGTAAATATAACATTCTAGAATTTTCTGATCCTATGAAGACTCTTTTCTTAAGCTCTCATGTCAATGGGGGTCATAATCTCTACTTTCCATGTGCCTTTTTTTCTTTTTTTACAAATATGCTGACAATAAAAGTGGGCAAGCGCATGAAGATCCACCTACAAGCGTAACTTCACCTTCCCTAGGTGTCAGAGGGGATGAAGTAACACGAGATACCCCTTCGACCGGTGAAAGGACTCCTCTCTCACCATCCTTAAGCAGCAAAGGGGCTTCCACTTTGCCATCTTTGGAGGTTCTTTCGTCAGTTCCACCTCGTGAAAGGAGGTGCCCCCAACCCTGTGCTTTCTCAAGGGCCCCCTCCAATCCTGTAATAAAGGAGAGGAGGCTTGCTTCTTTCCTAGGCATACGATTGCGGGGGTTTATCCCTATAGGGCCAACCACCTTAGGGGAAGATATGGAAAACCGGAGCTCTTCGCTCAGTCTCCTCTGCAGTCCAGCAGTCATATATTTTAATATTGCCGGTTCGGCGTACCTGCCCCCTCTCTTACGTGATGGTGGTCGGTTCGCTGGCCAGAGACTTGACTCCGACGAAGGTATCTCGAATGGGATCTGTGATGCCTTGATGGGGGTATGGCCACTTGACGGCACCTCCTGAGCTAAACAATGATCCCAGAGGTGACCCAGCCACAGATAACAAGATCTTTCATAGGGGCGAAGCTTGGTTCAGTGTCAAACACCAAACCTGAATCCACTCCCGTGAAATCTTCCTTTCACATGGAATTAGAAGGAGATGAGAGAACTCCTCCCATGGCTGGTGCCCCTTTGAGGGCTAAAACCTTTTCCATAAGGATCTTGCTGAATCAGGTATGACCGGCCTCAGGGCTCCTTCCGGCGGTGGAGAGAAGCGAGTTCATTCTCTACCCCAATCTCTTAAAAAATAAATGAATTAAGAGGAAGACAAAGAGGACTAAGCGTTCGTCTTCTTCCTAGGTATCTCTGGGACGGAGGAGTCCGATGCAATTTCGGTAACTTAACAGATCAAGATCAGCACATCCGGACCCTAGGCGCCCTCGGTCAGGAGCCCAGACAAGGACCAAAGTCTCAAGTGCGTTGAGCGAGGCCTCGGTTACTTTTAGCATTTTGGCCAAGGTTTACATGATCCATCAGAGGAGAGCATTCGCTAGACTGATTTGTAGAGAGCCGAAGGTGACCCGTATCTCGGACGAGAGCCTTGTGCCAAATCTGACAGATCTTTCCCTGGCAGCCATGATTAGTGCCCTTTGGACATTTAATAACTCACAGGTTAGTGTGACGTCGTACTCTACAATGAATTTCGTGAAAGGACTGGTTTATGCGAGGAATTCGTGGACTATTCCACATATGACATCATCTTAGAGCTAGCCAACAATGGAGCGGTCAAATCGAACCTATTATGAGAAAGCAGGAGGGGCCTCGAGATCCACGCCTACACTCTTATCACTCTTCATCACGTTTGACCATGACAGGCATTCTGATTCAGAGCGTGCTGATAGGTATTGCTCCCGCGTGAAGGCATTCATGTCAGTGTCCCAGAGGTGGTACTATTGACTGGTTCGGCCAAACGAATCGCTCCTGTATAAGTTGTTTCCAAGCCTTTCGCGATGAGTTCTTATCGTGTATGGCCAAGTGTGTCAATTGCGAGGAACTGTAACAGACTTCTCCAAAGGAGTGTGGTGCTTCCCTATTGGGAAGGAAATCTTGGCCGTTGAGGCTACGGATTGTCTCTCATTTCGCGAGGCAAAGGGCTTTGACCTGGCGTGCACGACGCAGCCTTGAATGTTTTCTGCATCAATTTACATTAGGCTTCTCTACTCCTAAGCCTCCAGGCCTAGGAACGTGGTCGTTTTTGCGCCTATTTGGAACCCTTCTTCGAGTCCTACTCACTCGGGCTTTCTCCTGGTAGAGCTGGTGGGGCACAAAAGGTTCATACTCTGGCTCGGTTAAAACCAGGGCTCCCTCTCCCTACCCCAGCGCGACCGTTTCCCGTAAGGGAAAACAGCCGCGCATCTCCACAGAGGTATTTGACTCATAGGAGGCAACACTCTTGAAGGTAGTCATAGGGCTGTCCTTATGTTGCCCACAGAAAGGAGAACACCACCAAAGGAGCCTCGGCTTCTACTCTCTCAACACCTGCTGTGCTGGGTGGCTCGGATAGGGTGGATCCTCAAAAGGAGGGACGACCGCCTCCAAAACTGCCAGGCCCACCGAAGGTTTCGAGGCAGAGGGAGGAAAAAACTTGCATAGTGAGACAAACCTACTCCGATAAGACCTCGAAGGCGACAGCGCCTTGTTCGGCCAACAAAACCCGGAGTTTGCTTCCAGGAAGCGTTTCGCTATTCATGTGAGGAACTTCTCTTCGAAGAGGGCCCTCAAATTTCCTCCGAGCTAGGACTGGAGGTGATATTCCTTCATCCTAATTCCCATTGACTCCGCGAGACAACTGAGAGGAGCTGCACAGGCTTGTATCCTCCCGTTCTTCCTTAGATATCTCTTTGCAGAAGAACAGGCTGGGCGCGTGCGCCCTGTACACTCTCCCAGGGTAAAAAGGTTTTGCTACTCCACCACTAAGGAATGGGGAGCAGGAAGGAAGATGCGCGATTTCCACCTGTATGATATCTCCGTTCTTCTCGTTGCTTGAAATACCTCTTTTGAGGCAGTAGCAGTAGAGCCACACCTGGATAAATGGTTTACTGTTATATTTGTATATATTTCATTGTCAGCTACTTGATCAATCTCTGGGTGATAGGGGTGATAAATATGGATGAGTTGACGCATCACTGCCCGAGAACCGCTTCCTTATCCTGTATTGCTCTATCTATGTGATCTCTGGATGCACAGCCTGAATTTGAGGGGAAGGTAGTCGATAGCCTGCATATACTGATCACTTTCCTATTCAAATATCATTTTCTGTACCCCGCTCCTCCTCTTGTGGTGCTTGGTGCAGGCACGGTGGTCCGCATTTCAGGAAATGACTGATTTCTCTGTCCTATTTGAGGAGTTTAGGTCGGTGGGTGAGGCCGTTCGCTTCTTCTCTCGCAACCTCATCGCCAATGGCCTAACTATCATTCCTAAAACATCTAGCTCTTTCTCACCCGACCACTTGCTGTTGGCCAGCCGAGTGTGAGACGACCTTCAAACAGAAGCGATGAGACTACATGAGTTATAAGCGCCGCTCTAACGATTTCAATGTAAGTGAATTTCGTCTGGCTAGAGTTAGGTTCCGATATGTTTCGAAGCACACCCACCTCTTGTCCTAGGGAGCACACGTGAATACACTTAACAGGCAAGACACTTCTAGCCAAGGTATGCAAGCGAGTCAAAAGGAATTAGAAAATATCTCACAGGCCCTTCCTCCCATCTTCAGGAGAATGGGAGTCATTATCGGCCGCTTAGCAATCTCTAACCGGATTGCTGATCTACAGTATTCACTTCAATTTGTGATAGCGGTGAAAAAGGAAGAATGGGCTTTCCGCTCTTGCTTTGTTTGCAGACACAAAACCTGTTTCTAACGATGTCTTCTATGCTATGCATCGACACCTAGGTGGCCGAGGCATGACCTTTCTGTTAGATTTGTTCAACATGATCTGGGCAGAGGTTATTCTCAAAAACTACTAACGAATTGATACTATGCTTGCTTTTCACAAACCAGGGAGATATCTTTACACCCCCGCCGCTTTCCGACCAATTTCTCTAATCTCTTGCGTGTGCAATTTGATGGAGAAATTGGTAAATGTTAGACTATCCTTGTTTATCGACAGCGAAGGCCACCTGCCTTCTGCACAGTGTGGCTTCCGCCAGTTGCACTCTACGGCTGATGCTTTGCTACGACTGAAAAATGCCGTCCGCGAGTCTTTCCTTACTAGACAGCACTATGCCAAGATGATTTTAGATCTGGAGGAGGCCAAATATACCGCTTTGCGATACGGCATCATTTAAACTATCCTCACGATGGGGGCGAGGAAACGCCTCCCAGTCTTTATTTTTGAGCTTTTTCGAGATCGTTGATTCCGCCTACGTGTGGGGGAGCCCTATTTGGCCCCATGGATCATAAAGAGGGTGTCCCAGAAGAAGGTGTCCTCAGTGTCACACACTTTGTTTTGAGCATCAACAATATCACCTCATTGATGTCGAGAGATGTTCTCACTACGCTCTCTGGGGACGACCTTTTGATATCTTTTGGTGCAGCCCAAATGCTAAGTCTAGAGAATCGACTTCACAGGCATTGAATCGAACCTATTACGAAGCACACAGGTTTCGGTCTTTCTTCTCAAAGACTAAGATAGTGCTTTTCTGCCGCCATCCACGGCTCATACCAACTCAGACTTGTTCGTAGACGGGGTTTGCCTGGAAGTGGTTGATTCGCACCGTTTTCTTGGTCTTTCTTTCGACCGAACCTTCACTTGGAAGGATTATATCCGCAGGCTTAGGGTCTCTTGTATCCACGTTATAGACATTATTCTTTCTGTGACGTTCAACACCTGGGGTGCTGATAATGCTACTGCCTTGTTTTTCTAACGATCCTTTGTTCGATCAAAGCTTTATTGTGGATACGAGTTTTATGCCTCAACAGGCTAACGTCTATTGCTGTAGGTGGACTCGATCCACCACAGTGGTCTCTACCTGGTCAACGGTGTCTTT
Source organism: Ceratothoa steindachneri (assembly GCA_963969495.1). NCBI lineage: Eukaryota > Metazoa > Arthropoda > Malacostraca > Isopoda > Cymothoidae > Ceratothoa > Ceratothoa steindachneri. Next base: position 9,293,098 of record OZ018329.1, read on the forward strand.
CGGCACGTCCTCCCCCATTGAGAGCCTACTCATCGATGCTGGGGTGATTCCACTTGGTCTAAGCTGTGCTTTCTGCGTCTATACGCCCTGGAACATGTTTCCTTCTTTTTTGTTTTTTCTTTTGTTTTTATTCTTTTTTGAATTTTTGTTCTATAGTCTTCCGCTTATTTGTTAGTGTTTTTATCTAGCCGAACCTGTACCCTAGGCTGTAAAGTTATAACGGCGAGTTTTGCCCCAGTAGGCAGTCGCCAGATAGATTTAACAAAAATCATAACTTAGAAGAGATTCAAACAATGCCTCAAAGACTCAAACCATGAAATCGAAAAAGTTGACCTAAATATAAATCTTGGAGAAATCAAAATTCCTGCCAAACCAACCTGAGATTGACATGATAGACATTTCAAATGACAACTATCCAATTGAATTTGTAGAGAAATATATATATCTTGTTCAACAGATTACAATGTCACCGAGAAAAGGTCAAGAAATCCAATGGAGATCGCTTTTGGATTGAGAGCAGTTGGGAAGGCAAGCATCGTCTTCAAAAGTAAAATGCCCATGTGTCTGAAAAGAAAAGTATACGACCATTGCATAATCACAACTATAACCTATGAAGCAGAGACTTGAAACATGACTTATGTATATTAAACTTAGAACAACACAAAGAGCGAATGAGCATTTTATAATGAGGATAACTTAGCATGACAGAAAATCAGCCCTTTTGGACACGTAGACAACCTGAACTTCGGGATATAAGAAAATTAAAATGGGATAGAGCAAGTCATATTGAAAGATTCCAAGACAATAGATAGAGCAGTAAAATTACCGATTGGACTCCACTTGATAGAAGACAACCGAAAAGGAGACCAAAAAAATAGATGGAGAGATGATCTTTAAAAATATGCAAAAAAAGTAAGAAATAAATTGTACAAGACCGACAAATAGTCAGAAAGATGGAAAAGACCTTCTCTTATCAGTTTGAGGCAAACGACTAAAATAATATATATATGAAAAAAAAACTAACAAAGTGCACGTGAGCCAAAATTATGCAGATACATACAAAGAGAAGTGAAAAACGATTCCGAGCGCTTTCGTCTATATTCTTAAAGACTTTTTCAAGGAATGAACAGGAGGCAGGATATACATTGCCTTAAATAGTGGAAAGCTTATTTCTCATTTTGCTTTCTCTTGAATATGCGTTGGAAAACATCTCTTTTATCTATTGTTGTGATCGTTGAATTTCAGTTATGAGTTTGTGAAAGGAGGCCTTATACACAGACGTAAATTACTTGCATAATTATGTTGTTGAATTTGTTAAATTCACGTGCACTAGGTTTTAACACTTCGAAGTAACCAAATTGTTGTACTAGTGACCAAGGTCTACGAGAACTCAACAAACATGATACATTGTTCTGCCGAGAATGAAGGCTCGATAGACTTGACCCCGTAAGGGGCGCGGCGATTTGCCATCCTGGCCGCCGTGCTGACGGTATCCAGCGCTCCGTCCGGCCCCAGCTTAGCCTCTCTTCCTTCCTTCAGATAGCCCGATTTCTCTCCTACCTCGTCGCTTTTCATACAACCTCTCCCACAACTTTCTCTGGTCAGCCTCTAATTTCACAGGGTAGGTGCTGACCTTCTTCTTAAGCCAACCACCCCGGATCGGGGCTGGGGGGAGAAGGGACATTGTTCCCTAACCCCTGAGCTCTGGTTCGGGATGTTTTTTTTTAACAACCTGCTTCATTCCCACCCATACCTTCCTCACATCCCCTTTCCTCTCCTTTTCACATTCTATCAATTTTACGCCGTGTCCAAGGTGGAGCCGCCATGCCGATGGACTACCAGGCCACCAGGCGGGAGGGGTGGTCCCGAATGGCGGCGCCTGGCTCTGCCGGGCTTGTAAGCACCTCTTGCAGTGCGGGCAACTGCGAGAGGTGATGAGCTATTGCGTCCCGTATTAAAAAGAGGGTCACCATGCCCATGTATGACAAAAAAAAACCCAAAACCCAACCCCCAACTTCCCCAAGAAAATCAACGGAGCCGCCCTCGGGCAGCTCCACCGAGAAAATGGAGGTCCTCCCCTTGTGCTTGCGCAGGTGACCCTCCATACTTCTTTAACCGGAAAGGAGGCTTACTCCTCTCCTACGCCTACGGGTGTAGGGGACTCCCCCTCACCTCCTTCTCTGGAGGTGCTTTCGGGCACCTCCCTATCTCCAGCGGCAGTCCCTCCTTTGCTTTCTAAGGGGACTTCCAAGAAAGCCAGCAGGCAGCCCATTGCCGACCGCCCATCTTGCAAGCGGCTTGGTAGGGCAAACCCCCTTAGGATGGAGAGGGAAGCCAGGCCCCTTCGGTCGCTTCCCTCAAAAGACCTGCTGGCAAGAATTTTAAACCTTGCTGGGGTCAAGGCCTGTGCCTCCCCACACAAGACTGGCGACACTGCCAAGGGAACCTGCGATGTCCTGGGAGGGGATGGCCAACTGGAGGCCCCTCCTGTGATAGACATGGTCCTTGAGGAGACCCAGCCTCAGACGGTAGAACCTTCCATGGGGGGGAATTCGGGCTCAGTGGCAAGCACCGAAGCCGAATCCGCCCCTATGCAGGGTCCTCCTCATACGGCTGAGGACTCCGAGGCAGTACAAGGAGGGGAGGGATCTACCAGGAGCTTCTCCATTTCGGAGAGGGATCTGGCTGAGGCCGGTCCATCTGGCCTAGGGGCTTCTGCCGGCGGAGGTGAGAAGCGGGTTCATTCTCTGCCCTCCTCTCCAAAAAAGAAAAAAGACTAAAAAGACTAAAAAGACGAAGAAGACTCAAGGCTCTTCTCCATCCGCGGGGACGGATGGGTCTGCTGCCACTTTGGTAGGGGACCAAGCCAAGATCGGCACATCCGGCCCCTCTACCCCCTCGTGTGCAAAGCCCCTGACCAAGACTAACACCAAGAGTGCACAGGGCGGAGCCTCGATAACATCGGGGCCCCTCATTCAGAGGTTACCTGGCGTTTTCGAGCCTGCTGGCTTCAAACGCCTTCTCGTTATTCACTCCACTGATGGCACGATGTTGTCCAAGGGCAACATGATCCATCAGAAAAGAGGATTAGCTAGTGCAATTGGTACAGAGCCGAAGGTGACCCGTTTCTCGGACGGGAGCCTTCTGGCAAATGCAGCGAATCCCGCCGAGGCGGCCAAGATAAGTGCTCTTCGGACACTTCATGGCACCCTGGTGAGTGTGACGCCGCACTCTACCATGAACTTTGTGAAAGGAGTAGTTTATGCGAGGGAATTCGTTGACTACTCCATTGAGGACATCACCCTAGAGCTGGCCGACCATGGGGCGGTCAAGGTCGAACGTGTGATGAGAAAACAGGGAGGGGCTCCGAAACCCACCCCTACACTCTTCGTCACGTTTGACTGTGACAAGCTCCCTGAGTCGGTGCGTGCCGGTTGGTACCGCTACCGCGTGAAGGCATTCGTGCCACTGCCGCGGCGGTGCTATTACTGTCACCGCTTCGGCCATACGAATCGCTCATGTAGACGTGCAAAGTCGGGGTCACCCGAAGTCTGTGTAAATTGCTCCAAGGTCGCACACGATAAGTCCAAATCGTGTGTGGCCAAGTGTGTCAATTGCGGAAAGCCGCACCCAGCTTCTTCGAAGCAATGTGGTGCATATCTCCTGGGGAAAGAAATCCTGGCCGTTCAGGCCCAGGAAGACTCTCATTTCGCGAGGCTAAAGACTTGGTCCTGGCGCGCCCGGCTCTGCCTGGGACGTCATATGCCTCAGTAGTTAGAAAGGCACCCTCTGCTCCTGGCCCATCCAGGCCAACGAGCACAGTTGTTCCCGCGCCCATTCGGAACCCTTCTGCGAGCTCTACCCAACCCGGGCCCTCTTCTGGTAAAGCTGGCGGCAAAAAGGGTTCATACCCAGCCCCGGCTAAAACCAGGGCTCCCCTCTCTTCTTCCAGCGTGACCGTTTCCCGCAAGGCGAAACGGCCACGCGCCCCTACCGAGTCGTTAGACTCACAGGAGGCAACACCCCAGAAGATGGTCGCTAGGCCATCTTCGGGGGTTCCTAAAGCTGTCCCCCGAAATGAGGACAGCAACAAAGGAGCTTCGGCTCCTTCGCCCACTCCCCGAGGTGGAGCAAGTGGCTCGGAGATGGTGGTTCCTCGAAAAGAGGGCCCCCGCCTCCGTAGCCACAACGCCCGCCTAAGGTTTCGAGGCGGAGGGAGGAAAAGACGAGCATGGTGAGCCCAACCTCCCCCAATAAGTCCTCGAAGGCGACAGCGCCTCCAGCGCTTTGTCCGGCCAACAAAGCCTGGAGGGCATATTCCTTCAATGGAATTGCCGTGGACTCCGGGCCAACTGGGAGGAGCTGCGGAGGCTCGTCTTGTCCCGCTCCCCGTTAGCTATCTTTTTGCAGGAGACCATGCTAGGCGCGTGCCCCCTGCCCGCCCTTCGGGGGTACAAGGGTCTTGCGACCCCACCACCGCGGGATGGCCAGGCTGGGGGATGCGCGGTTTACACCCGGCATGATGTCTCCGTTCTTCCTTTCTCTTTAGATACCTCGTTTCAGGCAGTGGCTGTCCAGCTGCACCTGGATAGGAGGTATACTATCATTTCTGCGTACATTCCACCGTCCGCTGACTTCGACGCGGGGAACTTCCGCCGCGTCGTGGCACGGTTGTCGAGGCCCTATCTCTTGCTTGGAGATCTAAACGGCAGGCATCCTCTCTGGGGAGATTACTCCATAAATCTCAGGGGACAAGTTCTTGCCGATCTGATCGAAGAGCTTGAGATGGGTGTCCTAAACGTGGATGAGTTTACGCATCACTGTCCGAGAACCGCTTCATTTTCTTGCCTTGACCTATCTTTGTGCTCTTCGGATGCACAGCCTGATTTTGATTGGGGGGTGGTCGATGACCTCCATGGTAGTGATCACTTTCACATTCAAATATCATTTTCAGGGCAACTGCCGCCTGAGAGATTACCTCAATGGTTCTCGGCGCGGGCGCGGTGGCCTGCATTTCAGGAAATGACTGAATTCTCTATCTCAGTCGAGGAGTTTAGGTCGGTAGATGAGGCCGTTGAGTTCTTCTCTGGCAACCTCATCGCCGTAGCCCTGACTACTATTCCTAGGACGTCTGGCCGTTTTGCACGCCGACCACTTCCATGGTGGTCGGCCGAGTGTGAGACGGCCCTCAAACAGAAGCGTTATGCCTACATGCGCTATAAGCGCCGCCCGAACGATTTCACCGTCGCTGAATTTCGTCGGGCTTTGGCTAGGTTCCAGTATATTTCGAAGCACGCCCGCTGCTCTTCTTGGCGGGCATACGTGTCTTCACTTAACGGAAAGACCCCTTTAGCTGAGGTGTGGAAGCGAGTCAAAAGAATTCGGGGCAAGTTCTCGCAGGACCCCCCTCCCGTTCTCCAAGAGAATGGGACCGCAATCTCGGACCCCGCGTCCGTGGCAAAAATCCTTAGCGACCGCCTTTTTCACATTCTCTAGCCGTGATGCTTCTCCGCCAGCATTCAATGCACGTCGTGATGTCGCGGAAGGCCGCCGGCTGGACTTTACCTCCAGAGGCGGAGAACCCTTCAACGACAAGTTTACTGTGAGTGAGTTGCGTTTCGCTCTCGCTTCTTGCACGGACACCACCCATGGTCCGGACGATGTCCCGTATGCCATGCTTTGACACCTGGGTGAGCAAGGCATGGCCTTTCTGTTAGATTAGTTCAACATGATCTGGGTGGAAGGTCTTCTCCCAGACTCCTGGCGAATCGCTACTGTGCTCGCCTTTCGCAAGCCGGGGAGAGATCACTCTACTCCGACCGGTTTCCGCCCAATCTCTCTAACCTCTTGCGTGTGCAAGTTGATGGAGAAATTGGTAAATGTTAGATTAGCCTTTTTCCTGGACAGCGGACGCCATCTGTCTTCCGCACAGTGCGGCTTCCGCAAGTTCCACTTCACGTCGGATGCTCTGCTCCGACTGGAAAATGCCGTCTGCGAGAAATTCCTTCGTAGACAGCACTACGCCACGGTTTTTTTCGATCTGGAGAAGGCCTATGATACCGCATGGCGATACGGTATCATGGAGAATCTCCACACGATGGAGGCGAGGGGACGCCTTCCAATGTTTATATCTGAATTTTGGCGAGATCGTCGATTCCGCGTACGGGTGGGGGGAGCCCTCTCCGGCCCAAAGGAGCAGGAAGAGGGTGTTCCGCAGGTAAGTGTCCTCAGTGTCACACTCTTTGCCCTGAGCATCAACGGCATCACCTCGGTGCTGCCGGAAGATGTTCTCGCTACGCTCTACGTGGACGACCTTTCGATCTCTTTTTGCGCGGCCCAGATGCCAACTCTGGAGCGTCGACTCCAACAGGCATTGAACCGCGTCTCTCGCTATGCCGAAGCGAACAGGTTTCGGTTTTCTTTGGCTAAGACTAAGGTGGTGCACTTCTGCCGCCATCCACGGCTTCACCCCGACCCAGATTTGTTTTCCTAATGGGGTGCGCCTGGATGTGGTTGAGTCGCACCGTTTCCTTGGTCTTGTATTCGACCGATGCCTCACCTGGGAGGCTCATATTTGCAGCCTTAGGGACTCTTGTACCCGCGCCATGGACATTCTCCGTTCCGTGACGTTCAGCGCTTGGGGCGCTGATAAGGCTACTGCCTTACTTTTTTATCGATCCTTTGTTCGCTCGAAGCTCGACTACGGATGCGAGTTTTATGCATCCGCATCCGAGCGTTTATTGCGCAAGGTGGATTCGATCCACCATACCGGCCTTCGCCTTGCGACCGGTGCCTCCCGCACTTCCCCCATTGAGAGCCTGTTGTCGATGCTGGGGAGATGCCACTCGCTCTGCGCCGCGTGCAGTGCATCACCCGCCTGTACGCGTGAGCCCGGCGCCTCCCTCAGTCACCAACAGCTCTCACCGCTTCCGCAGCTGATCTCGATGGTGCCTATGCCGCCGAGAGACGCCAGTCATACCCTAAGCCCTTTGGGTTTAGGGCTAGCAAACTCCTTCGAGAGGTAGATATAGCTCTCGGGCCGGTGGCGCCCCTTGTTCTGCCCAGGACGCCACCCTGGAGGGTACCACATTTGGCTATTTGTCGCCACGCCTCTGCTCCCAAAGCTTGTACCACGCCGGGAGTATTGCGTTCGACCTTTTTGGAGCACACATCGTGTCACGCTGGAACCGTGCCAGTGTATACGGATGGCTCCAAGTCCCAAGAGGGGGTCGGCTTCCACACCGTATATCCCCTCTGTTTGAAGTCAGCGGGGCTCTACCAGGCGCTGCGTCTGTCTTCACGGCCGAGCTGGTGGTAATACACCACTCGGTACGGGAAATTACGCGACGTGTCCGGTTTGGAGACCGGATTGTGATCTATAGCGACTTACAAAGCTCCCTGAGTGCTCTCGGGGCATTGGAATCTCTGCATCCCCTGGTTCGCGATATCCGTGACGCCACGGTTTTGGCGAGCCGGGTGGATCTCGAGATTATCTTCTGCTGGGTTCCTGGACATGTAGGAATTGCGGGGAATGAGCGCGCCGATGAGGGCGCCAAAGAGTCCGCGAGGATTCTGCGACCGGACCAGCGTTTCGCTCTTCCTCACACTGACTACATGGCAGGAATACGGGCAGCTCTTCGGACTGCTTGGCAAAGAAGATGGGAGACGGTCGAAGGGAACTTAAAGTTGCGTGCCATTGCACCGCGACTGTTCCCATGGACCTATCCCCCAATGCCGAGGCGGCTTCAGGTTGCTTTCTGTCGTCTCCGAATCGGACACACTCGTGTAACGCATCGCTATTTGATGGAGCGCTTGCCTGCGCCCTATTGCAACGACTGCGTCGTCCCCCAGACTGTTCGGCACATTCTTGTCGAATGTACAAGTCTGGGTGATCTTCGCGCACGATACCTGTCCCAGTCCTGGGATGGGCGGGGTCACTACCGCCTGTCCCTTGTGCTCGGGACAGATTCGTGCACATTGACTTGTGGACTTGTTGACTTTTGGGGGGAGGCTGGGCTTCTCCCCTTTATTTAAGGTTCCTTTTTTTGTTATTGTTTTGTTTGTAGGTTGCACTCTCCTGCACCGGGGTGAGGGGGACCTCCCCCCGCTGCCGGAGATTGCTTCGATTGTTAAGTTTTTCCAATTTATATCATTGTTAAGTTTTCATATTTTTACTTTAAAGTAGCCTAGTTCTAGGCTGTCGTGTTTTTCGGCGACTTATGCCCAAGTGGGTAGTTGCCAGATGGGCTCCATAAAAAAAAAAATCAAAAATTATCGATAGACTTGAAGAGAAAGATGGTTTCGGCATTGCAGAAGCCTGGTTTACAGCATCCAGTGAAACGATATAGCCTGGAAGAAAAAGAAAGCATCACAGACAAAACTTTAGCTGACTTCGTGACTGAATAAAGTCGACTTTTCTTTACAAACTTTCATTCGATTCCTGTTTCTTAGAAGTAGACCCATCAGAATGGAATGGAAGAAGTGATTATCAAGCAGTGAAAGAATATACTAATACTATGAATGTCACCAATGACAACACATAAAGAGCTGGAGCCTTGATTGAGAGCTACAATAATCATCTTACTAAAAATCAAGATCATCTTCAGTACCTTTTACAGGTTGTCGAAGGTCACAGAGATAAATTTACAAATACAACAAAATATGCATTGAGGAAAAGCATGAATAATTAATAACAAAACTCAGTTCATTGCAAAACACTGTGGAATAGGCCTCCTGGAGATACCACATTAAAAAAATAGCGCCTTTTCAGTTACCTCAAGAGTGGTGCGGAAAAACTGTAAAACATTAAACTTTGTACACTTTGTGGCACTAGTAAAGCACGTTCAACAGAGCTCAAACTTGGCAACAATTGTTTTTATAGGTAGCCTCACAATTTGCGTGGGTGAGACTAACAAATTTAATATTATGAAAAACCACCCAGGGCCAGTCTAATATATATATATATATATATATATATATATATATATATATATATATATATATACACGAGTGTATATATATAAATATAAATATATATAAGTAAATATACATATTTCTCGAAACGTGTAATTAAAATTTGGAACTTTAAATAATTTAAAAAAAATATCAAAGTTGCTTTTGGTAGCAATTGAATATTCTATTCTTATTTACTCATGGAAGTTTACTTCCTAATATTAAAAAAAAAAAGAAATATAAAATTTTAAATTACCCTACAATAAAATGCTGATTATTATTATTATTAAAGTTCCAAGCCACAACCCCAACTGGAAGAGCAAATAGCTATAAGCCCAAGGGCCCCAGCGGGGAAAGAAACCTGGTATGGAAAAAACGAAACAAAGATTAAGAAAAACATAATAAATAAATAGAAAATCAAAAAAAAAAAAAAAAAAAAAATTAAATGCTATAATGTTAAAAATATTATAATATTATATATGTGTGGATAATGAATAAAATATTAAAGTTATAAGTTTCTGTTAATTAAAAATGTATTAGCTAATAGTCACAACTCAGCAAATCATAATGTTACATAGCTACAGAATATTAAATATTTGCACTAGAATTTCGTTCATCTAAAGCATTAACTCGATGTAAATTCCATCCACCTTTGTGTTAATAAAAGTAAAAATCTTCTGGATGCTATGCAATGGGGAAACTGGCAAAATTTATCAAGTGTCATTAAAGTTTTCTAAATTTGCCAAACAAAAGAAAATTAGCTAAATTTGAACAATTGACTAAATTCAGAAACCATGATGACTTTTCGGCAGTCGTTCAGATCGGACAGAAATGCTTTAGAGGCTTTAGGGTATGTTACCTCGCTACTGGTAACATGTATTTCAGTCTTACCTGTTTCCTGATTTCGTTATCGGTGACCTAACTTAGGTCCCCTAGCTATTTCATAACTATTAATTGGTAGCGAGCAGAACTAACCACAATACCTGACGCAAGGCGGGTACTGTATCCATAGCATCTTTACATGGTCATCCACCATCGCTTTCGAGGCGATGGTGGATGACCATTGGTCAACGATGGCTTTTTTCAATTCCTTACACTTTCGATGTAATGCTGCTCGCAAGGCCCTTTTGGGCTTATAGCCTTTCTGTATTTTTTATAATAATAGTACTAATAATAATAAGAAGCATTTCCTTTTCCAGGAAAACAGCCTTCCTCATTGTGTCCCATTCTATCTCCGGGATTTTCTCTGCCAAAAATTCTATAAAGATTTTTCGCTCCATTTTTGTGTCTAGTTGCTAATTAAAATATTTCACTCCTTCTCCTCTCCCCCTTCCCCATTTTTACTTCCTGTTTTTCGTTTAAAAATTTGCTTTAGGAAATTAATTATTATCTCTGCTTGTGTCTTTTCGTCAACCTAATTAGAAAGCAAATGAGGCTGGTATTCTCCAAACGTGGCCACAGTCATAATAGATGCTCATAATATTTGGTCTCCTCTTTGCCATCTCCTTTCTTTTCAAGGTAAATATATATATATATATATATATATATATATATATATATATTACCATCCAAAACTAGATAACAAAGTCTAAAAATCTACATTTTCTATAAAAAGAATAAAAGTTATAAGTAAACTAATGTGTATTTTAAGAAAAGATGAATTCAAAAGTAGAGAACGATAATTTATAACTTTAAGTTTATAAGTAAAATTTCTTAATGTATGTATGGCAACACTGTCCCAAGTGTATTGTTGACTGATACTGATGATATGACTTATTTATCAGAATGGCGAGACGATTTATGGTCAACAAATCCTTAATAAAGCAGGTTGTCCAGTGGAAGAGTGAGGGAATGACACGGTCGGATTTTTGGAGGTATTGAAATGGGTGAAAAAACAAGTGTGATTTCACACATAATAAATATTCATGAGGATGCTGATAAAAAAAACATGTTGCCCTCAGAAAAAAAACTCAGGGAAGATTGCATGATGCCACTTGGAAAAGGTGAGACTCATAATTCGGCCGCTTTCTAAGAAACCATGCAATCATAAATGAACTGAATAAGGCAGGTAAGTTGGCCTTCTCTACTGCCCATGTCTCATGGAGTGCTGAAAAGTAGGAAAGTGTTACAAACTTAATTTGTTTAGATCAAATGGAAAACAGAATGTAAGGCGTCAGAAAGTTAATCGATTTAGGTCTTCATGCACTAAAATGACGTTAGAATTTCGAGGTGGCAGGAATATGATTCAGGACATGATCTTAAATGTTGGGCTCTGTCAGCTCGTCTGTTTACGCGGCAAAGTAAATGCTGAAGTATACAATAATGTGTTTCATAAGCCCAAAATCCTCTCTTTCAAACATCGGGTCAAGCTGAGCTAGTTTTCATGTAGGGTAATATGCTTGTACCCCAAAGCAAAGACGGTAAAGAAGTTCTTAGCTGCCAAAAATAGCGAGGTGATGAACCTCCTTAGTTAGAACCCTGAATTAAATCCAAAATAAAAACTAGGAAAGATACTCGGTGAGAAGGTGATGGCTCAGGAACCGACAAATGTTGAAGAGCCCTGTCAAAGATTGAAGGAATAATGATCTAAAATCAAACCAGAAAAATGCGACACATTGGTAAAGTCGTACAGCCAATGATGTGCTTAAGTTATTTCGAACAAACCTAAAATACTTCATATTAATGTTTTGTTTGATATCTATGAGGCAATTTATTAGTTTTTTGATTATGGCTGTATATATACTTATCGTTGGCTAGTTTTTGTTGCATCCCTTTTTAAAATAGACATTACGCATAGCTTTTTATCATTTTTACTACTAAATAAAGGTTGAACACTAACAAATGAAAATTTCAAAGATATTCTGTAATTTTCCAGAAATTAAATGAGTATTTTCTAGAAAATGTGGATTTTGGTAATTTATTCGCTATTTTTAGACGATCTTTTATATAAACATAGCATAAAGAAAGCAATTTAATGCGAATGAGCACAGGGGACCGTAAAACAGATAAAGCGATATTGGAAGAAATTTTAAAGCGAAAATAGCGAAAGGCAGCTTAATAAAGGTAATCCATGCATATAAAGATAGATGAATGGTGCTGTAGGTAATATTTGTCACCATTGGCACCTCTGAATTCAGCGCATGCGTATTATCTGGTGTTGCTAGTCTCTTCTTCCTATTATAGTAGAATTAGTTATCCATCATCTCTGAGGAAGCAAATACCATGCTTGAATTCAATTCTCCAAATATTTAGAGAAAGCAAGCGGCGCTGTTTGGGATTCACTCCGAGAGCTCCAATGCAAAGGTCTCCGAGTGTTTGGGTGTTAATCCGAGGAAGGTGCAGAGGATAAGGAAACAGTTGGATGAGTCAGAATGTGATTACGAGAGTATGTGGGCTCGAAAACGTTACTGTAAACCTTCCCATACGAACCACCCCCAATTTGTCGCGGAGATCCAGGTCATAATTAACAACGATCCAAGACGGCCAATGATGTACATAACCAAGGAGGAAAGTGTCAGAGTCCATTTCAGGCAGTTGATGCATGAGGGCATCAGCTGATGCTCATACAATATGAAAAATGCCCACTTTTGTCGCAGAAGAGGAGGGGCAAGCGGAAAGAACATGTTGCTATTCTTGTAACAAACTAAAGCACCCCCCAGCCTGGCATGTTTTGGTTCTTCTCAGACCAGAAAAATTTCTGCCAGTACAAGGTGGCAAGCTCTCAAAACAACCGTTAGATTGCCATGTTCACCAAAGGTATACTCAGAGTCATGAAGTTTCTGGTCCACACCATTGTGGTTTAGTTGGTCAGTTGCCATGGCCAGGTTATATCCGTGTTTAACTTCCTGAAGGTCCTCAGATTCAATACGGATGGCTACATAAAGTGCCGGGGATCATCACAGTTTTAACCCAGTTAAGACAGAGGGAGAGTCGAGAAGGCCTGCAGCAGATTTCGTCGCCGCCTGAAAGCCGTTGCTAGGCCGATGGTGCTTTTATTAAAGAAAATGAATAGTATGATACAATCCTTCGTCTTTAACATGTAACTTTGGCAAATATATCTGTATAAATTCACAATACTTCGTCTTATTTTCTTTTATATTGAAGTTAGGCTGAAAATTACCAACCATCTCTGCATATAAATATATATATATATATATATATATATATATATATATATATATATATATATATATATATATATATATATATATATATAAATATATATATATATATATATATATATATATATATATAATATATATATATATACATATATATATATATATATATATATATATATATATATATATATATATATATATATATATATATATATATATATATATATTGTCAGATAGAGAATATCACCCCACCCCCCTAGAACCCAATGTCTGAGTAAAGATGCACCTGCACGCCCAGACAGCCTCAAGGGAGCAGCAAGAATTTCGGGTGGTATAAGGATGACTCCGACGCTCTTATCAAGAAAGGTCGGGCCAGTCGAACCCAAGGAGCTGCCTCAAAAATGTCGCACGGCCGTGTGGTCCATGTTGAGTTCCCCTTCTTCCCCGTCGTATCGCCTGTTGGGCACCAGACCTACGGCGTCGAGGACTTTCGCGCGAGCCTGTGATGCTCGCCGAGAATACCCCCTCTCCTTTGGCCTGCTAAGTTTGATGAGACCCCCGTCACCATTTTCGGGGCCTCTGGCAATCCGCTTCCTCCGAGGCAGTATATACACTTCTGGAAAAGCTTTGAGAAATTAGAACCATACAGCCCTGTCTTGGTTAGCAGCCACGTACAGTTTCGTATGCACTGCTCCGCCTCCCAATCGCTTCCAGCTACGAACGCGACGCGTCTCCTCTCTACCCGACCTCGCTCCTAACTAAGGCTAGAGTTTCCCCCCGAAAGACGATAGACACGGACAGGCATCTATCACTCAGATATCGACTTCGTTCTCGTCTGGAGTACTCCCTCGTTTATTTCTCAGCAAAGTTAAAGAAAAAGGAATTTTGCAAATGGAACTTTGCAGCGCCTCGCTTCCTCGTCGTAAAACTCTGGTCAAATTTGGCTTTCCGTGAATCTCCCCGATATTAGCACTCTTTCCCTTTCCCTCCAAGCAATCATCTTACATCCTCTCTCGGACTGTCGTCGTACTTCGGGTCTATCGTAGTTATTGTCATGTATTTAGTTTTGCTAATAATATTTTCTTTGTATATATTGTAAAGTTATTTTTCTACCATCAGTTTCTCTAAACTAGAACCTCGAAGACTTGATTATTTGGGCCAACCGAATCGATTTTGATTAATTAATCTGTATACTGGGATCTATATCCCCCCTTTGCCCAATTTCTGGCGTTCTCCCTTCTCGCGTCACTGCAGAGTCAATCTTCGGCTAGTATCGACGTTCGACTCTACGACAAACATTATATAATTCTGGAGTCAGGGAGCGCTGTCCATCAGCTTGAGGTCCAAAGCTTCCTCTACCGCATTTGTTTAACACCCTATTTTCAAAGAAGGCGAAGACTTCGGAGCCTTCTCAACCCTTTTGCTGCGTCACAGTTTGAAAATAGCCTACTCCTAAGAGTGCAGTTTTGATGGTAAAAAATAAAATATTATATTCAAACATTTTATTACATTTTGGCAATCACAACCTCACATAGCATTTGAAAAGTAAATACAAATACAAAAAAATAAAAATAAAAATGAATGACTTGTTTAATTCTTAAATGCGGGAGTTGACTATTGTCGAATGTATTCAAATTTTGAATGGCATCCCTGCGGTGAGCGACTTTAGTCACACTCTTTTCTGATCTAGTTATTTGTTGCAGAACAGCAGCATACCTTTTTGTATACTTTCTTTGTGTGGAAAATTTCAAAACAAGGGACAATACATAATGCCGGTGTTTGTGGGCATTTTTTGCAAACATATGAAGTCTGTTTTTACAATCTCCCTTTCCTTTTTTGCTACATTTACTTGGAAGTGTACTGCAAACAATACAGTTCGGCTTTATTTTTTTGTCTTCATGGCATGATGGAAAATGCCTCTCAACTAACTAATTTGCCATCGGTGTGTTGCCAGCTCCCCTTTTCCGTTTATTTGAATTACCGCAAGTGGCATAGCCTTCTAGCATACCAGTTACTACCTCTTCTCTGAATTTCTGAGGCAACATTTTGTCATCGGGATTTTGAATATTATAACAGATATTGCTGTTTACCAAAGCTACTTCGATTATAAAATGCCATATAGTTTGGTACCACTTTTTTGATTTTCTGTTGAAAGGATACGTAGAACACAGTTGGTCGAATTTATCTACTCCCCCCATGAATTGATTATAAGCTTGTTGGATAGTAGGTTTATGAACCACTTTCTTTCCTACCTTTGAATTTACTTCAACTGGTGATATTCCTGTGTTGCCTACATTTGAAAGCATGTTCACCTTCTCTGTGTCTTGCCAGGACGTAGCAATAAGTGTTTTATTATTATTTACCCATGTGGTTGGCAGATCACCTTTTTTCATTTTTAGGTTTTTCATTTTAGAAGGGAGGCCCTTCCGGTTTGCTTTGACTGTACTACATGCTCCAATTTGCTTGGATTTGAGGTCTTCATAGAGGACAACACTTGAGTAAAAATTATTTAAATAGACAATATGACCTTTGTCTTCAAAGTCACTGAGTAGTGAAGTAACTCCTCTATGTCCAAGGCCTTTACCACTAACAGGTCCAGCTTCTTTCCCGGTGTAGACATTAAATTTCAGAAGATAACCTATACGTGAGTCACAGAGTGACCAAATTTTAATTCCCCACTTTGAAGATGGTTTTGTTGGCAAATATTGTTTGGAGAACAGTCTCCCCTTGAATTTTACCATTGTTTCGTCTACACTTATTTCTTTATTGCTTGTGTAATGTTGTGTGTACAATCCACTAACAACATCCAGAATCGGCCTAATTTTATTCAATCTGTCATCTGTATCTGCAGTTTCATTACTACTAAAATGTAAAAATGATCGAATAAATAAATACTGATCCCTAGACATTACAGTACTGAAGCCAGGTGTAGAGGCAAGAATATATTTTTGTTGGAAATATGACTGCAGTGTAGGCTTATGAACCATACCCATAACAATTTCTAATCCGACAAATGCCTTTATATCACTTCAAGATACATCACTCCATTTCCTAAATCTAGATCTAGGAGAGAGAGGCGGCTCCCTATCAATAATTTTCTTTGCATACCTATTAGTTTCTGTGGCTGAAATTTCATAAATTTCGGGAGGGAAAAACTTTTCGAAACATTGAAAAGGACTAAGATTCTGAAAGCCAATTACTTGATGCGACCCACTGAAATCGATTACTCCTTGAAGAGAAAACAGATTTGTATTTTCCTTACTAACATTGACTTTTTTCCATTTTAGTGGGTCTCCTACCTCCTCACCAGCATCTAAATCAGTAAGCTCATCCTCTTCATAATCCTCATTTGACGAATTTGACTGTTCAATATCTTCAATTTCTTCATCTGTCGAGAGACTCTCTGATTCAACATCAGAAAACAATTCTTGAATACCTTCATCTCGAAGACTTCGCTGTAAATCCATGCTTGGGCTATAAACCTGTAATATAAATGTAGTAGGTATTGAAAATGGTTTGGGAATGGTACATTTTACAGATTTTACAGAGGGAGAGGTGGAGAGAGATAAAGACAGAGAGAAAGAGAGAGAAAAGGAAGACAAACAGACTGACAGACAAACAGACATAGACATTCCTAGAAATAAATATACATAACATACATACAAACATATTATCCGGAAGAGATACGAGAATATGGTTTCTGTCCGGGTGACGGGTGGACACTGGACAATGCCAAGCAGTGAGCAATTTCCTTATGAAGAGAAAGTTAATTGTGTCTCCTATTCTTTCCAAATCTTTCTTCCTCTCTCTGTCTCTATCTATCTCTCTCTCACACACACCTACACACACACGCTCTCTCTCAAACTAGTTATAATAGGACGCTTTTCAGAGGTAGGCTAGGCCTTGAGGAGCATACATGAAGTGAAATAGTTTCTAAAGTAGGCTCCCCTAAGTGTTAAATATTGTAAAACATAATATAAAACTGTAGAGGTATGATATGAAAAAGTAAAAATATATATAAATATAAAATACAATAAGTATTCATTATAATAGTGAAATAAAAACGACGTAATCGGAAAACATGAATGGAAACTTACAACCCGCAATGACAGCTGCATACTGCTCGCAAAAATTACAAATTACAAATTAGGTTGAAGTGGGGAAATTGTGTGGTAGGTATATAAAGGTGTGAATATGTTTTCTAGTTTGCCCTGGTGTTAGGGCATCACTAGCATTCTTCATGTTGTGTTTAAAATAAAAATTCCTCCGTCAAAAAGTAGCTGACTGTCATTGACAGTCAGTTTCCTCCGTTATAAATATATATATTTCTCTATATGATATGTATTTCCACCTTCGAAGCATTCAAGCCTTTCAAGGTTGACTTTTCTTGCTGAATGAATCTCAGTGTTGAATATTCTGTAATCCTTTTAATATGGGCATTTAGCCTCTTTTCTTCGTATGGTTTATTTTGACTTTGTTTAGTTTATATGTTAACATATGGGTATTGGGGAGTTGGGCACTTCGCCTCTTTTAATTCTTGAATTTTGAATATTAGGTGTGGGCACTTCGCCTCTTTTTTATTTAAGTTTAGTTTTAATTTTGTTAATTCTTGCTATGTTTCTATTAGGGGGGGAGAGGGAGGGGGACTTTAATGTGGGCACTTCGCCTCTTTTTCATTTGGTTTCTTAAAATTGTTAACTCTGCTGTACTAATTGTCAACTTTTTAAGTTCTAGAGTCGTAGACTTTTTAGATTAGTGGACTAACACTATGTAAACATAGGTAGTACCACTTCTCTCGCGCAGGTTCTACTGCTTGGGAACAGAGCAGTTCTACCTATTGCGCGTCTCCGGTTGGCACGTATACATATTAATGTTCAGGCTCAAGTTTGGGAGTATATTCTGGTCTATCTTGTCCCATGTCTTTCTCCCTAGCCTTTGGATCTCCGTGTTGATCGGCTTTAGACCGATTCTTTGGTGAAGAATCGATTGCCGAGTACGGTCGATCCTTCGCGTGCCTGTAATCAGCAGCGTGGCTTTATTCTGCACTCTCTGCAACGTTCTGAGAGAGGTACAGCTTGCCATCTGCGTGATCACGGCCGGGTACACCAGGACTGAGCGTACCAAGGCCATATACAGCTTTTTGATGTTAGGCACGCTGAGGCCTCGGAAACGGTAAAGTTTCTTCAGCTCTCGTTTGGCTAGGGAGACTCTGGTATTCATATGTGTCTTATAACCCGTTTTAAAGAGTCACAATAATCTGACGCTCGGGGATATTTATACTCCACGCAAACGTAAGAAATTGAGTCTATTTGAGTCATGAGACTCTTGTCGCCTGTAGCAGTGAAAAGAATCATTTTTCCAGTAATATTGACTTTTGTCGATTGTCGCATTGAATGTTTAACTTTATTTGGGCGACAAATGTCGATCATAGCAGCAAAAGGGTTAATCCACTCCGAGAAAATCTTCGAAATCAACCATTGGAACATCAAGGCAGATGGAGTGGCTCAATTTTTGCCCTTGCTAAATTCCTAACTCCGAGATGTATTCATATAACTCCCCTCGGAGGAAACAATTGGTTATTCGACCTTAAAATCGGAGTTACTGGCGGCATATAACATGACGCAAGACTTTTACCGATCCAAATTCACACATGCCTGCATTCAGCTGGGCCAAACATACTGTCAATTTGGCTACACCCTCCAGCGTCACCTTAACCTTTGGCTCGATGCTTCTCAAATCCCGCATGCCTACGATGTCCTCGTTCACTTCTCCCTGATAGAACAGTTGTTGGCTGCACTTCCGGCTGAAATCAGATCTTTCGTAAAAGACCGGCGGTGCCTCACATTCGATGAGTGCACAGAAGAGGCCGAGATTTATTTAGCAAACAGAAACATTTATCCGAAAGAAGGTAAGAAAACGGCCACCCTTTCCCTCAAACCTAAGCCAAACAAAGGTAAATTCATCCTGTGAAATGGAAGCAAGTTTGCCAAGGTAATTGGACCGTCGAAGCCGAAACCACTCTTTTCGTCCGAACATCGGGATGTAAAACTGTTCTCTTAAAGTCTCCCTACGTCATCTTTCCCCAGGAGACCCCTCATTTGTATTTCATGTGGCGTGGAGGGCCACGTAAAAACGAACTGCCCCCCCAGAACTCTCAATTCAGGAATAACTATTCTCACTAGGTAAACTAGATCTTTGCCACGTCTGCGCCTCCGTCAACACCATCGGAATCTTCTCCTCCGAGCATCTCAAGTATAGGCGGGATCCTAGGTAGACTTCTTATTTGATAAGAATACTCCTAGAGGCCTTAAGTTCGAATCCGGAACGATTATTGGCTGCCGTGTCTCCACTCTTCTGAGAGCTACTGGGTGCACCTGCATAGTGGTGTCGGACAAGCTGCTTTCCCCATTAGCCCCGGGCCATAATAAATTCGCCGTCGTGCACGACTACTTGGGATGCGCCAATTGGTGCTACATCGATCGTGTATACTCCACTGGCTGGGCAGAAGTATTAGCAGCTCCTATTAAATTCTGTTCCGTGCTCATTGGCCAGTGCCCATGGGTCTACCCAGCTCCGTTCTCAACCCGTGGTGCTACATCGATCGTGCATACTCCACTGGCTGGGCAGAAGTAGTAGCAACCCCTATTAAATTATGTTCCGTGCTCATTGGCCAGTGCCCATGGGTCTACCCAGCTCCGTGCTCAACCCGTGGTTACCCGTTAGCAAGTGGTAAAAGATTCGAAGATGCCCTAGCTCCTAGAAACCTCAAGTTCTTCAGAATTCAAGGAGGTCATGACTGAAGACTTTGCAAGGAACCAGAAAAACTGTGATTCCCTTCGACCACTGTGGGCTAAGGCCCAGCCAAAAGAGCAAGAAGCTACCAGAGGAAACACGGTGATCTCTAAACAAGTTATGGACAGCTTACTTTGCCGTGTGTGCTCAGTAAACGGTAAAGCCCAGACACGAGTATTGTGTTCTGCGTTTTCACGCTGGTCACATTTTAACCACTGCCCATGACAGCTTATTTTCAGGCCATTATAGCCACACGAAGAACAACCAGAAGATCTTCAAATATTTTTATTGGCCAGGCGCCCATTAAAAAATCCTTCACTACTGCAGGTCTTGCGATATCTGCCAAAAGACTGCGGGCAAAGGGTGGAGTTAACCCCACACCATTGCAGAGAGGACCCCTAATCTCAGAGCCGTTTTCCTGTGTCGCAATTACCTCATTGGTCAGATACGACCCCCGTCGAGTGAAGGTCACAGTCGCGTGCTAACCTTAGTAGAATTTGCCCCCCGTTTCCCCGAGACCGTGCCGTTGAAGAATATAGACAGCATCTCATGCGCGAAAGCACTAATTTTCATCTTCTCACGCTCTAGATTACCTAAGGAAATCCGATCTGATCGTGGCCGCCAATTCACGTCGCAACTGATGGAGTACGTCAGCAAGCTCCTAATGATAAACCTCTTTTTACCACCACCATTTCCACCCAGCTGGTAACGGGATGTGTGAGAGGCTCAACGGCTCCCTCAAATCCATTCTCAAGGAATTGTGCACCGAACATCCCCGAGAATGGCACCGTTTCTTGCCGGTAGCCCTTTTCGCATACCGGGAAATTCCCCATCGCAAATTAGGTTTTTGCCCATTCGAGCTTCTGTATGGACGTAATATTAGAGGGCCCCTCAGCATTTTAAAGGAGCTCTTCTCTAATTCGAAATTAAACCAGGAGATTTAATTCACCTACGCTTACCTCTTAGACCTGAGGTAGAGGTTAGTAAAGCATGCAGAGATTGAGCATCAGAACGCCGAGAAAAACTTGCGCAACTATAAAACCTACTTCGACTGTAAGTCCATTGGACGAAGATTTAAACCCGGTGGCGTAGTCCTTTTACTACTCCCCACGGAGAACAACAAACTTTTTAACCAATGGAAGGGTCCCTTCCCAGTTATCGAGAGACGCGGCCCCGTCGACTACTTGATCCAAAACTCGTCTGGCACTAAGCTATTCCACGAGAACATGCTTAAAAAGGTAAAAAGGTAATCGACGCGCTTGTGGCCCTGGACGAAAAATCCTCATTGGAGTCCAGCTACCCGCTTGATCTCTTGATCGTGGTACATGTCGCCTGCGTGGAACAAGACGCGGAATATCCTCTTCACGTTTTACTAGATACCTCCAATTCCCCAGCGACCGAGTTGAGTATAAGCGCTCAGCTTCCGATCTCCCAGAAGACCCGGTTACAAGCGTTACTTACCCAATTCATCGATGTAATCTCGGATACCTCTGGTTGTGCTGCCCAGTTTGAGCCCAATATTCGGCTCACCACCAAGGAACCTGTCCGTTCGAAGCGGTACCCCCTCTCCATTCACTTAAGAAAGACCCTCAATGAGGAGGTAGACAAGCTATTGAAGATGGGTATTATAGTCCTTGGAGTCGGAGTATTGCTCCCCGGTCGGGTTGGTGAAGAAGTCGGACAACTCTTAGCCTATGTGCATCAACTTCCGTAAGTTAAACTTCGTTACCGTGTTCGACGTCGAACCGATTTCCCTCATCGATCCGAATTTGCACATGTTCGAGACTGACAATAAACCCCTCTCTTACCTACAGTACGTTAAGAACAATAATGGTCACCTCATAAGGTGGAGCCTCTCTCTCCAAGAATTCCAAATTACAATTGTATACATTAAGAATTCCGAGAATTGTCTGTCGGACAGTTTAAGCAGAAATCCCATGGATTTGTCTCCTGAGTAATTTCCCATTAATTAATTGTAACGTTGAATGTATTACTTTTGTAGATATTCCTGAATAGTTCTTGTAGTTTTGTGTAATGCCTTACAAGAATATGTGCCATTATTTCTTTTTTATTGTGTAAAACGCCAATTATGACCTCGAGTACGAGAGCGAAGTTATTGAAGACCTAAACACACAAATAAACAGAACCTTTCATCACTATTGTGTGTCACAGTATAAAAGGACGGAGAACCTCGGAGGTAAAATTACAGCCATAGATCTCTTTGAAATCTTGAAATGGTCAAAGAGAATTTGGATACACGGGGCTGACTTGGGCAAATTTCATTCAGGTCTCACCCAATATCTGGAGAGCCCTGTTAAATATTATGGGTGGTGCACCAAATGCAGGCTATTTATCGGACCAATAGAGAATGACCAAGATTATATTAATTCCCAAATATAGAAAAAACACGGAAAGCCCAGCCACCTTTAGCGCACCATCTATCTCAGAATTTGATGGCGATTTCTTTAAGAAATTACTGGCCAATAGAGTCCAGTCATTCGTCTATGTGGCCAAGTTACATGACGAACAGTTTCATGGCTTTAGCAGGAAACAATCACGTCACTTGTTGTAATTACAGAAAATCTGGCTATAACAAGAGCCGATAAGCTATCCAGAAGAGGTCCGCAGTATAAAATACTGCAACTAGAACTCTATCCAGCACTTAAGAAGTATCTTTTGTAACTACATAATAGGAATGGGGACATTTATACAAATCAAGGAATAAAAGGGTCTCGAATTCGAATTCGAAGCGAGAGTCTCTCAAGGGGGCTTCTTAAGCACTCTAGGAGCTTTTTAAGTCCTCTAATGTATTAATAAGGTTAACTCTCTGTAGATTTCGAAAATGAGATATCTCAGCTTCGTAAATAGTGACTCCACATCAATAGAAGTCATAAATTTATTTAAATCCGATTGCGAAACGAAGTTTATAAATTCAAATGAATCTTGCAAGATGAAATCGTTGTGAATGAGTGGGTCAATGATGGGAACTCAAAATTTGGCTGGGTTAAAGCTAGGAGTATTGATGGTGGATAAGATTAGACGGAGGGGTATTCCTACCTGGTGAATTTTCGGTAAAACGTAGATAATCCAAGGCGATGTACCGAGGCAAAAATTTGGTTGAGAAAGTCACAGAAAATATTTCTTTTTTAAAGGAGGCAAAATATTTTTATTTTGTCTTTAGGTTTCAGAATATATTTAAAAGGATTTGTATTAAGTTTATAAAATATAACGTGTCTGAAAGAATAATGCGCATTTTAGAAATGTAATCAGTCTGATTTTAAATGGTTATTCCTTTACCTTTTTGAGGTTTGCATATCACAATTGAACGTCTTTACGAATGTTGGAGAGGATATTATAACCTTCAAAACTAAATACAGGGCGAAAAACTTTAAAGCTATTGTATTTGTAATAAAATATATTAGCTAAATACTTTGTGATAGAACGTCTGAGGCCGCTTTAATTCAGCCTCTATTACATGTTAACCATGCTTACCCATTGCTTACCCACGTGTATCCTGCGAGAGGAAGCAGAAGCGCGTTATCTCCCATCATAGCCAATGTTTAATCAATGAGGTTCACTCTCCCGTTTCGCCTCCATACGTCGACCTCGCCAGATTGAATTAGGCTTATGGGCAGATAAGGTATTTTCCCAGGCGCCTCCGGGACATATGACTCAGTTTGAAATCTTCCGGAAGAGAATTGATGAGTACGTTTAAGAGGAGCAACGAACAAAAAGAAAAAAGTTAAGAGAAGAAAGGCAAATAGAAAGAGAAATCCAACGAGAAGAAAGAGAAAGAGAAATCCAACGAGAAGAAAGAGAGGAACGGAAAAGACAAGGTGAGCTTCACCATCAGCTTGAAATGGCTCGCGTACATGCTGAAACCCAATCGGTAAGTTCACGTTCCGAAGCCCCGCCCAATCTCCCACTTAAGCCCTCCAATTTCAGGGATGGAGAGGATTTCGGAGCATTTTTAGCACACTTCAAAAAGATCCTCGAAATCAATAATCTGGATTTGGAGGCTGAAGGCGTAGTAAGATTACTTCCCCTTTTAAATTGTAAAATTCGCGACCTTTTCATATGATTACCATCTGAGTGTACAATTGACTACATCACCTTAAAAGCTGTTATTGGCCGCTCATAATATGACTCCCGATTTCTACCGACAAGAATTTCGAGGAGGTCGTATTAAACGCGGACAGGCGTTCCGTCAATTCGGATACATTCTTCAGAGAAATTTTAAATTCTGGTTAGAATCCTCAAAGGTCGATCCTAACTACGAGTCCTTAACAGACTTCGTGTTGCGGGATCAATTTTTGGCGTCTCTCCGACGGAGATCCGCGCGATCGTCAAGGATCGTCGGTGCGAGACCTTTAGAGAGTGTACCGAAGAAGCGGATGTCTATGCCGCAAGCCATAATTTATACCCCAAGGAGAATCGAAATTCTCACCAATCCCCCTAACAGGAAAGAAGGAAGGCTTCGCGCCCCTTCCCAGGAAAGCCGACGAAGTTTCCCGGCCCCGTAAAACTCCCAAACTTCTTCTCTCCAAACCAACAACGGGACATCAAACCTCCCGTTAAGATTTCTCCACCATCACTCTTCCCGAAGCGACCAATCATATGCTTCACCTGCGGTGTAGAAAACAACATGAGCTGGAATTGCCCCCAAAATTCTAGGCTTAAAAGCGGAGCAGCCCATCAAGTTTACCAGATTAATCCCACCCCGTCTTTCTCGGTGGTGCAGACCAAAGCATCAACTTCTCCCCCTCCGTCAGGCCACCAGGTAAATTTTATTTTGATAAAAGTTCCCCGGGAACTTTAAAATTTGAGGGGGGCAGCGTGAACGGCTACCGTGTATCTACTCTCGTCAGGGACACAGGGTGCACGTGTTTCATCGTGTCTGACGAGCTCCTTCCCCCCAGTGGACCCCAACCACGAAAACATTGCGGTGGTACATGACTACCTTGGGCGGGTGAACCGATTCCCGGTCGTTAGATGTTACCTGCAGTGTCAGTATTATGATGGCTGGGCTGAAGTCATTTCAGCACCCATAAAATTTTGTTCCGTACTTATAGGACAGAGCCCTCAAGTAAGCTACGCCCTTGTGTCCCAGGCCGCTCTTACTCGAGGCCAAGCTAAGAAGGAAGCTCAGGAGTCCGTCTCCCTCAGAACCCTGATACCGTCCGAATTCTCGGAGATCCTTAACCAGGACTTTAGGTCCGCACAAAAGGAGTGTGAAGCACTAACACCCTTATGGGATAAGGCCCAAAACAAGGACACAGAGACTGTCCGTGGACCCAAAGTAATAAGGTACCTGGAGCAAGGTGGTCTACTTTACCGATCCGTCGAGGACAGTAATAACGCTGTTACAACTGTCTTATGCCTTCCACGATCCCATGTACCTATAGTGCTCAAAATAGCTCATGACAGCATCTTTTCCGGTCATTTTAGTCATACTAAAACGGGTCAGCGTATTTTTAAATATTTTTATTGGCCGGGTGCTGCAGCTGACATCTTAAAGCATTGTCGATCGTGCGATGTGTGTCAGAAGACGTCCGCTAAGGGGGGGGGGACCTTCTCCCTTACAAAGGGGACCAGTAATAACTGAACCCTTCTCCAGAGTGGCCATCGACCTGGTTGGCCCTATCCACCCCCCTTCGAGCGAAGGGCACAGCTAAATTTTTATCTTAGTTGACTTTGCTACCCATTTCCCATAGGCTGTCCTCCTTTGCCGAATCGATAGTATTTCTTGCGCCGAGGCCCTCATTTCTATATTTTAAAGGGTAGGCGTCCCCAAGGAAATAATCTCAGACATAGGACGAAAATTCACCTCCGAGTTGATGGAGTACGTAGGGAAGCTGCTCATGATAAAGCCCCTTTTTACCACCCCCTTCCGGCAACAGACAAACGAAATGTGCGAAAAATTAAATGGAGATTTAAAATCCATTATTAAGAAGATTTGTGCCGAGCAGCCCCGTGAATCGCACCGATATCTCCCGGTCGCCCTATTCGCCTATCGAGAAATTCCTCATCGTGCATTAGGCTTCGCCCCGTTCGAGCTCCTTTATGGACGTAATGTACGCGTACCACTCAGCATTATAAAGGAGTTGCTAATCAAGCCTCAACTGGACCAAGTACTTCAGTCATCCTACGCCTATATCTTGGATCTACGCCAGAGGCTCGAGAAATGCGCGAACATCGCCTATGAAAATGCCGATGTCAATTTGGAAAAATATAAAACCTATTTTGATGTCAGGTCCGAAGATCGTAGATTTAAGCCCGGTGATGAAGTACTCCTGCTCCTTCCCACAGAGAGTAATAAATTACTGAGCCAATGGAGAGGTCCGTACTCGGTCCGCAAGGTACGAGGACCGGTATATTAACTCATTAGTACCCCAGCAGGCGATAAGCTCTACCACGTCAACTTGTTGAAAAAGTACCACCGACGCGCCCATGGAGATACGTTCGTAGCACAAGACGAAACATCTGCGCTTGAAACGGATTACCCCGCGGAGTCCCTTAATGTCATACAGACAGTGTGCATCCAACCTGATGCCAATTACCCTCTTCCTTCCCTTCCAGGCGAGTCTTTTGAACCCTCTGACCTGGATATCGACGTGCAGCTGACACCACATCAAAAGAGTCAGCTACAAGAATTATTATGTCAGTTCGACGACGTTATTTCAGAGAAGCCTGGATGCGCTACTAGTTTCGAGCATGATATTAAATTAACGACCTTAGAACCTGTCCATTCAAAACCCTATCCCATGCCAATTTATTTACGCCAAGCTTTTAATGCCGAAGTCGATAATTTGATTAGTTTAGATATAATAGAACCTTCTTCCTCTAGTTATTGTTTCCCCATCGTCATGGTAAAGAAACCTGATTGCTCTTATTGGATGTGCATCGACTTCCGGAAGTTAAATTCATTAACTGTTTTCGACGCCGAGCCCATCCCGTTGGTAGATCAAAACCTCCACCATTTTGAAGACGCTAAGTTAATCTCAGAACTTGATTCGTGCAAGGCGTATTACCAAATTCCCCTCCGACCCGATGTGAAAGCATATACCGCCTTTGCAACTGAGAAAGGCTTAATGCAATTTAAGCGCCTTCCTTTTGGCCTCATGACCGCTTGTAGTAACTATAACCGTCTCATGAGAAGGTTGTTAGATGGACTTCCGAATGTCTCCTTTTACTTCGATAACGTATACGTGGCTACTCGTGAATGGAGTCATCATTTAACCACTTTATTAGCTCTCTTCGAGCGACTGCGCGTAAATGGCCTCGCCATTGACCCCAGAAAATGCCATTTTGACTACGAAACCATAAACTACTTAGGTTTTAAAATAGCACAAAGCCAGTAAGGTCCACAGGAGGACAAGATTAAGGCAATCACCGACATGATCCTCCCGAATACTAAGAAGCAATTAAGATCATTCCTAGGATCAGCTTGTTACTATCGGCGATTTGTCCCGAATTTCGCTGCAATCTCGGCGCCCCTCAGCACCGTCTTAAAAGAGAATTCAGCCAATCGACTACGTTGGAATGATATCGCTATTTCTCATTTTAACCAGCTCAAGAGTAAGCTCATTTCTGCCCCCATTTTGAAGTTGCCTAACCCGGAAAAATCCTTTGGGATTAAGACCGATGCAAGCAACCAAGGCATTGGAGGTGTACTCCTTCAATATGAGGATGACGGAACGAGTCATCCCGTTGCATATGCTAGTCACCAGTTATTACCCCGCGAAAAGAGATATGCCACTATAGAGAAGGAAGCTCTAGCTATTATTTGGGTTATTGACAAGTTTGAGATGTATTTGATAGAAAAAGAATTTTAGATAGGAACTGACCACCGCCCGTTGGCCTATATTCGGAATGTACGACACCCTAACGGCCGAATTATGCGCTGGAGTCTACTCTTGCAAGAGTGCCAATTTAAAATAAATTACATAAAAGGTTCTGATAATCAGTTCGCTGACGCACTCAGTAGGAATGCGTTACCAAATAGTGTAGATTAATTTTTAATTCGTAGGATTAGGATCTCTATGTATGTATATACCATCTTGTACGACTTAAATTAGATTCTCCTGTAATATAATTAGTTAATGTATATGTCTGAATTCTGTGGCTCAATGTCTATTTTTTTTCGTATGTGTATATATTTATACCCATTAATTTACTTATGAATTCTTTTGTCAGATATATGTACTAATTTTATATTATTTCATTGTTCCATGTCTCTTTTATGGTTAAGTTTGTATTAAAGGTTAGTTTCCCCTATAATCAAATGATCAACATAATCATATGTATTGAGGTAATACTAGCTAGGTGCATGAAGGTACAGTCGGTGCAAGAAAGTGAGTCCTCTAAAACGGAGCTTTATGGTTGTCCCTTCTCTCTTTTTTTCGAAGTGACAACTTCCTCTGGAATGGAGGGGTGTAATAGAACGGTCTGATGCCGCTTTAATTCAACATCTATCACATGTTAACCATGTTTACCCATTGCTTACTCACGTGTATCCTGCGAGAGGAAGCAGAAGCGCGTTATCCCCCATCATAGCCAATGTTTAATCAAGGAGGTTCACTCCCCCGTTTCGCCTCCATACGTCGATCTCGCCAGATTGAATTAGGCTTATGAGCAGATAAATTATTTTCCCAGGCACCACCGGGACATTTCCCCGAAGTCCCCCACTCAATCATCCCCTACGCCATGGAGATGGTTCCGGCTATTTATACCATAAGCTTTTCCCAATTGAAGCAGATCCAGATTATCTTGGCAAGGCATCAAGCCGATCCGGTCTCCCTTGTGCACCTAGGAACTCTGCCGAGAAACCCCTTATTGCCAGAAGAGGACAATATCCCTTGAGTGCCAAGGTTCGTGCCCTTCGAGACGCCAAGTCAACAAGGCCCCCCTGTTGTTCAGAAAGAGAACAACGTTAGAACAGCCATTGTTCTTTGAGCCCGTTTGTCAAGAAATGGTTCCCCCCCCCCGCTGTTTTTCAGAAAGAGAACAACGTTAGAACAGCCATTGTTCTTCAAGCCCGTTCGTCAAGAAACGGTTCTCGTTCTAAGACATCACGTCCGGATAATTTAATTCCCCCCTTTTGCTGTCACAAGGATCGCTCGTATTTACGAGCCCCCCTTTGCTCTCACTCCTCGAAGACAGTCCTTCCCCTTCGTTAAGGACAACCCCCCCGAAGAACCCTCCTGCTGAAAATCGCCAGTGGACCGAAGATTCCTTCGCATCGTCTTCCTCTGCACAACAACTTTGTAATTACGTAAGCTGAGCATTACCTTTAATCATTTAACCTCTTGTCAACGCAACCCTGTGCTTTAAATGGTTTAGCGAACCATTCCTCCTTTTCTTTGTTTGTTTACCGTTTTAAATCTCTCCAAATCTTAATCTTCAGATTAGTCAAATATTCCTACGACCCTTTTCATTCCCCGTTTACGTAAACAATTTTTTTGTGAGTTGTTGATAGTTTAATTAATAAAACAACATTTTATTAATGGTAGCCATATTATTTATCCTTGTGCACCGTTCCACTTCTTAAGCATATTGAAGATAAATAAGCCTCTCCAGGACCCCCTCCTTTTTGAACTAACCTCGGTCAATTAGATTCCCACGCACTCGAAATATAGAAAATTCCCTTACCGAATAGTTATATATGGTATATCGTCGGGAGCATATTCTACGCCATACTTGATATCCTCTATGAATTTAAAGGCATCATGATTTTAACATCGGGATGGGATTATGTTGGTGGCAAAGTTTTTTGAAATTCAAAAAATAGCCTCAAAGATCAAATTTAAAGACAGGGAGTGTAACTTTAAAATATAAAAAAAATACAAAGAGGGTTCATTAATACTGATATATTTACCAAAGTTACAAGAAAGATTTTACTATTTATTTTATTTAATGAAATCGCCGTCGGCGTCAACTAAGTTCTCCAGTTGGCGTCGGAACTTGCTGCAGGCCTTCTTGATGTCCCTTAATTAACTGGGTGAAAATTGTGGTGATCTTGAATCTAAGCTCTACCTTGGTGCAGGGGTCAACCGAGAATTGCCGAGTTTCCCAAGAATAGAGCGTGAAAAATCCCAAGAATTCCCAAGATTATAAATCTAGCATATAAAGTTATAAAAAAGACCAATACTTACTCAATTTAATCACATTTCCTCATTAAATTCGTCTTCCTCCTCTATGGTAAGGTGAAGAATCTCATTTTCTTCTTTTTGTTTATTAATTCTTCGCTCATATCTCCTACGAAGAGAGCCATTTTCAAGCTCTCTTATGAGTTCTTTTGGCGGATCCCAAGTGGTACATGAGCCATTATTTATTTTTAAACCCTGTTTTGCCAAAAAGTCTGTCTTTTACCGTTTCTGTCTTTAATGGGGTAGTAACTTTAGTCTTTAGGCAGTTCATCTTCGAGAATAACCTTACAACACTCGCAGATGAGTGCCGAAAAACACACAGGTTTGTCATAAAATATGAAAGCAAATCATATTTATTATTATTTAACCCATCTTTAATATAAGTTAGTGAATTCCAATAATTAGGGATATTTTCTTAAGAAATTGTTAATGAATCTGCAGAAAGCCGAAAGTACCTCCATTGATCGTCTAGCTTATTCAACTGGCTTTCTGGTACAAGGGAAGGAAAATGCATAGCCAAATCTGAAATTGTTAATGGAGTACGATGCATGTCATTTGCAATGTTTGGATCTAGTACTTGCAATTTTGCCACAATGCTGTTCTCATCTAATGTAAATTTCTTTGATTTGGAAAGCGAGTTCAACAAGAACCTTTAAAACAATCATTTTTGAAACCTTTTTCAGTGATCTCATCTTTCAATGGATTGTTCAGCAAATGAGACATTGCTCTGCCACCAGGATAAATATCTTTTAAGCTTTTGTGGTTAGTTTTGCAGTGGGGATCAATTTAAAACAATTTTGTGAATTCTAAAATTTCATCTTTAATGAAATAACTAAGAATATTCTTATATTCGGTTGAAACAGATACGAACAATTGATGCAGCCTAAAATGTTCTGATTGCAATTTTAGATTTAGCGCATTCATTTATTGTAGTATGTATTGAAGGAAGAGGAGCATGTGTTTCGTTCCACTGTTTATTAGTGTTTCGTAAATTTTGTTTGCATTATCACTTTTGTCAGTTTTTGTTTCGCTCTTAAAATAAAGCACCAAAGCATCATATTGCTCTAAAATAATTAAAATGACTTTTTCTCGTGAAAGCCACCTAGTTTGAGCGAGTTTAGGAATTTTGTGCTTTACTATGTGCACGACGTCCTGAATCATTGAGAAATCTCTTTGCCTTTTTCCGCTTCGGGAGAAGAAAGACGTTTGGTCTTTAAGGAAACTTTCTAAATAAGAGGGTAAAAGACTAACTGCTTTACTAAAGCAAAGAGCAAATAAGTGGCACACACATCCCATCACAAAGACTGATGGGACATCATCTGTCAACAATTTTCGTACTCCGCCATTTATTCCCATCATGGAAGAGCAGTTGTCGCAACCGAAGCCGATAATATTCTTAAGCGGAATATTTTTCTCTTGAAACATTTGTTTTAAGGCATCATAAAGGCCCTGAGAAGTTCCCTCTTTTATGGTAATTGTGTTCAGAAGGGTATCAGTTACATCATTTTTAACAGCATCAAAATATCGAATTACGATCGTTAAAATTTGAGTAACCGAAATGTCTGTACTTTCGTCTATGAGGATGGAAAATCTTTGCTTTTTGCATATTTCATTTAAAGATCATTTTTCATGGAATGCAATTCCATCATGAATTACATAAGACAATTTGGTATATTTCATTGAAACTTTCTCAGCAATCTGACTGTCCGGGAAAGCCCTCTGGCAAACAGCCATAAAATGTTCTGCATGAGCAAATGGTGCTCAGAAAAAACCCATGCAATAAGCAATTCACTCTTTGCAATCTTTTCCGATTGTGATGATTGGTTTTTATGGAAAAATTGAGATATATTATTTGTATATTTTAGCAATTTCAAAATTGTTTTTATGTTTCATAGAGTTTGAATGTTTAATTAAGGGGGATCTATTGGCATTTTTCAATGTTAATTTGCAACATTTACAATAACTAGCATCTTTGTTGTTTTCGTCTCTCTCTAACCAGTCTTTAAACACAGGTTCTTTTAACCACTCTTCATTAAATAGTATGGTGTACCACTCTGATTTCTTTGTTACTGGTTCCATGATTATGGTTAAATTAATTGAGATTAATATAAATAATTTAATGATAAGAGTTTGAAAAATGCAAAATGAAAAAAAAAATCTATATATAATACTATAAATAAGCACAGTTAACACAAGTCACAATATTATTAGCGAATGTATAGCACGAGGCTGCGAGCGGTTTTATTGCGGTCACTGTAGAAAAGTAATAAGACCCCCTCAAATGGGCACCCTCCCCTTATATAACCTACGTTCGAACGGGAAAGAGAAAAAGGCTTCGTACCTGCATTTTTTATCTTGGCACTATGGGTTTTGTGTTTTCTTTCAACAGAATTATCCTAATTTTAAGGAAATGAATCACTTTTTTACTAAAATTCTTATATTTTTTAAAACCATGTGATGCGTTCTTAAAAGTAATTATCGTTTATAAAATTTATAATAAAGGAATATGAAAATAATTAGGATAATATTGATTTATGTCATGATGCCATATGGAAAACTACTAATATTATTGGTTTATTGGATGTATTTTTCCTAAAGGAATACCTATTTTTTAACACTTACTTATTGATGTTAAAGAAAAATATTTAATTTTAATTATAATAAAAAGAGTAAAACTCGACTTTTAAAAGTAAATAAGTAATTCTTCCTTAAAAACCTGTAGGATAGGTCTATCAGTGGCACTTAGCAAGTTGGCACTCGCTAAGGAGTCTGAAGGAAGTGAGAGCCAAATATTATCGCTCAGGTCTCATACCCAATGGTATATCAAAATGTTTCGCTCTTCAGACGGCAGAACTTTGCGTTCAATCTATGTCGGAAAATTCCAACTATCATATTGTTCATTCTTTGGAGATCCTTTTTACTTATTTACTAATATATTTCATATTTTACTTAATTAAAAATTTCATTTAATTAGATATATTGAAAATCCAAAGATTTTTAGATTTTATCAAGGTATTTCCCAAGCCCCCAAGGTGAAATCTGAAATCCCAAGATCTTGGGAAAATTTCCAAGCAGTGGGACGCCTGCCTTGGTGGTGCTCTCGCTCAACCACACCCTGCATATAATAGTCCAGGAATGCCAGATATTCTGAGGGGGGTCAAAAAATTGTCTGACAGCCAAGACTTGCTTCTCCTATAATTTGTGTAGGTAAGGTAGAGTTGTCCGTATGTATAATCCTTTATGGATACCCTTGAAATGGATTGGGATATTTTTGCTTCAAAATTGGCTGCGTTCCTCGAGGTAAATCCGAAGTGATGCGTTTCTACTGAGATGTGAGGTTAACACTTGATATGACGCTACCAGCAGATTGATCTGAGTCCAATTTGATATTCATTAAATCGCAGGATACTTCGGCTTCAATTTGGTTCGACTGAGAAAATGACTAGTTCAAGCGTTCTTATGATGTAGGAGGAATAATATCTTAAGTTTTTCAATTACTCGTAGTGTATTTTAGAAAGAGTGGTGACGTGGAAACCGTCTTCAAATAAATTGCTACTTGCTTCTTGTTCTCTTATTTTTCTATACAATTTCACACACCTTATATAGCAGACACTCGCCCAATCTAAGTAAAATCTGAACAGTACGTTTTTATACACAATCAATACATAGTTCTCTGTTACATTGTTAATATAATTATAGTAATAAAAATAAATTCATTTTAATAATATCTTAAAGCTCCAGTATAATTAAAATACAAAATTATATTTTAAGTTCAGAGATTTCAGTTTCGGACCTGATCCATGTTTGTTTATTTCCATGAATAAACAAATTAATGTTATTCTCATAATTTTTCACCTAACCATCTCACTATATATATTTAAACAGTTTATCTTTTTTTAAACAATTATTTGTACACCAACTCCAGACAAATATTCTCATTAATTAGTTTAATTAATAAATACAAGACATTTTTTCTTAACAATTTGGGCCAGAAATACATTAGCTACCGCAAGATAACTATGTAGTTGGAATAAAAGAATAACTAAGTTTATAGTAAATTTATATGTAATAAAGTAAAGATTCGTCTTAACACATTTTCAAAAATGAATTTAGAAATTTGCCTTTCTTATGTTGTTATATGTGTACTTTCCAGATCTGACACTCGCTTTTTCTGGAGCAGCATACTTTTTCCATAATCGAAGTCTATACCCAAGAAACTGTGGATTTCCAGCATAAACGAGTTTCAGATCTGAAAACTGCACATAAAATGCATGAGAAAAACACATTATAAAAATCATTTAAAAGATCCAGAACCAGACCAGACCTGTTCTGGTAATTTAAGACGACGCTAGCGTCGCCTATTTTAGGCTATTTCCGCCAAAAGTAATAGTTTTTTAGGTACTTTCGAAATGGGGGCTTCACTCCCTCATACACTCCCCGCAACTTTAAAAAAACTCGTAATACTCATAATTTGAAAGCATATCATCAGGTTGAATGCAAAAGCCGTTTGCTAAATGTCGTTAGGTCTCTAGTTTGAATCAAAGCTTTGCGCAGAAAACAGGTTATAAATAAAAGGGTATCACTTGTTCGACTGCGGGAACTTAAATGCACTAATGAAAAGTTTGCACAAGTTTTTTCGCCCTTTCGAATCCTTTAATCCCGAACTAGCACAGCCACCGCACGCCATTATACCATATAAACTTAAAAAAGACAGCCGCGAATCGTTCAAAATACACGGGAATCTACAGACGCTTGCGAAATTGCCTACTATCTAAAAATTCGGTTATTGGTTGAATATCGGCAAAAGACGCATGCGCAGAGCCTGCAGATCTAAATCAACGAGGTCTAGGCGAAATAGTAGGTCAAAAGTTGAAGGAACGAGGACAAAAGTTTCGGAAGTTAAAAATAACATCGGTGAGCATCATTTTTAAAATTAAAAACGTTTAAGTATTTGAAAAGTACAAAATCGTAAATATGTTAAAACGAATCTTTACCTGTAATAATTTGGCCCCCAAAACTGCTATGTAGGTTATAAATTATGAATTTATCAGCACTTCATTCTATTTTTACTATCTAGACTTATAGGGTGTTCTTTTCCTTATGCCGTATTATTATATTTTTTTTTTTACTAATTCTGCGTTAGCTACGAGGGGCGGTCAATAAGTTTAGCGAATCGGTAGAGCAAAACAGAGGATGGGGGATGCCTGGTGTGGGGGTGTTAGGACAAGTTATGACAAGTTATGACAAGTTAGGACATGCAGCCGCTTGCTCCTGCCTCGTCTATTTAAGAATCAGTAGCTGATCGTAGATCGTCAGTCACAAATTTTTCAACAATGGAGAAGGTTGAGCACCACGCATTGATCAAATTTTTGTCCAAGGAAGGCAAGAATGCAAAAGAGATCCATGAACGCATGGTTGCAGTGTACACCGACACCGCCCCTTCCTATGCAACCATTGCTCGCTGGAATAGGGAGTTTCGCCATGGTCGTGAGTTCCTTGAAGATGACCCCCGTCCAGGACGCCCATCAGACGTGACCAACGAGGACAACGGAGCCCGTGTGGAGAGGATGATCCTTGAAAATCGATGGCCGAAGGTCGAAGAAATCGAGCGAAAACTTGGAATATCACATGGAAGTGTTATCAGCATCATCCACGACAATTTGGCTATGACCAAGGTCTCTGCACGTTGGGTCCCTAGAAACCTCACGAAATCTCACGCACCATGATCGACTTCAACGTCGTCAAAGTTCGGAGGAGCTGCTGCTCTTTTACAACCATTGCCCGCGGGATTCGATTCAAGCATAGTGACAGGTGATGAAACGTGGGTCTATCACAGGGATCCCGAGACCAAGCTCAAAGGAATGGCCTGGAAGCACTGAAGCTCTCCGACCCCCATCAAGTTCCGGACCCAACCCTCAGCCAGGAAGATCATGGCCACCATCTTCTGGGATTCTGACGGAGTGTTGATGGTGGACTATGCGCCTCGTGAAAGGACCATCACAGGCCAATATTACGCGTAAGAACTGGCTGGGTTGAATAAGTGCATCCGCCAGAAGCGGCGCGGCAAGTTGACACGCGGTGTCCTGCTCCTCCACGAAAATGCATCTGTCCACAAGGCCAGAGTTGCACAAGCTGCCTTGCGCGAGTGCGGATGCGAGGAGCTCAACCATTTCCTCTACAGTCCAGATCTGGCCTCTAGCGACTACTTTTTTTCCGCCAGCTCAAGACTGCACTGCGTGGACGCCGGCTTGCGGACGATGAAGATGTCCAGCTCGCCGTCCAGGTGTGGATTGAACAGCAGTCGGGAGTTTTCTGGTTGTGGGGAATTCGAAGCCTTAAGCACAAGTGGCGCAAGTGCATTGAAGTCATGAATAGTTATATTGAAAAATAATAAAACCCTTTTCCTCATATCTCGTTTCCTTATATCCGAATTGCAAAACTTATTGACTGCTCCTCGTATAAAGGATTAATTGATTATTTTACTTACAATTACTCACTTTAAAGTGCATTTATTTTATTCGTATAAAACTGAGTAGTTTTCTTTTAGTAACCTATTGTGGCGGATAATAGAGCAGCAATATATACTTGATTAGATTTTTTAGTCCTTCAAACTATAGACTAGTTTGCAAAAGAATAATATTATAACTTTTTATACATTATAAAAACTTAGCCGGTATCAGCCTATTCTTTACCAAAATGAACGTTGTCATTACATAGGGAAAATTTATATGATATTCTACAAGAAGATTGTACATTCTCCATGGAATACACAGAATCCCCTTTTGGGGGGGAGGGAGGGGTCTAATGCAGCATAGCACGTGTACGGCCTTTCACCCGACACCTCCTGAATCTAGGGCAACAGCAGCTGCTCCAGACACTTGATGTAGCCACCTCTGTTTTGAGTCTGAGGTAATTCTGGAAAATAGAAGAGAGGATAAGGGGACCCTCGCTATTGACCACTCCAAGTACAACGCTGAGGAGCGGGAACTTGGTCTTCATGACTCTCCATAGATCTTTGCAGAGCATAGCAAACTAGAGGTTATTTGTGAGTTCACCATCTGGTCCTCGTTCTCGATGATGGTGGGGATCTTTGTGAATCAGTTGTGAATTCATTTCGTTTTTGAACGTTTATAGTCATCTTTACGAGCCTCCGTACCCATAATCACAGCCTGACTCATCCAACTCTTCCCTGATTCTCTGCACAACCTTTAGATTGACACCCAAACACTCTGAGATTTTCGCAATGGACTTCACGGCGGGCATAACCAAAATAAAAAACAACACAGGTGGCCTTATTCAAATTTTGAGATGATTCAATTTAGCCATGGCATTGCTTCCTTCAAAGACAACCCCTAACTTAGTCTACTATGATAGTAAGATGAGAGAACCAACGTCAGAGAACAAGTATGCGCGAAATTTAGATATACTAACGGCGACAAATTACCAACCGGACTATATATATATATATATATATATATATATATATATATATATATATATATATTTAGGTAAGAGGCCATGTTGTATGCATGCGTTATTAAAGTCAATAGCTGTGGCAGCGTTATTGATTTTGACAAGCAATTTCTTGATTTTTCCTTACAAGTCTCTTAACAGGATCTTCGAGGAGAGAGAAAATAGCCACAGAGGACATATTTTATTCCTAGACGTCTTTCCACCGCACTGGGTCATCTTCAGGAAAATATGGTAGTAACTCTTAGAATTTGAGCGATGAGCGATGTATTAATATAATTTTAATTAATTAATTAAAGTGATGAATTGTGTGGTAGGTTTATAAAGGTGTGAAAATGTTTTCTAGTTTGCCCTGGTGTTAGGGCATCACTAGCATATTTCTCATTTTTTCTATTTTATAATGTATTCTTCCTCCGTCAGTAATGGTGCTGACTGTCGTTATCAGCCAGTTTCCTCCATTGTTATATATATATATATTTTTTTTTTTTCTATTTATTAAGTTCAATATATTCCACCGTCATAGCATTTGAGCCTTTCAAAGGTTTTTGTTATGCTAAATATCTCTATTTGAATTTTATTAATCTTTTCATTTATTATTTTCATTTTGTGCACTTCGCCTCTTTTTGTTCATATGAATTAATTTTATTTAATTTTGATTCGACTTAAATTTGGGCACTTCGCCTCTTTTTATTTTAAAATTTTAATTTTTAATATGGGCACTTTGCCTCTTTTTGGTAAATTTAGTTATTTTAGATTTAATGAGTTTGGGCAATTCGCCTCTTTTTATTTAATTTTTTTAATTTTTAATTTGGGCAATTCGCCTCTTTTTGTTAAGATTAATTTTTATCTTTTGTTTAGTGTTTTATTATGAATCGAGTTCATTAAGGTCAAGGTCATTTTATTTTGTGTACTACTAAGTATATATTGATAGTACGTCTTCTCTCGCGCAGGTTCTACCGCTTGGCGACAGAGCTGTTCTATCAATTGCGCGTCTTCTGTTCCCACGTACGTTAAACGTTGATGTTTATTGTCTGGAGTATTTCTTGATCGATTTATTCCCAAGTCTTTCTCCCTAGCCTTTGGATCTCCATATTGATCGGTTTTAGTCCGATTCTTTGATGTAGAACCGATTGCCGAATACGGTCGATCCTTTGAGTGCCAGTTAACAGCAGTGTGGCTTTATTCTGCACCCTCTGCATCATTCGGAGATATGTACAGCTTGCCATCTGCGTGATCACAGCCAGGTACGCTAGGACTGAGAGTACTAAGGCCATGTATAGTTTTTTTCTTGTTGGCAAGCTGTGGCTTCAGAAACGGTAAAGTTTCTTCAGCTCTCTTTTGGCTAGGGAGACTCTGAAGACGTTTTTCCAGAAATTTCTGAACCTGTCTTCCAGAACCACCGGGTCCTCTATATAGTCTCCGTTCTCTTTTATTCGAGCCTTTGGTCTTGCTGTTAGTCCCTTTAAGTTCTAGACTTGATGCCCGAACTTAGCCGGGTTGAGTTCGCTATCGACTTTGG
Source organism: Ceratothoa steindachneri (assembly GCA_963969495.1). NCBI lineage: Eukaryota > Metazoa > Arthropoda > Malacostraca > Isopoda > Cymothoidae > Ceratothoa > Ceratothoa steindachneri. Next base: position 9,332,100 of record OZ018329.1, read on the forward strand.
CTATCAGGTTGTTCCAAATTTCCTCCTGTTGGAGGTTGATAGCTCTCTAAGCTTTGTGCTTAGACGTCGAAGGAGAAGGCTTCTTTCTTGGTTAAAACCTTCTCGTCTAATTTCTTCTTACACTTCCCTGTGAACGTGAGCGATCTCTCTCATCTCCTCTTTCCATCTGGACTGAAGAGGTGTTTTATACCCGGTTTTGGGTATGCTCTCATGGTCCGCTTCTAGTATGGACGTTGTTATCCTCTCCAGTTGCCCGTCTATCTCCTCCAATGACGCCTCGCTTAGGTCAGCTGGCGCGTATTGACTGAGTCGTCTCTTGTAACGATCCCAGTTAGCCAAGGCGAGTTTTTTCGGAGAGGGACTGGGAGGTGGATCGGAGCGAGAGATACTGCGGTGAGTATCGCTATGTGATCACGTGGGACTGTTGGGCCTGGCTCACTATGGTAGTTGAATGGAAAGCCTTCACTTGTTAAGATTATGTCAGGTTTGGGTGCTGATCTGGATGTGATATTTGTCGGAAAATCCGCCCCTATTCTCTGGATGTTTTTTCTTCCCATAATCAGCTCCAAGTTTCGGCCTCTTTCGTTGGTACTACCATAGCCCGCCGCACGACATCTGGCATTGAGGTCTTCCCCTAAGATTGCCATTCTGCGGTGCCCGAACAGTGTTTAGAAGTTATTTAACGGGAAATAGGCTCGACGAATGGGCTCATAGGCTGCAGCTATCACGAGGTCCCCTACTAGTGTGTGGAGCTCGATCGCCACAAAGGATTTATCAAGTTCTGGTAATTTTTTGAATGAGATGTTCCCCTTGACAGCTAACGCAACACCATCAAACCTTTCCTGAGAATGATATTTCATGACTACTCTGTAGCCCGGTATTTTAATTCGACTAGCGGTGGTGTCGATACCGTGCTCGGATATAAGACTGATGTCGGGGTCAAGCACTCGGAATATGTTTTCATATGCGGTAGCTTTTACCTCCAATCCATTTACGTTGAGTGTCATAATCCTCATTCTATTGCTTACTCTCTCCAGGTTGTTTCTTTAGTGTTTTTGGGTGATGTTCTTCTTCCTCCCACTTCTCTTTTTACTGAACTCAGCGTTTGAGATCTGCTCGCAGGTGCTGTGATGTAGGGTCTCATTCTGGCTGAGCAGAGCTTCTTCCACCGATTCATGGTTGACTTCGTAGTCGTATTCCCATTTGTATATTTTGTTTTTTATTCATGGAAAATATCCCTGGCCTCCATTTCCTCGGGAAAGGGAAACTGATCGCAGGCGTAGATTTTCAGATTGATGTTATCCGCCCGCAATCTTTTGTCTTTTCTTTTCTTTCCCTTGGCTTCCTGGGTTTGTGGTGCTTCGGTGTCCGAGGAACTGTTGGTGTCGGTGTTTTCTTTTTCTGTGGTGATTACTTGATTCTGTTTAGGTGCAGGAGTTTTCACACCGACTGCTCGTTTCCTTTCTTTTTTGTTGGTTACTTTATTGGTGTTGCCTTGCTCGTTTGTTTTTTGGTTTGGAACCTTCTGAAGTTGCAGTACATCCCCGAAAGAAGGAGAGGGGGGTTGTCTATGAACTACATTTGTTTCATCCCGTTTTTATCTAACATCTGGTTTATCTCAGTAGCAAACGTGCCAGGGCGAGCGAGGTTCATGACGTGCACGTGAAGGATGCACGTCATAATCTTTATCAAATTCTCGTTTTGTAGTTTAAGATATGTCTTCTTATTGTCTACTTCCGAGAGGGCCACCTTCGCCGCTTGGGCGTAGGACGTGTTTCCTCTACGTGTTTCTTCTTTCTTCTTTGCTTCAAGTTTGTTTTTCATAATTTCTTTTTAATGGGACATGACATGGCAATTGTTCTGTGTCCCTGGCCGCAACTTACGCACTTTTCAATGTTACTTTTGCATGACCTCCAATTGTGCCCTTTCTCGCTGCATTTGGAGCACGTTTCTTGAGGCTCTTTGCAGTTTTAGTGGCGTGTGTTTTCATTCTATAGCATCTAAAACAGAATTGGACTGAAGTGTATTCTTCCTTCTCAATTTGTTCGCCGCTAATTTGGGCGTTAAACATCAGTAGGCATACCACGATCCTGTGGGCCAGGATCTGTGGTGGTACTGTTGGCTGTAGCCCAATGCCCCGAAGGACCCCAACTGCCTTCTCCTTGGTAATGTCTTCTATATCCTTTGCTTTTTTGCAGATTGCGATGTAACCCGAGGTTATGACCAGTAGCCTCACCATGGCAATGCCCAACCTGCCATACACAGCCTCGAATATGCTCTCTCTGCTAGGCTTGGGCTGCCCCTCGACTACTCGCAGAGATATTCTTGTTGTGTGGTCTTGTGCCATCTCTTTGAGTGAGTGGCCCCTCTGCACTGGGTTCACTTTTCCTACCAAGTATCTTATTATTGGTGACTTGATTCTAGTCAATTTCGTTTTCCCTTTCTTCTTATGATGCTGTTTCTTTGTTTATTTATTGACGACTCCCTCTACATACTTCGTCGCAAAGCTTTCATGAACGTGAACTGCCAAATGAGGGGATGAATGATGATGGGTGAATCCGGGGTGGCCCCTCAAATGGGTCAAGTGTGGTGAGGGTGAAATGATGGGTGGTGATAGAATCAACTACCACCATCCGGGGGTACCGTCCCATCTGGAGTCTGGTTATCGATGCTGTTTCCAGCTTACACAGGGAAGTTTGCATGTCCCCCTGTGGTCCCTTAGAGATTAGAGAGAACTCTTCCCCAAAACTTTCAGCATCGCCTCGTAACCTGGTGGTCTCTTCCGTAAAGTTCCACAGTGGGCTAATATTCAAACCTGCTTTTCTTTACGTCCCCAATTATGTCTATCAAAGTGGACCGACATAGTTGGGGCGAGACTAGATGAATGGCAGTTCTGTTCATTTCAGCTTCGCAACTCCGTCGAGGGAGGGGGGGGGAGTTAGATCGACATTAAGTCGCCTAGGAGCTGGTTTTGAAGCTGCTTTGCAACTCCAAGTACGAGTACATCGGCATAATATCCACAACCCTTTCAAGGCGGTTGACAGCTCACCTTCAAGACGGAGCGATAAAAACGCACGTTCACTCCCATGGAACTGTCTTGAAACACGAGTTGCTAACTAAGAACACCTCGATCATCATTAGGTTAAAAGATCAACGAAGGTTAAGAATGGCCGAAGCCGTAATTATACAAGCAAGGAAACCGGCAATCAACGTGCTGCTCCAGCCAGAGACTGTATTCCCAACATCTCAACGTCCCCAAGTTGAACGCCTTTAGAAGAAGCACGCACCGACACCTAATTACGTTTGTAGCGCATAGTTTCTCCGTTCACCGTCTTACATTTATCCCTCCCCCCCCTTTACCTAAAATGTAGATATAGAATCTCACCCTCCCCGTTATATAGGTTTTGTAACGCATAGTTTTCCCTTCTAAAAGTTTTTTCATGTGCCGTTCCCCGACTTCTCTTGGTCATTAACTTCTTTATCTAAAATCTAGATATAGTAAGTAAGTAAGTAGAAAAGGTGTGGAAGGTGAGATAGAATAGATCGCCAAGCCCCTCCCCTTCCGGTCATCCTAAGAGGATTAGAGGGATGAGGGCAACAGGTGCCCCCAGTCTTCCCTCTCTCTCCAGAATCCTGTTGGACTTCTGGACTGGAGAGAGGGAGGTAGGGAGAAGAAAAGGAAAGGGAAAGATAGATAGCAAAGTTTGAAGTAGGGGGAAGATTAAAAGAGACCAAGGTGGTTCACTGTCCACAGCTTTACGTCGAATCCGAACCACGGTGTGTACTATATCCTGTCTATTTATTCAATCTCTATTGCCCCTGTCCTACGTATGCTGTGTTAAGCCCAGTGGAAAGGATAGAAGCAAATGTAGATGGAAAAGAAGGAAGTAGAAAATGTGCTATTGAATGCAAAGTATACGTGGAGGTCATGTTTTTAAATCTTTGTTAGTGTTGATGTTGTTGATGTGTGTGGCGTTCAAACCGTTGTTTACGTTGTTTTCCTTCATTGGTAAAAGTTTTCTACTTTCTATTTCATTATACCTGTTTCTTATTTAACCATTTATGTCTCTTTTATTATTTCTAGCTTTTTCTAACTCTGTTTACTTATTCCCTCTGTTTGTTCACATCACGTGAATACTTTGTCCTCTTCTTCGTTGATCTTTGAAGTATTAGTGGCGAAATCTCTACATGATCCCTCTTCTTGTCTCTAAGTGATCATGGCCATTACTTCCTCTCCTTATCTCGCGTTGCGTGGTTTGAACGAGTTTCTTGGCCCTTTTCTCTATAATCTTGTTGATTTGCGGAATTCTTGCTTCGCTATGCCAATCTTGCTGTCTTCTGTCTATTCGCGATATAAAAAAACTGGTGTACTCAATAGTAGAAGAATTTAGATAGTGGTAGATGATAGATGGTGAAAGTGGGGTAGGGTTGCCCTTGTTTGAGGGGCATCGCAGGCATTTTTTATTCTTTAATACTTATTTTTTCCTTTCTGTTTTATTTATGTTGTCAATTGTTTGTCTCAGTGTGTATTCTACTTTGTGTTTTCTGTTTCTTTGTCTCCTCGTCTCACTTACTTTGTATTCATGCAGTGTGTAAATTGGTAATGTATTTTTCTCAGAACAGAGTTTAGTGCTTGCGAATCGCCGATTCAGAGCGACCTTCCCTTGCAATCTGGCAGGGATATTAATACTGCCTCCAGTTCTGCTTAATTCTGGGATGATATCATTGACCATTGTAGAACAGACCTTTTTGGCCAGTTTCTGGGTTGCGACGTTTATAGGCACCAGTTTCTGCATGCGGTGCAGGTCCCTCTGCCGAAGATGCTCTTTTCGTCTAGTTTTGTTTAGGCAGAGGGATGCAGAGTTCTGCACTCATTGGAGCCTCTTCATAGCGGTCTTGCTGGCTGTTTGAGTCACTACTGCAGGGTAAATGAGCTTAGCCCGGATAAACGACAGGTATAGTTTCCAGATATTCGCTGAGCTAAGATTCCTGAACCCATATAGCTTAGAGATTTCTCTCTTCGCCATATTCTGCCTCTCCTTCGGCGGATTATCCATATCTCCTCCCATCTATTATAATGGGGCACGTTGAACCTCGACTCAGCGGGAGGATTTTAAATTTCTCCCTTTTGTCCGGATCTTCCACCTTCTCTCAAATTGATTGATGTTCGAGACCTCTGCGATGGTTTTGTTATCCTGATCCCTTGATTTCTTAACCCTACTGGGGACGATCTGCGTGACGTCATTTGCGTATTGCAGATACAACGTGTCCATGTGTATTGGAGTAGGGAGGTCGATCATGAAGAGTGAAGACCATGTAATGCACAGGACTCAGGCAGCTTTCCTCAGGCACGCCCGCTTTGAGTTCGAATTCTGGTCCTCTGTGCTCTTTGATCATGATCCTCTGTTGGATCCCCTGAAATACCTGCTTGGGAAAGAGCTTCTCGGGGTGTGGGATCTGCTCATCTGTGAATATTTTTAGGTTGATCTCCTCTCCATCGTACTTGTAAGTACGTTTCAAGGTTTTCAACCTACTCCTCGAGCTTACGGGGCTCTTGGTCACCCTCTTTTCGGCCTCTTTAGCATCAGAATCCGAAGACGATTGGCTTGCGAGGTTGCCCTCTGCTTCTCTAATTCTTCTTGCCGCTTTCTTTTCTTTCCTCTCACGTGGCCGTTGTTTTTTTATCCGTGGGAAATGAAGTCGCGGGTGCCTCTGTTGCGCCTTTTGTCAGAAATTGGAGCTGTAGCACATCTCCCAATGGGGGATCATCCGAAAACCACATCTCAGACATGCAGTTCTTTTCTAGCATGAGATTTAGGGTTTTTGCGAACCCTAAAAAAAAATCTATACAGTTTACCGAGCTGTATTTATATACGTACGTTTAACATATAATTTTCCCTTTAAAATATTCCTGTGCCAGGATTGGCCAATTTTTGTACGCTTATCGATAGAGAAAAATGAATATATACTGTAGCATATTACACCTCTAAAAAATGTATGGCAGCTGAGGTCACTTGTTCCATTTGCTCCAAACTCGGTCACGGATGGAAACAGTGCACTTCCGAGAAACAAAGATGCGCTAACTACGGAGGGGACCGCAATGCCGTGGCCATCAGGTGTCCGATCCGCAAGGAAGGCATTCGGGCAAAACTATATGTGATGAAGCAGGTAAAGGAGGCAAAACCCAAGACCTACGTCGAGGCAGTGGCATGAACCAAGACTAGCAGCACAGAAAACTCTGCCTCAAAACTGGCAATGCCAGGTGAGTCCAAGGAGATTATGACCATGATCGTCTTTGCTCACTTGGCGAATCTAGCTAACCCTGGTTCATTTGTAGAGGAGTTAAATTGCCTCCTGCAAAAGAACGGTTATCAGAAAAAGCAATGGTTCCCACCCAACCCCGCATCGCAGGAAATGTTAAGGATACAATTGATCGACGTTCCCCAGCAAAAAAATACTGGAAAAGAAGTTGTGAATCGGCGCCATAAAACATCGGAGGAAGAACTCACAACGGAATAAAAATTGGAAAAAGACGAAAACACGAAAAAGTTCACAAAGAAAAAAAAAATAAGGAAAAAGAAAAAAGAAGTGGTACAAGAGTCAAATAAAGAAGAGGAAACAAGCCAATCTCAAGAAAGCTCAGACGAAGATGAAATCCTAAAGTATCCGGGATTTCTGCTCACGGAGAAAAGGGATATCCTTCTGCGGGGCTGTTTCTTCGACGCCATGGACCTGGACCGTAAAGTCCATGGTCCCTCTCAATGCCGACCCCTAAAGGGACACAATGGAAAACTGCTCGACGACGAAGGACCATGGTCCCCGAAGGAAATAGGTGGACTATTGATGGAGCGCGCGATTTACATCCCAGAGTCGTGCTTGCACACCATCGATTCAGCTGTCTTTAAGGTAATCGAGAATGGCCACAAGACTTCGGAGTATTACTTAACCTCCAAAATAGCAACTAGTGTTAGCAAGAAGTGAACAAATCAAAGTGATTAAAACAGTTGTCAAAAGTGCGAACAATTAAACAAATTAAAGCGCCTAAAATAAGCAATCTAAAGTGAGAAAAGTGAATGAATCCAGTGAATAAAAATTAAAATGGTGTAATAATGTAAAATATAGAATAATAAACTAACGATTAAGCTAAAGGAGAATAAAAATATAAGTACAACTATTTAACAGATTAGATAATAATTTAACTCGTGTGTAAATAGTAATATCATAAAGTGCTACCAAAATAAAGTTTTAAACAAAACAAGAGGAAATAGTAAAACCAGAACAATAAAATTATCTAAATAAGACTAAATGAACAACTCAATTAAAAAAAAGCGCTAACATAAATAAAATCAAATATAAAATGATTATATTAAAAACTTACTTCAAACATTTTTTTATAAATTTGACTTAAAAAATTATCTCTAAAAATTATACTAAGTTTAGATAACAAATATTAAAAACATTTCATTGTATTCTTTCAAAACAATATATAGTGCTAATAAGTTGACCTCCCCGTTGATTCCGGGTGAATCTGTTTTCCTACTCATACTTACACTTTACTTTTATTCTTCTCCGCTAAATTTTCAAAAAATATCTTTTCACCACTACACCTATCTATTGTTTCATTTTACATATATGTATTTATTTTTATTTCAATATTTGTAAAATGGAAAAACTTATTGTATATTTATTGCTTTAATACATCAGCATCAGCATCTAAAAAAAGAAACGTTCGACAAACTTACAAACGGAAAATACCAAAGCCCAAAGCAGAAGACAAAAAAACGAAATTAAGATAATAGACAATACAAATAGTAAACAATAAATATTATACCTGAATTCGGACGGATGAAAGACTAAGGCCATAAAATATGGAAACATATTTAAACAAATAGACGCAGATATCATATGTATCTCGGAACATGGGGTAAAAAACGACGTGCCCATAAAAATAACTAATTATAATGGACTACAAAAGAACCCAACAGGAGAGAGGTTCGATGGCGCGGCTATCGCTCTAAAAAAGAACCTACACTACACTCAGGGACGAGAGGTCGACGAAGCTTACATGGCCGTGACAGTAGAGATGGAATACTCTCCCCTCACTGTTGCTGCGTCCTACCAGCTCCCCCGCCGCCCCTATGTTCCGATTCATTCAGTCATGGAAATATTTAACAATAACAATCGTACCATACTACTAGGAGACCTGAACGCCCGCTTAAGGAAATCAGGCTACCGAGGAATGAATAATGCAGGACAAATTTGGAATTATTGTTGGACAGGGGAATAATCCAAAGGGTAGGCTCAGACTTCCCGACATTCATCAGGGGAAGATCCGCCACCAGACCGGATATAATTTTAACAACCCCTAACTTTCCATACAATATCTATATGGAACCAATGCCAATCCCCTGCAGCGATCACATCGGAATCCTGGTGACGATAAACCAGAACCCCATAATGATCCCATAACACCAAGGAAATCATAAAAGAGGGCAGACTGGGAAAAATACACTCAAATGCTAGAAATATACCAACAAACAGATCTTACCAGGAAAAAGCTAGAAGATCTAAATAACATAATGAATAACCTGATTGAGGCAATGATAGAGGCCGACAAACAAGCAGTGCCATTGACAAAATATAAGACCTTACCAAATGGACAAGAGAAATGCAAAGAAAAGCAAAGAGCATGAAAATAAAGTATCAAGAGATAAGAAACTAGGGAGCCTGTCTACAGAGAGCAAAAGAGCTTAATCAACTGAAAAAAAAAATGATTTTCTTAATAGAAGAACAGCAAGGACAATTATGGCAAGAACTAATAGAGAACCAGCTGCAACTGAAGATCCCAAAGAAGCTTGGAGGCTTATAAAAGCGATAAAAGGCAGACCACCAAGAAAGCCGATCAAAATACTAGAACAAAACGGAGTATACATAAAGACCAACACAGAAATAGAAGACAAATTCAGAACCCATTGAAGCAAAGTTTATACAATTGAAGACGAGGATAATATAAACTTTGATATAACAACAGAAAGATTAGTCTACCAGTCCATAGCAGAAAACATTCACAGATTAACCCCGGCGTTAAAAGTCGAAAATAACAGACACGAACAAATAGGTCTGGAAGCCCCAATAACAACCAAGGAAATCAAAAACAGTATAAAGACCTTTAAGCAAAAACCGCCAGGGACAACAAGACTAACGAAGTACAATGAGGAGAAGGACCTGAAAACATTTTGAATAGCATAAAATAACTATTTAATGCTTATATAAATATAGGCGCCTTCCCTAAGAAATTCGAATTAGCAAGGATGGTGTTCCTACCGAAGCCAGGCAAAACTGAAGACCCGGTCTCAGGTTACAGGCCAATCTCCTTGTTGAATTTCCTGAGGAAGGTCTTCAAAAAAATAATAAACGAAAGATTGGACACCTTCCTAGAAGAAGACGATAAACATAACAGACAACAGTTTGGCTTCTGGAAGGGAAGAGACTCCACAATGGCCCTAGCCATAATCACCGAGAAAATTGCCCAATCCACTGCCAAAAAAGGATACGTCAATGTAGTCCTTTGTGAAGTAGAAGCAGCCTTCAAAAAGTATGGGTGGAAGGACTAAAATACAAACTCCTCCAACTTAACCTCGGCGAGAAAATGGAGAGGATTATTGCCGGCTATGTTTCAAACAGAAAGGCACAAATATGCATTGAAGGATATGAAGGCCCCACTTTCGCCCTACAAACAGGAGTCTCACAAGGTGGGTGCCTAAGCTCCACCTTGTATTCCATATTTACCGCCAACCTACCTGCCCCAATCTCAACTAACAGTTTAAATATTCAATACGCTGACGACATAACCCAAATAATCCCGACAACCATACAAATCCAAAATGGCAGGCTCGTATAACAGCACGAGAAATAAAAAACATAAATAATTACGAAAAACGATGGAAAATTAAAACAAACGTCAAGAAATTTAAAATAATCACTCTCCAAAAATTAAAAAAAGTCACAGATAACCATAGAAGGTACGGAATACAAATACTCAAATGAGGGGAAAGTACTGGGCCTTCAGTTGGAAAGTCGTGGATACTGCAACCATGTAAAATCCAGGATCGCCTCAGCGAAATAGGGCTTAAGAGTCCTTTACACCCTAGGGAATCTGAGCCCCCCAAAGAAAAGAACTCTGTATAAAGCGTTCGTCGAGACGGTTCTGGTGTACCCACCAATCCATCTACATGTCATTTCGATAACCAACAAGAAAAAGATACAGAGAATTCAAAATAAAGCAGCATACCGAATCACCAACACTAGAATAAGAGAAAGTAAGAATAAGAGAATGAGCTGAAACCAACCAATAAATAAGACACTAGAAGAACGAGCTAATAAGATATGGACGAAGATAGGAAAAAAGCTCGTAAAAATAAACAACGAAGTTAGAATAACAGAAGCAAACCGACTAAAGAAAGCTTTTCCGAGCAGTAGGTTTCACCTACAGCAAGAAGAGCAACCTATATTCACGTGAATAATAATATGCTTAACCCAAGCAAAAACAAGCAAAACAAAGGCATGAATGACAGAAAAAAAGTAAAAGAAAATAAAAGAAATCAAAGAACAATTAGAAAAGACTTAAAACAAACCAAAATAAATTAATTAGAAGAAACAACAAGAAATATATTAATATAGAAGAATTATAACTAAATGAGGAAGATTAGCCAGTATCCTGGCAACTATTAATACTCCTAAACACTCACACTCACAGCCCCCCTCCATTCCTCCTAACAAAAACCCTCTCATGATATCTCCTCTATTCCCTCTATCTCCTTGCTTCTCTCATCTCACAGAATTATAAGGACGGCGGCCTATCAGCCGCCCCGCCGAGAATATCTGCCCGTTCCCAATCTATCCAACATCTTTGGGCAAGGGAAAATTGCATTGCTAAGTGAAGACCTAAACACCTGTTGCGCAGCTTCTGGCTACGGTCACACCAACCAGAAGGGAAGGAACCTGGAACTACTCATCGAAAGAGATAGACTCCAGAGAGTAGGACCAGATTTCCCGACTTACCTAATGCAATGTTCGGCAACCAAAACCGGACATAGTATTGGCAAGCCGCAACTTCAACTTTAACATCAGTAATGAGCCCAGACCTGTAGTACCGAGCGACCATATCCTGATCCTAACAATAATCTCGCTGGCACCAATTCTTATGCCACTCCCACTTAGGAAGAGTTATGCAAAAGCTAACTGGGAGCTATATAGAGAGATACTCGGCGAATACCAACCAGCCGACCTAGGAGACGCCAATCTCGAAGAGGTGGACGAGGAGATAAACACCATCAGTAATCTCCTCGTCCAAGCCGACAAGAGATGCATCACCAAGATCTGCTATAAAATGCTCCTACAATCTAGATGGACAAAAGAGATGAGGGAAAACGCTCGGGAACATAGGGAAATCTTGAAAGAAATAGGCAGGACAGGCCAAAATCGGGAAAGGACAGCCAGAATGAGACAACTGAGCAAGGAACTAAAACACTCAATCACAGAAAAACAGAAGGAAATCTGGAATGACATCATAGGTAGGTTGGACAGGCAGGTCAGTCCAGTAAGTTTTGGGAATACAATCCGAAGACTTTGGGGACTGCCCACCAAAGCCAGAATAAAAATAAAAGATAGAGAGGAAATCATTGACGATCCAGAGTCTCTCGAAAAAAGATCCAGGACGCACTGGAAAAAGATTTTCGCTATTACTCCTGAGGAGAACGACGACTTCGACCAGGACTTCGAAGACCAACTGCTCGAGGACTTCGGCACAGTAATTCATAGAACCCACCTCCACCCGCAAGTATCTCAAGAAAGAGAAATGGCTGGATACGGATGCCCAATAACCTTCGAAGAGACCATGAAGACCATAATATCCTTCAAGCATAGGGCACCAGGCTGGTCTGAGATCACGAAAAGCAACCTCGTGAATGCCTCGAGGCAAATTATTCAGGGACTAATTAGTACCACGAATGCCGCCTTCAATACAGGCTACTTTCCGGACGGGTACAAGATAGCTAAAATAATCTTAATCCCGAAAGGAAATAAGTCCCCAGTCCAGGTGGCAAACTATCGCCCCATCTCTCTTCTGGAGAAGCTCGGCAAGATCTTTGAAAATATCGTAGCAAATAGGCTACAAGCTCAACTAAGCGAGTTAGGAGCGCATAACCCCCAACAACATGGGTTCCGCCAAAAAAGGGGCACTGATACAGCCCTAGCGCTCTTGACAGGAAAAAATCGCCTATTGCTGTGCGAATAGGTTCTATGTAGACATTGTGTTGAAGGACATGCAGAAGGACTTCGATAAAGTCTGTCTGGAAGGACTACAATACAAGATTCTGAACCTCCAGCTAGACCCAATCCTGGAAATGATCCTTTGTGACTTTGTCATGGACAGAAGGGTATATCTCATGATCGAAGGACACAGAGGACCCGAATTCAAACTGAAGGCGGGTGTTCCACAGGGAAGTTGCCTGAGCCCTCTGCTTTACTTGGTCTTTACCAGCGACCTCCCAACACCGGTGCACAGGGACACAATGTATCTGCAATTCTCAGATGACATCACCCAGATCGTCCCGTGCCCGGTGAAGGAGGCGAGGGATCAGGCAGCGTGAACCATAGCGGAAATCGACAACATCAACCAGTATGAGAGACGCTGGAAGATTAAAACTGATAGGAACAATTTCAAAATTGTCCCACTGAGCCGCACATTGACGTACCCCATAATCATCGAGGGGAGGAGATACGGCTACTCCGCCGAAGGCAATGTCCTGGGCATAAAGTTCTCCAACCACGGATACTCGAGACACTACACGGAGAGGCGGAACCTGACGAGGATTGAAATCTCCAAGCTATATAAGTTTAGAGATCTTAGCTCGGCCAACATTAGGAAGATATACCTGATGTACGCCCGGGCTAAGCTCATCTATCCCGCAGTAGTGACTCAAGCGGCAAACAAGACCTCAATGAGAAAAATGCAGCGAAAACAGAACTCTGCATCCCTACCGATCAATAAAGTCAGAAGGTAGGACCAACGCCGATAGAGGAAACTCCACATAAGGACTAAACTAAACCCCGTCAACATCTTCACCCAGAAATTGGGAAGAAGGTTCTGGTTAACTCTTACAAATGATGTCATTCCGGAATTACAGGGAACAGGTGGCAGACTAAACATTCCTGCACGACTGCGAGAGAAAGTCACACCTCGTAACCAGTTCCCAAGTACCAAACGCTGTACACAAAAAAACATTACATCGATATGCACATAACAGGTACCCATAAAATCAACACAGTCTAAACGAAACAAAAACAGAGTAACCATAAAACAAATCATCAGAACAACACAGGTAAATTGCTGAGCCAAAAGCTATCAAAGGCTTGAATGCTCAAGAATTTAACTAAAAAATGAGTAAAATACCAATAGAAACGCCAACAATAAGAAGAATACGCTAAATACACGAAAATAAACCAATACATAGAAAACACTGCATTCAATGAAGACGTGAAAAAAATTTCAAAAGTAAAAAGATTGCGATGCCCTCCTACTAGGGCAAAACCCCCTCCTGACATTCCAACTTATCTAACACAATGCTCAGCGACAAAACCGGACATCACCAATGTCCCTTGCCCAGTGGTCCCGAGCGATCATATCCCAATTATCACCACCATTTCGCTTGTGCCAATGCTCAAGCATGTTGCACTAAGGAAAGGTTAGGCGAAAGCTAACTGGAAGCAGTACAGAGAAATGCTCAGCACCTATCAGCTGGCTGACCTGGATGACGCAAATCTTGAATAAATTGATGAGGAGATTGATAAAATCACTAATCTCCTCATTCAAACTGACGAAAGATGCATCCCCAGAATCTCGTACAAAATGCTCCCACAACCTAGGTGGACACGGGAAATGAGGGATATCGCTAGGAAACACAGGCAAGTCTACGAGGAAGTCGGTAGGACAGGCCCAACTCGGAAAGAACAGCCCAAATGAGACAGCTAAGCGAGGACCTAAAAAACATAATCCTCGAGAAACAGAAGGAAATCTGGGACTATATCATAGGCAGATTAGACAGGGAAAGAAATCCTGTAAGTTTTTGGAATAGCATCTGAAGACTTAGGAGATTGTCTCCCAGGTCTGGGATAAAAATAAAGGAAGGCGACATCATCATAGAGGTTCCAGACTCCCTAGAAAGAAGATTCAAGAGCCACTGGAAAGAGGTCTTTGCAATCACACCTGAGGAAAACGACGATTTCGACCAGGACTTCCAAGAGCAACTGCTCGAGGACCTCAGACCGATGATACATAAGACATAAGACCCACCCACAACCGCAAGTATCTAGAGAGAGAGAGATGGTTAACCACGGACACCCTATTACCACTGAAGAGACCATTAACGCCATAAGTTCCTTCAAACAAAGGGTTTCCGGTTGGTCTAGGGTCACTAAGAACAACCTAGTGAATGTCCCACGGAAAATTATTTATGGCATGGTGAACAGCATGAATGCATCCCTGAATACAGGCTACTTACCAGACGGGTATAAGGTGGCAGAAATCATCTTTATCCCGAAACGGAATATGCCCCCAGACCAAGTGGCTAACACTCGCTTAATCTCTCTCCTAGAAATACTTGGCAAGATCTTCGAGAAGATTATAGCCAACAGGCTACAAAATCAACTCGACAAGTTGGGAGCGCGCAACCCACAATAACATGAGTTCAGACCGAAAAGGGGCACTGAAACGCCCCTGGTGCTCTTAACAGAAAAGATCAATATGTAGACATCGTGATGAGGGACGTGCAGAAGGCCTTCAACAAGGTTTGGATAAGAGGACTACAATACAAGATCCTAGGTCTCCAGCTAAGCCCAGTGCAGGAAAGGATTCTTTGTTACTTCATCATGGACAGAAGGGCGCGTATCATGATCGAAGAGCACAAAGGACCAGAATTCAAACTCAAAGCGGGCGTTCCCTAGGGGAGCTGTTTGAGTCACATGTTTTACCTGGTCTTCACCATCTACTCCAATACGCAGATCGTTCCCATTAGTGTCAGGAAAGCAAGGGATCAATCGAACAACACTATCGCATAGATCTCTAATACAAACTATTTCGAGAGAAGGTGGAAAATCCGAACAAACAGGGAGAAATTTAAGTTCTCCTGCTGTGCCGCAAGTTGAGGTGGCTTATTTTAATTGATGGCAGGGGATATGGCTACTCCGCCGAAGGCACCATCCTGGGCCTAAAAATCTCCGACCACGGATACTCGAGTCACTACAAGGAGAGGCATAATATGGCGAAGAGAGAAATCTCTAAGCTATATAGGTTCAGAAATCTTAGCTCGGCGAATATCAGGAAATTATACCTGTCGTTTATCCGGGCTAAGCTCATCTACCCTGCAGTAGTGACTCAAGCGGCCAGCTAGACCACTATGACGAGGCTCCAACGAGTGCTGACCTCTGCATCCCTCTGCAAAACCGAACCAGACGAAGAGAGCATCTTCTGCAGAGGGACCTACACCGCAGGCAGAAACTGGAGCCCATTAACCTCGCAATCCAGTAACTGGCCAAAAAGGCCTGTTCTACAATGGCCAATGATATCATCCCAAAATTAAGAAGAACTGGAGGGAGAATTAATATCCCTTCTAGTTTGCACGGGAAGGTCGCTCGAAACCGGCGATTCCCAAGAACTAGACTCTGTTTCGAGGAAAATATATTACCAATTTGCAAATAAACATCAACAGCATAGAGGATGACATAATAGACTGCGAGACAACACTAAACTCACAATCAACAAATAACAAGAAAATACCTCAGATAAATCAAGAGGTAAAAAACTAAATTCGAACACTAATAAAGGCACGAAAGCTCAACAAAAACACTCCACGAATACAAAGTAAACGAGGTTTAGGATACAAATAAACAGAATAACACAAAGAAGAATGCACACTGAGGCAAACTCTTGACAACATAAATAAAAGAAAAAAGGAAGAAATAAGTATTAAAGAATAAAAATGCCTGCGATGCCCCTCAAACAAGGGCAACCCTACCTCACTTTCACCATCTATCATCTACCACTATCTAAATTTTACACTATTGAGTACATTAGTTATAAGGACGGAACGTTATTCGCAGTTAAATCTTAACGTGCATACCTAAAGTTTTCTTGCCGAATAATATTCGCGCTTTTTGAAATTCTTATGTTCGAAGCAAGGACAAGCGAGCCGAGCCAGCCGAATTTAAAACAGCCCTCTGGTTGTCTTTAGAAAGAGAGTATTACTATTTTTTTCATCATCACGAAGAAACTGACATGAGCGCTTAAGCTCCCTACATCGTTCCCCGTCGGCGGACACCATGCAGTCGTGGACCTGGACTGCTCATAACCCTCGTTCCAACTATGCCAGTCGACTGTGATGTGACATAATTCGGGGAATTGACGGAAGCTGGTTTGAGGATTAGCCCACATATGAAATCAATTTCAGAGGCCCCCGGATAAAGGGACGGACTGCGAACTTTGTTGATTAAGCTTTTAGCTTTATCGATGGGGGTTTATCGCCCAAGATCATAGAAGGACATGCAACCATCTCTATGCTATCGTGGATGCAATCGCGAATTTAAAAACCCCAAGGGGGAGGCACCCACCAAGTGAAGGAAGTTGATTCGGCCTTCATCCATCATCAAGTCTGCCATAATTCACCCCTTCGAAGGATCCCTTCCCGGGCCCATCCCTCATCATCCATCACCCCATCGATTGCACTTCTGGTTTGCGGGGGCACAGGGCCGCACTACGGCGGGGAACACACCTATTCTGAATCCTATATCTCAAACACTAAAGTATATAACATCACCTACATAAAACTCATACACATTACACGATTCAAGAAAGAAGACTTGGAAAATAAGAAGAGGAAACCCCCGGATCAAGGACCTCCCCCCTCAGGGGAGATGGAAAAAATTAAGAGAGTCCCTCTCAGGGGGCTCACCGGCCAAGCAGTTCCGGCCAAAGCTGATGTATGCCGGGTTCTATTCGAAGGACTTAAGCTTGTGTTGATCCGTTTGATCGACGTAACCAATGGCTACATAACAATGTGCTAGGAAACGAAGGACATGGACTAGCCACTGTCCTCTCGAGGTACGGAAACCCTAAAGAAAATCGGGCTTGAAGAAAGACCCCCCCCCCCCGCCCAGGTGGCGGCCAATAGGAGCGTCACCTGACGCAAAATCGAAGGTTGGATTGGAGAAAGAACCACCGACGAAATAAAAAGAAGGAAATTGATGCAAAAAACACATGGACGAAGATAAAGGAACTAATCAAGTTCAATAACCACACTTATGTGTTCAAAATCACATTCGAGACCACTGAGATGGCACAAAAGACAAAAATAGATAAGCTCCTAGCCTTCAGCATGAGGATCTCATCGGAAAACATTGAGCAGGGAAAATTTCACAATATTCAAATGTGCTTTTCCTGATACAAACTGGAGAGCCATACAAGCCACTCTCGGTCCAACAAGGACAAGAAGCTATGCGCAGAATGCAGGCAAGAAGGAAATAGATTTAAAGAATGTTCCTCAACAACAAAAAGTGCATAAACTGCGACGGGGACCACAGAACCTTAGCACTTAACTGCCCCAGGAGAAAAGAAATAATAAAAAAGAAGGAGGAAGAAGCTCGAGTCCGTAGTACCCAAAGCTATACGACCGCAGCATCGAGATCGAATCAAACAGTCGTAAATCAATCGACGATGTAGCTCAACTCAGATCTGAGCTCTAAGATTCTGACATGCGTAATCTACGCCCATATCACTAACATGGGAAACCCAGGTAGCTATGGGAGTGAATTCACTTGACTACTTCAGGCAAACAACCTGCCAACCATCAAAGTACCCAAGTCACCAGACTCCTTAAAAATACTAAATATGAACACAGCCTCATCCATACGACCACGAGGTGAAGAAGAGAAGCAGTCTATATCTGAGGAAGATTCGGATGATACTGAAGAAGAGTCATCAAGCGACTCACAACCAGAAGAGGAAGAAAAAGAGCCAAGAACGAGATCACAGAGGGCCTCAAGGAGTAAATCTACAACTCCCATCCATCCCAGAAAATAACTAACTGAAAAGACTAAATGCATGGAAGTAATCCACGAAGAGAAGAAACAAAATCCATCCCCTGCACCTCAAAAGGTTCCTTACAAGGACCCCAGCCTGAAGAAGCGGTCGTTAAGTCCTCATAATGCAAAGATACAGCTTAAGAATCTTGAGTATTAACACCGACGGATGGACCACAAAAAGAGTGAACTACGGTAATATTTTCCAACAAATCGATGCTGATATTATTCTCATTTCGGAACACGGAGTTAACACGGATATAGACATAATCAAGATATGGAACTATGACGTGTTAACAGTAAACCATTGACAAGAACGTTACGATGGAGCAGCCATTGCAATAAAGCAGGGAATTAAATTCAAGCAACTCAGAAACTTGGAAGAATCCTACCTCGCCATAGAGGTAGAGATAAGCCTGGAAAAGATGGTTGTGGCCACGGGATACCAACCCCTAAGACGCGACTATTTGCCTAACCACACTCTTGCGAATATACTCGGGCGAAGGGTCCACATGATATTTATGATGGACCTAAACGCACGCTGTGCCGAGTCCGGGTATACCCGAAGCAACGGTGCCGGCAGATGCTTGAATACTCTCCTGGACAGGAACATCGTCCAAAGACTGGGCTCCGACTTTCTGACCTTCATCACGGAAAGGAGTGCCACCAAGTCGGACATCTGCTTGGCCAACTTCCTATTACCTTTCAACTATCACATGAGCACTGAAGTAATGAAGTAATACCTTGTAGTGACCATATAGGGATTAATCTACAAATAAACGTTAACCTTATAATGGTACCATCGCATACAAGGAAGAATTACAACAGGGCGAATTAGGATAATTAAGAGCGAATGCTAGAGGCCCAGATGATCGAGGCTGACAGAGAGTCTATTCCCAAAAGCACATATGAAACAATTTCAACGTACAAGTGGACCGATCGTATGAAAGGTTTGCACCTCGAACTGAAAGGATTATATCAGGTTAGCATCAACATGGGAATATCCCGTGATATAATGTACCGTATTAAAGAGATAAAGGAAGAACTGAAAATTCTAATCTACGAATAGCAAGAGGCAAAATAGAATGAAGCTATCTAAGAACTGGATAGCGAAGCAACACCGAAAGAATTCTGGGCGAAAATCAGGAGATTGAGAATAAAGCCCCAAAAGAAAAAGATGGAGTTAGAAGATGACCTAGGAGAAATTAAAACAGAAGAGAATGAAATGGAAGAGATTCTGAGGCAATTGGGGAACATATTTTCAGAATCAGTGAAGAAGAAAATGAAGACTTCGATATAGATTTTTAAAATTGGATTATAGACGAGCTGAATGAAATAATTGAGAGGACACATCCTAATCACCAAGTGAACAGGCAGGAAAGAGATGAAGAAAGAGTGACGCTAGAAAAACTAGAAAGCGCGCTCCACTCCTTTAAGCAAAGAGCTCAAGGACAATCAGGCTTGACAAAGTTAAACTTCATCAAAGCACCGAGATGCGTACGGGAAGGTTTTTTCAATGCTTGCGTAAATGTGGGCTACTTTCCCGACGCATAAAAAATGGCAGAAATGATATTCATTGCCAAACCTGGAAAACCAACGACGAGGAAAGAGAGTTATCGCCCAATATCCCTTCTGAACAGAAGACTCGTCGAGCACTTGGAAAAAAATGCAATACAACGAAATGTAATACGGCTTCAGAAAGAAGAAAAGCACCAAGATGGCAATAAATGTCATCACGAAAAAGATTGCTCAAGCGAAGAAAAACAGGAGCTATATAGACATAGTGTGCAGAGATGTGTCAAAGGCATTCAATAGAGTATGGCTAAGGAGGATGCAATACAAGATCCTATAGCTGGGTTTAAGCTCAAAACTGGGGAAAATCCTCTGTCATTATGTCATGGAGAGGTTGGCCTTCATCAGTATAGCGCTAACGGATGGTCCTGCCTTTAATCTACCGGCAGGATTGCCTCAAGGCGGGTGCCTCAGTCCAACCCTATACTCGATATATACAGCCAGCATACCAGAGCCAACCCACCCCTCTAGTCTGAATATCAAGCTCGCCGATGACATAACTCAAATCATAGTAAGTGGATATAGAAACGCGCCTTGGCAAGCTCGAAAAACTGCCGAGGAAATAAAAAAAATCAACGCTTATGAATCCAAATGGAAAATCCGAACTAATAGCGACAAATTCAATATCATCCCATTAGGAAGAAGAAAAACAGCTCATGTGAGAGTGGAGGATACGCGTTATTCCTACACAAACGAGTGCAATGTACTTGGAATAAAGATCCCTTCTAACCGGTACAAGAGGCACCTCACAGAAAAGATTAAAAAAAAGCAACCCCGGCAGTAAAAACCCTCTACAGCTTCAGAAACCTCAGCCAAAAGAACAAGAAGAAAATATACCTGACGCTAGTCAGACCCACCCTCATCTATCCCGCTGCAACTTTTTGAAACCTCAAAAACATCACAAAAAAATTGCAAAAGGTACAAAATAAATGTATGTACCTTATTACTAACACACGAAGGAGGGAAATGAGGAGGCAAGTGGATCTGCACAGAGCGGTGGGCATCAAACCGCTTAATACGATCTTGAGGGAAAGAGCGTCAGATATGAAAGAAAAAATAATAACGTATAGCAATGAAGAAATCAGAGCATTCATCGTAGAAAACCAACAAGGTCCCAACCGTGCAAGATTCCCAAGCAGCGTCAGCAAGCTTGAAGACGCAATTATCCCATTTTTTGCATAGGACTAAACTACCAACCAAATCGATGATGAAAACTAACCGAAAATGACCAACCGAACCAACTATACATCAAGAACAAAGATAACCAAAACCACCTAATGAAGACAACGAAGAAAGAAGAATAAGATGCAGAAAACAGGTAAATACGAACACACAAATACATAACTACCAAATACGAATATAGAAAATCAGTTACAGAACTAAATAGCACACAGAACACAAATATCAAATACGAATATGGCATAACAGTTATAAAACGAAATAAGGCAACACGCAGGAATCGAAGTAGAAACATAAACCAGAAAATCAATCTAAACAACCAAATTATACGTCAAGTTAATAATATAAAGCAAATTGTACTAGAATCCAAAGGTTTGAAGCCTTATAATAATAATATATACATGCATACATACTTGTATACATATATATATATATATATATATATATATATATATATATATATATATATATATATATATATATATACATCTATAAAGACAATAAAATTAAAACAAACAAAGAAAGAGATTAGCGTGATCTCCAGGCACCTTTTGAAAATCTTGCAACTCTCAGACTTCCTTATTTCAACACTATCCCCAAACCCCACTATTCTAATACACCACTATCTATCACACCCACTTACTCACCACTTCCCCAAAGACAAAATTATCAGATGTACTACCATATTTCCCTGAAGATGACCCACTGCGGTCGAAAGAAGTTAAGGAATAAAATATGTCCTTTGTGGCTATTTTTTCTCTCCTCGAAGATCCTGTTAAGAGACTTGTAAGGAAAATCAAGAAATTGCAAGTCAAAATCAATAACCCTGCCACAGCTATTGACTTTAAAAACGCATATATATATATATATATATATATATATATATATATATATATATATATATATATATATATATATATATATATAAATATATATAAATATATATATATATATATATATATATATATATATATATATATATATATATATATATATATATATATATATATATATATATATATATATATATATATGGAAAAATATCCAAGACAAATTGGTGCGGTTAAGGTAATGGCATAATTAGACAACGGCTCTGCTTCAGGTCCAGCAGGTGATCCTATCCTCCTTGAACTGGAAGACAACACTTAGGGATGACCCATCCTTGCTGAAGGATGGGTCATCCCTAAGTGTTGTCTTCCAGTTCAAGGAGGAAAGGATCACCTGCTGGACCTGAAGCAGAGCCGTTGTCTAATTATGCCATTACCTTAACCGCACCATATATATATATATATATATATATATATATATATATATATATATATATATATATATATATATATATATATATATATATATATATATATATATATATATATATATATATATATATATATATATATATATATATATATATATATATATATATATATATATATATATATATATATATATATATATATATATATATATATATATATATATATATATACGAGGGTCGGTCAATAAGTTTTACGAATCGTTAGGGCAAAACAGAGGAAGGGGGATGGCTGTTTGTAGAAGTGTTAGGACAAGTTATTATGACAATTTAGGACCTGCAGCCGCACGCTCCTGCCTCGTCTATTTAAGAAGCAGTAGCTGATCGCAGATCGTCAGTCACAAATTTTTCAACAAGGAAGGCAAGAATGCAAAAGAGATCCATGAACGCATGGTTGCAGTGTACACCGACACTGCCCCTACCTATGCAACCATTGCTCACTGGAATAGGGAGTTTCGCCATTGTCGTGAGTCCCTTGAAGATGATCCCCGTCCAGGACGCCCGTCAGACGTGACCAACGAGGACAATGTGGCTCGTGTGGAGAGGATGATCCTCGTAAATCGACAGGTGAAGGTCGAAGAAATCGAGCAAGAACTTGGAATATCACATGGAAGTGTTATCGACATCATTCATGACAATTTGGCCATGACCAAGTTCTCTGCCCGTTGGGTCCCTAGAAACCTCACTCCAAATGATCGACTTCAACATCATTAAAGTCCACAAGGCCAGAGTTGCACAAGCTGCCCTGCGCGAGTGCGGATTCGAGGAGCTCCGCCATCCCCCTTACAGTCCAGATCTGGCCCCTAGCGACTACTTTTCATTCTGCCAGCTCAAGGCTGCACTGCGTGGACACCGGTTTGGGGACGATGAAGATGTCCAGCTCGCAGTCCAGGAGTGGATTGAACAGCAGTCGGGAGATTTCTAGGTGTCGGGAATTCGAAGCCTCAGGGACAAGTGGCGCAAGTGCATTGAAGTCGAGGCTAGTTATATTGAAAAATAATAAAACCCTTTTCCTCATATCTCGTTTCCTTATATCCGAATTGCAAAACTTATTGACCGCCCTTCGTGTATATATATATATATATATATATATATATATATATATATATATATATATATATATATATATATATATATATATATATATATATATATATATATATATATATATATATATATATATATATATATATATATATATATATATATATATATATATATATATATATATATATATATATATATATATATATATATCTTTCTTACTGAAAAGAAAGAGAAGATAAACGGAATATTTTTTCTTCGAAAACAATATATAATACTAATTGCGAAAAACTACATTTAAGGGTGAAGATCGAACCAAGGACTCTGAAGCAGTGAGCAATCGCTTTGATCTCAACCCCAAAGACGACTCGACTACGCAGTGTGTTCAATTTAAGAAGGCCTGTGCTTTGCTGGTGAGTAACTTTCTTTACATGTTCCATAATGCAGGTTAATTTGGTATTAGGGTTGGTTGGAATATATGGTTAACATTAAAACAATCTTCTTGAATTTTGCGCCCAATATTACTTCGTGCCAGGGTTAAAAAGAGGAAATTCGGTTAGTGTTGGATGATAGTTATTCCCAGGCGAAACTTAATCAATCTTTGAACATTAAGAATTCAACCAAATAACAGACATGACTATTTAATAAAGAGGAGAAAGGTATTTTTTTGTATCGGATCGATATGCGAAACTGGAAAAGACAAATGAAGTAAGAGTTTAAGCTCCTTCGTTAGTTAACAAGAATTTAAATTTGTTAGTAATCCTATAAAGTGAACTAGTGAAGTTATTAAATTACTCTTCAAAGTCAGGTAGATTATGTAAGGTTGTATATTTTTATGAGATATAAAATAGTGCGGTTAGTATAAAGCAAAAACTGACGACCGACTCTGCATCTGGTCTTGGGGGCCGGGCATCGTGATCGCCAGGAAGGAATTCTCAAAGAATCTTTATAACACTCTCCTAAATGGAGTGTATCAATCGATTCTTTTATAGTAATCTTCGTTTACCTTCACAGAAAACGGCATCGTTATCATTGAAATTCATGAGATATAAAATATATATATGTGAATAATATTATGTAAAACTGGAAAAAAAGCACAGTTGCAGAGCTTGTTGTTACAACAGAGTAAAATGACCCCAGATTAAATTTTCTCACTTGTCGAAATACGAGGAAAATTGTTGAACAAGAACCAGCTACTTTTGGTGATTAACAGATCTCGAGTGGAAAGTTTATGCGACACAAATTGTATGAGACAGGATTAGCTGCCCGGTGAGAGAGATAGTTCGGATTGCTATCTGACGCTGCCTGAGGTGTGAGATAGACCTGTTTCTTCGAAGAAGGGAAAATAGTTGTTTGAATAAGTTAATAAAAGAACTCATGCAGTCGAACAAGAAACATGGATACAAGTTCCATTTTCAGTATTTTCTCTGCTCTTGTATTGCTTCAGATGCTAACGAGTAGAGTGTATTTACGAGAGACAGGTGTTGGGGACTACTCCCCGTTGAACCCATATGGCTTTATCCATAAACACATCTTGTTTTTATTTTGTAATTAGTGGAGGTGAGAAATTTGAGGAGCCGTTTCAGTTGAATAATCGAGAAACGAACAAGGCAATGGCGGAAAACGAGGTCCCTGACATCCCTGAACTAGATGAAATGCGCTTATTTTGCTGCCACTTTCTCTGGCTATGTCATAAATAACAACTATGATTTTTAAACACGTCGAAACGCTCGATTCCATATCGAAATGTGCCATTCTATATCCATAACCATCTCAGTGTTCTGTAAGAGACGTCTAAACCCGGATAATGACAGCTGAATTATTTTTCTTATGAGCTCAATAAGTAATGATAAAAATGAATGTGATTGCGGCAAGCCGTATTGTGAATCCGGTTAATCTCCATCGTAGTATAAATCAAGTGGATGTATATAATGAGAGGTTTAAACAGAAGCACCTTAATGATAACGTCATATGGTGTTAAGCAAAGGTAAAACCAATATAGTAGGAATTATTAACAAAACCAATAGGGCGGGAATCAGTGGTAAACAAATACCCCCAACAGAGACATATTAGCGCACGCATTTTTATCCATTGCTTTGTATCCTGCTGGTATTTCTGAAGAGAGAGAGAGAGAGAGAGAGAGAGAGAGAGAGAGAGAGAGAGAGAGAGAGAGGGAGAGAGAGAAAGAAAGGACGAGAGAGTGAAGCTGAGAGAAAGAAAGAGAAAGAAAGGATGAGAGAGTGAGGTTGAGAGAGAGAGAGTTAAATGAACAATAACGTTCTAGTTAATGCGGTTAGGTTAAGTTAGGTTAGGGTAATGATAACAATTACTTAATCCTCTAGAGAAGTCTCCGGGAGTTCCTCAACCCTCCTCAAGAGCGTTACATATACGAACGGGCAACCATCATTTATCTCGTTAAAAAAGAGAGAGAGAAAGAGTGTGTGTCATATGGACTCACCAGGAAAAGTAGTACCTCAAAGGACATTGCTGGCAATATAGTGGAGGTACTATTTGGGGGAAAGGCCCTAACCTATATCATAAGAGAAAGTATAGCATAAATGAAGGCTCTTCCTGCCCACCTCTTTCACCTGCATTTGCGGGCTAGAAAGCGAAAAAGAAACCTGAATATGCTGTGAAAAAGAATAAAATCAATAAATTTTTATAGGAAAGCTGAAACCTATCTACTTGCCTCTAATCAATTATAATTTATACTTAGGTGGTACCATCTAGGTCAAGCTGTGGATTATCTAGTTAAGTCGAGATTTGAACGGTTTGCCTTAAGAACTGTTCACCACTTTTGTCGGTAGACGGTTCCACGTTTCGCAGATTTTGTACGAGAAGAAGTTGCCGTAAATGCTAGTTTGGAATTGCGGTAATTCCAGTTCGTTACCGTGGTAACATAGAACATTTGCGTTCAACCTAAACAGCCTTCTGTGATCTATGTTTTCAACTCCTAGTATTATCTTAAAAATTTCAATCAGCTGGCGTCTTAACCTGCGCGTCTCCAGTGAGAACATAGCCAGTTCTCGTAGCCTATGCGGATAACTTTTATGTCTAAGGGAATGGATAAATTTTGTTGACTTGTCCTGTACCCTTTCCAGCCCTCCAATGTCCTTCCTCAAGGTTAGGGACCAGAATTCTACAGCGTATCCAAGGTGTAGCAGGATTGGGGAGTTGTACAAGGCGATAACAATCTGTTTATTTTGGAAGCGAAAATACCTATTTGTGTAGCCCTGCATTCGCTGGGCCCTCTTTCCAATCTGGAGGCACTGCCTGGAGAACTTTAGGTCACTGCTGATTACACGATAAATCTTTCTCAAGGTCAGTGGTATCTAGATCTTTGCGTAGAAAGGAATATATTTCCCGAGAGCTAGCATGGCCGATGTGCATTACCTTGCACCTGTCAAGGTTAAATTGCATCTTCCAACTCTCAGACCACTCGACTATCTTGAGAAGGTTATTTCACAGGCTTTTCACTCCTTCTCATGAGCTCACACTACCTCCTAACTTGCTATCGTCGGCGAACTTGGCTATCGAGCATAGTAGTTCTTCGTCTATGACATTGTTGTAGACGATGAACAATAGAGGCCCGAGCACTGAGCCCTGGGGCACAGAGCTATTGCCCGGCTCCTATTCCGGGGCTACCCAGGTGATCTTTACTCGTTCCCTCCGTTCCCAGAGCCAGTTTTCTATCCAATCGGCTACGTTGCCGGTAATTTATCAACCTGCGGTGTGGTACCTTATCGAAGGCTTTTTGAAAGTTCAGGAATAAGATATCCAGACCTCGACTACGGTCATACTCACTCAAAATACTGTGAAAAAATCTAGTAGATTAGTGAGACATTAACGCTTCTTGCGAAATCCGTGCTGGGAAGCCAAAGTCAGGTTGTGCGACTCTGAATGCTGTACTATACGGCCGGCAATTATTCCCTCAAGCAGTTTGCCTACGATGGATGTCAGACTAATAGGCCAGTAATTACCCGGGCATTCGCGGTCCCGCTTCTTGTATATGGGGTTACGTCTGCTATTCTCCAGTCTTGCAGCACCTCTCCAGTTTCCAAATACTTGTTAAGATGGTGGTGAGGTGTGGAGCGAGCTCTTTACTAACTTCTCGGACAACTCTAGGAAGAAAGCCATCCGGACCTGGATAATTATACGGGTTAATGTTTTATAATCTGGCGACTACTTAGTTTCTCTCTGAGACTATTTCGCATAGATTTTTCCCCTCTTCGAGATGAACCACCGGCCTCAGAGCTGTACCGTCAACTTCCCTCGTGAATCTGGAGGTGAAGTAGTCGTTCAACACGTTGGCGATGTCTGGTTGTGATTTCCGTAACACGCCACTGTCATCTCTCAACGGTCCTATGCTAAGACGAATCAGTTTGCGGCTATTGACATTCTGGAAGAATTCTTTTTTAGTCTCGTTACAGAGAGAGGCCACCCAACTTCCTCGCTGCGCTTAGCTCTGCGCACCAGTGCTTTAACTTGCCTACACTTTTCCCTGTATTAAAGGAGCTTTTATTCATTACTGTTGGCTTTCCAGTTATTGTAGGAAGTTTTCATGTTCCTTATTGCTGCAGTGATGCCACGATTGAACCATTTAGGTTGGAAAGTCTTGCCACTCATCTTCCTGCTGGGGAAAAACTCAGTCTGTTCGGTTATAAAGTTTTCTTTAAACGCCAAGTTTAAGCCAAATCATTGCATGTCGAAGACCCACGCTGTTCGTGCGTCGGAAGTCGGGTTTGAAGGCATCGACCCCAGAGCGTCTGTCACTTGGAAAGTGGACGGAAAACGTGACTGTGTGGTGATCGCTCGTGCCCAAACACTCTCCAACGTTGAGTTGGGATACCATTTCGTCCTTAGTGGTAAGCACCAAGTCTAACATGATATCACCCCTCACTTGCTCCTCGACCAACTGTGTCAGGAAGTTATCCTAAGTGAATACAATCAATCTCCCCCCTTCAACATTGCCTCACCAGTTCCTTCACTCAGTCCCACAGCAGTAGACCTCACCAATGACCAAACTCGTGCGACTATTTATCAGGTCGGTGAGCTTTGCGTACAGACTTGAGTCTGACTCTGCTGACTGTCTTTGGGCATGTACACCACCACTACTCGATAAAAGGAGCTGGTAAGATCTCGCGTTAAAAATATAACATTTAGGGAACGCTCGCTAGTCTGCTCACTCACTCCGGCTAACGCCTTACTCAACAACTCGGTTGGAGTATTGTTCTCAGAAAGGGATGCATAACCATGAGCTCCTTAATAGTTACCTAGTTCTTCAACCCCTGGGACCAGTTCTTAGTCACCGGCAGGGAAATCCTTACTTTCGAGTTGTGGTGCAGCACGGCCTCCTGCAGTAGAAGTTTCCGCATTGAACTGCTCTCGCGGCTCGTCGTGAGTCTCCTGCTTGTTGGTAGCCATCGAGTTGCCGTTGGCTCGTCCGGTGCAACCCTCAACAACCAGAAGACATTCCTCTCAATTAATTCGTCGCCAGAAACCTTCGAGAAAGAGAGAATATATATATATATATATATATATATATATATATATATATATATATATATATATATATATATATATATATATATATATACATATATATATATATATATATATATATATATATATATATATATATATATATATATATATATATATATTCAGGTTCAATTTCACTTAAGTTCTTCAGGATGTCAGCAATCGTAGTTAGTTAGCCTCCCAATTATACAGTTTCTAAGAGAAACAGATTAAATTTGTTCAGTTACTTCTAAAGACCGCTGGTGTGTCAAGTGCGGCTCATTTCAGACTGGGTATCTAGAAACTTTCGATCTGATGAAATTTTTCTAAATAAGTGAGCCAGAATTCTTGCTTAATTTGAGTAAAGCCAAACATAAGATTCTTCAGAGGTAAAATTTGTTTTGTTTTTATGAATCCAATTTCTTGGAAATATAACTTTGCTTTATCTTAACACTCGATATGATTTTTAAATTTAATTTTATCAAAAGAGAGCGCTTGATTTAATTCTTGATTGATTTATAGATCCAATGTGCAATAATGAGGTTGTTTTTCTCTATATTTTTCCTTGTTTGTGCGCTGACTGTGGTATACATTATGTGCTTCCCTTCCCCGCCATAACACTTCTTTTTTAAAAAAATGTTAATTTTATTTCCACTAAATCAAGGTCTATCATTTATATGTAGTGTATATAAATAGTAGTAACCTCCCACCTTAAACTTTAGATAATCTACATATAGTATTTTCAAGAAAGAAGTAATACTTATTTCTACTTTTTTAATTTTATTTATATCAATTTTTGTTCTTATGTGAAAAAGAGATTAAATACAAGGTGATGTTATTAGAGAACTTTCACAATATTAGAGATTTTAGTCGCGTGCGAGTCTAATCGCGAGCGACTCTACATCTCTCCAAGTCGGTCGGTTCCCGTCTTGCTATTTTTTTGTTTTGGTAATAACATTGTAACTAATCGGCCGATTCTACCCAAATTCGAAACCCTTATGTTGTTTTACATTTTCTTTCGAATGATATAATTACCAAAGTCTTCCCAAGGCTAGTCCATGAATTATTTTGTTTTGGAAATAACATTATAACTATTGGGCCGATTCTAACGAAATTTGAAACCCTTATGTTGTTTTACATTCTCTTTCGAACGATATAACATCCAGGGTTCTCCTAAGATTAGTTTTTGAATTATTGAGAGTTTTGAAGGTCGTAAGGTCATAAATCAGAATAAGTGAGAGCACGCAAACTTTTGGTCAGCAGACCTTGTTTTTAAGCAAATTATACTCGTTTTAGGAAATGGCGAGGATAGTATCTCAAATTGCTGAGCAATTCTCGCAGCAAATAGCAATTATACTATTTTTTGTATTTAGAAATTAATTTAGGATTGGCTATATTTATATATTAGGTGTTAAGCCATGATTTCATGATGTTTTCTAGGTAGTGAATTTCGAGGTAAATATTATTCAGTGGCACCACTCCTTTTAGAAGGTGGGGTTATAAATTACTAGCTTGCCTAGAGGACTTCTGTCCGTGAGTATTCGTCAGAGAAGCTTAGCTAGATTTCTCAGAAAGTCTTCACTGATGCATTTTAGTTCGATTGATTGAAAGCCCATGTAATTGAGGAGAGAAGAAGAATCTTGTACACTAAAGTTATTGTAAGTTGCGCAAGAAAAATCGTTCTAGGCGTTGCTGATTTGATCCACCTCTCGTTTTGTATCCGTTTTCCCTCGGAATTTGTCAGCGATTTTCTATGCGTTCGAATTTTTTTCTGATTAGTTCGAACTTATCTCTTTGAGAGTTTTTCAAAAAGAATGATCACGAATTATGCATCTTTTGGAACTTTATCACCATTTGTTATTAGGTATAATTCTAATTAAATTACTTTTGTTTGGTTGTATTCGTTTAAACTGCATTCAACGACTATGATCACTTAGGCAAAACCCATAATTTAAGGTGGGGCAAGAACTATGGGTGCAACAGATAATGGCATTTATGGAAAAATTCTCTCAAATCTAGATGAAATCTAGCTTTTGATTTTACCAAGATAACGAAAGAACCTGCTAATATTAGGCTTCAATTTTCAGTAAACTTGTGGTACCAAGTTTATTTGAGTTTTTAATAATACTAACTGTAATATGATAAAGAATCAGAAATTAATTTTCTTAAATTTGATTACGCGTTAGGTAATAAAAGGGAAACCGCTTTAATTGTCTAAGATAAACGACTTAAGAACATAGAACAACATATATAGAAATACGAAAAGTCAAAAGAAAGCATATGTAAAGATAATGATGAGCAGTACCATCATAACTCGATGCCATAGAAATTCTCAGAACTGTATCATTTCTTATCTGACAACTCCTGTGTCAGTATCACTGCAAATAGAAGCGTAC
Organism: Ceratothoa steindachneri; assembly: GCA_963969495.1. Lineage (NCBI taxonomy): Eukaryota > Metazoa > Arthropoda > Malacostraca > Isopoda > Cymothoidae > Ceratothoa > Ceratothoa steindachneri. The sequence continues at coordinate 9,363,258 of OZ018329.1, forward strand.
TCAGAGTGCTAGTATCTTAAAAATAAGTGCTTTTCGCGCCTAATCGAAGCCGTAATTAATGACTAGAATGCCTACAAACATCATTAGTACTGTTTTTACTACAAAAACACGGCGTAGGTTTTCTGAAGTTTCACCAAACACCCATTAATTGTAGCCCAGAAATAACTCCTCGTATCGTACGACCCCTAAACTGAAGTATTCCGAAATTTTATGGATGCGAAAAATTCATAATTATGATTTTGCTTGTCAATGTAATTCTTTGTTTAGGGGTTCAAAATTTTAATATTGCTGAAATGAATTCATTAGTACTTGAAAACACTGTATATAAATTTGTTGTTTTTTTTTTACTCTTGAGGAGAATATTTAATATCTAATGTTACTGAAATATTTTCATTTTAATTGACTAAATAATTAAAAACTCTACGCCAGTTCGTATTTTAAACTTCTATCCTTGAAAACATTTAATTTCTTATCTAAAATCCCTCGTTTTTTATTTACCAACTGATTAATAACCTGGTTTTAGGAATTTGTATTTGTTAATTACTCAAACTACTTTAAAAATCATTATACTAGTTCTAATCGTGCTACTGCTAAGTGAAAACATAAACTGTTGAAATTTGAAATAACTTTGCTTAAATGAACCAAAACGATGAACCAGCTAGTTTTTAATTGATTAAATAAATATACAAAGGCAATGGTTAGAGCGCCACTAGTAAGAAATAGCATTTGAGCGAACCAACGAAATTATTCACTTCTGAGAGATTGGCTGATGCCGATATCACCCTTTGGTTAAAAAGCTTATCTTCATCATATCTTATCATGCCACCACTGATTCCATCGAAGGTCTGAGGGGCTTGTTTCCAATAGGTCTTGGTCGAAGCAACTTGGCCCCATAGAGCATCCTCGGAGCTTGAATTAAACTTAAGACATCTCTGAGGGCCGAAGGTTTATCCTGTTACCATCCTCCGTTGACAAATGCTGTAGTATGGTGTAGAGATTTGTCTCCCCACAAAGGAGATTTACAGGTATCACTAGCTCTTGCTTAAAGCACAATCGGGAAGCCTCTCCATTTCACTCACTACAGCTTATGATAGTTGGAAATGATATAATAAATTTCAGTCGACACTACTAGATAGTATTACGCTCCGACCCCATTCAATTTCCACTAAATAATTCTATTTAAAATTCTCATTTCTATTTTTAAATGGATTGTACTCAAAGGAGATTTGCTCTCAGAAACTATTTAAAATTAGGTTGTTAGGAAAGGGGGAATCTAGCAAAAATATTTTTTTAAACAATTAAGTAGTTCTAATCTCGCGGCTACGGAGGAAGGTACATCCGGAGAAATAAACCGAAAGTGAAGTCTGAAAGTGTATATGCTAGAAAGAGCAAATTGTTGTAGAGGTCAACAGCCGAGAGGGCATACAACACTTTTGAACCTGCCTTGTTGTAGAGTAAAGGCAATTTTCTATCTGGGATTGAAATATCAAATGAGTCATAGTATCGGCGTGAATATTTTTCAAAAATTAACTTCTTTCATTCTTCGGGGTTTTTTTTATCTTCTCTATCCTCGTTTAACTTAAGAATCAGATACTTTAGCTGTTTCAAGATTTCACGCCTTCCTAAAATCTTTGCCCCTTCCCCCTAATATCTCTGAATATCCTGTTAGCGATTAAAAAGGAGATATCGTGATTTTAAAACACATCTTGACTTCATTTATGCACGAGTTTAAAAATCAAACCAAATATATGAAGTTTGAATACTTTTTCTTTGTACGAAGCATTTTACTTGAGTTCCATCAAACTATTTCCACACTTGATGTTCGTGGTTTAGCTTAACTTTCAAAGAAAAGTTTTGAGAGCCAACTTACATAAAATGCTAAAAGGAAAAATTGCAAGTTACTTTATATTCTTTTTCCTTTTAACTTTTTACATTTTTGCCAATTTAGATTTGGAAGGAATATTTTTTTCTGCTTTTTATCCTTTATATGGGGGTAAGGCAAATAGCGAAATGCACTCCAAAACTTAATTAATCTCTCTTTCTTTGCAAGGATAACGTCAACAGATTGCTTTTGTAATAAATACATGATTCTATGCAGTTTTCTTTGGGGAATAATGTATTTTACTTCTAAAGACAAAGAGATAAACCGTGAACGAATATGTTTTGATGGATGAAATTTAGATATATTGAGGCAAAATGAATACACTAAATGTGGAAGTTTAACGGGTGATGATCTTTCGTAAAGATGTAGCTTAGTATATGTGAACTGCAAAGTTATTATCCTTTTGAGTTTTGGCCAAGTGGACAAACAATCAGTTCTAATCAGCAATTAGATCACTGAAGGCAACAATTTATTAAAAACTTAAGCAAACACTTAATGTCATTTGGACCACACATAAAAGATATAATGACAAGATGAAGACCCAGGCTCAATGCACTCAGAGCCCTAACAGGGACAAACAACATTTGGTCAAAACAAAGAAATGCTCACCCTCGTCTACAAACAGCACATACGTTCTGTTATTCACTATACCAACCCTGCTTGGGCATCTGCAATATCAAAAACACAACTACCAAATTACAGACTGTACAGAACCTAACACTTAGAATCATACTAGGTAGTAAACAAACAACACCCATCAACTATTTACATGCTGAAACTAAAATACTCATAATTAAGAAATACCTTGACATGAGAGATACCCAATTCCTTGCACCATTCATACACAACCCAAACAGCTCCTGCTACTATCTACACAACCCCCCTCATAATCACAGACAAGTAGCAAACACACCACATCGATACTATATAAACATTCTTGACTACATACCACAACTAACGAACCTCTCACAGTACAAAAAAAAACACATTCACACACACCTTACCAGAGAAGCAATCAATAACCTTCCACACAGCAAAATACTTCCCCACCACCAAATATAAGCTACACAGAAGCACAACTCTCAAAGTCGGATAGAGTGCACCTTACATAACTTTACTGTGGTCATAACCAATCACTTAATACATACAAACACCGCATAGACAACACGCAGACAGACATTTGCCCTCTCTTGTCAAGCTAATCTCCACACTGCCACGCATCTCTTTGAATATTGCATTAGCTTGGCAGCTCTCAGACAACAAAATAACATTAACAATGCCCTGCAACTTCCGTCAGGTTGGGTGGATGTAGTGTCCTAACTACGTGGTGTGGGATTCCAGGAATTTACAGGGACCGGGGAACCACAACAACAACAACAACAGCTAACTTAACTACTTTTTTGATAATGGGAGACCTCATGCAGCTGCTAAAATTGTTCAGAAACTGCACAATATTAAGTTTACACTAACCCTGTCACCTCCTAATTTTACAGTATTGCCAAATAGTCCATATTCACTAGACCTATCACCTCTTGATTTTACAGTATTGCCAAATCTTCCATATTCACTAGACCTGTCACCTCTTGATTTTACAGTATTGCCAAACTCCCATTTTCACTAGACCTGTCACCGGCGGATTTTACAGTATTGCCAAATCTTCCATATCCACCAGACCTGTGACCGTCTGATTTTGCAGTTTTGCCAAATCTTCCATATTCACTAGACCTATTACCTCTTGATTTTACAGTATTGCCAAATCTCCCATATTCACTAGACATGTCACAGCCTGATTTCGTGGCCCTAAAGGGGATGTTAGGAATATATGAAAGCTTGTATACCCTCCAGGCCCCAATATCCGCTGTTTTCTCTCCCGTACTGAATGTCTGCAGGATTATCTGCCATATTCAGTTTCTTTTGTTTCATCATTTTCTTTACAGATCTCTCGTCACAAATATTCTGCAGGGGACATCCTCATTGCTATTGAGCTTTGAATGCGAGACGGGTGGGTACAGCTCTCGGTTCTATATTTTCATCAAGAGAAAAGTTCACGCTGTTACAGATGCTTATTCTAGAAACTTGTATTGGCGTTGAATCACGGATATTATTTGTAAATTAGGTCAAAATATTGCCAGGAAGATGGAAAAAACGTATTTCAAATTAAAGCAATTACTTATTTCATCTTTCTATAAATTGAGTTCAAATTATTTTCGTTTTATTTAATAAATATTATTTATTGGGCAAAACTTGAAATACAATCCTGTTATTTTGAGTAAAGCTATTTGATTATTATAGAAGCAAATTTTTCTATCGATTTAAAAATTACCTCCTGAGGTAAAAGTTTCTTTTAAAGTAAAACACCCCTTCAGAGTAAAAGAACTAAATGGCGAGTTATGGTATATGATAGTGAAGCCACTGTATAGGAGCCAGGGGTTTAATTTACGAGACTAGTTTCAATATGTAGTTTATCATACCCTCTTCAGTCGTATACTGAGAATGGAATTGTTACAAAAGTCTATAAATAGCGTACAGATCAGAAAGAAACAAAAAGCAAAAAACAAAGAAACACAAAACGGGTGAAAAAGGTCATTAATCAGGGGCTGCGAGTCTAAGAGTGTTGACTAAGCTGTTAACGATGAGGTTACGGGAATGGGGGCTGCATTTCAATTGCCCATCGGACAAACTAAAATTGGAAATTTCTCCTATTAATATCGATTCTTCTATTTTTTTTTACGGAAATCTTTACAATTATATATGATTTGTGCCTTTAAATAGTCAATTTGGTGGTTGAAATTGCTAATATGATTAAAAATACTGGATGTGGTACTGCCTCGGTTGACATCACCTTTATGTTCATAAATTCGTTTTGTTAAGGTTCTTCCGGTCTCTCCTATGTAAAATGAAGGACAGTTTGTAGAGCCACACGGGATTAAATATACACCTGCTTCATTTGGCTGATCCACGGGCTTGGTCGAAGGGAAAGATTTAAAGGATAGAAAAAGAGTATTTAAATGTGGTTAGACCTGGAGAAATAACTTTGTTCACTCCTTTGAGGAGGGGAGAAAAAGGGAGGGATAGACACTTCGTATTACTAAATTTGTTTTTATTCTTGGGACGGTAATGATTAGTTTTGCTAAATAAACTTTCATTGATCACGTGGAGGGGATAATTTATTTCAATGAACCTGCAGGTTAAATATATAACCTGAAGTTTCATTGAATTAACTTAAGCTGTAAAGCACTTAGGCAAAGAAGAGAGATAGTTGAAAGGGATTTACTTTCAGAGCAAAAGCTACACAAATTGATCTCACTCTTCAATAGCACTAGCACTCCTCAACTATATATATATATATATATATATATATATATATATATATATATATATATATATATATATATATATATATATATTATTTGCGAAACCAGGTCTCGGCGGAGATATCTGTCATCTTGACTCGCTGGTAAACATATTAATACGGAGAGATACTTAACCCAGGGTCACACATATTTACAAGTCGAAATGTAATTAGGGGTGGGGGGGGGGGCGCAGTATGGAGCAACGGGTTTTTGAGGAGAGTATTTTCTAAAAAAATTTAGGAGCCAATCTGGCGACTGCCTACCTGTGCATAAGTCGAGCAGAGGAAGAACAAATCCTCTGCTTATCAAGGGATTAGTGTTGAAGCAGATGATTTATCCTTCCTCTGCCCTAGAAGGAGACTAACGTACAATAATGAGGTTTACAAAGATGAAATATCCATTTACCAGATAAAACTAATTGAATACTTGCGATTTGTTAATAATCTTAAAGTTTAAAATGTCTAGATTATATAATGTCTTATTGTTCTCAAAGTAAGTTTATTTTAAAATGTAAAATGCTTCCGCTATTTGTCTAATTTTAGCATCATAGCATCACTATTATTGCTAATGGGGCTGGAACTTTTGAAAATAATGTGATCATTTTATTTTTCTCGATGATTCCCTAAGGTTCTATTAACGTTGCCTGATTGAAGATTCGGTTTATGTTGCTTAATTCTTCTATTAAATCCAATAATTTTGCCTCATGATTTTTCGAGAAGTCCAGACAGTTATTTCATGCCTTAGGAGAACGGAGACCATATTGGAACATGAGAGGACTAATTGAATTTCATTTGATATCTATTTTCTAAATGTATTAGTAATATCAACAGGAAATTTCTAAAATTTAACTTGCTCTTTATTCCCTTTGTTACTATCATAATAAACATTTCTAGCTTGAAATAAAGCATCCTTTAGGAAGTAATCTTTGTACCCATATTTACAAAGATTCTAATGATGTGTTGAAATTCTTAATCAATAAAATTCGGATCACAAATATGAAGGGACTGTAAATACATAGGTCTTATGATAACACTTTTTTAACGGAAAATATATGGTTGGAGTGGATGGGGTTCCTATATATTTCAAAAATCGGTTTATCCTGATCACTTTTCAATATTAAGATATCTAAGAAAGGTAATTTTTCTTTCGCTTTCTTCTTCAAACGTAGCGGAAATGGAGGGAAGTAAATGTTTCGAAAGCTGAATGTCTTTTATTAAAGTCTTCAGCCGAAATAACGCAGCTTCGAACTCAAACGCACTAGTATGTACAAAAATTAAATGATAATCTGAATATGGACTCCCCAAATGAAATAATCTAAGTGAGATAATCCGTGTGTACAAAAGATGTATTGTTTGATAAGCCGAAGCAGAACCACTCCCAACTTTAACGTTTGGTGAGCCATAGTAGCTTATCAAAACTCCACCTTATTATTATTACAAAAACTACACAAAAGTTGCTCAATGAACAAGAGAATACCTCTACCTAAATATTAACTACTAGAAATTATACATTTAAATAAATTAACAACAACTTAACACTAGCGTGAGGCCAATTGATTTCGTAATGTTTGCGTTTGTTGAAATTGACCGTTTTCGTTCAACTAGACAACGTTGTGAGTGCGACCCTTGTTCCCATTATTAGAATTTACAGATCTCGTCATAGTCTTCCAAGATTTGATGCTGGCTATATTTATGGTTAAAGTGGCCAGGAAGGTTTGGCAGTATCGTATGTCTTGTTGTTAGATCAGGGCTTTAATGTTGGGTATTATGCTTTCCGTGTTGTTGTTGTTGTTTGGGGGGGGGTTCCTTACATTTTCAGTTCTCTGATTTTCAAGAAGTTTAGGTGATTGTAGGGTAAGTTTTTCCTCAGGATCTGTTTTTAGTTTTCTATTGTGAATACCTTAAAAGGGGTGTCAGATTTAGGATGGATCACCACGATGCAGCTGACATCTGAACCGTCACGTACACTCCCAGACGCAACGCGTGTAGGTGATTCCGCGACTATATATTTTCTTCCAAACATTTTCACTTCTTCTAACTTCGCCCCCTTTCTTTACTTCCCCTTACAAAGAGCTCTTGCTAGCTGAGTGTATAGGCGTTGGTCTGCCAACGTTGCGCTACCGGGTTCGATCCCAGCATGAGCGGACACGTAGAGATCTTGCTACCAATTGGTGGACGCGTTGTGCTCACCTCTGTATTGGAACCGGTGGATCTCATCACACACATAGCCAATTACAACACTGCTTTCTTTCCTCTCCCATCTTCAAAGAGGACCGGTCTCTATGGCCCTCGGACTCACCAACGATTGTCATACTGACCTTTATGTATATTTTATTATCCGGTCGGGAATCCTCCTGGATAAAGGAAGGTTGGCGAACCATTACTACTATCTCTCCTCACCAACATTCTTGTGGGTGGGTCCTCGTGGTTTTTGCTTTGAATTTTTTTCGAATTAGTGGGTGAAATGATACCAGTCAGTTCCATTGGTAGGGTGTATGGGCGAAAGTGAGTGCACTGTGTGGTTACCAGTCTGTTCTGGTAGGTATTTTATTGAACAAAAGGTATTGTCTGGAGAGGTATGATCCTTTATTGATCAAAAACGGAGAAGTTTGCGGAGAAAGTGAAGAGAGAGGAAGAAAAATATTTGAAGATACGATTATATAGCTGCCGATTTTCTAGCGTGAATTGGTGTCGGAAGGGCAGGTAACTGAAGAAATTGAGGGTGGGAGGGCACGCATCTTTCAGGTGTAAACTGTAGCAAGAATCTCCCTGCTTCATTTAACACCGCCCTGTTGGAGTTTGGGTATAAATAACATAATATAAAAAAAATCAATTTGACTTACCCTGGAAACCGGATCTCGATCCTAATCCGGATCAAACTTTGCATATAAGCAGAAAGACGTAATTTGTAAATCACTGGGTATTTTCAATTTGACGAGCCTATCATTTTTACCCCAAAAGGTCAGATAATGTCTCATCGCGCAATGTTAAAGAAAGAATAAGTGATCGATAATCAGCATCCGAATAAATTTAATCAACTCTTAATATGCCAAAAACACCCACATTTTTTTTTTTAAATTCATCTATAAAATTGTGAGAAATCTCTCGCACTTAATCCAACAGATAGACAACCGCATAACCAGCCCCGATATTTTGGGCGGGAGCTACACCATGTATTTATAAGTTCCTTTGTAAATCGTGTTCATGTATCTACAGTCATAGCCAAAGGTTTCGAGACTAATATATATATTTAACATTCGTTTTTAAAGTTTACGTGATAGGAATAACTATTTTAATATTTAAATTAATGCAGGTTTATTAGAAAAAAACATCCCCTCCAAAATAATAGAAACTGCATTCCTTCGCTGAATCCCAAATCACAATCCGGTCCAGTTCTTATAGGAGGTGAATTCCAGTCTCTGGGGCTTTGCTATTCGATCAAAAGGGTAAAATGAAGATAAATCTGGGTTTAATGAAAGATATTGCGTAATTATAATTTATTTCCTAATTATTTTTAAGGAAATAAATGTTTGAATCATTTTCAATTCCAGAAATGAAGATAGTTCGTAACGGTATTACATTAAGGAGCACCATCTTTTGAATCATTAATATCTTTAAAAAGACTGATTACACTCGTGTGAAGAAGGCTTCTAAACGCTCAATAACTTCAGATGAACCCCAAGATTGCTTCCTGGTAAGGTGTTCTCTGCTCAAGGATCGGGTTGCCTCCTTTCGACAAAGGTCCCAAGTCGAGAAGGGCTGCGAAGAAGCATCATCTCACCTAAATCAACCATACAGATAGGGTTCACTTTTTAGGAAATATAAAGAATGGACTTATAAAGACGGGGTCAAAGTGATATTCTCTGATAATGATTCCTTTCGCTTGTTTCGAGGTTTTGGCAGATCGCTCGCTAGGAAAAGCAAAGGGGAGCTGTTTCACGAGTCTTCTGTCGTGCACAGTGTTAAGCATTCGAACGCTATCCCTGTCTGGCGCTGAATTTTCTCTCACTGAACTTAAGCACTGAGAATTTTGCTCAATAACACTGCCATGAACTGAAAATGGTACCTAAACGTGCTTCATCAGTAATCAATTTGAGGATCATAACTGTTTTTCAGCATGATGCCGCACTTTGACTTAAAGCAAAAGTAATAACTAAGTTCTTGCCTTAAATAACATCGAACATTTGAGAGCTTAACTCCGTATTTCACCCAATTCGAACCCAATAGGGAATCGGTAGGCGATGACCAAGCTGGCGATGGTAAATAATATCTATCTAATTGTGAACATTTCCGGGTGCTTATTGACAAAAATGGATCCCTATTATTCAAGATATCATCACAAATTAAAGCATGTCCTGAAGAACAAGGGCCATCTTTATAAATATTTGCGCGCATCACTCGACTGTATTTATTAATAAAATTAGGTTGAGCTCTAATTTTCTATATATTTCACCTTCAAATTCCAATAGGAGCCTACGAAAACAAAAGGCAACGTTCGAGTAGTTTTTAGGATAAACTACTAAAAGTATATAAGTTCAGGTTAACATTTTAAATATGTTAGCGTGGCTAGGCGAAATCCACTGCGTTTTATGCATCAGCCTAACCTGTCACATTAAGTTGCTTGGTCTAGAGATTAGTCAATATAATATCCATACTCAATAATATAGAAAGTAATATAGTTAAGCTTACTTAAATTAGTTTCGCTGATAAAATGAACTCCCCCCCTAGGGGAAAAACTTGCGCTTCGCTACTAAGTTTAAAAATTAAAATCTAAAAAAAACAACCATGGTTAAATTTTTATAAATTTTCTGAACTTCGCCAATTATAATAATTTAAAAAGGAACTCTAAACTAAATTTCCTCCCTTTCAAAATATCACGTTACTAAAATATAGTTATAGAAGAAGATATATAAAATTTTTTTTTCTGAACTTCACTATTTGTAATTCTTTGGGTTTTAAAAAGTTCAAAAAATTTCGATACTTATATTTATTTCTGAACTTCACAATTTTGTTTTTTGATATTATAAAAGAATTATTAGAAATAACTTTAAATAAAAAAACATAAAACATAACCAAACTAAGATTAAATTATTATTCAAATACTTAAAAAAATCCCCTTCTTAAATTATAGAGTTAATGATGAAGCTTTTTTCTTATGCAGTTTGATGGGCTTAGATAGTATTTATTAAAGTATTGCCTCTTGTTATCGTTTAGAAATTTTAGAATGGGTAATTTATACTCTTTTTTTTCGGATTATAAAAATACTCCCACTTCCTCCTGTGCTCATCAGCAGGCGCTGTCGGCGTCTTTTCTGAACATTAGGTACCTGATCAATAAGTCGGAGTATGTCCATGACCTCGTTGTTCGCACTGGGGTTTCCTTCCTTGGCCTTACAGAAACCTGGCTCGAGTCTGATCCTGGTTCATGCACTGCCCTTGCAACACCTCCGGGTCATTCTTTCCTGTCGGTTCCTCGAAACCACCGTGGTCAATTTTTAATTCTATATTCCCTACCACCTACCTCTTTACTCGTCCCGAGATCCTACTCATTTCCGGCGACTATCGTCAATTGATACTTCTCTCTTCAGCCATATTGTTTCTGCCCTACCTGCTATTGAAGACTACTGCTTCACCTGACCAAACCTTAAACTCTCTGCACCAATCATTACTCGCCTGCCTTGACGTGTTCGCCCCCCTTATCACTCCTTCTTCAAACCGCCATCACCGTGCCCCTTGGTTCACCATGGAACTCCTTCGTTCAAGGAAGTCCTTACGTGCTCATAAACGAGCCCTCCGTAAAGCACGCTCCCGTGGGCAGGATACGACCTCCCTCTCATTTGCCTATCGCCTTGCTACTTTGACTTATTTTTTCAATTGAAAATCATCGCGTGAGGTTTATTCACGCAAACTTTTGTCTGAGAGCAAGAATGACCCTCGGACTATCTTTCTTCTCCTCTGTCGTCTTTCCTCGCCTAGCCCCATTTCCCCCACCTCTCCTCCCATCAATCCCTCTACTCTTTCTAAATTTTTCTCTGATAAAGTTATTAACCTCCGCACTGTACTATCCCAGTCGTATGAACAAGCCCATGTTATTCTCCTTACCCATACTCCATTGCCGCTTAACGTCCTCACTCGGGCGTACTCTAAGGAAGTAAATACCCTGATCTCACGCTCTAACAAATTTTGGATCCCTTAAGGACGTCTTTCCACCCAAACTCCTCCACCAAATTCTTCATACTGTCCCCCCACTCATTCTTCAACTCTTTATCACTTATCTTGCCACAGGCGTGGTTTCTTCTTTCTTCAAACATTGTCTCAATTTGTCTTATCTTTAAAAAAACACACCTTAACCCCTCTGAACCATCTAGCTATCGCCCTATCTCACAGCTTACACTTCTCTCTAAGTTCCTCGAGAGAGTTGTTTTCTCTCGCCTTAATGACCATATTTTTAACTTCAATATCGATGAAATGTTCCAGTCGGGGTTCAAAGCGAAGCCCTCTGCTGAAACCGCTCTTCTTAATGTGTGAGACGGTTTACGTAGATCAGCCGATAGGGGCTGTACGTCCATTCTAGTCCTCCTAGATCTCTCCTCTGCTTTCTACACCATTCACCATACTGTCCTCCTTGATTCTCTTCAAACTTCCCTTGGTCTCTCGGGCACTGCACTTGATTGGTTCCTCTCATACCTCGCCTCCCACACTCAGTCGGTCCCGGTCGATAACCTCTCCTTTGCGCCCGCGCCCATTCATTTTGGGGTGCTTCAGGGCTCTGTCCTTGGTCCCCTCCTCTTTCGCATCTACTTACTTCCTCTTGGCTCCCTTCTTCACAATTTGACTTGTCCTTCCACCTTTATGCTGATGACACTCAAATATACCTTTCCTCATCCCCTGTGTCCTTCTCTCAATCAATTACAAAGCTCTTTTAAGCCTACACCTCCATAAACAAATGGCTGTCTGCCAATTTTCTCAAACGTAACCACGATAAAACTAAAGATTTCATTGTTGGTATGCTTCGATGGCGGAGAAATATAAAGCTCTCTTCCCTTCCCTTAACCTTGGGGAGACCAATGTCGCCCCCTCCGTTACCTTCAGTAATCCTGGTGTTATTTTCGACGAGTAACTCTCGTTTAAACCGGACATCCATCGTATCTGTAAGTCTTCCCTCGGTTCCCTCCGCAACTTTTCACGTGTTCGATCCCAATTTGATCGATGAAGCCTTGAGACTGATATTCATGCCTTCATCACCCCACGCTCAGACAACTGCAATTCTTTTCTAGTGAATCTCCCTTCTTCGTAACTTGGCTCCCTACAACTAGTTCAAAACTATGCTACCTGGCTCCTCCTTCGTCATTCCCGGCTCTCTCCTTCGATGCCTCTGTTATAAGCGCTACACTGGTTACCTATTCGTTTCCATACCCACTATAAAATTCTTCTCATCACCTACAAGGCCCTAAACCTTGATGCTCTACCTTATCTTTCGTCTGACCTCTCCCGTCGTCAAACTCCTCGGGCACTCTGGCCTAACCTCGCTCCCATCCTGAACACTCCTCGTTCTGTCTTTGGCTTAATGGGAGACCGTTCCTTTTCAGTTTGTGCTCTTAGACTCTGGAATGCCCTCTCTGCCGAAGTCCGATCCTCTCCCTCTCTTGCTACTTTTAAGCGTCTCCTGAAGACTCATTTCTTCAGAATTGCCTTCTCCCCCCTGTAAACTTTCTCCCCACTCGATACACAACCTGCGCTCTGTGAGGGCTAACAGCCCTGAAGGGCGCATTATAAATACCTATCATTATTATTATTATTATTATTATAATCTTTCGCATTTACCCCTATGTCTTCCAATCTAAAGATCCTATTCGACAAGTTTAGTCTATGAGTTTATAAGGAAGTAATGCAAGTACACCAGCAAAATCCATTCAGAACACTTTTGGGGAGGATGTAGGAGATTAAAACAGTTGCAGGAGGTTAATTTCCCGTTTCCGAAGTGAGAATTTCATTCTAAAAGACGAACTAAAAGAAGGTCATCCCAAATAACTTAATTCCGAATAGTTGGAAACTGTTTTCACAGTAGATTCTACAACAAATTCGTCGGATCTTGCAGAACAATTTAACCTAAACCATACGACTGTGCTACGGTAACTGAAAGGGATAAGAAAGGTTCCAGCGATTGGTAAATGGGTCCACGGCGCCGGAGAGCGGAAAAAATTTTCTTACTTAAGAAGAACCTTACGCAATCAACACCTTAAACTTTGAAAGGTAAAATTCATCGTTTTTGCATCCTTGATAATTCAAGAAAGAAGATACAGAAGAGACCATAATTGTCAGACAAGAAGATTACTGGACTCTTCACAAAGACGCTCTCTTATTTTCCTATCCACCCTCTTTAGAGCGAGTCGGGTAGGGAAGCTTGAAGTCTCTTTAGATACCTACTTATGCAGAAGCCATATCTGAACCAGAAGGCTAACTCGGCGCCGGCCAAAGCTTAGCCCAGGACGGGTTAGATCCGGTGTGAGCGGGGGAAAAAAGTCAGGTGGAGCAAACACTGCTAGGGCTAGGGTTTAGGTAAGTAGGTAGGGAATACCGACTCGCCAAATTAATAAGCCGGTCAGTATAAACGGATAGAACAGCAAAATAAATCTACCTACTCTCTTCATTCTCTTAGCTGATAAAAAAGAAGAAAAGAACCGGATAGAAGAAGATGGACACCACTAAACGGGTACCTTTGAGCATCTTGAAGGGCGCGCAAAAACCTGACAAGACCAATGTTTTCCGGATAATTTTCGGGGAACTCGGTGTAGTGCTAGTTAGGTTACTAGACTACACGAACTCCTATATTACGATTTGCTAAAGTGAAAGAGATGTGGACAAAATCCTTTCAGAAAAAGCCACTGAAGAACTTAAAGGATTGGATTGGAAGCTAAAGTGCCCCCCCCCTCCAAATAGAAAGCCAGAAAACCGTTTACTACCGCCAAATTGACCCCTGGATAGGAGACCACAACGCGGACGAAATTAGCAAGAGATCGAAAGAGCACAACCATCAGCAAAGGTAAAACAAATAATAAAATTCACCAACTAAGCAAACAATACAGAATACTCCCATGTTTTCAAGGTAATATTCCGTGAAACTAATATGGCTGCGAAGGCAAGGGAGTCGGGTATTCTCACATTTAATTTAAAAATCACGCCTGACCAAATCAAAACTGACAAATTCATTAGTATATTAACCTGCTTTAACTGCTACACGCTCGAAAAGCACAATACGAGAGAGTGACCGGTAAGAGACATAAAATGGTGCTCTGAGTGCAGGGAGAAAAACCATACGTGGCGGGAATGCAGTTCACAGTCGAAAAATGTTTGAACTGTAATGGAAACCACCGTATCCTGGCAATGGTATGCCCGATAAAGAGAGAGCATATCGAGAATAAGAGAAGAGAGTGGGCTAGAGCAGAAGAAGAAAGGCCAAAATTTACATTCGCTAAAGTAACTAAAGCCACAGCTGAAAAGATCCAGCCGCTTAAAAATGTCATCGAAGTCAAGCAAGGGGAGTTCCAAAATATATTAGCTTGCATTCTACACGCGCATGTGTTGAACATAGCAAACCCGGTCTCTTATTCAAGGGAATTAAATCTAATGCTGAAGAATAACGAATTAGACGAGATGTGGTTCCCCGAGAACCCACCATCGGCGGACATATTAAGCATCCAATACAAGTCAACAAAAACAAACCAAACCCAAGCACAGCAAAAGGCCACCAGCCAAGAAAATACCACGAAAACGAACAGGGCAATGAATAGAGATCCGAGGCTAAGGAAAAATACACAAAAAGGACAAGAGGAAGAGATGGAAATAGAAGTCGTTACAGGCAACAAAAATAACAAAAAATAAAAAGTAGCAAACCAGACCCAAGAAGGAGCGAGCCCAGCTTCCTCCTCAAAGCCTGCGAAAGAAAGGGATGAAGATCGACAAGAATTCAACCTAAAGATCTACGCCTCTGAGAAAAAGCCCTTCCCCGCTGACAATGAAGACCTGACAAAAGGTATAAAAAGGGAATATATAAATACGATTACGAAGGCCCATATTCAGATCATGAGGTATTCGCAATGTTAACAACAGGCAACCTAGAAATCCCGCAGGAAATACGCTGTACGCTGAAGAAGGAGGAATTTAAGAAGAAAAGAAGTGGAAGGATAAAATCGCCCATTGAGCGCGAAGCGCATAAGGCAGAGAGGAGAAGAAGCAAAGAGGAAAGGAAACACAAATAATGGCCCATGGAAGAAAATTCATAATAATATGCCACAACGTAGCTGGATGGAATGACAAAAGATTCTCTCTCAGCAACGCATACATAAAAGAAGATCCGGACATCATGCTGCTAAATGAGATCAATATAGACCCAGCAAGAAACAAAATCAATATCTTCAACTACATTATAATCACCAAGACCACAAACGACATCAACTACGACGGCGTCGCTATGGCAATCCGTAATGATATAAACTACCAAAAGCTCAAAGACCTTGACGAATCACACCTAGCGATAAGCATAAAAACAACAACAGGCAATCTTATAGTTGCAACGGGCTACCAATCCCCAAGGAGAGACTTTTTACCCTTGCATAACTTCAAAGATATAGTTGGCCACAGAGACCAAACGACCTTCATGGGCCACTTAAATGCCCGGAGTAGAGCCTCTGGCTACACTCGGTACCACAATAGAGCCAGGAGAAACCTCGACCAACTACTGAAAAGATGGATAGTAGAGCGTCTGGGACCGGAATTTCCAACGTATCTGGGACAGAATAACGCTACTAAACCGGATGTAGTTTTAGCAACCCCGAACCTGCACTTCAACTACATCATAGAGAAAGGCCCTCCATCAACTAGCCACCACGAAATGGTGGTCATGACTTTGTCTATGGACTCCATTCAAGTCAAATGACCACCGAGAAAATCTTATAGACAGGCCTATTGGACCAACTACGAGGAAGAGCTCGCCAATTACAGTCAGAAAGACCTAACTGAGGCCTCACTAGAGGAAATAGACAAAGAGATTGACGACATCATGGAGGCGCTTGTCAGGGCTGATAAAAAATATGTTTTCACAACAACGTACAGAACTTTACCGCATCCAATCAGGTCAGCCCAAATAGAAAACTTTTAGAAGGAGTATGAAGACACGAGAAATTCAATCGAACAAAATGGCCTTCAGAGAGGCGACCCTGCAAAACTGCAGCGCGTGAACGACCAACTGATAGAGGAAATAAAAATAGAAAGGAACAGAAGGTAAGACCTTTTCGTAGAAGCCATGGAGGAGGAATTGAATCCTACCAAAATATGGCAAAAAATTAACATAGCCAGGGGAAGGAGAAGGCCGAGGCCAAAAATCAAACTCCAGAACGAGGATGGAAGGGAAAAGGAGCCCAAAGAAATTGAAGAGGCGTTTCGGGAACACTGGAGGAAGGTATTTGATATCTCCCCCAACGAAAATGAGGATTTCGACGGCGACCACGAACCAAGAGTGGTAGAAGAATTGGAACAAAATCGCCAAGAAATAGTCCATAACATAGCTGCTTCCCTGACACTACTAGTAGAGCAAGGGATCGAGCCGATAAGGCTACAGGAAATACAAAAAAAAAACGCTCAAGGTCACCAAAAAGAAGGCACCTGGAGCATGGGGTATAACAAAAGAAAACCTAATACGCGCACCAGTCTCCTTTTTGTCACGGATAGCAGCCGTATTCAACGCCTCTCTAAGCGCAGGATACTTCCCATATGCACTAAAAAAGGGGAAAATTATCTTTCTACCGAAACCCTGCAAGCCATCAAATATCCCAGGAAACTTCAGCCCAATAACACTACTAGAGACAGTGGCAAAATTATGGAGAGAACAATAAATGATAGAATCGTCAAGCACTTGGAAGAGAGAGCACTGATTCCAAACCATCAACAAGGATTCAGAAAGAATAGAAATACTGAGACTTCCCTAGCCATTCTGGTCGAATCACTTGCAAAGGTCAAATACGATGAAAATTACACATACATCGTACTCCGAGACGTCCAAAAGGCGTTTGATAAAGTATGCAGAATTGGCTCAAATAAAAAATCAAAAAACTAGAGCTACCCTCCACCCTAACAAAATGCCTCTGCGATTATATATCTGATAGGTCGGAGTTTATTTCAAAAGCAGGCTTCAGGGCCTGGACTTCGAAGTACTGCAAGGTGTCCCCCAAAGGGGCTGTATAAGCCCAACACTTCAAAGTATATGACGCGTTAGGCGGAAGGAAGGCCTAAGCTACAAAATTTGAAAATGGCGTTTTTCACGCTAAGTTATTCTTATAACTTAGTTTATAGTTATACTAAATATCAGAGTCTAATTCGAACTCATTCATATCCAAATTTCAGCAATAACTTGTCATGGTCAGTTCGGAAAAATTGAACAAAATATAAGAAAACAGTATAATGATATTATTTATGCAAAGAAAGATTATGTAAAAGCAATAACTACGTCTGTTTCTCAGCGCTTTAAAGTTGTAGAAGTTGAAAAAAGTATTTTTTTCGATTTTGACGTTTTAAAAGAGCGCATTGTCAAAAGGAAATCAAACGAAATTAAATTTATTGATGCCAGAAAATTTGGGGGGATCATCAAGACAAAGAAAGGTACGTAATTTACTCTAGACTTCAAACAAGCCCAAACAGTAATAGTCATCTTGTCAGGCTGCAAGGAGGAAGAAATTCTTACAGCTGCAATTTGTTCAATTTAGCTCATGAGCCACTGCCTCCAAAGTATGCTAAGATGCTCCCAATAACAAAGGAAAAGAAAATTGATATCCAAGAACTTACAAAATTAATGCAGACAGACGCAGCGAAATATTATAGAAATTTGTTAGAACAAATGGAAGCTAAAAAGGACAAACAAGAAAATGTTAAAATAGACGTACCTGATAAAACTTTGGATTATACCAGTTAACTGCAAGATGTACAATATACAAACTTTGGAAGTCTCTCCTGAAAAATTTGAAAATGTTTCTTCGACTCTTCTTCCACCTAACGCGTCATATACACGATGGATCAACCAAGGCCAGTCCACTAAACAACAACATACATCCAATTCGCCGACGATATCACGATAGTGGCGAACAGCACATATAGACATCCCCCAACCATGGCCAGAATCACGGCGGCAGAAATTGCCAATATCAACGAGTTCGAACGAAAATGGAAAATTCGCACAAATCCAGAGAAGTTCTCAATCATTCCAGTGGGGAGGCGCCTGACCTCAAGAGTAGAGGTTGCAGAGAAGGAGATACCAATATGTAAAAGAAGGAATTGTACTCAGGCTAAAGATTACCCGGAGTGGCTATTGCAAACACATTGTGAGTAGAATAAACCAGGCTAAAACACATAAAGCAAAACTATTCTAAATCAAAAAACCTAAATAGAAAAACCCTAAAGAAAATATACAACGCCATCTGCAAAGCAACATTGCTCTACCCAGCTATACCAATGAACCGCCTCTCGAAAACAAGCGTGATGAAGCTTCAAAAAGTGCAAAATTCAGCGGTATACATAATCACTAACACAAAAAGGCGTGAGTACAAAAGAATAAGAGATCCTTATAACAAAATAGAGCTCCCAAGTACGAACGTGCCCTTAGACAGAAAAGCAGTGAAGGTGTGGGACAAACTAAATCGCATAATGAATGACGACGAGAAAAAGAGCGATCGATATACCACATAACCACAGAGTAAACAACCGAGGCAACTTTAGAAGCGATAGACCCGATTCGAGGGAGGAACCACCCCCAAGATACACTGCAAGATGAGATTGCAGAGTCAAAGCAAAAAACACACCAAGGAAATCCGCAAGAAAAACCAAACCAAGAAATGCAAAACACCGATGAGCTGCAGAGGCGCGAGAACCCCATCAAGAACACAGAAGAATAACAAGGAGAAATAAAAAATAAGAACCAAAGAGATGGCTGGTCACCCAGCAACTAACTATAACTCTTATCCAGGCGCGAGAACCCCATCAAGAACACAGAAGAATAACAAGGAGAAATAAAAAATAAGAACCAAAGAGATGGCTGGTCACCCAGCAACTAACTATAACTCTTATCCATTCCTCTTCCACACTATATCCTAACTATCCTATCCACTATAATACGACTATACACTTTAAATTCTACTTTTTTCAAGACGTAAGACGTGGGTCCACGGCGAATCTGCCACGGGCTGTTGCTGGCTGTGAGTCATTGCTTCCAGGACAGCTTCAGGCACCATTTTGGGACAGGCTTCTTATTCGTGAAGACAAGTGGATCCTTTATCATAAAGTTAGACGCTGCCGTTCGTGGATTAGTTGAGGAAGCAAAATTTCTCACTTCATCCAAAAAGATAATTTGGAGTGTATGGTGGGATATTAAAGGAATTATCCATTACGAACTGATAGACAACAATCAAACAATCAATGCTAATTTCTATTGAAATCAACTTCGTCGTTTCAAGGACACTTTGGGCCAAAGGTGACCTTTTTTAGTCAGCAGAAGAGAAAGAGCTCGGTTGGGAAATATTGCTTCATTCTTCACATTCTCCTGACTTTGCCCCTTTTGATTGTCACTTGTTTAGGGGATTACAGAAACAATTTGGATGGTCTTAGGTTGACATCATACTTTAATTCATACTTTGCATCAAAACCTAAAGAATTATATAAGCGTAGCTTCTATAAGCTTGTTGATAGATGGGATCAGGTTCTAGAAAGCAATGTAGGTTATGTTTGTGATTTCATATATCCATAGTTATAGGTTTTTTCATTTTTAATCTATACCGTAAAATTGGACATTACTTTAATTCCAACCCGATACTTTGTTACACCCTAAAATAGATCGTCTCTAAATAATTTTACTTGATTGACTATAGTAGTATGTACATTTTTGGCGAGGATGTTAACGTCTTCAAATTCTGATACAACGCCTTCTGTTATAGCTCAATTCAAGCAGTTGGTGTTGTCGTGATTTAAAGGTGGATAGATGGATAGAATTTCGATTTGGGTTGTTCGGATTCCCTTTTAAGTTGGAGGCCCCACCCTAATACTTTGTTTCCACATTCGGTTCACCGTAAACATTCTGCATCTCTTTTGTATTTTACCATTGAATCTTTTGTTCCTTAAACTAAGAATATATGACTTGCTTTAGATAACCTCTTTTATCTATATCTACCTCAATCTTATCGGAACAAGCGATTATTTATCTCCTTAATTGATCTTATCACTTTTCTTAGGTGATCTGATTAATCCCAATTTTTTTCGGCATTGTTCTAATGAGATTTCTGCTTAATACTTGATGCCTTCCCAGACATTGTTTAGAGAAACATAAAGTTCGGTCTAGTTTAAAGTTAGCTTACTTATTTCCCGCCACTTTACTTCTACTTGCTTCTAAGAAGTGATGTTATTTATTTGCTATAGCCTTGTCTTGTAATTTTCTTTATATTTCACTCATATCATTTGTTTAAAGATGCCAAAATAGAGTTCCGCTCAAGGTATTCGAAGTCATATAAGTTAGCCATCGGAAAAGCCATTTTATAATTTGATCATGTCTAATAAATAACACACTACATGGTGTGAATGTTTGTTTTTTCAATGATCTGCATCATTTTGCTCCAGAAAGTGTTCAAGACTCATCATTTTGGTGAGGTCTATTTTCTAGGAAGGAATCCTTACCTTTTAAAAATCTTTATTTTCATTATAAGTCTCTTTTTGTTGTTTTTATCTTCATTTTTGCTTTTTAATTTTTTTTCAAACACACATATAAGATGAAGAAAATAAAGGGCAGTATAAAAAATAATAACTTAGGTCATTATTACTAGGAAGGTTTATGAATTTCTGAGAATATTTATTCCTTTTTATCGACCTCCCATCTTGTGGTGATCGCGGCCAAGACAAATCTGGCAGAATTTTCCCATAGTCTCTCTTTGGGATGCTTCTCATATACTCTGTCTGTCTCTCTCTCTCTCTCTCTTCGTCAATCAATCCTTTTTTTTTAGCTTTGCTATCTCATAATATCCCCCTTCTCCCTTCTGTGAATAGGCCATAGCGTTTCCTTATTAAAGCGAAAATACTCCTAAAGGTTCCACTTTACTCGACTGGCAGCTTGGCAAACTTTAATCCCTCGTCCGATGAGATGAGTTTAATTAGCTTTAAAGCGAGCCGCATAACAGGTATTTTACAACAGTTTTAAAGGGATCCATTTTGATGGGCACCGTGCAACCGGGAATATTGCCAACGTGCTGTGATACAATTAATGAATTCCGATATAAACTATGTACTTATGGGCCAGAGTCGGAAATCCATCGGACGAGCCTGATGTAGGCAGGGGAATCGAAGGTGATTAAAAAAATAATTGATCGCAAGCGTCACTCATTAAACGAATGAGCCAGAGATAGGATATTCTCATCACGCAAATGGAGGAAAGCAACAGTAAAAGGAGATAAAAGCAAACATCAATTTATTTGCATATTGCGTCGATAGAGACTACATTTACTTGAAAATAAATTTAAAAATGAACGTGAGTTCGGAGAGGAAAAAAAATATGCCGCTCAAGATTATAGTTTTTACTAACAGGAAAAATTAATGAATGTCCTTTGAGAGTGACCATTGTATATGTTTCCAATATGAATCTAGGACATGGCTCCCACATGAATCGTCCCTCGCTAGTTACTGCCTTAGTGGCCTTAGTAGTTCTATTATATTAGATCATCCGATAAGGAATGCGGTATTTTTTTTTCATATTTATCATTGCTTTATTGGTAGAAATGAAGCAACACTTTGAAGTTATTTGTCGAGGTAAGCCTGCGACGTGTGCCTGCACACACAAGCACGGGCAGATAGCCGACCCTAAGCCGTCTGCGATATGCTTTGGGGCAATTAAAGGATATATAAAGAACAAGACCCCCAAATATAATTTTAATATATATATATATATATATATATATATATATATATATATATATATATATATATATATATATATATATATATATATATATATATATATATATATATATATATTCATTCAGTAAGAAGGACAAAACAAAGAAGGCGGGTGCCATCTTTAATTCCAACGTTTCGGGTTATTACAAAACCCATCTTCAGGAGCTAAAAACAAATTCCAAATGAGTAATCGAAGCCTAAAAACATAAATAACAGCACAAGTTCAAAGTAAAAGCCAGAGATCAGAGAAAATCACAAAAAACGACGTTAAAAATATAAAATGAACATTACGTTAATGAACAAACAAAATAGTGAGGTAAAGAACAGCAAAATATTTGTAAAGAGATACTATCAATTAAGAACAAACAAAGTAAACGTAATATTACAAAATTAGACAAGTGAAATGGGAAAAATAGAGAATTGGATACAAAAAAAGGGTAAAACTAAAATATAGACACTGAAACATCACCTTACATGGTCGGATCACAATGACGAGTGAAAACAGGAAGGAATTCAAAGAATGAATACAGCTTCGTTAAATTATAAACAGAGGAAAGGATGACGTGTCCCCTTTTAAATTTGGGTGGTTGTATTTTGTCCTTCTTACTAAATATAAGACTCAAGCTTTTTAGGTGAATATATATATATATATATATATATATATATAGATATATATATATATATATATATATATATATATATATATATATATATATATATATATATATATATTTATATAAAGGGGAAACAAATTACTCGATATAGATAGTTAAATGTGACAATTTATAATATGACAGAGTTAAGCGGGAGGAGCAAAATTAACGTTAACTCGAACAAGGGATATTAATTACGATTGAACGGGAAGTCAATTCATAATTGGATGCGGGTGATGATTGACGGGGTGTAATCAAGGGATTACAACACAAGATCGCTTTACCTTGAAGCGTGGTGGTGATCTGAGTAGGGGGAAACCAACGGCAGTGGTCTTCAAGAAGATACTTTGGGGAGTCTTAACGAGGAGGACTCGTAGATGGTGGTTTCGAGTATGTATTGTTAAAGAACGAGATTTTCTCTGCACCAGAGAGATGTAATCTTAAACACGAGAATTATGGGGTTCGGCAGGGAGTCTCAGACACGAAGGAACTAGAGTCTTGAAGGGGGTCCGATATGCGGGGGGGGAGGTTGCACAGTTCTCCGATAGCTTTCCTCTGAACAGGGGCCAAAGCTTCACGAAGGGAGATCTGCTGGTGAAATTTTCACGCCAAGGTATGACTCTAACAGGGGTTGCGGGACTTCGCTGGAGAACAGACAAAACCGTCTGGATGGAGAAACTGGCAGACTCTCAATCTCCTCGAGAATGGTGGACTCAGGGTTGTAAAGCCAGGTGGCTGGTCCGATAGATAGCACCAGGGCATGGTCGTCCTAGACGATTCTCGACGTCATTCTATGTTAACTTATTTCGAGATAAGGAGTCGGATCGGACAGCGAAGTTTGACTCAGGATATGTTGGTAGAGTTATTACGGCTGCGCTCGTGGGGGAATAGACATACCTAGGAAACATGGGGTGAGAACGCGGCGTTATCGCGGGAAAGGAAGGAGCGCCCGAAAGCAAATACAGCTGAGTCGGGTGACTCAGCGCGGGACTGCTTCCTTCTCGATGTTTCTAAATTTCCCAGGACAAGGAGCACTTGGTTTAGAGCGAAGGGGCTGAAAGGGTATTCCGAGGGGGGCTTTCTTCCACGCTGCTCCTTCTAGGGAATCCACTCACACGCCTCACTTTCCAAAGATGACATTTTCCTCATACGTAGAGAAGGGAAAAAGGCATCCCCACCAATGGGAGGAGTTGTGTATGGGAAAAACTTTGATCTGTGTCTACAGGCGTACAATAAGGGCGGGCATTTAGATTTGAGTCGAAACAGCGCACACCAAATGAAAGAAGGATGACTTTCGTTTAATTTCTAATGCAGGGTTTATTTAAAAAAAACAGTATCGTCGTTAACCAGCGAACATAAAAAAAACAAAATAAATAAATAAACGAAATAGTTTAATGAGAGTCACAAAAAAAATAAATTTAAATAAAGATTCATTCATGAAAAGGGTAGTGGAACCATATTCAATACAAAAAGAAAAGAAAAATACAACGTGAAAAAAACAACAACACAAAGGACATATGTCAAATGCCCCCCATGATTTTTACAGGGAAACCAAGGAGCATAAACGTAAACAGTTAGGACGGAGATCTAGGATTATTAAAAAGGGGCGAGCACACAGACTCGAGTACAAGGCTTAACACAATTTTTTTTTGCACGGGGAGAATCCTCGACCGGATTCCTACCTAGACAGTCTGCACCTAGTTTTATGCCCCTTTTATGTACACTATTCGGAACTGGTATTCCATTAGAAGTAAACTCCAACGCATAAGCCTTCCGTTCTGGTTTTACAATTCTTTAAATAAGCCAATGGGCGATGATCGGTTTCGATCACGAACTCTTTACCTAACAAATATGTTTTGAATTTCTGCACGCTCCACACGATGGTAAGAGCCTCAAGTTCTTTTACCTCGTAGGTCCTTTCGGATGAAGAGAGCTTCTGGCTGGCGTACGCAATGAGTTAACTATTGCCATCTTCTTCATACTGGAGCAAAACGCAAACCGATGCCTTCACGCAAGCATCCCTTCGTATTCCAAACGGTTTGCTCGTGTTTGGGAGTCGCTGACCGAAGTGGGCGGTCGCCTTGGGGTTCCAGACGAGGGGGTCCAGGCGTTTATTTAGCAGAGAACTAAAAGGGTACGCTAAAGCAGTGAAATTCGGGACAGAGCGTCTGTAAAAAGAGGTCGATCCGAGAAAAGAGGGTAATTGTTTTTTCGTACGCGGAAGGGGCATGTCGGCCATGGCCTTCACCTTTTCTTGCCCGGGGTGCCATTTGATTTTCACGAATGTGGAAACCAAGGTATTTAATGGTCCGTTAGGCAAAATGGCACTTGCTGGAGTCTATTGTGAGGCCGTGTTTACTAAGCCTATTGCAGAGGGAGCGAAGGAAGATTAGGTGTTGGTCCCATGTGCAGGTGGCCCCGTAAACGTTATCAAAGTAAAAAGAAAATAAAATCAGAGAATTCAGTCAACAAAAGAGCCAATTGCGTCTTCTGGGGAGGTTTCAGCTGGGGATTTAAATCGAGGTCCGGGAAGGGGAAGGTGGGAGCGAGAAGCGTCCGAAAGCAAATACAGCTGGGTCGGGTGACTCAGCGCGGGACTGCTTCCTTCTCGAAGATTCTAAACTTCCCACGCCAAGGAGCACTGGGTTTAGAGCAAAGGGGCTCAAATGGGTATTCCCAGGGGGACTTTCTTTCACGCTGGTTCTTAGAGGGCATCCCCTCACATTGTTTATTATCATATTTGCAAAAGAATTTTGCTTTGATTTAAAAAGTCCTTTAACGTTGTTTCGACTTTTTCTGTTATTTACATCTTCATTCACTTCGGATGCTTCACAAAACGCCCCAAAAGATCGCAATCTGTTGAGGTTAAATCAGGTGAATATGGAAGATGACTTATAAGTTCCCAATCAAAATTGTTAAACTAATGTATGGTATCTCTTAAGTTTTCTTGATGGAAGAGCAATCATTTTCGATTAATTAATTCTGGCCTTTTTATCTCCAAATGATACATCTAAACGGTCCGACTGAATACAGTAGGTTTTTTTATTAATAGACAGATATGGTTAAGACTTTTTTATTAATAGTCAGATTTCGGTTAAGAAGTTAAAATGAATTATGGCATTCATATCCCAGCAAACCTCCAATAGAATCTTCCATGAATGAGGCCTCGGTTTCGGTTGAGATAATGTTTTACCCCAGGACTAATCCATTGTTTAGAATGTTTAAAATTATTGTACATAACCTATTTTACGTTTATTGTAACAATCTTACTAAAAATGGCTCCCTTTTTAGCCAAAAAATGAGATATGAACAAACGTTGATTTGTGCGGGGGAGGGCAAGGGTACCTCTGACAGGTCGCGACGAATCCATTGCCCTAATTTTGAGCGTTGTCTATCTCCTTTAAATGATGCTGCACGCAAAAATGAGTTGAATATATTTTTCAGCCAATTATTCAACATTTACTATCGGACTTTCTTCGACTGTTATAATTAAAAGGTCGTGCTTAATCAAATTCCACTAGTAGTGGAATTTGAGACTAACATTTCTCTAAAGAAAAGTATGAAACCATCTTTAGCACAGGTTCACACTAATAGTACCTTCAAATTATACTTGACACAAAAATTCTTCTGTTAATCTACATTGTTGCCTTCCCTAAACCTGACGCCATAACGTGAATTGTTCTTATGATACATGATATTCACCATTTAATAACTAGGCATAATAAATTAACATTAATAATAATAAAAATTTAACGAGGCATAATAGATTAACAATAATAATAATAATAATAATATAAAATTAATAGCCTCAGAAAATGACCAGTAAGGTGTGTCCAAATTTAAGCCTTGGGTTAGGCTTCGAGTCTATTGAAATAGGTTAGTATAAAATTAAACCTGCATTGAAGTATTTCTATCCATAAAATAATAATAAACATGGGGGAAAATGTCGCATAACTTATGTAATGACCTAATATTAAATAAGTAAAATAAAACCAGCAATGTCACATGTCACTACTCGAGAAGGTTCGAGGCGTGCGAATGCTAAGAAATAGTCGAAAATATCAAGCGTCAAAATAATCTGGTAGATGAATTTAGTTTTAGAGTTACAAACTATCTGTTGAATAGGTTATCAATTTGCTATATTTTTCTTCAGTGGGACTAAGAATATGCGGAATTAAAGGTAATTTGGGGATATGTAGTTGCTTTCCTATGAAACTACTAGTTATATCTATCCACTTAAAAATGCGATAGATATAAAGATCAGAAAGAATAATTCAGATTCCGCATTTAGTATTCTGGTGGAAGTGTACATATACTGTATATTGGTAAACCTTTGCTGTAGAAAACTAGATAAAAACCCTTGTGTGCCAGTGCGCAGAAAGATAATTTCCGATCGCTTAGTGAGAGAAAACCTACAATTTCCTAAGAATAAGGTATCTCCAGTTTAGATAAACTAATTTTAATACTTGTTTTCTGATAAGAACTTGTTGCTAAAAATCACTCCACACATGTTTAAACAGATCCAGTAAATTTTGTATCACATATAAGTAATGACAAGTAAAAAAAGAAAAAAGAGAAACGAATGGTGAGAAATAGTTGAAAATATCAAGGGTGAAAAAGGATCTAGTATCAATACTCTTTAATATATAATCCTGGTGATTTAAGGATAAAAATATAGACACAAGTGCAGGAGATTATCCAGTTCTAGCAACAACGACCTCTTCAAGAAAATATTTATAGCCACATTTCGCCATTAACATCTTCTTCCCACAACTGTCCACTCGCCGCTACCGAACTGAAGACACGGGTGTGATGCGCATATCTGAAGAAGAATCAAAGGACAAAGAAATCATGAAGTTATTGAAGAAATTAAGTTGGATTACTAATTTATCCAAATGGAATGTACGACAATAGAATTTGTGGCGGATGGATGCAAAATCAGTTTTAGACATTGAAAAACGTATCGTTTGTTGTCATCAAAAGTGCTTATGCAGCACAAATAAACGGTCGCCTGCTCTACAGGCATCTCATTGGGTTCTTCCCAGGAAATTCTAGCAAATATGTTAAAGGTCGTAAATTTGAGTGCCTGGTATGGTCGTACTAGATTAGTATTTGAGGTTTATATTATAATTTGGCAGCTCTCCTATTTGAGATGGCGAGTCCTGCTTTTGCCAAATTTGTCACCTTTTTACCTTTACGGTTAATCATTTTCTTTCAGTTTATTCAGTTTTTAGTATTATTATACAGGACGGAAACACCAAGTGTAGACTGCGTTTTGTCAATCCTTTCAAATATGTTTAAATACTATTAATCAATTACTTTCTCGCAGGTTCTATCAGGATTTATTGAAGTAGGAATTAAAGTATAAATTAAAAAACAACAACACCCGTTTCCAAATATACAAGCTGGAAGACAGCAGGCGACAGTTTCCAAATGTTGAACTTAACTAAGAGAAGATCTAGGTTTTTTAACGATTTCAAACGGCTTAAAGAGACAAGAAGTGGTCTTCTAAGAGTGAGGACCAGCCCCCTGCGATAAGTGACAACACCAACCTTCATCCAGAACACGAACAAGACAATGCAAAATTGAACTTGATTTGCGGGCTGTAGGAGAATAGCATAATGCTCCCAAGTTTTTCCCACCTCCCTTCCGGGCGGGCCAGGTTATCAAACCTTCCCCCCTCTGGATATCTAATGGTCTCCCGCCGGAAGAAACCGCCGGCCATTTCAGCTAACCACCGAGTCCCTTCCTCGGCTGGTTATCGATAGATGGGAGCCCATCTTCGCTAACGATGGTTGCCGGAAGTTTATAAAGGACGAAATGGAGTAGCTTGACATATTATCTACTTCCGGCGCCATGACAACCTCTCCCGAGTTTCGAGTATAAAAGATGAATTTTTTTAACCCTCAGTAGTAGAGCTTGCACAGCGTCTGGCGGGGCAGGAATTGCCATCTATCGGTGTAGTGGTAAATCTTCGAAGGAGATCCTCAGAGAGGAGATCGCTCCCAGTTAGGGAGGGTTATTACCCCATTGCTCTGCAAGCCAGTGCAGACCAAAGCTCGTACTCACGTGTCAGAGCCGAAGGTACAAACAGCCCCACTCTGGTTCCCTAAGCGAAAAAACTAGATCTCGGCTTTTCTCCGTGACCCTACGCGTCGATAGGTCACTTCCCTCCCCCCCCTTCTGTCACAGAGTCACACAAGATTCCTCAGAGTTCATGAGCATGGGGCCCTCTTTAACAAGAAGCTGCCGTCACCGCCTTCTTCCAGGAGAATCGTGACGAAATTGTGTGATCAGGTGGGTCCCTGGAGAACCTACCTCATCGTCTCCATCCCTTATCTCACCACCTTCACTCACCAGCCCCACCTGAACATCAGGTTCCAAGGTAACCCGTCCCTTTCACATTCCCAACTTCACCGCGAGCTTACAAACATTACAAGTGTATAGGGATTTATATAGTGAATAGTTTTTACATGCCAAGTGAGATATCGAAGATTCACTTATTGATTTATGTCTTAAAGCACATTATTTGTATATATATATATATATATATATATATATATATATATATATATATATATATAAAGGAGTTGGGGAAAACCTCAACAACCCTCTCTGCCTATTCCTCGACATATAGTATATTATACGATATCATATTTAATTATGGTGTCATTAGGTGTGTGATTTCTTCCAAACCCGTTGATTTTGAAATTCCTCTTTTCTTCCAATTGCCAAGCGCCCAAGGTGAGATAAATCAAATAATAAGACATTATAAATTTTGTTGATGAAATACGAATTGTCCTCGTGTCCTTTTATTTTTTTTTGTATTGTCGGCATACAATATGAAAAGGGTTAGGTTACCCTCGATAACCCTTGCTGGCAGCATCTCACCCAGCATAGTAACTATTTGTATTTTCTTTATTTTTTATTATTGTGTATATTATTTGTCACTGCCGTATAATCTGGGCTTAGGTCGTAAAGCTTTTTTTGTGAATCAGCGGATCCGACAGCGTATCCAAGATGTCTTCCTCCTCATTTGAGATGTTCCATGAACAGGGACAACTTTTGGGCCTTTCGGGCAAGGAATTGATCGAATACGTTCAGAACGAACAAAGGAATGAACGGGAGGAAAAAAAGAGAAGAACAACGAAGACAAGTAGAGGAGAAGGAGAAAGTTCGTCAACACGAGCGTGAGTTAGGTAGAGATCAAGCGAAAATCTCTGCATTTGTGCAAGATAGGCGTGCCTCTTCCCTTAACGAGTGCTTCGAAGAAGCGGATCTAAACGCCACAAATCATCAGTTTAATCCTAAGGAGCAAAATAAGAGCAGTCCTCCGTCATCTAAGAACCAAGGACAATCACAGCCGAGAAAACCCCCTCATTTATTAAAAGTCTCAGGCTCCTTTAAACCCAAGGGGAACCACCATAAGAAGCAAGAAGAGGTGAAAGTCCCAATTTTTAATGCTCCGTCGAGTAACCCCTACCGGAGGAACCCAATTGTATGTTTCTTTTGCGGAACCCCTGGTTACTACAAATCTCAGTGTCCACAAAGCTCCCGCTTTCGCTTTCCTCCTGAACAACAGGTCCACCAGATCCCATCCTATGGAACCCAGCCGCGAATGCAAGTTTCGGCGAGCTAAAGAATAAATTTTTCTCCGCTCCTATCCTCCGTTTACCCAATCCCCAGAAAAAATTCTGCATCCGAACTGATGCCTCTAATCTTGGCATTGGTTGCGTTTTATTACAATATGAGGAAGAAGAAACCCCATTTCCAGTGGCATACGCCAGCCGAGAGCTGTTAGTTCGCGAAAGAGCATACGCTACTATAGAACTTGAAACTTTAGCAATCATTTATGGCATTCAAAAATTTAGGATGTACTTGATTGGTAGACCTTTTACTAACGAAACGGACCATAGGCCACTAGCCTACTTAAAAAATTGTAAAAGTCAGAACGGCAGACTTATGGGACGGTCCCTTTTATTATCAGAATACCAATACAATGTATCTTACGTAAATGGAACGGATAACGTCATTGCTAATAATTTTTCACGCAATCCGATAGATGAAGGCCGTAGTTGTGACGACTAATCGGTATTGTCCGGCCATTGTTATTTTTTCCTTTGTATATATGTATGTTCTATTTTTTTATATATGTCTAGTTATATCTGTAATTTCTAAGACCTTGTTGCGAAATTGTGCGATTTCATTAGGCTAATTTCTTTTTGTGTGTTTCGCGTATGTATGTTTCCTGGGATCTCATTTTGGCTATAGATTGTAACTGCGAGTAGGTTATATCTTTTAATATTATCCCTCGTTCCACTTGAGAATAATGTCCCCTCGGGATGGGTAAGGATGTAGTAGAATAGCATAATGCTCCAAAGTTTTTCCCACCTCCCTTCCAGGCGGGCCGGGTTATCAAACCTTACCCTTCCGGCTCGATATCTGATGGTCTCCCGCTGGAAGAAACCGCCGGCTATTTCAGCTAACCCCTGAGTCCCTTCCTCGACTGCTTATCGATAGATGGGAGCCGATCTTCGCTAACGACGGTTGCCGAAGGTTTATAAAGGACAAAATGGAGTAGCTTGACATCTAATCTACTTCCGGTGCCATGACAACCTCTCCCGAGTTTCGAGTATAAAAGATGAATTCTTTTAACCCTTAGTAGTAGAGATTGCACAACGTCTGGCGGGGCAAAAATTGCCATCTATCGGTGTGGTGGTGAATCTTCTAGGGCACCAAGTCTTCAGAGAAGAGATTGCTCCCAGTTAGGGAGGGTTCTTACCCCGTTGGTCTGCAAGCTAGTGCACACCCAAGCTCATACTCACTTGTCAGAGCCGAAGGTACAAACAGCCCCACTCTGGTTCCCTAAGCGAGAAAACTACATCCGGCTTTTCTCCTTGACCCCTTATCACAGAGTCACCTAAGATTCCTCAGAGTTCACGAGCGTGGGGCCCTCTTTAACAAGAAGCTCCTGTCACCGCCTTCTTCCAGCATAATCGTGGCGCAATTGTGTGATCAGGCGGGTTCCTGGAGAATCTACCTCATCGCATCGACCCCTTATTTCACCACCTTCACTCACCTTTGCCACCCCAACATCAGGTTCCAAGGTAACCCCCCTTTCACATTCCCCAACTTCACCGCGAAGCTTGCCAACATTACAAGTATATAGGTATTTATGTAGTGAATAGTTATTTACAAGCCAAGTAAGATATCTAAGATTCACTTATTGATTTATCTATCAAAACACATTATTTGTATATATTTATATATATATATATATATATATATTTATTCTTGTTTAGTGTTCCTTAAAACTTTATTTTCATATTGTTGTGTATCTAACTTCCTTTGGGTCGCTTGCTGGCAAAGTTTATTCCAATCACTCTTTAGCCAACCTCTAAGCACTCTAAGTCAATAAACCCATTCAGGGCACGGGCCGAACGAAGTATAAGGAGTATTACGACGACACCTCTGCATTCGGGATAATAGGATATCCCGGTACATTGATGATCTTATATGTCTTTGGCCTTTTTCAAAAGATATTCACAATTTCTATGTAATCTTAATTCTCTAGTCTCTCTATTAAATTTACCCTTAAAATTGAGGAAAATGGGACTCTTCCTTTTCTTGACCTCTTAATACATAGGACGCCGTCAGGTTTTAAATTCTCTGTTTATCGCAAACCATCGAACTCCAGTATATATATTCACTTTTATTCTTATTACAGTGTTAAAATTAAAAGATCTGTATTCACTTCTATGTTTCTGCGTGCATTACGCCTTGTTAGTCCGGATTTTTTTAGATAAGGAATTGTCTAATATCTTTGAAATAGGTAAAAAACTTTGTTACCCTCCTCAATTTTTGCACACTTCATTAAACTTTGCTGAGAGAACTTTTTATAGAACTGATAACCCACCGGTTTTCAGTTATAAAAATTTTCTTATCTTGCCATACTTTGAACCATTTTTTTGGTCTCACCCGTATTTTTAGGCAACTTAATATCTCTGTAAATTTTAGATATGAATCTACCTTATATAAAATGTTAGTCCACAATAATACAAGGAAAAAAGGTGGAGTATATTCTATAGAATGTTGTATTTGCAATTTACCTTACTTCGGGCAAACTGGTAAACCTTTATCTACTAGAATTTTCCAACATAAGTATAATATTAGAAGAGGTGAACTAAACAGCGCTTTATTTTTACATTTATCCAAAAATAAGCACCCCATTGACTGGCTCGCGTGGAGAGGATGATCCTCGAAAATCTACGGGTAAAGGTCGAAGAAATCAAGCGAGAACTTAGAATATCACATGAAAGTGTTATGAACATCATCCACGACAATTTGGTCATGGCCAAGGTCTCTGTCCGTTGGGTCCCTAGAAACCTCACGCCCCATGATCGACTTCAACGTCGTCAAAGTCCACAAGGCTAGAGTTGCACAAGCTGCCCTGCGCGAGTGCGGATTCGAGAAGCTCAACCATTTCCCCTACAGTCCAGATCTGGCCCCCTGCGACTACTTTTTATTCCCCCAGCTTAAGGCTGCACTGCGAGGATGCTGGTTTGGGGACGATGAAGATGTCCAGCTCGCCGTCCAGGAGTGGATTGAACAGCAGTCGGGAGATTTCTGGTTGTCGCGAATTCGAATCTTTAGGGACAAGTGGCGCAAGTGCATTGAAGTCGAGGGTAGTTATATTGAAAAATAATAAAAACCCTTTTCCTCATATCTCGTTTCCTTATATCCGAATGTTATAACCTATTGACCCCCCTTCATATTTCTCTGCCTTGTTATTGTGTTTTTCCACTGGTTTGTAGTATGTGATGGGCATTCCCTTAGTATCTTTGTACCCTATATAAGGTTGTCTTCTCCATTTTCATGCTATTCCTTGAAAATGAACTTGCAAATATCGTTTGAAAGTGCCTGGATTCATCTTTTCATTTTCCTGTTGGTTAATTTTCATATATATATATATATATATATATATATATATATATATATATATATATATAAGAGTCGGGGAAAACTCCAGCCACCACTCGGCCTATTCTTTGAGAGGGAACAAAGCAGAAATTAATGAAGCATGATCTAAACTTCATGCCTTTAAAATAGCTAAAAGACATCTGCTTTCCAACCCCACCAAAAAAAGAGAGTTGAAAAGACCAAGATGCTCCTTCAACGCCTTATTGATGAATCGTAGCCTCCATTTGTGAGGATAGATGAGAACTTGATCATTGTCCAGACAACCAAAAACATACATAATTATTGTGTTTGGTCACAATATAAAAATGAGATTCCCGTTGAATAGCGATCAGACTGGACAGTCGTACTTAGAAAAATCACGCTACTCTGAAGAAGCTCATCACCGGTAAAGGAAGAAATTTTCATTTACTTTACCCTACGGTGATTTAAGAGAGGGATTAATACACATAGTCTCTAATAGTCGACTTATGTCGACCTAAACCTCCCCCATGGCCCCCTTATCGGGATAAGTGAGCTAAAGGGAACTGGACTGCCATTCATCTAGTCTCGTTCCAACTATGTCTTTCTCTAAGATAGACATAATTGGGGGCGCCGAAGAAAGCAGATTTGAAGAGTACCCCACTGTGAATCTCGGAGCCAGAAAAACCCAGATAAGGGGCATTACTGCAACTTCTTGAAATGCCTCCACCCTCTACCCCAGGAGCCCAGCGACAACCATAGAGGGAATTCACAACTATCTCTATGTATGAAAGACGCAGTTCTGATATCCAAACCCTAGAGGGGCGGCACCCCCGGTTAGCAATGGTTGATTCCGCGCTAACCAAGAAAAAGTCAGCCATACAATCACACCTCATGAGGCCTCCCCGGGTTCACCCATCATCAATCATCCATTCCCATCCAGCAGTTCACGTTACTTGAAACTTGCTTGCAACCAGGAGGAGCCTGCCCATAAAGCACTCTATTTACAAGAAAGGAGCAGCACTTATCAAAAAAGGCTCACCATTAAACTCAAGGCAGTAGAAGAATAATAACTACATAGAAGGAACACACTGAGAAGAGAACTGGCCCCGAGCGGTCATTCCCGGGCAATAATGGACTAAAATGAGACCACTCGGATCCCGCTGCGCACCATCAGTGGAAACAGCAGACCAAACAAAGAAAAGGTCTTCGAAGTAGTATACGGGCGACTGAAAATCGCCATGTTTAGGCTGTTTGAGGTCCCCACAGGTTATGTGGCGAAATGCGAAAAGGAAAAAAACGTGGAGAGCATTACAAAGGAAGAGGCCGTAGAAACACTGGGAGGGATTGGTTTACAAACAGCAATTCCCCCGCAGATTTTAACACAGAGAAGTGATGTCTGCCAGAGGCTGGACCATTGGATTGAGCAACATTCCAAGGACCAGATCAAAGAATAAGTCATGAAGAATCATACATGGGCTAAGATGACAAAAGTCCTCAAATTCTGGAACAAGAGAGAAAACTTGAAGAATACGCATGTTTTTAAGATCGTATTTAGCGATACTTCGATGGCAGAGAAAGATAAAGAAAAGAGACTCCTGCTATTTAACGCTAAATCATTGGGGAGCAGATAGAGAGGGAAAAAATTACTCCCATACAATTCTGCTTCCACTGTTACAAGATGGAAGCCCACAAGACGAGGGAATGCAAAGAACCACAGGAGATATACTCAAAGTGCAGTGAACCAGGCCACCACTGGAAGGATTGTAAAAGTCCCCATGAGAAATGTGTTGACTGCTAACAAAGTCAGGCTTCCATGGCTACGGCCTGCCCACTGAAGAAGGAACTCATAAAGAAAAAGGCACAGCAGAAGAAAGAAGAAAAAACCAGGAGTAGCAATAATACTTATGCACAGGTAGCGCAGGCGGCTTATTCTAAGGCAAAAACAAGAAAGACATACCTCAAACTAGAAAATGAGAACTCAACTAAAATTCTGACGTGCATCCTGTATGCTCACGTCAGCAACCTGACACAACCCGGGACATTCGCCAAGGAATTGAACCGAATGCTTACCATGAATGGCATGAGTGATATGTGGTTTCCCGATGATCCTCTATCAGGGGACGTGCTCCAATTGCAGATGGCATTAAAGCAAATGACAGCTTCTGGCACAGCCCCCCCAAAATGAACCAAAATCAAAGTAAGAGGTCAGATGACCCGACCCAAAGATAGAGGCCAGAAATGAGAGGAAGGCAGCTGCCGAGACAGCTAACATAACTGAACAAATGGAGTCACCAAAATCGGAAAAGGAAGACATGGAACCCTCAGATTCCATGGACACATCGAACTCTTGAGACTCAGAGGTCGCTACCAAGGATGTCGCCGCAAGAAAGGAAAGAGGGAGACCAAGAAGAAGCTCCACGCTAATGTAATTAACCTTTCAATCTATGCTTCCAAACAATGGGACTTTGACGCTTAATATATCGAGGAGAAACACTTATAGAGCTCAACCCAGCGGAATTCAAGAAGAAAAGGAACGGGGAAAGGAAGTTCACAACTAAGAAACACTAAGAGACAGAAAACAGAATGAAAATCAAGAACAGTAGACTAAGGATCATGACACTCAACATTAATGGATGGGAGGGAAAAACCACTGCATAAGGAAACATATTCCGCGTGCTTGACCTCGAGATCATGTTAATCAGAGAGCACGGTATCGAATAAAAACCATTCTCAGGAGAGGTTTTACGGTGCTGCCGTTACCATCAAAATGAATATATCGTCTAGATACCTTCCAGAACTGGACGAGTCCTTTGTGGCAGTGGAGTTGTCCACACTAGTAGACAATCTCATCGTAGCGGAAGCATACTAATCACCTTGACAATCGTACCTGCACCTCACTAACTTCTACACTCTGTTCAGCCACGGCAGAATGGTATTCATCGGGGGAGACCCCAATGCAGGATGCCGAATGGCTGGGAGTGGGAACACGAACAACAGAGGCCATAACTTATAAAGGATTATGCATCGAAAGAACATCCAAAGGATAGGACCGGAGTTTCATACCTATATCACCTCTCGGGCAGCATAAAGCCCGACATAATCATGAGTAGTGATGGCTTCTCATTCAATTACCATAGCCAGCCTGGCCCAACAATACCCAGTGACCATATAGTAATCTTGACGACCATCTCACTCGCACTGATCCAGCGTCCGGTCCTTCTCCGCAAAAGCTACGCTTCGGCCAACTGGGAACGCTATAAGGAAATCCTAGGCAGATATGAACCAACGGACCTAAGCAGACCAATATTAAAAGAGATCGACAGGGAGCTGGAGAGGAAAACAGCCTGCATCATCGAGGCTGACCGCGAGTGTATAGCTATGAAAGGGTACAAGACTCATCCACAACCCAAATGGACCAAGGTAATGAAAGGGATCGCTACGGAGCACATGAGACCCCTAAAGTTCTAGCGAATAGTAAAGAAAAGTATAAAGACCTACCAAGTAGAAAAAAGACCCACATTAAAGAGGGAAATGAGTACTTCGAGGATTCGGTGGTTTTAGAAGAGAGATTCCGCATATTCTGGAAGGAAATATTCTCAATTACACCTGAGTACGATGCCAAATTCGACCAAGAGTTTGAAGGCCAGCTGATTAGAGATCTTAATCAAAGAATACATCGAACGTACCCACAGGCATATGTCGACGAAGGAAGGGAGATGGCAGGCCATGACCGACCAAAAACAACTAAAGAGGTCATGGTAACTGTAAAAACCTTTGAACAAAGGGCAATAGGCTGAATGGGCATCAATAAAAACAACTTAGTGCATGATCCCCGGCAGATCATTCAGGGAATTACGAACATTTACAACGCTTCTTTGAATACAGGCTACTTCCCCGACGGTCTACAAATGGCCCAAATCATTTGTATAGGCAAAGGGAAGAAGCTCCCCGATCAACTGGTAGATTA
Organism: Ceratothoa steindachneri; assembly: GCA_963969495.1. NCBI lineage: Eukaryota > Metazoa > Arthropoda > Malacostraca > Isopoda > Cymothoidae > Ceratothoa > Ceratothoa steindachneri. The sequence continues at coordinate 9,401,029 of OZ018329.1, forward strand.
CAAGCCAATATCAATACTCGAGTTGTTCATAGGCAAAGTCTACGAGAAACTTCTAGCAGACAGGCGACAAGATCAGCTAACAGAACTGGAAGCCCACAACCCTCAGCAGCACGGGTTTCGCAAGAGAAGGGGTGCTGATACAGCCCTCACCCTTCTCACCGAAAAACTCGCACGCTGTAAAGCTGAAGGGAAATACGTAGACGTGGTGATGCGAGATGAGATGTTCAAAAGGCCTTCGATAAGGTTTGGCTGAGAGGTTTACAATACAAGATCTTGGGCCTCCAACTAAACATGATTCTGGGTCCTCTATGATTATATCATGGAAAAAAACCCCCACTATTAATCGAGTGCTACCAAGGGCCCGAATTCGAACTTGAGGTAGGTGTTCCACAATGTAGCTGTCTGAGTCCACTGCTGTACCTAATGTACACATTGGACCTACCTGCTCTAGTTGGGGAGGATGTGATGTATCTGCAGTTTGCAGATGACATCACTCAAATCATCCCTAGTACTTATAAGAATGCTATGGTTAAAGCAAGGGAGACAGCTACCGAAATAGAAAACATCGATCGATACGAAAGAAAGTGGAAGATTAATACAAACCGCCCAAAGTTCCAAATTCTATCAGTAAACCGTCGGAAAATTGACAGAGCCATAGCAAATGATGAAGTATACCCTTACACCAACGAGAGTAAAGTCCTAGGTCTGCGCATCACCTCACCTCGGTATAAGGCGCACATTAAAAACAGAATCTCCCTAGCCAAGAGAGAGCTTGGTAAATTATATAGCTTTAAAAGCCTCAGTTCAAATAACATCAAAAGGCTATACACTGCTCTGGTACGCTCAACATTGGTGTACCCGGCAGAGGTCATGCGGGCCGCGAGTTCTACCTCTCTCAGGCAAATGCAGAGAGTGCAGAATAAAGCAGCCTTGCTGATAACCGGAGCACGCAGGGAACATATTCGGCAGACAGAGCTGCACGCAAGAGCAGGACTGGACCATTGAAAATGGAACTCCAGAGGCTAGGGAGAAAGATCTAGGACAAAATCTAAGAAATACTCTCCCACATGGACACCGACATAGACATTTAAAGAATTCTAATTGCTCGCGCCACCAGGAGAGCCCTACTTTCGAGTGAAGGAACATTTTCCCGAAAGAACTCAAAAAGAATATTCACCTGATCACGACCCCCCCAAAAAACAAATACAAGACAAGAACAAAAGAGGCGAAATGCCCAACTACAATAAAATACCAGACACCATAAATGAAAAATATTATTTACAAGAGCGAAGTGCTCACGACAATTACAATTAAACAAGAACAAAAAGAGGCAAAGTGCCCACAATGAAAATCAAATAAAGGAACAAAAGAGACAAAATGGCCACAAACCAAAACGATAAATAAAAATAAGTCAAATCAAACACAAAATAGAAACCTAAGGAGAGAGCATATACTATAATTGAAAGGCTTGAATGCCATGAAGGTAGAAATAGAAAAATTATATTTAAATATATATTTTAAAAAAATAATAATAAAATAAATAAATAAATAAAATAAAAATAAAATAAAATAAAATAAAGAAAATAAAAATAACGAGATAGAGAAAAGAACTCCAGACATGCCATCTACACCAGGGCAATACTCAATTTCTATTTTACCTATATTTATCTAATACACATTTCAACAATTTATTCATCTCATCTCATCATCTCATAGCATTCATCTTTCCTTAGAGAGAAGCCTGTTTGGGTGATGGTGTGACCGGGCGTAAAATCAAAGGCCAAAAAACACTTCTGATCTTCATTGAGGTGGGAGGAGTAAAGATCAATGAACATTTTTTTTAATATGTTGAAGGAGAAAGTCATCCCTTGGGTGAAAGTTACCATAAAAGTTTCATTTGTAGCCCACAACCAAAAACGTTCAAGACTAGTGCCAGGCAAATTTTAAGGGGTTTGGTCAAAGGAACATTTGCCTCTCAGTTTTCCAGATTTGAACCCCATGAAATTTGGAGTTTAGTCGACGCTTGAGTAAAAGGTCTCTAACAAATCTCATTAAAGTGTCACAGTTTTGAATTTCAAACTTGAAAATTTTGGGGAGAAAATATAAGGTCATACCTAGGTCATACCTAGATTTGCTGGTGATAACGACGCAAAAGGCGATCCATTTGAATATTAGTTACATCTTGTAGCATATATTTTTTTTAATTAGTTTTCCTCTAAACCTTATCTAATATTCCATTGTGGCTTGAAAATAATTAAATAAATATCAGTCTACACTTCGCTTATCCTCCCTCCAGTTTCAGCCACGATTCACCTATCGAAGATTATGAAACTATGAAAATTAGGAAATATGTCACCTTTGAGATAAAAAAAAGTAGGTACGCTCGTCAAATTCCTGCGCCAGCCTTGGTCTGGGACTTACAGGAATGGATGAAGCTGTCTGAAGGTATTCAAGCAGAATATCTGTAGCAATACTTGGCTAGATACATATATATTAAATCTGCATAACCGGCTGAGATCCACCAACTAGCAATGAAATCGAGATAACGAGGTCATACAAAATGGTTGTACTGAAAAAAAAATAATACACCCAACATAAATTTGGAATCGATACCAAATAAACCCTAAAACTGTATTGGCTAGGCCATTAAAAAGTGTTTAGCAAGTGCAAATAATACCCCGACTCTAAATACCGATTCAGCTCACATATGAAGGAGTACCAACCGTTGTGGTCGGTAATTAACCAATAAGTAATTCACTGTCCTCAACTCGAGACTAATGGCAAGATAACCCTTTTAAAAAAAATTCAACATAGTAAAAATTAAATCTGAAAAAAAAACTCAATAATCCCTAAGGAAAAAATAACTTGTGGATGAGTTTGTTCGCATCTCGGGATCGAATTTAAAAAAATTGTGACTCTGAGACATAATCACAAAGAAATGCCGAACTCTCCCCAGAAGCTCTTACCCTCACTCCCCATTTGGTCCAATTAAGCAAATAAACCCAAAATATAGTGCCGAATTCTGACAAAAGAGTTCTCAAATGCGAAACTAGTTTTATCAAAATTACGATTCCCAAATATTCCAATTCATTACCACAACTTTACCACTTAAAGGACTGTATGAGTAAACCAAAAGAGGTCATTCCGAAATTAAATATTTGAGAGAAGATTATTGTCGAGGAATAGGCCGAGGAGTGGTTGGAGTTTTCCCACACTCTGATATATATATATATATATATATATATATATATATATATATATATATATATATATATATATATATATATATCCTATTATCCCGAATGCGGCGAAGGAGTCGTCGTACTACTCCTTATACTTCGTTCGGCCCGTGCCCCTTAAGGTTTAATTGCTTAGAGGTTGGCTACGGAGGGATTGGAATGAACTTTGCCAGCAAGCGACCAAAAGGAAGTTAGATACACAACAATATGAAAATAAAGTTTTAATGAAGACTAAACAAGAAAATATATATATATATATATTAATATATATATATATATATATATATATATATATATATATATATATATATATATATATATATATATATATATATATAAAATGGGCTTTGAGAGATAAATTAACAAGTGAATCTCGGATATCTCACTTGGCTTGTAAATAACTATTCACTATGTAAATCCCTATACACTTGTAATGTTGGTTAGCTTCGCGGTGAAATTGGAGAAGGTGAAAGGAAAGGGTTGCCTTAGAACCTGATGATCGGGTGGCGCTGGTGAGTGAAGGTAGGGAGATAAGGGGTGGAGACGATGAGGTAGGTTCTCCAGGGACAGACCTGATCTTACAGTCCTGTCACGATTCTGCTGGATGCTGGAAGAAGGCGGTGACGGGAGATCCTTATTAAAGAGGGCCCCACGCTCGTAAAGTCCGAGGAATATTGGGTGTCTCTGTGAGGGGGAGGGGGGGTGAAGTCACCTATCGACGCGTAGGGTCACGGAGAAAAGCAGAGAAGTAGTTTTCTCGCTTAGGGAACCAGGGTGAGGCCGTTTGTAGCTTCGGCTCTGAAAACGTTAGTACGAGTCTGGGTCCGCACTGACTTGCAAACCAACGGGGTAAGGAGCCTCCCTAACTGGGATCGATCTCTTCTCTGAAAACTTGGTGCTTCAACGATTTACCACTACACCGATAGAGATGGCAATTCCTGCCCCGCCAGACGCTGTGCAGGCTATACTACCGAAGGTTAAAATAATTCATCTTTTATACTCGGAACTCGGGAGAGGTTCACATGGCTCCGGAAGTAGATTTGATATCAAGCGCCCTTCTTCGACTGAGAGAGGCTTGATTATCTCCTCCATTTCGTCCTTTGCAAAGTTCCGGGAACCACCGGAAGCCAAGATGGGCTCCCATCTATCGAGAATCAGTCGAGGAGGAAACACGATGGTTAGGTAAAATAGTCGGCAGGTTCTTCCGGCGTGAGACAATTAGATATCGAGCCGGAAGGGGAAGGTTTGATAACCGGCCCACCCGGAAGGGAGGTGGGGGAAATGTGGGGGAATTATGCTATTCTCCTACAATTATAGTGTTGAAATCTATATTGATAACCATTCAGGAGTTAGTCTCAGAGGTCAAGCAATAAAGATTGTCTCTTTAGGTCACGCCATAAGCAGTTTGCATGATAGAAATTAACCTAGCCTGTAACAGTTTTTATTAACATAAAGCAAATCTTTATAAGTTTAAATTATGAAAACAAAGAAGCTCGCAAACCCTGAAACTAAATATCAAAGTGTTAAAAGAGTTAATAAGAATTTCCTAGGGATTCTCAAAGCCTTAAACTTAAAAGACGAAATGTCAGAAATATATACCTTGTATTCTTCTATTAATAAATTTATAGAAATCGATACAGAGAAACCTGAAATCGAATAGGTAACAAACGAACTTAATATCTAGGAGGCAACCATTCAACCTCAAAACTGGGAGAACTCAACAACATATCAACATAAACAGTGTTTATACACTAATGAATCAACCCTTCTATAGAAGTTGAAAATATACATGGTCAATCAAATGTGCAGACTTTCTTACTTTTGCTAATAGAAGTAACAAAATAAATTGAAGTTTTAAGAAATTAAATGAAATTTATGATTAATGACTGTTAACTTTTAATGAGTAACAAATGAAGTCAAAGTTAGAACTAGAGACTCAAATAGTAAATATGGTACTAGTTGATAGCTACAACAAGAAGTTCACCGGTTCTATGGTAAGAAGGAAACTTTAAAGCCGAGGATTCGAACGCGTTTTCTGTTCAAAAAACAATGGGGAACACTTCTTTAAAATATGTAAGCGAAACTTGCGTAATTTTCCAAATTCTTTTCTGTCCTATATTTTACTTCTACTTTAGTAAAATTATATAAAAAAATCTTTTATGTGAGCACCCGGAGTGTTTATCTTTACTAGTGGTCGTTGCAAGCGATTATCTTTACTAGCTGTCGTTGTGAGTACTCCTCCATATTCACTCCATATTATTTAACTAGTTCTGAGGAGATGTTATGTAGAAGAGGAAACTAAATGACTATACAAATTAATTGAGGGTAGCGCACGAAAAAGTAACCAGGGTTTCGTAGGATAACATAAATCCAGATTATTATGTACAAGAACAAATAGAGAAGTGATAGAAAAGAGTCACCATTACAGATCTGTTGAAAGTGTCAGTAAACAGCTGTTTATGTCTAATCATGGCTAGATGCACTCAGCATAAAATAGTGACATTTGTACATATTTATGCTATGCTACGGAATCAGGACTACCTTTTCGAGCGATACCGAGTATTTGGTAGATAAATAAGGAGAATAAAGCAGTAGAGAAGACAGTTATGGAATGGTACTTATTAATAAATTTACAGGGCAGCGAACAGGTGTCTGCTGAACTCCGAAATAAAGAGTGATTTTTTTTAATTTACGTGAAGAATAGAAGAATTTCGGCTGATTTATTCATAGTGTGAAAAACTGATATTCGATCTAGGGAAAATATTAAAATTATGATAAACCTTGCTGCCCTCAAACGCAAGCAAACACATTTAAAGCTAGACACATACAACACGCACAAACATATATGCTGAGACCTAGTCCTTTGGAATAGCACAAACATCTTGATTTTACAGTCAGAAGAACGTTCGGCAAAATTAGAGTTTCTCGATCTCAGATAGTCCCACCAGACTTCGGTTTATGCCCTCTGTCTTCGCGAGTGTGCGTCCGGGACAGATCCTGCACTTGGAGACCGAGTACATGGGAAATCAAACTGAGTTATCCCCCCACCCCGTCTTTATGAGGAGACTCAAGCGTGGAGTCAGTTTTAGTAGAAGAACAAAGAGGGGGAGACTAGCTATAAATTTAAACAAGCTAGGGAAATAGAACCACACCTCGCTTCAACTAGCATCTCACTTGTAGTTAGCTATACCTAATTGCTCTCTATAAGTCTAGTAAGTGTGTTCACCTTCAAAGGTAAGAGAGAGCAGCAAGCAGGTGAATCCGGTATCCATAAGGTAAACGATTATCTATCTCATTTTTATCTGCTGATTTAACTCCCGAAGCGTTAATAAGTGCCACCCAAATAAGTATTAATAAACTGCTTAACAAACAAACCTTAAACGATGTTAAGAGAACCTACAAACAAACTTCAAACAAGGTTAAGAGAACTTGACTAACAAACAAACTTGGAACGTTATGCGATCTATAAAATACATAGTCGTGTCTTTTATTCTAACTCGGCACATATCCCCTATTTTATTACCCTACCAACGAGAAAGAGTTTGAAAGTAATTGGCCAAAGATTTCTCAGGAGGCTAAAAGATTTCTTCCCAACCGAAACTACCGTTGTATTTCACCATTTTCTGCTACCTCTAAAACTTGGCAGCGCTTATTGAATCCATAGGTCTGTCACAACAATAAGAAAATCTCTAACTCCAAGTGAGAAATGAGAAAATCGGCATAAAAATAAAATGTATTTAATGGAACTTTGTACAGGAAGAGATATGCATGGAAGAGCCCAGAAACCGGAAGCATTTGGGAAACAACATCTATATACTTCCCGTTCTCATAAAATCTAAGTCAGAAAAACAATCCATTCTCCTCCCGAGCACAAAAAAGTTAAGTAACTCCTATTTTGCAGTCTGAAACCTCAAACTTCCTAATCTTATTCAAGATAAACAAAGAAAGTGAGAAACAAAAAAGAAAACTCTTTCTTCCTCTTCCTGTCCCTTGATTCATGTTGTTACTTCGAGTGTTATTTTGTTCCTGAGAAATAAAGCCCAAAATTGGGTATCACTGCAATATAAACATTCTAGTTTTGTAAAAAAAGATTTAGAGATCATTTAAGCACATACTCATCTGCGTTTGTATTGTACTTACATATTCACATGGGGTGTGCACAATATTTACAGAGGCAAAAAATTCTGCATCCAATCATAGAGTTAGGCCTAATGGAAATTTGTGTAAGTTAAGCAGAGCTCATTTCTTTAATTTTTTTTTGCACACGCTACCTATGACCGTAATTATAAGTGTTTATTATTTACTTTATCGTAATTAACTTTTCTGTACATTATAGTCTTTTCCGAGCATTTCGTGAGCTTTATCCAAATCTGTTTTGTTTTTGTTTGTTTTTTGGGGAGTCTTAGGCAAAATGCGGCAAAACAGAGTTTAAAATTGAATCCGTCGAAATAAGATTCAAACTCGATTTTGCCGCGTAATTAAATAAACGTTTACCTCACTGTGATGCTAATCGATATATGTATATCGAAGATAGATAAACAAAAACGCTACTTCTATTAGTAGTTTGTCTGAAGTTAGAATAATAACATACAAAAATTGTAAAGCACGATTAGGATCGCTGTGAACCTATTACAATGACTGAAAAATAAATTTTCACACCCAATCCAAAGCAAAAATCCCAAACCGAGAAATGAATGAAAAGGTGACGAAAGAATTTCCAATTTGACGTCACTATAATAATTGTTAGCTAATATACGAGTACTTATCCACTGTGACGCCATCATAACTAAGAGAGAAAAATATAAAAATTCGAACTGTAATTATAATATTAATCACATTAATCCCTTAATATATATTTTATATATATATATATATATATATATATATATATATATATATATATATATATATATATATATATAGAGAGAGAGAGAGAGAGAGAGAGAGAGAGAGAAAGAGAGAGAGAGAGAGAGAAAGAGATAGATATTCGCTAAAAGGTGTTTGATATATCAATAATTAAATTTGTTTTCAAGTGTTTACGGTTTTCAAAATATTAACCTAAGAGATAATTCATAATGTAATTTTAATTACTTTAGTAAGCATTAATATAAGTAAAATTACACATATCTTGAAACCAGCAGTAAACCCATAGTTAATGCAAAATCGTTTTTTCTCAAATCTCGCTGAGTCTTTCTTCCCAATCGCAGCAAAATTAAAGACACTTCTGACTCCAATATGAACCTTTTATTACCCCCTAAAATTGTCTTTTTCGCGAAACATTGATTTCTTATGATTATTTTTTTTTCATCCGTGGTTGAAATGAGGATTGGAAAAAGGCAAGGTTACAAATAACGAGAGAGATACTTGAAGGGTGCACAAGACTCAAACAGAGGTTGACGCGTGATAACCCAGTCAATATTTGCGCATGGACTAGATTAAATTATTATGAATGGGTTGAGTACGAATCGAAGGTGAATCAAACAGGAACTATCTTGATATACACGAATCTGCATCCTCTTATGGATCTTTGGATGCCAGCTCTTGCATGTGCAGTCACATGTGCTATTTCCTTGGAATCCCCTTGACATTTAGCGGGTGGGCAGTTAGCAGAAAGACTTCCACGGATAGACGTGGCTTATGCGTGTCCCAATGTATCGTCACATGTGGTTGATTAGCAGACCATACGGGATAAGAGCTTTCTCTTCATTTTGATTGTATTTGTGTGGTGAAATTATCAGAAGCGTTTTTGTTTGATTATCGATTAAGGAAGAATTTCGTGATAGCCGAAATGTTGATACAGGCGAGCGAAATTTGGAAGAATATCTGCGGGAAGGATTGTTTTTCGTAAACCACCACTTTATTGAGGGGGCGATTAGTTCCAGTTTATAGGTGAAGGATGGCTTCACGGAAAATTATTGGATCTTTTCTGTTTGGCGGCAGGCGGATGTTTTGTAGCAAATTTTCACCGATAATGCAGTTTTGAGTGCTGAATACGAATATAACATTTATTTTATTGAGAAATGAAAGGAGGTATTAAAAAAACAAAATTTAATGCTCACTAGTTTAGAATATTATTCTATAAACAATTATTATTATATAATGGGGACTGTGCCCCCCAGACCTCCCCCCCCAATTGATTGAAACTCAGGATTATCGTAGGGGGGCCTCCTGCAGTGCTAAATCCCTCACGAGCATTCCCCTTGAATTTACTTCAAAAAGGTGAAGCATATTGGAACACGGCGGTATCTACCGTGAGATGCTCGATTCCTACTTATGTGAATTTATGTGGCGAAAACGCAATAGAAATGAAAATTTGTTTAAAAAAATATTATGGTATACTTATATCTAAATACAAATGAATGTCTGAAGAAATAATAAAGGGAATGATGAACAATAATATACAATAATATTGGGAAATCATATGTCAGTTTAAGTGCATTTCATTTCCATTTCGTTTTTTTTCAAAATATATCGGACAAACTAAAATTTACAGTTTTAAATTTCTTTTGTTTAGATACTTCCTTTCACTTCTCCAAAAAAGAAATGTTGTATTCATATTCAGCACTCAAAATTGCTTTATTGGCGGAAATTTGGTACAAAATATCCGCCTGCCGCCAAACAGAAAGACCCAAATTATTTATCTGACTCCAAAGATAAATGATTTTACGGTGTTCTTCTACTTGACTGGGCTTATTGAAGGTTCAAGGCAAAGATGCACTTATAAAATAAACTCTCTATTCTAAGAAAGGAACAGTAGGATTTGCAAGCAGCGAGAGACGGAGCGTACTAAGCGGGAGACTATTACTTTATATATATATTCAACGCTACTACGAGTTAAAGGCGAGAGACGGAGAGTACTAAGCGGAAAACTGGTAGTCTATAAATTATTCGACGCGAGTAAGAGTTAAGGGAGAGAAGATTTGGCGGGTTTCAGGGGGAGCGTGAACGCAGACGTATTTGTTATTATTCTCTCTGATTCTTTCTGATTAACTGACTGTCTTCTTTCTATTTATATTTGCGCTCTAAATACAGAAGCGTGGCCTAGACATGGGATTGCTACCGTCGGACGGCTTACTTCTACCTCCATTTCTTGTCCTTGCCCCAACCTAGGGGCAGGGCTAGGAAGACTGTGTACAATGAGTGTACGCTTACACGATAAACCCTTATTTGTCTTTTGATACAGATTTCGCTGCTCCATCTTTTATTGTCAGCAGCTGTGTTTACTTGGGCTCTTCCTAAATAAATATCCGTCTTTGATTACTCTACATATCTCGAGACACAACTTGGGCAACTTTATCATACGAAGATTTTCAACCATTTCTATGCTCGTATTTTGTCTCTCACGCTTCTTGCTACATATGTACATTTAAAAACCTCATTCTATTTCTAATACACAATTGTATCTATACATTTAATAGGGCATGCTTGGATTTAATAAGACTAATTTGCGGCCATTTGGGGAGGTATCTTTCGGGCCTATTGAATCCAGCAATTTGGTGGTGCCAGAAACCTCCCTATGCGTAATCCGACCCTTACAAGTCTAATGGGTAAATTATACTTGAATGGAAAAGTGGTCATTACCATAAAAGTCATTGACCACCTTACACCTAAATTAGGCTTTACATCTGAGGAGCACAAAGACATCAAGATAAAAAAGAGAAGTTTCTCGGGCAGTGACCTTGACCCCTGTGATTGATCGTCTAGTTCCCGAATATGAGCTAGTTCCCGTTCAAATCCCCGAAGAGGAGTAGGAAGTGCATAGCTCACCGTGCCACGACGGGGTGAAAGTCTCCCGCCTCAAATTCTGCTAATAGGGGATTGTGCGCAGAAATAAGTGTATACATGTTTTTCATGTGCACCTGCACTGCTACTGTGACAGAGGAGGTATTCAAAGCGAGTAGAATAACGGAGACATCATTCCGGCTGTAAATAGCGCATCTTCTTTCTTGTAACCCAGCCAGTAGTTGTGGCAAAGTGGCACGCGCCTAGCATAGTCTTCTGCAAAAAGATAGCTACGATGAGGGGGAGGATTTGAGCCTCCACAGCTCGTCACAGTTTTCTCCCAAACCACAGATATTAAAATAAAGGAATAGGCCCTCCAGACTTAGCACTGAATAGACGCGGAAACCATCTTCGGCGTGAAGACACTCACGGGAATAGCAGAGCGGTGTCCGGAAGAGAACTCCGGCGGTTGTTGGCCGTAGTAGGGGCTGTCGCCTTCGAGATATTAATGGGGGAGTTTAGTCTCACCATACAGTTCTTTTCCTACCTCCGTCTCAAAACATTGGAGGGGGATAGAGGCTTAGGAGGCGGGGCCCATCTTTTGGTGAATCCCGGGTCTTCACCTCGCCTTGTTCAGCTTTGGGTAATATCATTGGAGCCAAGGCTCACTTTGCGCTGCTCTCTTTCTGGGAATACCTTAGAAACCTCAGAGGACGGTTTCACGATCCCCTTGTTGCGGGTTGTTTCCTGAGTCTAACGACTTGGCCTTTTCGCCTTACGGGAAACGCATACGGGGGGAAGGGTGCGAGCCTTACATTTCATGAGGGGTGGTGTGAGCCTATTTATCTTTAACCACTCCTTCTTTGGCATTTTTTTATGATGTTTTATAAAGAGTATTCTATGAGTTCCCAAGCAAAACCACTACTACCTAAATTCATAGTAGAGTGCGGTGTCCCCTGCGCACGTGAGCTATTGAGTGTACGAAGAGTAGCAATGTGAAGCATCCTGCCGTATTCTCCAGTAGGCTCCCATCCGTCAAAATGTGTGACTCACAACTCTCTAGCAATCAAACTAACATGTGCTCCAATCTGATGGTCTTTACTCAATATTAAACCATCATTTAAGCGACTAATTAGGGTGTTAAGCCATGAGGCTCAAGATGGCTAGGTAGTCTCTTAATGAAGACCCCAAGATCAACATGGCATCACTCACCAAACTATCTATTTTGGTTTATGTCTTAGTCTGGCCATGAGCCTCCACTCCTTGTTAACTCTTGGAGTGGCAAAGACCTTTACATCCTTGGATTTGCACCCGTGAGGAGAGGAAACTTATTGTTTTCGGACTCTTTGTTCTTCCTCTCCTTATTAAAACAGGAAGTTGTACATAAACAGCCGTGAACATGCTGAACATGCTCTTGTAAATTGCTGCTATGTTTCGGTGTTTTGTATGCCCGCATGCGTAAAATTAATCGTTGGTTATGCGCCTCCATTAATCATCCTTGTATTTGTATATACTAATTCCTCGCTCTTTGTTCCTTCCTCCTTTCTAACACCCTATCTTCTAAAAGATAGTTGGACGGACCCCAATTAAAAAAGTAAAACCTCTTTACCAATGGGAAAAGGCGAGAGAGAATCTCTTTGTTTGCTAGGAGATGCTTGGAAGTGACTCTAAGATAGCACATTTCATGAGAGGGGGGCCTTATAAGAGGTGCATCTGCCCAAGGCCACCTCAAAAAGGGTAAAAGTAAAACCTCTTTAAGGGTAGGAGGGCAAGGTAAGAGTGGAGCCCCTCCACCAAGTTTAGGTAGGCAGTTAAGGGGAACATAGTCAATTATCGCCCTATTTTAACTTCATTTTCTTTACCCACGATGGCCCTACTTTTACCTGAACAGGGGATTGGCTTAGTGGGCCTCTTTCCTAGCCCGGCCGATACCGATCGGGCGATTAGTATTCGCTATCTGCACCACTCCTTGGGAATTCCAGACTAAAACTTAACATTGAATGGTAAGCAGGCCAGAGTAGCGGATCCGGCTGGGAAATAGACCTCAGAGACGTCGGGGTCAGCCCTCCCGACCTTCAGTGTAAGAGGATCCAAAGAGAAAGTCCAATACAGGGGCAGCAAAAGATAAAACTAATGAAAGTTGTACAGAAATGGAGAGTTGTAGTTAAAGGGTGCAACAAGAGATCAGAGAAACGCTCTACTTTCCCAAAACCTGGACCCAGAGTGGGGGATTTCTATGTGGTTCGGTCCTTCCTTTCGGGCACGGGAGTCTGGAGGACGTGCTCTTACTCCAGTACAAATTCTCCAAGGGGTCATTCCCTGCGGCGCATTGGGAACGGGAGAGCGTGTTTCTCCCTAAGTTCCAGTTTTTGTAGGGTGTCTCGCACGAGCTCCACCATCGGCTTTACAAAGATAGACAAACGGTTAATGTGATACTCTTAGAAAGATAAAAAGAGTGCCGAAAAGGTACGAAGAGGAAGTGCATCAATTTCTCTAAGTCTTGTCAAAGAGTTTGAGTCAAACCAGTGGCGGCGCCTAACCCTATTTTCATTCGGGCCGTGAGGACGTGCAGTTCCTCTGGATATCGAGTATTAAATTATATACAGGGTACCCCACTCCCTCCAGCCATTCGGACAGGCAGGCCATGATGGCCCTAAAAAATTCAGTTGTAGCAGAAGTGTTAGCCCGCTGCCATCAGCCTCCCAGTGAGGAGGAAAAGGTTGAGGGGATGATAGTCGTAGGAACAAAGGGATGCTGAGAGGGAACGAGGAAGAAGGGCACTAGCTTCCCCAGCCAAACCAGTCAAAGAGTTGAGATCAGGCCAATGATCTGAGCCTTTCCTAATTGGCGCTCGAGCAAGGGAGACGTGCATTTCTCAAGGTAACAAGTTTAATACGTTACATAGGGTTCTCCCCTGAACGGTAAAAAGAGTAAGAGCTGTTGAAAAGTAGGTGCACGGAAACCACTGCGAAAGTTATAAGTGCGAAAAAAGAAGGTTTAATGAAAAAGATAGGATTTTAAAGTAGTATTTATCTGCCTTGCCATATTTAACATTCATATATGACCCATTAAGTTGGTAATTCAAATAACTTGTGTAACTGATAATCAGCAGTATTGAAGGGTGGAGTCCGAGTTTACACACATGCACACACTCATGAGCACATTCAAACACGTGAACACACATGACCTTGCACCCTGAGTCTATCCCCTATACTGGTTTGTCGCCAAAATTCTCCCAGCCCACTCCCCTTTCCCCACTCCCCCATTGGTCAGTGATATTTCTTTCGAGGGAATTAGAGTCTACACACACATCCTTATTGGTTTGTCACCAAAATGTTCCCACTCCCCCTAGGTCAGTGACCTTTTTTGGAGAAAATGGTAGGGTTTCCTTGATGCGGTTTAAATTTGAATGTATTTCCTCGTATTAGCATAGCAGTAGAGTTGCCACTTAACTTTTTACAATCCTTTAATTGGCCCGTCTATTTACAATCTTTTAAATTATTTGTCACTAAATATCTCTGTGTGTCACACGATATAAGATGATCTTCAATCCACACTGTATCACACCCAGCTTAGTAAATATTTTGCAACCGAAGATGTCTTCGATCATCTTCGTCGAATTATTAATGAACATCCAATTGAATGGATTTAATTTCTATATAGTGGGTTAGGCAACCCCCTTTGAACTACAATAATGGAGAAGAAGTACTTAAACATCTTCAGTTTATGAATTTAGAATATTTAATCATCGGTGTAAAATTAAAAGAACGAGCTTATGGATCAGTGTTTCTTTGTAGGAGTTCTATCCGATCGTCACAGTACATAAGTGCCCTGTCTGTGAAACAGTACAACAACCATTCACACAACGAGTGTAATAGGCCATAGAGCTAGCTTGATTCGAGCATAGGCAGCTCTGAATGCTGCAATTGGAAGCCTCGTTATGTGGGAATCAACTTTTACATGTTCAACATTGTATAATTTCACTATGTAATCATTGGCAACTACATCTAAAGAGTTTACATGGCAAGTGCCATTTTTGATCAGGTCTATTACATCATGGTCTGAACTACAGACAACCGTTTTCATACCGCGAATCTTCTCAGCGAACTTTCCCCAGAAACTGTAAAGGAAGAAAATAGGATCAGGATCAATGGGCTGTTTTTTTGTATTATTATTATTATTGCCTTCAAGCTTTAGAAATTATTGACTTCATATTCGTTGTACAATGTGTTAATATTTATAAAAATTGAATTTTGAATCTGATACATCAATGCAGCAAAACTAATCGCAGGAAGAAATCCTTACCTAATTAGACAGCTTTACTCTAAAATGCTTTCCAGAATTTCGTTCGATGTTGTCTATTTGTATGTTTTTCCCCTCAGCCCGATTCTTCCTCTTCACGTATTCCATTTTCTCTTTCTCTCCATCCACTCCTGGCGGGAATCCAGAAGCTTCTATATTTTCGTCTAGAAAGGTTTTTATATACTCTGTGAACAACCCATCTCTCCTTTCAAACTTCCCCAAATCGTGAATTTTCTTGATCTTATACATCTTCCCTGCACTGGGACCCACGCGATTTCGCGGTTAGTGATCCCTCCGGCATCAGGGATCCAGGAAATAACCAGGACAATACGAACAAAAAGAGCACCAAGGATAAGGACAAGGACACTACTGACGAGGGTAATGATCAACCCTCTCCAATTCTAGACCCACTGCAGCCAAAGATAACAAAGTTCTTTGGAAAATTGGTACAAGGCCCCCCCGGCGATCTCAGAAACGTGCCAGCTGTTAATAATATTACCAAGGCGGCTCAAGAAAAAGGAGTTAAGATCTTCCTACCCAACACGTACCACAGTTTTGCACCAAGTTCGGAACAAATGGTCCCGGCTCTAGAAACATTAGAAAAGACCGGAATCATAGAACGCTCTGACAATATCACGCGCGCGCATCGCGTTTTTGGAGTAGCAAAACCAAACGGGACCATGAGATTAATATACGATATGTCTCGTCTCACACCAATGATCAAGGCTCCGTCTTTCCAACTGCCGAACATTCGAAAGGTCCTGAAGGCAGCACTCCCTACCGAATATGCAATTAAGTTGAACCTGGCAAGTGGATTCTACCACATTCCCCTACATGAACATGCACGGCACCAGTTTGGAATTCGTGTAGGGAAAAAGACTTGGAGGTTCAAGCGCTTACCCATGGGCTTTACTAGTGCCCCCTACATTATGAGGCAAATAATGGAGGCAGTGGCAAATAATTACGCAAAAACCGAAGGATGCAGGGCATTCACCTACCTGGACGACTTCCTGGTAGTGGGACCCCTTGACAAGGTCCTAAATGTCCTGGATCAATTCTTGAGCTCCAGTCTGGCCATAAATTATCCTAAATCCATTCTTACCCCGTGCAAACAGTTGGAATACTTAGGTATCCTTATAGACTTACGAAACTCCCGTGTAAGACTCACTTCCTGGATGGCTTCCAAGACCATCAAGGCGCTTGGTTTCACAAACAATCTCGATCTGGACCATAAGTTTTGACCACGATTGGAGGGCCTCCTAAATTTAGTGCAGCAAGACAACACGGGCACCAGGACGCCAGACTAATGGCGCTGGCAAAACTCATAGATACCCAGTGGCGCCAATGGCGTCCCCCCAAGGCTTCCTCCTTAATGGTGGCATGTGACGCTTGTTTGTCGGGTATTGCCATCACAGCCGTAGGCGAGTCCTAGGCCTTCCCTGCCTGGCTTCTCCGGGTCCCAAGATTCGCCTTCCACCTGGAAAGTGTGGCCCTTGTCATCACCCTTCTCCTCTTTCCAAGGGCCCGCGTTTTGTCTGACTGTCAGCCGGCAATAACTAACACCAGGAGGGGGAAAATCCCATCAGACATCCTTCTGCTTCTTGCGGACGACGCCCTGGTCGACTTCTCTTCAGTATGGAGGAATTCGGCCAAAAAATATCCGATACGTTCAATCTCTTCGGAATCCGGCGGACGGCCCGTCTCGGACCTGGAAGGAACCTTCGCTTCACTCCTGGTATGCCCAGTCCTCTATGCCTTAGGCTCTGCCTATATAAGGCAGTGAGGACTTGGGACGGGCACATTCGCTCGCCGACTCCCATCGAACGCACACCTCTCTGTTTTTGACCAATACCATTCGTCCCCAACCACCCACCCCGGTTTGTATGTCTTCAACACTATATCCACTCCTTTCCACTCGCGAAAATCTGTTTTATATAGCTTTCCCCGTTCTTTTATTATTCCTCCATGTAAGGAAATTTTTGTAAATATCAATAAATGGTCGTCATTGCTCAAAGAAGGAGAAGGGCAAGTTTCAGTTCCCAAGTTGTATACACTCCCTAAATCATTGGTTGCTTTTCAGAGTGATCGCACTTACGTGAGTTTTGCTTAGCGCATGGGGTGCTGTGTGTGAAAGTAAGTCTACCACCTATGGATTGAGGGGGAACTGGAATATACAGATCAATAAGAGGGAAAACATCAACTTTCACGATACCGAAATATATACACAGGTTAAAACGAGAAAATTTCCATTATATAAATCGACTGGTAAAGGAATACGATGTAAAACAGTTAAATTGTGTAATGAGGGCAAATATAAACAATCTATTTCTAAGTATACATTTCAGTATTTACTGGAAAAGGGACGAAGAGTTCATTCCTACACGATTTAAAACCGCGATGTACGAGTACAATGAGTATGAAGATCAAGTGTCAACCGAATGTGATTGATGCTTGTTATCTTGCATTCAACGATGGACTCGATGACTGTCGAAAACTTCAACCTACGTGTACCATCACTTAAGCTGAGTATAAAAAAAATGTGTCGTTTGATGAGCTCCATTGTTTTCTCAACAAGAGAAAGAGCACTATCGAACTTGTCAAAGAATTTGTCCAAAGGGATCTTTAAGACTAAGTCACCCTTACGTTTAAAGAAAATTTAATATCAATCAGTTACCATGGAAGTACAGAGGATGGAGTGTCACCAACCTGCGTCATCAAGACTTGCAAGAAGAAAGTTTAAGTTCACGTCAAATAAATTTTTTTTTATTAGAGTACGATTCCTTAACAAATATATTTATTTAAAATCTATATCATATAAAAAACCTTCTGATATTAATTTTCAAAAATATGAAGTTCGATTGAAATTACATATTCATAATGCATTTTTATCCGTTGCATTTCGATTGCCGCTTTCCTCACCGGATTAACCCAGCTCTTTTGATTCAGAGAATCAGTAAATGTGTACAAAGTAATAAGGTGCGGACATCCGTTCTAAGTGAAATTGTGTATTTCAACCTAGATGTAAGATAAAATTGGAATTTAAGATAAGATGTCTTTTATTAAATAGTTATATAAGAGGGTAAGCGAATCATATATTCAGTTAATAATGAACCGCCGATTGTTACGCTTGTATACATCCCTGAGTCTGCCAACATCTTTTGGTGGGGTAAATCTTCTATTCCAATCTGTATAAAAGATTGCTAAAAGATCTGATGTGTAAAGCTTTCTCTCAGGTTTGGATAACTTTACACTACACAAACCCGTGCAAAACAGATTCAAAACAAAACATGTAAAAGCACAAGGTTCAAACGAGATTTGGCAGCTAGATTCAACTGTGATGTGCAAATTGGAAAGTTTTATTTATGGTATACGCTACATACTCTTTGCAATTGGCGTATATTCTCGATATTTCTGGCTAATCCCTTTAAAGGAGAAAACGGATCAGGTGGTAACAAATGCTTTACGAAATCTTATGGAAGAAACCAAATAGATTCCAGGCTATATATGTTCTGATGATGGAGAAGAGTTAACAGGAAAGATGAAAGGCTTATTGAAGGAATATAATTTCAGTGTATATCATGTTCACTCACTAAAGAAAGTTAGTCTGCTAAAGCGTGTACAAAAAAAAACAATAAAGGAAAGACTTTTCAGATATTTTACATTTAATAATATATGGAAATACATTGACGTGTTAGATGATTTGCAAGAGCTTATAATAATTTTAGACATAAAAAGATTGAGAACATACAGTTCAAAGTTATACATGATGTTTTCATACCGAACAAAAAAGCTGAAGGTAAAAAAAAGAGGTTTCTATATATGATAAGGGATTATGTTCGAATCGTAAGCGTTTCCAGTAATTTTAAAAAGGATATGAGGCAGGGTGAAGTGAAGAAATCTACAAGATATATATATAATTTAAAATGTATTTGACCTGTATTATATTCAAGATTTAAATAGAGAACATATTGAAGGCGAGGTTTATGAAGAAGAAGTAGAGAAAGTAAAGTTTGACTCGCGTAATAAATATGTAGTGGAGTGGATAGTTAAATCGAAAGGCAGGAAATGGAAAAAACAATCGATATTTAGTAAAATGGCGAGGGTACCCAAAGTCGTTTAACTCGTACGTCAAGGCATGTGATATCACCCACCAACTTTGAGCACATGCATCCGTGAAATTATATAAAGGTAGCAGATGAAGAAGGTTTTTTATCAGTTGTGAAGATGATGTTGTCAGAGAGCTTTTATGTCATCCTTCCTTCCTCATCCTCCCCGGGATGTGTACCCTCAAAATACCATGTCTGACTATATAATGGAATTCAACAAATCCATTATAACAGATCACAGTCAGTATGAAGTAGGGTTTTGTAAGTTTAAATTTACAGGGAATATCTATAATATTACTAAGCCTACACATGCCTTCACAGTCTATCGGAAAATGATGGAAAAAAATAATTATGCTTTAAATACTATGGTAGCAAGAAGAAAGGAAACAAAAATATAAGGATTTGACTAGGCTTATGATGAGATATGGATAGACGCCGATATTATGAAAATGAAAAAGCACTCCTAGAGAAAATGAATCTGAAAATGAGACAGAAATGATCATCTCATGATTTACTGTTTAAATCTGACAAAACGCAACGGAAAATGTATACTGAATAGGTATTACTTCTCACTTCACGTTCATTGTTAAATGCGAAAAGGAAAGAAAATCTCTTATTTCATCTGTCCGAAAACTTTTCCAGTATAATGAAAAGATCTGTCAAAGATGATATCCAAAAAATTTAATCATTGTATAGCGTTTAATATAAATTTTCCTGCTTTTATATCTAATATGAGATCATGTTACATTTACTCTAACCTTGTAGACTATCAGTTAGTAGGAGTGACACAGTCAAGGCTGATGAGAATTATTCACCTTCCTTTTAATTATAGTTCATTAAGTATAACTTTTGATAATTCACACTATCTGAATCTAAGCTCCGGGGACTTGAGCTCAATTTATATCTATATAGGAACGGTTGGAGGTGAAAATTTCCATTCTTTCTTGGTCATTTTATGAAAACTACACATTAGGAGAAGAAATTAAAAAAAACAATTAAAAATGTGGAATGGCCTACGCGTTTTTAAAGGGTTAAGAGCTCAGAGAAGAAATGGTTTTGGATCCCTATTCTTCTCCCTATTCCGAAATGCGGCGCCTTATCTAAATAGTGGTGCTCGCAATCTAGGAAAGAAGGCCATTTCCGCCGGTTTTGATACCGTTCAGGATATTATGCATGTAAAGACCGTATAGCAAGCTTTGAAAGATCAGCTGGGAAGGACGAAAAGTAATATTACTAAAGATACTAGACGAAATATTAGTAGAAAGTTGAAATCTGAGAACAATAATGAGAGGAAATCCGAAAAAAAATGGATGAATAAGAAGATGAAAAATAGAAAAAAAGTTGAAAATAGATGATAAGGAGGATGGGCATGTCTTTTTCCTCATAATATAAACAAGCCCACATTTCATAGATGTTCTCATAAAGTTATCATCGACTGTCAATCATACACGTGTAAAAATGAATGCTCTTCATCCTGCAAGCTATATTTGGCATTTTCTGGTAGGTATGATTCACTACTTTTTGAATTTAAACCTTAAAATGTGAATCGTATCACTATCTATATAAACGGAAATGAAGTTAAAAGACCATTTGAATTAGACTTTTGGAACGATGAAGATCCAGTTGCTTCGAGGGATTTTTACTCGTTATATAACGGAATAGGGTGTATTGAAGGTGGGCAGAGTATTGGAATTACGTATGAGCAATTTCTAAAAGGGAAAATTTTATTATATTAACCTAAATCAGGACAAGAGTACTAATTGACTTGGAAAATGCCCCAATCCTATACAATAGGGCACATTATCAATACAATTACAGTTTAGATCTCCATTAATAGAGCCGGTCTTCTTTGTTATATATGCAAAGTTTCAGATCTGTTATTGAGATAGATAAGTCTAGAACCATACTAGTTTATTCTTAATAAAATGAAAGCAATAGAAATAGAAAAACTATTGTATCGAAATAGAACTACAAAACGAGTTTTTCATGGGTGTTTTGCGAGAGACACTCAGCTATGTCTACCTTTAATATTGCCAGCAGCTTATATCATCAATCTGGACAGCAGCCATTGACTTCGGACGCATTGGGTAACTATGTTTGTTGACAAAGATATTGTGTAGTATTTTGATAGCCTATGTCTAAGGTTCCAGAACGATGTTTATATTCGTAAAAACTTAGTAAAAATCAATAAAATTATTATCGTCAATCCATTCAGAGTTTTCAGACTCTTATGGCTTGTTTTGTGTTTATTTCATTCAGGAAATGATAATC
Source organism: Ceratothoa steindachneri (assembly GCA_963969495.1). NCBI lineage: Eukaryota > Metazoa > Arthropoda > Malacostraca > Isopoda > Cymothoidae > Ceratothoa > Ceratothoa steindachneri. The sequence continues at coordinate 9,422,669 of OZ018329.1, forward strand.
GGTAAATCATATCGAGCTTTTATTGAACAATTTGATTCTAATAATGATAAAAGAAACAAAGAAACCGGTTTAAGGAATACTTGTAGTAGAATGTAAAGAAAATTGATATTGTATACTCAATAATTATTATTGTTAGTTGGAAAATATGTAATTATATAGCCTATCTACTAAATTGTATATATTATATGTCATTATGTAATCTGGTTAGTATCAATTAAATATGTTTTTTTCGATTTATTAATCTGTAGAAAAGTATGCATATTTGAATTTAAATGTAAAAAAAGTTACAAGAAAAGTAAATGACTTACTCTGTAAACAAAGCTGCAAACTGAAAAACGGTGAAATGTTGGAGAAAATCGCGTATCTCGCCACACGAACCCCATTCATCTTCTGTTAATGGCTCCATATTCTTATGTTTACTTTAAAACTTAAAGTTCTATCCGCTGAACAAAGAGGAAATAAAGTTCTTCTTCCAAGCAAAGCTACGAATTATAATGATAAATGAGGAGGGTTTAGAATGGGTTTTAATGTGAACATGAGTGTGTGCGTGTGTGTAGACTCGGACTCTACCCTCCAATACTAATATAATCAACGTTCTGCCAATATCCTTTAGAGGGAGATTATTTTAAAGACTTATGAAAGTCAGTTCCTTATATATATATATATATATATATATATATATATATATATATATATATATATATATATATATATACAATATATATATATATATATATATATATATATATATATATATATATATATATATATATATATATATATATATATATATATATATATATATATATATATGTATATATATAAATAAAAATAATTTAGTTAATACATAATTTATTGGCCTATAGAGATACGAACGAAAATTTTATATCTAACAACTCAAAAAATAATAGTTAAGTAATGATTTGACAACCGTCTGCCATTGATTTCTTGGAAGCATCGGTCATTTAATATCACAATAGACTTATTTTAAACGTGTTGTGTTTATGAGTTGTTCAGCATTTACTTCGGCAAATCTCGACCAAAGGGGGTGGAAAATTATCAGAAAAGTAGAGTTCCCCCACCCACCCCGCCTTCCCGCTGCTGATGCGAACAATACGTTCCAAGACCCATCGCGTAAAAAGATTTTCGCACATAATAGCAAACCCATGATACACAGTGATTATTTCCCCTATATAAATACTTGGTCAACATTTCTTTCCTATAAATATATTAAATAAATACTCTAAAAGCAATGAATAGAGTAATGCAATAATAACTAAAACGGAAATCTAATTACTATAACCATACAATACTGTCCTACTTCCTCTCGCTTTCTCAGTCTCTCGATCATTATCTCTCTCCATGATGATGTATGTTCAGTAGCCCCTTCTTTCGGTCTTCCTTTTAAAAGTTCGTGATGAATAACGCAATGGGTACCGATGAAATTAAAATGATATGAATTATTTGTAGAACTTAGACCTTTCACGCAACACTTTGCTATCGATCATAATACGTTTTTTTCGTTATGACTTTGAGCTATAAATTCAATAACTTTTCCATCTTCGCTAATGCCCAATTACGGAGAAATGATGAAACTTTAGGAGTTTGAGGCGGCAAAACTATCTAGAGTTTTGCTTTCACTGCTTAATATCGCATACATGAAGATTCGCCCTGGCCGATCATGCGTGTAATCTCGACAAAGTCTTCCTTTTCTTAAATTGATCTAATTCACGTTTTCATCTATTTTAGGCCCATTACGATTTTTCTTGAACTAGGTCGAGGTAGGAGAATGACCACTTTGAAGCTTTGGTGTAATTATTATTAACAAATCATCATTATTAAGTATAAAAATAAAGCATTGTTAACATAGTTGGTTCATCGTAGATCTCGGGAGCGAAAATGAGATTAATCATACCGATTAATTTAAAATCAATGTGCATATAGCACTTTAATCAATATATTTCGATTGGGTTATTTAAATTATAATGGCTTAGGTCTGGGATTGTATTCCATTAAATAATAATTTCGATGTAAATTAGATGAATCAACATGACCTTAAAACGAGACTCAAAATGAATTATTTGTACAATTACGACTCGGTTCAGAAGAAAAATAACATTTAAACAGAATAAAAAGGAACTACCTAAATATGTTGTGAATAGTTAGTCTTTCGTAAGAGTAAAAACCCGACAGAGTTCATTTTATGACCAAATCTTGGTTGATTGAGAAGCTGTAAACATGTTTCGTTACGTACATTTTTCGTTAATAAATGTTTAAGGTCATTCATCATTTCATTCGCACATCAGCCCAGTACGTCTCTCATTCAACCGCACTGTTGACAACTCTGCCAAGTATTTTTTTACTCATTATTAACTCCTTTTCCCAAAGCAACAGTGAACGGATCTTTTTTTTTCTTTTTACTTGCCCTTCCTGTATATTTTGGCCTCAAATTGAGACTTGTATATTTAGTCTCAGATTGAAACGCAGCAAATTGGAATGTGGTTGAAATCATTATGGATTATTCGCTTTTCCTCTAGGTTAGCGTTGCGAGGTTCCTGTTTTGGCAAGCTAAGTCAGAAAAAAGGAATACATATTACTAGGAGACAGGAATGAAAAAATATAGGAACGTTAGGATGCAACAACGCGTAAAGTGAAAATTCAGTAGATAAAAGGGAAAGAAAATTAGGAATAGAGAAAACAAATAAAAGCAGAAATTTTAAAGAACAGTATAAGAAGATGACATTAAGTGACGGTAAAAGCTAAAACTTTAAAAAGTGAAGAAAAAATTGAAACCCCTGCCAGAAGGGTGCAAGGAATGAGCATCATTAGTTGACAATTAATAGTGGTAATTTTTTTTTTCAATAACGGTAAGATTATGAATGAGGGTAACAACCAAGGCTTTTCAGCAATTAACATCATTATTTGGGGTTACAGTTTATATTTGTAAATAAAATTTATATACATGATTTACAGTAGTGAGTCGAGGTACAGGCTACGGTGGGTAACTTGACGTGGCCAACTCTGAATTCCGTGCATGCGTTTGACTGGCGTCAGTTCTTTCTACTTAATATGAGTATCATAGTAGACTCAGTTGTGAAATGACTGCGAAGTAAGCAATACCATGGCTGAATGTAATCCTCCCCCCAAATTTGAAAAGGCAAGATTTTTTGCTTAGTATTAAAGCCTCAGCTCCAAGTCTGAGATATCCGAGTGCTTGGGTGTTTATCTGAGGGTAGTGCAGAGGATCAGGACAATTTAAATAAGCCAGGCTATAATTACAAGGGTGAGAAGTATCGGAAACCCTACTCTAAGCGTTCTGATAGGAAAAGAGCCTCCGAGTTTGACGCGGAGATCCAGGCTTTAATCGACAAAGATCCTAGCGAGTCAATAAGGGCCATAGCCAGGAAGAATGGAGTGTCAGAGTCTCTCATCAGACAATTAGTCCATGAGGACACCCGCCAGTTTCTGTCGCAAAAGATAAAGGACACACGGACGGAACGTGGTGGGAAGCTTGTGAACAAACTGAAGTATCCTTATGAAGGCCGTCATGTTTTAGTTCTACTCAGACGAGAAGAATTTCTGCTAAAAACAAGCAATGAACTCGCAAAACAGTCACTGGCTTGCTCTGTACCGCAAAGATGTACCGAGCAACATGAAAATCAAGTTCTCGTTCCACTTCACGTTTTTTGAGTGTTTCAGTAACTAGGGCCACAGTATGCCCCCATTTACCTTTTTGGGGGAGGGTAGCATTAATAACTGTAGGACACAGTTAGATGTCAATTAAATTCTTTTACCAAATTACTACGAAAATATCACTTCCTAACTCACAAGACTGAAACCCTCTGGTCTATTGTGTGGGGTGTGTGGTTAAGAGAGAGACTAAGTCCCCGTGCACCTTCAAGGTGTAGTTTAGTTCCAGGGTCTCCACATTGTCACTCAGTTATACAAGGGGACCGTCGAGAAACCCTGAAACAGGTTTCGACACCACCTGAAGCCTATGGTATCGGCCAACGGCAATTTTCTCGAATAAAATCAATAGTGTAATCCTTCAACTCTCTTACATGTTACATTTGTAAAGATGATATCTGTAAAAATGAATTTTGTGTTATTTTTTTGTATATTGAAGTTAGGGGAAAAAGTACCCACCGCACTCAGTACCTACACACTGTGCACATAAGGCACTTCCAATACTGAAGAACGTTTGAAGAATAACAGTACCAAGGAAAAGAGAACGATTGCGGATAATGAAAGAAGAAATGAGTTACCTTGTCCACTCTATCTACCAATATTTCAGAATTATGTGAAATCTCAAAGTTTCCTTTGAACTTTTAAATTTACTTATTTATTTTCAAATTTTAATGTCTTATTTCGATTAAATTAGGTGAAATGTCAATTGTGGTTAATTTGGAATTGCTTTCTACTAAATTAAGTATTTATACCTAAATTATTTTATATTAGGGTGCCGGGGCGCTTGTACATAGCAATTATGGTGCCACTATTATAAAAAAGTTAAAAACCACTGGTCTATTCTGAGAGTGCGCTGGTTCATCAGCAGAAAATTTATTGTAACTCAACGAACACAGAAATGAATCTCATTTCTTCGTCACCTATTGGTAAGTTAAGATATATACCTAAACTTTGTGATTTAGAAAGGATTCAGGAATGAAAACTACTTTATTTTCTTTATCAAACTTTTTCTTCCATTTTTTATTTTTTTAAAAAGTTTTAGTCGAAAAAATAAAGCTACTTGCCTTACATCATCCATTTTTTACTGCCGTACTTAATATGTAGTGTCCATAAATAAAATCAGGAATTTTGACAGGGACATCATGTAGAATTGGTCATCGTAAAAGTCTGAGATATTATCATGTCTTGTTGTGGCAAAGGAGGAAAAGTTAAGGGAATGCTCTGAAGACGTCTCCGCCGAACAATTTTTCCTATTGTGTGGCGAGAATTTCTTTACGCACATGAAGGTGAGTGAAGCCCACTAGGAGAGAACGATCGCTGCTCGAAGGGAACCCATGGGTTGGGCCCCAAGAATGTCGCCCTAATCAGATTAATAGAAGAAACTCCAAATGTTTACACCACAATTTGTGACACTATGGGAGACGTCGAACAGCTCGTCCCTGAAGAGGCGAAGAAATCACTTCGGAAGATCGGGCTGGAAGCAACCATTCCTCAAGAGATCCTCGTATACCGTACCATTATCTTTCGGCGGTTTCCCCTGTTATTCATGGATAATACTTGTGAAGGAATCACGGATGAGCTTTCAAGGAAACAAAAGTGGGCGAACATTCGAAGATCGAAAATTTTAGAAAAGGAAACAACATCGTAAAAATGGTTTTGACAAATAATGAGATGGCACAAAGGGCCAGAAGGAGGGCTTCCTAGGCTTCTACCTCCGTGTGGCACCGGAGTAGTTTGAGACAGAGTTTGTACACATCGACTGCTGCTTCAAATGCTTCACCGTCGAAAATCATCTAATGAGAAAATGTAAGGTCACCGACATCACTTGTTCTAACTGTTCACGTCCGCCACAGATAGAAGGAGTGTGCGACGGAGAGGCATGAACTGCGGAGGAGACAACAAGGTCTTGGCCATGCTCTGTGATCAGTAATGAGTTAACTGGTAAAATGTGTGGTAGGTGTGATAGGGGTGAAGGAGATTTTCAGAGTTTTAGTTGCCCTGGTTGTGAGGACATCGCCTTCGTTTTTCTTCCATTTTTTTTATCTTCTTTCGTTGCCCTCTTTGTCTCCAGGATTCCGGTATCCCGTCCGCAAAGAAACGATCCGGGCAAAAAAGAACAATCGCAACAGAAAGAGGAGGCAAGGGCGAGGTCATACGTCGAAGCAGCGGCTCCGAGGATCAATGCAGAAAGAATCACAGCAACCAAGCTGGTGATACCAAGTGATGTCAGAGAAATAATAACCATGGTCATTTTTGCACAATGGAAAACCTGGTTCACCCCGATACATTTGCGCAGGGGCTAAATCGACTTCTGCAGATAAACGGGGCGAAAAAGAAGCTTTGGTTTCCGTCTAATCCCACCTCGCAAGATATTCTCAACATACAATTTACCAACTTGCCCCAAGAAAAAGAAAAAGAACCAGAACTAGCAGAGGAAGAGGAATCAAATGAAGACGAAACTCCTATGAGCGAAAACACCATGAAAATCTCCAAATAGAAGAAAAAAAGAGGATGATAAAGACACCACTACTACGGAAGAAGAAGAGGACGAAGAGGAGGATCTGAAACACCCAGGAGTTCCCTTTGTCTAACACTTCTCTATCTCAAGTTTATATCACTATAATTAATTTTCTAACCTAAGACGTGTTATAAAAAATATTATTACTTGGCAATATAGCACATCAAAGCTCAGCCGAAGTAATCCAAAACTAGTCTAGGTTTTATACATGTAAATAATTATATCATAGTTAAAGTACCTTGGTCAAAAACACTTTTTTAAAAATGTGACATGGCTAATTTCGAAAATGTACAGTTGTCATCTTTAATCATGTCCTATTTTTCAAAATGTTACGATCAAGTCTCACTATATCTGTCAACTATCAAAATCTCCCGCCGCTCTGCGTCCTCCGCTGTTCTTTCGTATAGAGACTATGCCTTAATAAATAGCCATTCATTTACTATTGTCGCGTGATGATTTCGAGGTTTCTTCGTCATTATAGAGTTGAATGGTTGTGGATCACGACTGCGTGAATTAAAAGTTGATATTGACAAAAAGAAGTGAGATAATCTGAGTCGAAGTGAAGGTTGAGGTTGCAAATGTTTATATATTTTATTTTACGCAAGGGTGATTTTGTAATAGAAATTTAAGCAAATGAAAAGTACAAATAGAGTATGTAAAGGAGAGTAGGCAAATATTTATACCTAGTTGTATGGATGTGCATAAATAACTATATCTTCCTTCGCCCGTTTTATCTTCCATTCACCACCACTACCTCTCTTTCCCATCCACTCACCGTTTGCTTAACATGCCATGAGGGGCAAGTTCGAGTGTAGACTGGTACAATTGGTACCTGGAGGAGTAAAAAGCACTCCAGTTCACAGTGCCGGGGCTGTGTCAAAAATAGAATATGGGTCAGCCGGTTTATCTCACCTACGCAATATCTTTTTTCCTTTTCACACTTTTGTACCAGATTCTTATCACTTATTTTTTTCTGTGCCTGTTCATACCAGACTGTGGGTGAAAGAGGGCATAAACCCAACAACCCACCCCTGCTTTAAGGTGGTGTCGTATAGTTTTATCCTCTCCTCAAATTAATTCAATTTAGTATTAGTATATTTTCGCAATCATTTCTTTATATATTTTTCCACTCTTCTACGCAAATCTCTCATAGAGAGGCAAAGTTATGTGACTTCCTTTTTAAGATTGAGACCTTCACTATTTACTACAAATGCTCAATATGATTGAGATCTGGCAATTGATTTGGCCATGGAAAGAAGTCTATTTTTCTCTTAAACCATTCTTGAGTCAATTTGGATGTGTGCTTGGGATGGTTGGTCCTGCTGAAATATCAATGATTTCGTCCTTAGAATTCTTTCGCACTTCGGAGCAGCTTTTTTTCAGTCACCTTCGATATGTGGCCCCATACATTTTCCCATCAATGATGAATAGTGCTCCTGTGACTTCAAGTAAAACATCCCCAAACCCTGAGAATACTTCCCCTGTGTGTCAGTGTTGGCATGATCTGCTTAGGATCAGAGGCAATTCGCGCTGCTCTCCAAACGTGACGAGCATCATTATGACCGTTAAGTTCTACTTCAGTTTCACCTGACAATAAAACATTGTTCTAAAATTCAATTCCTTTTTCACATTGCTATCTGGCAAACTTTAAACGGTTCGTTACATGCTTTTTATTAGGAAGGGGATTTTTGCCGGGAGTGAAAGAATGCAGATCTTTACTCATGTTAGTCATTGACAATTCCAGATCACTTTGTATATATTTCATAGTAATCATTGAATTATTCTTCTGTTTTTGAAGCATGTAACGTCGAGACTGATCGTTAATGCTACGATGAGCACCGCCTCTTGACAATATATAGAGGTGATTCTATACTCACGGTGCTTTCAATAAAGCACTTCAACTTGCTCGGAATGGTTCCATATGTTGATCCATCTGAATGAATTTTAATTATTTGCTGTCGAATATCTTGAGGACTTTTTGATCTTCGTTATTGTTCAAAGAAAATGTTCTGCTTCTATGGATAGTTAATTACACTGTCTAACAAAATTTAACTTTTTGTCGACTACAAAGATTAGAATAACATTTTGTAATGGAATGTTATGTGTAGATTTTAAAAAAATAGAAGTCACTTTTATCGAAATTACTCCAGTTTTTTGTAAGTTGCCTATTACTATTTTTGTCAAATTTGAAGATTTTAACGAGTTTCATTCTTTTATTTCTTATTTTTAGGTTATTTAACTAAATAAAATTTTAAATAAAAGCAACAATAAAAATTAAAATGCCAAGAGGACAGTGTAAAAATAGCCCAGATAAATTCTGCTACTTATGTGGTTCAGTAACATTTAAAAAAAAATCAAAGAAAAGTTTCTTTTCTAGTAAAAAAAGTATATAATTTGTAATTTGGATGTAAAATTGGCGACCAAGATAAACCATGGCACCATATATCTGTTGCACGACATGGTCCAATTCTTTATCAAAGTGTTCTAAAGGAAAAATAAAATGCTTTCAATTTGGTATTCCAATGGTATGGCGAGAGCCCCAAAATCATGCCACTGACTGCTATTTCTGTTTGGTAGACATACAAAGTAGTATACTGTAATATTATTTTTTTAAAAATATAAAATTAATTAAGTTTAGAACCACTTAATTGAAATCACACATATGTACATAACTATAAATTAAATTTCATGCATATAATTTCCATACTTCTAGGAAAAACAACGAAGTGCGCTTCAGCTGTGGTATATCCTAACCTTCGATCTGGTATTCGGCCTATACCTCCTTCAAAAGACGTTCCAGTACCTGAACCACCTGCGGAAATTGTTTTGTCTAACTCTGATGAATCAGATACGGAATCGTGTAAACCAAAGACTAAAATTAATGTTCCTGAAACTGTTGATACTACTCCCAAACTGTTCTCACAACTTGATCTAGATGATCTTGTAAGACATCCATACTTAACAAAGCAACAGAGTTAATTACTGGCCTCGAGACTTAAACAAAGAAATTTCGTAGCAGAAGATGTTTGAATTAATAAGTTTCTCATTCGATCAAACAATTTACAAGACAAATTTTCATTTGACAACAATTTATGCTACTGTAATAATATTCCACGTCTCTTTTAAGAATTAGATATACATTATGAACCCAGTCAATGGAGACTTTTGATTCACGCTTCTTTATATAGTAGTAAAGCCATGCTTCTGCATAATGAAAATAAACTACCATCGATACTAGTATTTCACTATGTTGCTTTGAAAGAAACTTATGAGAATTTAGATTCCATTTTAAAAAGCATTATATGCACTGAACATAAATGGTCGATTTGTGCTGACATAAAGGTAGTACCCATTTTCAATGGCTTGCAGTCAGACTACACATAATTCATGTGTTTCTTGTGCCAGTGGGACAGTGGAGCTCATGAAAAACATTACATACGCTCAAAATGGCCTTTAAAAGAAGAGACAAAAGTAGGTTGTCATAATGTCATACGTAACCATTGGTTCCTAAAAAAACCCTAATTTTGCCATCACGTCACGTAAAATTAGATTTAATGAAACAATTTATGAAAGCCTTAAAGCATAACCAGCCAACCTTCTTATATTTAAAATCATAATTTCCTAAGATTAGTGATGCTAAAATTAAAGAAGGAATCGTTGTTGGGCCTCAGATTCGACAACTTATGGTAAATAGTGAGTTTGAGGCAAAATTGAGCAAGCCAGAATTTGAGGCCTGGCATAGTTTCAAAGGTGTATGTAATGGTCTCCTTGGAAGGCACAAATCAGAAAATTACCACATTCTTGTTCAGAATTTGATTAGGTCTTATAATGAGTTGGAAGGTAGAATGTTACTAAAGGTAAAATTTTGCATTCCAATCTGTCTTTCTTTCCAGAAAATCCAGCAGACGCCAGCGATAAGCATGGTGAAAGATTCAACTAAGATTTTGATACTATAGAAAATCGTTATAAAGGAAAATGGAGTCCTGAACTGCTTGCTGACATGAACTGAACCCTTCGCAGAGACAGACAAGATGTTGTACATAAAAAGAAGCCTAAATATTCTAAAAATATATGACTATTGTATAGATTTCAGCAATTTTGAAAGAATCTTAAATCTTCATTATTTTTTTAAATATATTTTTATAATACCACACTCTGAAATGTATTAAAAGACTTATTAATTTCTTTTGTTGAATAAGCTTTTTGTTTCCACTTATCTTTGTACTTTTTTTCAAATAAAGTAAAAATAATAACAAATATTTCATACCTCTATATACTGAATAATCTAATATTAATTAAAAATTAAATTTGCAGATTACAAAAAATGAAGTCATTTCATGAAAAATAAAGGTCATTTTCGTAATCTACGCAAAAAACTACAATAGAAGACCACTTTCTCATTTCTGTAGAAAAATCATTGTTGCACAGTGTTATTAATGTTATTTTTAATTTTAAGTGCATGAAACCACTAAAGATTATTTACATCAGTGTTTGGTTTTATGGAAGATGATGAATCTGCACCTCTAAGCCAAACCCCCTCGACTCATCAAACATACGATTTTCATCGAATTTATGTTGTTGTTTTTTTGTTTTGATACAATATTCTCTCATTTTTTTAGAGTGGTCGAATAGTTTTGTTACCCGCTAAATTTTGTTTATTAGCAATTGTTTTTATATGCAAATAAAATCTGTCTTATATGTATTTCTTATGCTAAATATATGTTTCTTGAGTTTCCAGTTAGTGAAAGAGAGAAAATAATATCAGAAAGAAATCATTTTACTGACTCAGTCAGAGGGTAAAATGATGACATTTTTCCACAAAATATTGCTTATATAATAGCGAAATAATTCATTTTCTAGTTAAAGTAAATGCCTCTCTCAAACAACGTACATTACCAAAAAATTTCAAAAGCAGGAATCTTTATTGTATATTTCGTTGTTGTAAAAGCGGTATTGGCTAAAAGGGGCCACGTCGATTGATATGCTGCCATTAGGTTACGAGTGAAATGATTGTAACCTTTGACCTTGTAGCTCGCGGGTAGTGGAGCTGGCGTCAGTGATATCTGAGCACTCGACTGACAGTTTTTTGGTGGGCTAAGTAGTAAGTGCATTAGACGGGCAAATTATGTAGCACATGTGTCGACTTGAGGTAGGTAAAAGAAAATTCTTAATGCAGGCTAAGGAATGATTCAATGCTGATGGAAACTTTTCAAACTCCAACTTCAGTTTAATTCAAGTTTTCAACCTAAGACCGTTGGTGGAGAAGCAAATAAGTCTCAAATTAAAAAGATTCAACCGTCCTATCCTTAGAATCATTATTATTATTATGATGTTTTGAGAGTGCGAGCAAGGATAACACGACAGCTTTTTTAGTCACACTTCGCAAAAGAGACTAAAATATAAATGCCATTCTGCCTCAGTCTGTTATAACTAGGAAGCTGAGCTTGAAACCCTCTACCTAAGCTAATAATCCCACGAATAACACCAACGCGTTGACCCTTGCTGAGAATAATGTTTAAATGACTTCATCATCATTAACACGTTGTTGCCCAAGGCCAGTTTCCCAATGTTGAACAAATGCGCATGACGTCTTAGCCTTCATCACGGAAATCCTTAAAATGATAATTGTTCATCGAGAATTTGTGCCTCTGAAGGCAGTATATCCTCAATAATTTCTCCCCAAATTCTCTCTCCCACCTAGCTTAAATAAGAGTTGCATGACGGCTATAGCCGTCCATGAGGGTCAAACTGTCTCCTTAAATTAAAGAAACTCAAACATACTGACAGCTTTATTTAGAACGTAGAAGCAAATCCTCCCATAAATAGTGTTAATTTTCGATGCCAATTTGTGACTTTTTTTAAATGCACACATTGCAAACAGAAGGCATTCTGTGCGTTGAAATCCAAACAGAATCACCAAAGAATAAATTATGTTATTACCTATTTTCAAAGCTCTAATCACGTACCAGCCCTTCCCAATCACATAAGCAAGTGCCGTTGAGTATGGAAACACTCCGTAAATAAAGGATTATATATGCACAAATGTGATTCTCAGTAAACACAGCCAGGCGAACGAGGAAATAGAGAGGGAGTGATGAAAGTGCCTATGGAAATAGCGCCGCTGGCTGGACTATTGTTGCCAGTGATCATTTGATCTCAACTCCTCGTGTGGGCTCTCCGAGACGATCGGTTGCTCGGAGTTTTGAAGTCGTAAGTGATGGTGAGTCAAGAATCGCAGCATGTCTTCTCTATGCTTTTGCATCTGAATCATCCGCAATGGAACTTAGGTGGGTTAGTTGATCGAAATTACGTTCATGGATCAAACACCGCAATAACTGCCCGTTTTCACAGTTGGACTCCCTAATTTTTAAATCAGTCGTGTCTCTCACATTGAGCGTCATGCTCGCGTCATTGAAACTTCTTGCTATTTTTACGTACGTCGATATTCGATGATAAATAGATTTTTAATGATTATTCCTTTATGATTTATCCTCACTATTCATTTCTATTTATTTGTCCTCGCAGCTCGTTTAAGATCGTACGAACATGCCTTTGGAGGCTTATAAAAGGTCTTCCCGTTCCTAATATTCAGTTTTGATTTTTTCTGTATTTTTTTCCTGCTTGGGATGAGGCTAAGAAAAATGGGCATGATTATTTTTCGGCTGGGTATAAGATTAAAATCAAATATATCTTGAGGATTTGTGGATTAGATTCCACATTTGGTCACCATCCATATAAGCAATCATACAATTTGAATCAAAGGTAAAGCACCATCATAACATTCTTATTTCCACCTTTTACTTTCATCTCTCTTTCGCCCTTATTTGTTTCTACAATATGAAATCCCACTCAAAAAGAGATAAACAAGTTGTTTTTTACTAGAAGTAAACGAAAGAAAAAAATCATTTTGTAATCTTCGCTGGCTCGATTGAACAGCAGTTTTCTGTCCCCAGGAAACTCCGATAATTGCCATCCATACACTTAGTTTTTAAAGCGACAATTAAATGCTTTAATTAAGATTTCATTTAATTTAAATGAAAAGCATTTAATTAAAACTTCCTCCAACTCTTATATTAGTTGATGTCTTAGGTTCCTGGGAGTTTACTGCTCGAATATTTCTCAATTTCTTCACGTATTTTCCCTTATTTCCGTTCTGTAATGCAATCTTTGTCTTACACGAGTTTTATGATCAGATAACATAATATCTGCTAAGAATGATTAGGTTTTGAGTTATATGAGTTTACCAATACAAGTACAATAAGATTTTGCGATCCTTCAGGGAATTATTTTGTTTCAAGTCTCAACAGCGACGGACATCCTGCTTGAGTTATCTGTCCGAAGAGTAGCTCATATTAAATATTCTCTGCTTTTTAGAAGGAAAGCACAGAAATGAAGAGGGACTTAATGTTCCTCAAGAAGGCATTCCGGTAATCTCCTAAATCAAAATTGCCTCTTTACGATCCAGCCTGTTGTAAGGTTGTCAGACAACACTGTTTGACAAGTTTGTAAATAGGTATTTACAGTTTGAATGCATCTCCCAGACTTATTTGATGGTTTTCTAAATCAACTTGAGTTTTGTGTGAGGTTACCTTGTCCACAGACCTGTCTGAGCGTCTAACTGAACGTTAGACGTTAACATCAGACACCAGGATGTTCCAATGCAGAGTACACCAGTATGTCAATGTTAGATGTAATGAATGTAAACATACTGACTCACTATAACATAAAACAGTTTCACAAATCAAATTAATAGAGACAATTATCTCTGAAACTTATCTTCCTAACTTATTTACTAAAATATGTAAACATAACCTTTGCGTACTTCGCCATTTGCGATTAGTTTCTCGACCTTTGCCCCTTTGGAATCACTTGTTTATGCTGATTCTATTTTCTACTCTTTCTGTCTTCACTATTGAAATACTGGTCATGAAAATATGTTACCGACATTTAGTACGCAAAAAATGTGAAATCTGACCCATGCTAATAGAACTTTTTCGATACTCTCCACTTTTAAATTTATAGCTATCTGTAATATTCCAAATCTTGAAGCCATAAGACAAACACTTTCTATGACTCTTTTTTCCCTCGAGTCTAAAATTAAATACACTTCCGTCGTGATTTGGATTATTTTGAGGATATTTCATGAAATCTGGCCGTAATGCAAAAAACCTCGTCTGCTACAAAGACATGGCAAACTGCGATAGGTTTTAGATGGGATGGTTTAAGTTTGCTTTGTACAGGTCGCAGGCCAAATTCTGTGTTTTCCATGCTCAACATCTGATAGAGTTAGTTTCTCTTTCGCCATGATGAATTCGTAGTTTTTGTTAGAAACTGCCAGTAACACTAGCCTGTTGTAACATTTGCAGTTCCAAAAAATAGGTAGCTTTTGTAGTTTTAAACAATATGTGTCGTAGAATATGCTCCCGACGATATACTATATATAACTATTCGTTGAGGGGATTATTATATCTTTCGAGTGCGTGGTAATCAGATGGCGAGATTGGTTCAAAAGGGATGGGAGGCCTGGGGAGGGCTTATTTATCTTCAATATACTTAAGAAGTGGAACGTAGCCCAAGGATAAATAATATTGCAAACATTAATAAAATAAAGTTTTATTCATTAATCTATCAAAACAACACACGGAAAATGTTTACATAACCGAGGATTAAAATGGGAGAAACACAGGAAATGAAAAAGGTCATGGGAATATTTGACTAAGCTGAGGATTAAGATTTGGAGGGATTTAAAACGTCAAAACAAACAAAAAGGGGGAATGGTTGGCTATAATCGTTTAAAGCACAGAGTTGCGTTGACAAAAGGTGAAATGGTTAAATGTAATGCGTAGCTTACGTAATTACAAGGTTGTCGCGCAGAGGAAAGCAATGGGAAGGAATCTTCGGTCCAACTGGCGATTCTTTTCCAGGAGAAGTGGTTCTTCGGTGGGTTGTCCTTAACGAGGGAGATAGACTGTCTTCGAGGAGTGAGAGCTAAGTGGGGCTTGGAAGTACGAGCGATCCTTGAGCTAGGATATCGGAGATGTTCTAGATGAACAATTGAGGTTATTGTTGTAACAAAGCGTTCTCTTGAAGAACGTTAAAAAAGGGGGGAATTAAATTACCCTGACGTGATGTCTTGACGAACGGTCTCGAAGAACAATGGCTGTTCCAAAGTTGTTCTCTTTCTGAACAACAGGGGGGCCCTGTTGACTTGGCGTCTCTCTCGAGGGGCACGAACCTTGGCACTCAAGGGATATTGTCCTCTTCTTGACAATAAGGGGTTTTTCGTGGTAGAGTTCTTAGGTGCACAAGGGAGACCGGATCGGCATGATGTTTCGCGAAGATAATCGGGATCTGCTTCAAATGTGAAATGCTATCGCATAAATAGCCGGAGCCAACCCCTAGGCGTAGGGGACAATAGAGGGGGGAAGGACTCCGATGGAATGTCCCGGTGGGACTTGGGAAAATATCTTATCTGCCCATAAGCCTAATTAAATCTGGCGATATCAACGCATGGAGGCGAACGGGGGATTGAACCTCCTTGATTAAACTTGGGGATGGGGGGGGGATAACGCGCCTTCTACTTCCTCTCGCAGCATACACGTGGGGAAGCATGTGTTTCGATATGTGGTAGGGGCTGAAGCATGGCGGCCTCAGACCGTTCTATCACAATATGACCCTGCTTCTGATCCAGGTAAAATTGTACATACTTCGCATCCACATCGCAAGACGATTGGGCAACATTCACTTCTCGTGAAACTGCTTTCCATTCGATTTCTAATCATCTTTGGTCGTAGAACTGAAGAAATAAATCAATTTCTCTCCATTTAATGTAATAATTAAGTGATAATTTATTTATTTGCATTAATTTATATAGCAGAATAAGGTCGAATGGTGACCACGTTCCCTTCTGTACCAACGTGGTCCCGAGATCAGCGCATGGAACTTTAAAAGCACGGCTGAATCATGGCGAGGGTGCAGCCCACGCCGTTTATCACACCCCAGCTGTATTTGCTTAGGGACCGATTTTATCGTCTCCATGGCTGCCTTTCAGCCAACATTCTTGCCTTCCGTCGTAGATCGAATTCGTTGAACATTTTACGCCAACGTTATCTCAATTCCCCCTCGAAGGAGTCACCGACTTTTCCCCATAAATCACAAGTGTGTGTGCAAGGCCAACCAATCCATCTAAAGCCACCTCGCCGAGAGTCTATATAATCCTTAGACTTGGTTTATTAAGAAGCACTAATAGACTTCCCACCTACCACCGCGAACGAGCTGAAGGACGCCCCATCCCCCCAGCGCGATCGGAGACAGCGACAATTTCGATTTGAGGACGAAGACTAATTCAACATCCGTGAAGTCTGCCATAGTAAATCGGCGAGTATCTGACGAGGATTCCCATTTCTGAAAGCCATCGAATTGTGTTCCCTTATCTGAAGCGTGAGGTAACCCAACTTCTTCCATCGCAGTCATCATATCCCGACTGTCCCCTTTCCTGCAACGAGCACGTAAAAAATTGTAACCGTTGCTGCCTACAGATTGTTCTACAGTCTGGATTACCAAATAAATCTATTCTTTGTGTGCGTGCCCGGTTTAAAATCTCCCTTTTTAATCACCGACCTGAACCCAACTTCTTTACTCCCTTAATTAACCCACCTGTATCTCGCGTAGACATATAACTCCTTCTGTGTGACCATTGCCTTTAAAGCCAATATCTGTGTATATATAAATATTATTTTATTGCTATTAAATATATATTTTTGTCATTGTGTTTCTTTTGAAATCCCAACGTGTGGCAGCTACCTGTTAATCATTGGCAAACTTTCACTCTGAAATATTTGTTTTAAACGAACCCCGCCAATTTGAAAATAAACCATTCCCACTGAAGTCATAACAATTTCTCCATTCACTAACGGTCTTTAACCAACTTCGGCCTAAACCCCCAAAAGTACATACGTCTATATATATATATATATATATATATATATATATATATATATAGTGTCGCCATCCCACGACAATTTTTTTAAATAATGTAATTAATGAATACTTAATATTTTTAAATTTTATTTAATTTAGTTATTAATTACATTTTGATATTTAATAATTAGCAATAATCCTTAGTTATTAAATATATTGTACTAACGTATCCTGGGCGATTTTTTGGCATGTCTATTATAATTTATTGGATGTTTAGTAAAGTATATTTCTAATTCACATTCCTTTCTATTTACAGTTGGAAGAGAATTATAGGTTTGACAACCATGTAACTGTTTGTAGTGTCGTTCCTCTACACCGGTAGTGAAAGGACCCCCACCCTAACCCTGACCACAACCCCCGAACCAGCAACATCGAGATTAGAATAAGCTTTAAATACGTTGGTTCAAAGCCTCCAAAATTTAATGGTTGCTCGCTCGAAGAATTTGGGGAGTATGGACACAGTTCGTTCATAGAACGCATCATCGGCCCGAAAATCAATAAACAATGTCCTCAACGAGGAGTCGGAAGGTGATAGGAAATGAGAAGAAATCAAAGGAAAGGACCATCCAGTAACCTGGTAACTACATGCACACTTCCTCACTAACACATCCCTACACCTACTTCTAATTTTAACACTATACTCTCATATCTACTGTTAAATTCTACCTTCATACACCTTAAAAAGCTTAAGCATAAATTGGAAAGGTAACCCTTGGTTCCAGAATTACGACTGACTTTTACATTGAGGAGGTAACTGCAATTGTAAAACTTCCAACATTTATAATTCTCTTGTATAATGTACTCTTATACTATGATGTGTAAAGTCTTATAATAAAAAATATAATATACATTTATTTAAATAATTTTTTCTGATGGCTTTGTAAATGACTTCGCACGTTGTACGTATTAATTTTTCGTTAATTACCTGAGGCATTTCCAGGTGAGAATTTTAAATCCTGTAGAGATCGAGCAGTGGCTCGAAATCACCGTTATTCTCAACTATTCATGAGGTACAATGGTTGTCCTCATATTAGTGTATTGACGTATAATTCAGAAGAGTCATAAACTTTCATAATTCTAAATAAATTGATTCATCCATTCTCAAGTAATTATACTAATCCTTTGGCTCATGTCTTAATTTAGAACCCATGTTTTTGTGAGAAATTTAGTCTTTATTTAATCATTTTTTATCCATGTTGATCATATCCATTTATTTCTTATTTAGCGATGAGAACTTAAGTTTTGGTATGAGCTTCTAAATCACTTTCCGGCAAGTCTGACGAACCCCGTACGGTAAATCGTATGGTGCAACGGGAGTCTATTGATCACTCGGTGCGTTCAGATTCAACGTCTTGAGAGAGATTTTTACTTACCACTGACAACTTTAAACCCCACCCAAATGATGAAAAAAATTATGGTAGATTAACCAAACGTGAAATAGACGTAAAAATGTATTTTACCTCGTTGATTAAGGGAAACTTACATGTACACTGCAGTAAAACAAGGTCAACCGACCTTAATCGCGTGCTCTCAATTATTCTGACTTATGACCTTATGACCATCTGACCTTACGACCTTCAAAACTTTTAACAAGTGGGTTAAGCTTACTCATAATTAGCGTTCTTTTAATAATTCCCGGACTAACCTTAGGAGGACCTTTCGAATTATATCATTCGAAAGAGAATGTAAACAACATAAATAGTTTTAAATTTTGTTAGAATTGGCGAATAGTTATGATGATATTGCCAAAAAAAAATCATTGAAAAGGTTAAAACACCTCAGCGAAGATGAGAAGACCAAAATTGAACTGCTACTTTACATGAAGTCTGACAACCGCATGATATGTTGGAAGAATAATATCATTTGATGTAAATACAAAAAACCTTGGCTAATTATCCCGGAAATTAGTTCGCCTTTGAGATGCTACAACACAATGTTTTAAGTAGCTCGAAATTAATAGACCACATAGTGAACTTTCTCTGCCATATTTCTGCCCATTCCACTAATCTAAATCTATTTTTAAAATTACTATAACAGTGATATTTTCATCTTTATTATTTTCATAGTGATGATATTTTATATTTTAACTAATTTTGTACAATGCGCATATTTTGAAATTTTGCATAATAAATTTCCGCCTGATCCCTAATATAGATAATAGTAACAATAGAAAGATAGTTACCAAGGATTAGATAGAAGTAATCCCATTTACTAAGATTTTCTGCCTTCGGTAAAGATGTTTGCAAATGTCTTTTTAATGCTTTTAATACACATTTGGGTCATAAATTAGCACGCTTAGAATCATGAAATGATAAAGAGTTATTTTGTATGCTAGCAACGTTCAAAATTCGATCTCACGCTACCTGATTTAGGGAAGCGATGAAGAGAAAAAAAATGAGGTTTAAATCAAATACAAAACGTCTTGGTCACGTGTCGGTTCGTCAACTCTTTGATAAAAATGATACCATTTATTAAATCTATGATACGTTTTCATTTACTTTCTGCTATTCAGTTTTCAAAATTTAAGCTCGAGAAATTATAGTAGTCGCAAGAATACAATCGTCATTTTCTTGTTTTGGCAGCCTATAGAAAAGAACGAGAGTATCTTAATCGCGATTTATTTCAATTTCAGCAGCTAAATTATCAGTGCTTTACCGTCCTCATAATCATATGTTCATTTAATAGTTTATTAATTTAAGCTTCCGATGAAATCACTACTAGAATATTCGATCAATGTTTCACTGACAGGAAAAAATTCAAATATTCCGGTGTAACTACTGTATTTAATTCATCTTTTTATTCCCCAAACTGTGCGCTTTTTATGCAAGGCAAGACATGTTAGAAGTTCGGTATTCGAACTGGCGCATTGGGGGTACATTTATATGCGAATCTGTAACCTCTGCTTTGATGATCAGTGCTGACCTTCTGAAAAGATTCCATGGCACTATTTAAAGGCTTACCAAACCTCGCCTCTCCTATCCCTCACGATGTTTGACCGTTTTACACTTTTGCCATCTCAGCCCTGGTTCTGCTAAGTTTTACCTTGCTACTCTCGATCGTTTACTCTAAATGGATACTTCCCAACTGGATTGATTAGACCCTCGATAAGTCATTGTGCTATCATGGGTTCGGCTTCTTCCAAATAATCATGAAATCATAGCCATCATTCATTAATTGATAACAAGACAAATAAAGTGGTTAATCTACAAGGACACTTGCCCTGAGCAGAGAGTTTGATGATGTTTGGTTGATGAGCTATGCATGAAGTGATAACTTGCACGATGACGTCTAAGGTGGAAAATAGGTGTGCATTCTTCAGTCCACCATCTTCACCTCCCCCTGCTGAGTCTAGTGGCAAGAAAATGATCCAGGACGGTTGGGGCAGGTTTAAGTTACAGTGCTCTGCCGAAAAAATTCCCTCCTTGGCCTATCGCCTAATACACGATTTACTCCCGAAGCCTTGACCCTTCCAAGGGCTCCCACAAGGCAGTGGGGTTGGCCGGGTTATACCACCTGGCACTCCGTCGTTGGACGTACCTTCAGTTAAAGGCAGGGGGACCACGAGCAGGTAGTACGCCAACAGTTGAGAGACCAAGGCCAAGTAACCTTATCTTCCTTGACTTAAGATTAAGACTTAAGGCTTGGACTTAAGGTTATATATTGCACATGCACTCCAAAACCCCCCATTTACTATAGTCTTTTAATGGCATTCTTTTGCAGGTTATTTCAAGTCTGTTTTATTTTATAAGAAAAGAAATTTTGTTTTATCGCAGCAAACTTTTTTCCTTTACGATCTTGAAAGCCTCATTTCTAGCACCACTTGGTTATCTAACCCAAATATTGAGTTATAAATTATATTAATAATATTAATAAGCCATTTTAGTATTTTAAAGACCTATAGGTTGGCCGCATAGATAACCATCTTCGAGTGAAATCAAATTGAGATAGCACGATGTGTCTTCCTACCGTGACGTGACGGCACGCCAGGTACCTGTAGGAGCGGCTCCCCCTTGCGTGGTCGAGCACTTCCGTCAATAATTAGATGCCTTCTAGACAGTTCTATGTAGCCCGTTCTTCGCAAGCTTCTTCTCGTCTCCTTTCTTGACCAACAGCTTATCAAATATTCCATAATGTTTGACCTTGGCCGGGACTGGCTCCGGTAAGGGGAAAGGGGGGGGAGGTTAACATGTTTGTATCATTCCGACCCTTATCTCCTTCTACTACTTCATCTCTTTTCCACCATCCTATTAATCCTTTTATGGACCCTCAAGAGGAAGCAAGTGATATTGGAAGGAGTTTTTGCCCTACAAGCCCCAACACCTGCAGTTTTCGCTCACGGCTACACTACGTGCAGGTGGATCTGCTGCTATATATCCACATATTTTCACTTTCTCCACTTCAAATATCTTTCCTTACAAACCTACTGCGTTATACGGCCTCGTTGCTATTGCGCTATAAATCCTAAAGAAAATATTATGACTCGAGGTTGGACCCGTTTCAATATTCCATGTGCCATTTAGAATGCAAGACAAATATTGTTCGGAATAATCCAAAGTTCTTAAAATGTCCGATTAACTAAGCCCCCACTGTGGCCTATTTACAGTGGGGAACCACCTGCCGAGATATTCTCGACCACTAAATCCCTCAATACTTCCCTTATAAAGACCTATAAATGATGTAACCAAATATAATACTAAAAGACCAAGACAATGGGTTCAAAGATGTTAATTAATAAGACGTAACTAAAATAGTCTATACAAAATAGAGTTGACAAAATAGTCCTTGTCAGATCATATCTAAATTATCCTTATAGTAGTTATTCAACTTAGATATATTAACCACCAAGTGATTAAGAGCTCACAAAGTTCACATGAGTCACAATTATGAAAAAAAACAACAAGGAAAAACGAAAGGAGGTTCCGAGCACTCTTGTCTTTATTTGCGAAGACCTTATCCATTTCTTGAAAAAATCTTAGCAAATAAAAACTAAAGGGCTAAGAATCTCTTTTCTTCTTTTCTGGGGTTTTTCATACTCACCAAAGTGTGACGATCTAACGACCTCAGTGGAAAAACAAGCCCCAAACTTACCACCCTTTGCCACAAAGGTTTTTACGAATTTCCAACCTAGATTACTATACCATCACTTTCTTCTCATCATTCCTTGTCCAACACAACATATATTTCATAAAATTCTAAATTCACGAATCATATCCCTCTAAACCAATCTATGTCTAACAGAAAACATTTTGACATCCTTTAAAATAGCCTCATACACTACCCTGCAGAGTCCTAAGATAAGATAAGTAGCCTTATCCTGATCCTTTTTAATAATATTTAAGTGTTGCGCCAGGTAAAGTGCCTAAACCTGAACACGGTATTTTATAGGAGTTTTTACCTAAATATTATATAGCCTAAAAATTTCCTCCTTGCTTTTACATGATAATTTTGCTTTTATTTCATCTAATATTTTATTTTGGTCCTAGATTCAGGAGAAGATGTAACCACTAAATCCACTTTCTTTATCAGCTCCCTTAAACCAGCTACCATTTAGATCGTAACAAATTAAAAAAAATATGTATCAACGTATACTTGATTCCATTAAATTTCATGTTATCTAATATATCGAACCCAGAAACGATCTTTTCTAAATCTTTATAAAGATTTATATTGACTTCTATACTTGACATTGAAGCAGCTATTTTAGTATCATCAGCAAACTTCCAAACTCTGTTCTGTAATCGGATTTCAAGAAAAATAAACTATAAAAAATAGGCCAAGGACAGATCCCTGAGGCAAACCACTAATCACCGGCTCCTACATAGACTTATGACCAATCCAACTAACAGAAATCGCCACTTTCCTCGCCCTTATCTAAGTTATTCAAAGAAAGATAAAAAAATTGGATAAACATAATTCGCATGGACAAAACACGTGATATTTCTACCAAAATTAAGATATCTAAGAAATCAAATAACCTTGAAAATTTGTCTAAATAATAAAAAAAACAGAAGTAAGGATAACAGGCCGATAATTATCACCTGTTATCCTACCTTATCACCTCCTACCGTTTTTATAAAATGAAACCATATTTGTCAAGCACCAATCCACTGTGTACTTCATAATACAAAATTGGACCTTTAATAATTATACCGAATAAAATTGTATATGATCTAATCCTTCATGAACAATTTTAGCAACCATATTATCAAGTCGCGCTTTTTTATTTAGTTTCCAACGTTTTTTATTTCTTCCAAATCAAAAGTAGCCCTCTCATCTATCCTTCAATACTAATCGCCAAACTCCCATCACACTGATCGTTTTCAAAGACAAAATGAAGTGACCCTTCAGAACTTTTTTAATCTCTCATCCCTTGATTTATTCTAGCATCACTTCAAAGGGGATTATACTATCCTTCCTCCTTCTTTTGTAAAAAACAAAAATCTTTTCCTGATCTTTAATAGAATTTATGGATAAATTGATTTCTCCTCTTCTGTTGTTGGCTCTAATTTAACTATTAAGATAATCTCCAATAATTTTATAGTTTATAAAATCAAGTTTACGAATACTATCATTACTTGTCCCAAAAGTAGCCCTATTAACCACAATTTCCTTTCTGATTTTACTTTTACACGACGTGGATTTTCTATGTTTTTGACTTTTTAATTCTCTTGAATAGTTTTTAAAGTAACTTAAAACTCTTTCCACCTATCAAATTCTGTACCAATATAAAAAAAATCCCCTTTTAGTTAACCTTTTGCAACTTTTCCCCGAATTTCGTAAAAAGTTTCCTCCTAAAAATTGAATAACTCACATTATCTTTAGCCAATTATAAAAGATCAATCTAAAATATCCGTATGTTATTATCAATTCGATTCATAATTTGACCAATATCTAATTCTATCTTATCAGGAAAAAGAACAATATCCCAAATCACAGCCATAAAACCACAAATTCATATATTTGGTTAGGTGGTATATAATAAGCTCCTACCTTTAATAATTTTCCTTTATCATTCATTATTACAACCTATACTGACTCAATCCTGTTATCATCTTTTATATCTACCCGATAACATGCATAGGTATTCTTCATATAGTTTAATACACTTCCTCAAGAACTGATAATTCTTTCACACAAATATAAACCATCGCAATCAATTTCGTTTTTAACTATCCGATCATTATAAATACGTTGGCTTACGAAGGACTAAGTGAAACAAATTAAATCCAAATTTACCCCTTATATCATCTACACTCCTTCAATTTACTCCTCAGACTTTGAGAGTTAACATAAAAAGATTTTTATGTTAACATAAAAATTTAACATAAAAAGACATGCATTCTTGTCATTATTATTAACTCGAATAGTTTGATTTCTATTATGGTCACACCTTCCTTCTTCTAGTTCCATCTGTAAACCTATTGGAATATCTCTCTCTAAACAATCCCTCGATGAAGCTACATCTTTCAACTTCTTGTGCAACCCATATATCGCAAACATACCCTTTTCCTCAAAATGAACTCTTTTCTTCCATAAATACTATTCTCATACTATCATACATTTCTTTCCCCGCAAAATTTATCTATTTGTCCACAACAACCACCCCCTACGTACTCAAAGTCTAAATATAATTCTTGACACTATACATTATGGCTTTCCTATACCCTTCGAACATCCTAGCCAGTATCTTATTTGACCTACCTTCGCTAGCATAATTTACTACCAAATGCAATACAACAATTATAGCATCTCTCTCACTCACATTCATGACCCTATCAAATCGACCAATCACATCTTACAAAGTTGCTCATGTTTGCCATGAGCACCAGCCACATGTATTTGAAGTGCCGCATGTAGAACGCTCTCTCCTACAATCTCTACCATTCTTCTAGCTCCCGTAAAACACCGAACCTATTAATCTGCAGCCTTTCATTGTCTACCACTCTGTTCTCAATTATAATTAACTTATAACTAATATCCTGGAAGCCTCTCTGTGATTCGTTCTCTTAATTGTCACCTTGGCTTAATAACCACTAACTAAAACACGCATTTTCATTCTTTAGTGGAATATACGACAAATTCATAAAATCTTCCATTCATAATTATTCCACAAACACCATACAAAACATCAACTTCTGACAAACTCTGAGTATTTTTTGTCAAAACGATACTGGAATAAACAATTAGACTTTACCTATTTCACCTCTAATACGGGAGGCAGACGAAAACCGAAAGAACTTCATTAGTTGAACCGAATCGCGATGGTGCTGATTGTGAACAAAAGAATCGACTTTTCAAAACTCTACTAATTACATTAATGACGAAATTTGGGCACATTAGCATTCTACTTTCTGCTTACTGTTTCCAAAAGTAAATACGAGAGGCAGTCAATAGGTTTTGCGAATCGGTAGGGCAAAACAGAACAAGGGGGATGTCTGTTTGTGGGGGCGCTAGGAGAAGTTATGACAGTCCAGATCTAGCCCCTAGTGACTACTTTTTATTCCGCCAGCTCAAGGTTGCACTGCGTGGACGCCGGTTTGGGGACGATAAAGATGTCCAGCTCGCCGCCCAGGACTGGATTAAACAGCAGTCGGGAATTCGAAGCCTTAGTGACAAGTGGCACAAGCGCATTGAAGTCGAGGGTAGTTATATTGAAAAATAATACAACACTTTTCCTCATATCTCGTTTCCTTATATCCGAATTGCAAAACTTATTGACCGCCCCTCGTATATTATATTACGTAAGAAACACGTCGGATCACCACAAAGCCTTTATCTAAGGGACTCCTATTTTACTCAAAGTTAGGGATTAATGGCCTATTTTAAATCACAAGGGACAAGTTTGTGGAGGGAGTAAAGATCCTAAAAGCACATGCATGAACACCTGTCACCTACTCTCATCGTGAATTATATGGACATTTATAGTTCAAAGTAAAACTTTCAGGTGGGCTGAAAACTTTTAGAAATTCCATTTTTCAATAAAGGAAGAAAAAACGAGTAAAATCCATTTCGAGCAGCTCGATTGTTTCCTTAAGCTTTTTTAGAAAAGTTAGAAACTCTCTCTTCTAAAAGGACTGTCTCTTTTCTACTACAATAACTCAGGTGGTTAGATAATAAGAACTGCCCAATTCATTCTTTTAGGGACAACTGATATAATGAATTGGCAGATGAGTCTATTAGCAAAGGTGCGATGATATCGGATGTGTGATTTCATAACTTGATGGGAAAGGGAGTGGACGTAGAAATAAAAAGATTGAAAAGATAAGAGACTACATAACGGATTGCGATTAGCATTATCAGACTCGTATCATAAATAACTGAAGATTTTGGTTCCCTAATTCGGAAAAAACTTGAATAAAAATTGATAAATTAATTCCGCAAAGTAAAGAAAAGATTTATCATTCGTCGAACAAAAAATCAGCCAAAGCATTTACCTAGTGGGATTTTGAAAAGACCTTCAACATCATAAAATACGAGGATGGAAATATTATGTAAGTTTCTGAATGCTCCCTAGTGAAAGAATGTAGGGAAATCGATATCCCACCCTCAAAACTTTGGCCCTTTTAGGTAACCGCAACGCCCTTGCATTTTGGCAGGGTAATCCTAATACTTAATCCCCACCCCTCTCTCCCCTCGCCTTGAGTATCACCAGAAAGGCCTTCACGCAACCACATAATGCACTAATCATCAGATTTCTGTTCAAGCGGGCCTAACATTGGTTAAACCAGCAATATTTCCATTAAAAGTTGGTATTTAATTGCACTTCATTGACGAAATTAGAGGAGAGTTGAACAAATGACAGAATGTGCATTTGTGGCTAGGTGAAAGACGCTCTGATAAAAACCGTTAGAGGAGGAGACTTAATTCCGCCGTCCTCATCCCCGCCCCCTCCTTCCCCTACCACCAGTGGGGAGGCGAAGTATATAATCGAATAACTGCAGAAGAACGTGGAATTTTGAGTTAGTCATCAAGACAACGAAGTCCGGCTAGAGGCCCGGCCACCAACGAAGGGGACACAGAAGTAGTTCATCTCGAGCCAGTTCCTGGTGGTCACACCAAAATTAGCATCTTGTCTCCAGGAAGATCGTGTTAGCCATCGAGACAACAAGGTCCAGCTCAGTGCCCGGCAACCCTACGAAAAGAACACCGAAGAAGCTCATGCTGAGCCAGTTCCTGGTGGTCACACCGAACTTTAAGTTAACTTGTATTGAGAAACAAGTTTAACTAGCTCTCGTCCGGGAAACCCCCTATCCTGGTGTACAACAAAACCCAGAGATAGTCCTCGCCATTGAGGAATACCCCAAAGTGAACTAACTCCCTCAAGCACCCTCTTCGTCAAAGGATTCACTCGTTTGCTCATCGCTCATCAGTACGAATCATTCCCAGGTTAACCCGAAGAGTGGAAAAGCATACTTTCCCTGTCCCGTTGGTAAAATCATCTTACCATGACAACGTGCTTAACGCCATCCGTCGCACGCATTGAATTCTTCTATGGCTTTAAAGCTATCCCCCGCCAGAAACATCTGGAACGGCACTTCACGCGCCTGCCCGAAAACAACATTCTTGAGGCGAAATAAAAATTGAGGCCAAGGTCACTTTCAAACCCGATTCCCGTGTGGATTTTTCAAAGGTAAATGAATTCCATCATCTCTTTTTTCGGAAGGTCAATTAGCGTTCAATATTAAAGTGAGCTTTGGGTCAATCATTACTGTATATTCAATTGTGTAATTTAGTAAACCTAACTTAAACTTGTTTAATTCAAAACTGTGTAGTTTGTTTGCTAATTTCAATTTTTGTTCATGTTGCAATTAAAGGTCTACTTTTCTTAGAAGCATTTAATTCAATCCTCGAAACGTTGAGCATGGCACTAGAAACCCTCAAAGATTAAAAATAATGTAATAATAATAATCATTTTAAAAATATAGCACTCTTAGAGAAAACTTAATCAAGGGGTTTTGAAGTACGTAACAAATCTTTACATACGTACAACACCACTCGGTCCTTGCTATACCACGACAAAGACATTAAAGAGTGAATAAATATGAATAGTAAGCAAAAGGAAAACTAAGAATAAAAACCTATTTTTTTTAATCACATCACATTGTTCGTGAGTAATTACTTCCGCTGCCAAGTTAAGGTTTCATTCCTTCGTTCTATTTGTTTCCAAACTACGTAAAAGTGGCTACAGATGATAAATGCGTTCAAGGAGCAGTTAATTATAAAGCAAGAACCAAATTTCAGTGGAAATGTAACCAAACGTCAGGAAAAATTTCTACAGTACCTGAATTTGTATCAGAAGATATTCAATTAAATTGGTGTCGAAGTCCCAATCGGCAGCTCGATCAAGGAATTATTTCCCAAGAATTTATCACCATGGAAGGATACGGAGGAAATTATTCTCGTTTTTTTTTCAAGATTGTGTTCGTTTCGATTGAATTTGTGAGTTTCGACCTCTACAGTACTAGGTTTACGTTCCTTTATTATATTTTGCAGTTGTTAATCAAATTTAAAACGTTCAGATTCATTCTTTTAAAAGTATATTTCAATTGTAAATAATATCATATTATTAACATATACTTTTTTTCTTCTGATATAAGGTGTGTCAAAAAGGTCTGAAACAACAGTTCTATATGATCACCCTCTACCTATACATAAAATCGAAGCCGCTTTACAATGCGAGTAATGATGTTCTTCAACATCATTAGATCTATAGCATCATCAGTCTTTTATTCACTTCCTAAGGTGTTAGATATTTTTTGTTTCATGTTAACAGAGTACACTTGTGATTTAAGGTATCGCCATAATGCATAGTCCATAAGGTTAAGGGAACAGGAACGTGGAGCCCATATAACAGAGCTCATCTTACACGTCCGTCGGTCACGCCAGGCCCATACAAATATTTGATGATCCTTTTGGCGGTCTTCGTGTGGCTTAAGTGGCCAGCAAACAGACTATTTTGAGCAGTTCAAAGAATTGGAGGGACGTGGGAGCGAGGTACACATAGTGTGCGGGACTCTGAGGAAGGAAATTATCTTATTCCCTCTGATGGTTCCACGCGTTTTATTCTGGGCCTTTGTCCACAGGAGCGAGGACACTCGCATTCCCTCTGACTTTTAGCAAAGTCAATGCTCATCAAACTTGAATTCGGGTGCACAGAGGGATCCAAAGGTGTAGGGGCTTGAAGCTGCTTCTTCAAGCATGAACGGGTAGTAACGGGCTGAGCCACAGGGGTAGGAGAGACCCGGTGGGGACTGACGAACTAAGACCACACAAAACTTGATGGGGGTTGCAACAACTTCAGGCCAACCAGTAACATATGCGTTCAAGATAGCAATTAACAATGGGGAATTTTTTGGCGCGCCCCAATAATCATGCACTACGGCAAACTTATCGTGATCCAAAGCCACAGGGGAGAGTAAATCATCCGAAACAAAAATACACGTTCACCCTATATGACGGGCGTGGTGGATATCCGGCAAACATTTACTGCTTCAGTTTCGAATTGGAGGTCCCCAGGGGTACTCGATGGGTTTGAAGAAGAGGAAGCTTCATATTTCGCGACAGTCAGGGCGAAGAAGTGACACTCATTTTGTGCACCTGGTGAGAAAAAGTGCTTCTAAACTGAGAGTTTTGATGGCAATTGGTCCTTACGTGACCCTCAACTCTACAGGAAAAACAAACGATGGTTCTCCTGGGGAACGACGAAACAGGGAGTTTGAGAGCAAAGGGCTTGAAATCACAGAGGTCCGACGAGAATAAGAGTTTGGGTTTGGCCAGCCCTTTCACCTTGACGAACTTGTGTTTCCACTGTTAGGAACAAATTTTTTCTTGCGAGCTTTGGACTTGAGAGATGGGGATTCTGACTTCTTCCCTTCTTTCGAATAGCAGTTGTGGCCAGCCGCGTAGACTTCTGCCTCCTCGACGCATTCCTTGAGAGTATGGCACTTCCAATTCTTCACGAAGGACATGATTTCCGAATTGATCGACGCAAGAAATTGGTCCTTGAGGGCGAAATCGATCAGAGCGTCGTATTCGTGAAGCACTTTGGACACATCCATTCAAAGATTAAAGTGACGCTGCAGGGAGTAGCCAAGTTGACAGCAGGAGGTCTGGTTTGGTTGAATGCGACAATGCCTAAATTTCGCTCAGTAGAAGTCCGAGGTCATATTATAGGCGGCGAGAAGCTCGGCTTTTAACGATGAGTAATCAATCGTTGCCTCAGAAGGAAGAAAGATAAAAATATCCTTGAGTTGGGAACTCAGCAGGGGCAATAATTGTGCTACACCGTCCGACTCGATGTCCCAATGGCTCATCTCGAAGATTTTCTCGAAATGAGTGAGATAAGACTTGTAGAGCATCTCATTCCTAGCCCTGCACATCTCCAGTTCGTGAGAGCGAACCCTCTCTTTTTCTTCGCGTTCCCTTTCTCTTTCTTCGTGTTCTCTTTCTACGGCTCTATCTCTTCTCTCTTTCTTCCGGATTTAGGCTATTAGGTCTTTTCCGTTGAGTCCAAGGGACTCACATTGGGCCTTGAAAATTCCAAACGAAGCAATGTTATCGGTTTTACGGGAGAGAAGCGACAACAAGGAATAAATTAACGCACGATAATGAATGTGGTGGGTTTTCTAGTAACGCATGGACGAAAGGGCGACCAGGTTTTGCTTGACCCAACGAAATTACAAACAACAAAAAGGGGAAAAACACTTCAGGAAAATAATGCAATTACTTTGCACGCTAAAAACTATGGGGACGAGATTTTACCTAAATCACTCACTGTGATTGATACGAGAGTTATAGCACGCCTAATGACATCTATACATAAAACAATGCAATTTATAAATGTACCTTCGACTTACGGAGGACGAAATAAGGACTTTGTCAATTATATCATTCAAAAGAGAGTGCAAAACGACATAAAGTTTACAAATATCGTTAGAATCGGTCAAATAGTCATGATGTTATTGAAAAAATAAAATAATTCACTTTGAATTAAACAAATATCTGCGCTCAAAGAGAAAGATATTTGCATCGCGATGATTCATGAAATATATAAACCAATTTTTTTATAATGTGGGACGTGAACTATGTCTATAAGATTTTCCCATTTATATTCACGTTTAGTTTCCTAACTAATTAATTTCTGTCTCAAAGTTAGCTCAAAAGAAAGGTAGCCCTTGCAATTATATTATTTGAAATAGAATGTAAAACAACATAAGGGTATCGAATTTCTTTAGAATCGACCGAATAGTTATGATGGTATGGCCAAAGCAAAATAATTACAGAGCTAGCCTAATGAAGACTTTGGCAATTAGATCATTCAAAAGAGAATGCAAAACAACATTAAGGTTTTAAATTTCGTTAGAATCGGCGGAATAGTTACAATGTTATTACTCCCCTCCCCCCCAAAGTAATGTTGCAGTCTCCTTGCCATGAACATGGGTACCCCGAAGTCGCCTCTCACAAGCTCGTCCCCGGTTTCAAGCATTCAAAATTTTGGATAAAGAATCAGACCACCGGAGGGTGTCCCGTTCCGCAAACAATGTTTATGCTAACCTCATTTGGAAGCTTCTCGGCTGAAGTAAAATCACAGGTAAAATTAGCTTTCGTTTACTTTAAGCAACAAAATCTAGAGAGCAACGGAAAGATGGAGTGGCGTAGGGTAGATTTTTGTGGTTAGTAGGACCTTTACTCGATAGTGCAAGGTGAGGTGTGATGGGTTAGTCGCGAAAAAGGCTACGTAAGATTGTAGAGAGAGAGAAAACCCCTTATGAGTCGTGGGGAATGTGTTTTATACATCAAGTTACGTTAGTTCATGGCTGTTATGGGGATGAGCCTGATTCGTGCTTTATTTGAAGGACAATAACAGCTGTTTAAAACACCAAGCGAGTAGTATAAAGTTGGACTAATAGAATAGGAGCTGGATGCCAGAAAGTTGGGCCATGGCGCAGTAGTAGACCTATGGTAATTAATGATCGCAACCAGCGGCACCTGACTAGAATTAGTCTTGGTAACAAACAAACAACGCTGGCTCAAATCTCATCCACATTCAATACAGGAGGTACCGGACGCATGTCTATTAGCTCAGCGCACTTTCGTTTACCTTCCATGGGTCATGGGAGCAGAAGACCCAAGAGAGTACAACTGTTGTCACCGCTACCCCTGAGACGCCGACGTATCTGGGCTTGTGACGTCGCTAATTTAACCCAGAAAACCTGGCAACATGTAACTTGGTCCACTGAGTCACGCTTTAGGTGTTTTTGGTCTCTTCGTAGGGTTCGGGTGTGATGCAGATCGCATGAAGCCTTGAATTTCTGTGTGGTTTGGTAGTAGGCGCCTTGTCTTCAAAGTCACTAAACCCTTTATTCTTTCCAAGAAGATTTCAGAGAACTTTCCAAATAATCCCCAAATTCTCTCCTTAATTATCATCAGAGTGATAGAATGAGGGAATTATTCATTAATTTTCACACAAAAACTTCGCAAAACTTCAGCCAGAAAATGAAACAGATTTCGCCTTTATAACCCATGTCTACCATATGTATCTCCTGCTCAAAATCCACATACCCAATATACCCCTACAACCTATAATTTAATGTGGGATCTCAATGCTATCAGATTTCAAAATGGCTGAATAGCTTACTTTCATCACTAATGGATTCCATCTCAAAATTTCACATTAGTCATTATTCCGACTTCTTGGATCGCCTTCGAAAGATTAATCTCGATAGCCACTCTGTTATTACTTTCGATGTCGCAAGGCTCTTTACCAACGTCCCGATAGATGATGCCGTATTTGCTGATTGCCGGTCAGATGTCTGGCGTTATTCCTGTCCTCTCGATAAAGGATTGCCTTTATTGTACCGCCCTCTGCTTTCTTTGATTCTAGTGTTCTTCTAATGTCCCTTTCTCTTGTACTATATATGTATATATATATATATATATATATATATATATATATATATATATATTCCTGTACTATTGAAGTCCAGAGCTGTGGACTTCAATAGTACATGCATACAACATGGCCTTTTACCTAATTATATGTGGTTTAATTCCTCATATATATATATATATATATATATATATATATAATATATAAATTATTATATGCTAACTACTTTGAACTAAGCTTCGATTTTGCTTAAGGAAAAATGCCACTATACCATGACGTCATGCAAATTCACAAAGCTGTACCAGTTACGATCTGACGTCTTGTTGGTGATTCTGAACAGTGGCTTTGCTAATCATGGAAAGGCGACGTGAATTAATTATTTGAGTTCGAACGGGGCATGTAGTGGATGGCAGAATGATGCGACATTCCGTTTTTGAAACTGCGCAAACTTGCAATATCTCTTGGACTACGTTATCACGTGAGAAACAAAAATACGCCATAGAAGACACCAACTTTCAACCTTGGATGGCGCAGTGGTAGACGGGTAATTTATGATCGTAACCAGCGGCATCCGGCTAGAATTGGTCATGGTAACAGACATACAATACTGGCTCAAATCGAAACCACATTAAATACAGGAAATACCGGATGCATATTCCTCCGGTCAGTGCAGCTTTCTTGACCTTCCATGGGACATAAGAGCAGAAGAAACACGAGAATATTGCTGTTGTTACCACAACCCCTGGCATGCCCACCTACCTGGGCTCGTGACGTTGCTAGTTGAAGGTGGAAGCCCTGGAAACATGCGACTTGCTCCATTCAGTCACCGTTTCAGTGTTTTTATTCTTGTCTCGTTGTTGGGTTCGGGTGTGACGCAGAACCCTTGAAGCCTTGAATTTATGTGTGGTTCGGTAGTAAGCGGCTTGTCTTCAAAGTCACTAAACCCTTCATCCTTTTCCAGAAGACTTCAGAGAACTCTCCAAATATTCCCCCAAATTCTCTCCTTAATTATCATCAGAGATGATAAAATTAGGGTATGGTTGATCATTAGATTTGCTTCTGATATTGACAAATTTAAAGACTTCCTCAATGATTAAGACACGATAAACTTCGCAGAACGTCAGCCAGATATATTCCAAAGATTTCATCCTTATAACTCATCTCTACCATATATATATATATATGTATTTCCTGTCCAAAGACAAAAATGGCTGCCGGGCTCATTTTCACCACTAATAGATTCCTTTGGAAACCTCAAATTCGTCAGTCATCATAACTCAGCGATCGGCTTCGAAAAATTAATCTCAATGGAAACTATCTTGTCAGTTTCGATGTCACAGGCCCTATCCGCTCTAAGCACCGTCTTGAATAAGAAACATGTAGGTATCCATCTATAAACATATATCATTATTCAAATTGTCGATTTATGCGTCTCAAAAATATTTTCACTGACAATTTAACAATTTTATGCAATTTTTTCTTGGAGAAATTTTAAATCAAAATAATTCCTACAATTAAGCAAATTATCAACTCACTTTGGCTTCTCTATGTACACATATCTTTTCAACGTGGCACCGAATCGAAATAATTTTAACGCATTGCTCATTAGACTCAATTCCTTAAACTCAACAATCTATTTTACAGTTGAATGGGAAAATATATATCATATATATATATATATATATATATATATATATATATATATATATATATATATATATATATATATATTTATTCTTCAAATGACTATGGAATCGAATCACTTCCTCAAACCCACTCATAAGAAAAGACAGATTTTTTAAATTTTCCATAAAACGGCTTCTTCTTTCTCAGTATTATACTTAAATGTTCGAGATGAAAGTAAATTCCATTCTAAAGATCGGAGTTTTTAAATTAATTTAATATCACTCAATAGTATTATCATCATCAACATGATGGCTTGGCTTCGTGCATGAAGATTTAGGGAGGGTTTTGCCCACCTCTACCACAGTCTTGCTGGAGTCTGGCGAGGTCGATGTGAGACAGGCAGATCTGGGCGCCAAGAGCTGCGATCAAAGTCCCTTGTTGTTTTGTTAGGGCATTGTTATGGCTATTTTTATTTAGTTTGGCCCTCAAGGCCAATGCTGGGAGCATTCTCCATGGATAAAGATGTGTCTCCATGTTGAAGGTCCATAAGCTAGAGAAGACTACTGGTAGTTCTAGATGGTCGTGGGTGTGACAATCGGGCCTGTAAAAGAAAGTGTACGTATGTAGTACTTACACCTGGATTCATCTGGTATGGCCATGTACTAACACGTCAATAATAATATTAATTACTCAAATATTTCCGTCTCTTTTAATAGCACATTTACACAACTTAGTAATAATAATTTTTCTAGTGACATTTCGCTTGTCCCGAACACGATTGGTATGAAAGAAACGTCAATTAAAGAACCTTACCAGCTATAAACTTCTCCTATCCTCTCATATCTCATTTTGCTAGTATGAAAGCTTTCACACATTTAGCTTAAATTTTGGGAATCACATTTTGGAAAAGAAATTTCTGCTTTAGAATCAGTATTTAATAGAGAAATTGGCAATTTCATTTATCTTAATCAATTCCTGCAGGAATATGAAAATATAGTTTAATTTCGCTGCGCTCTCATGATTACAATGGATGCCAATTCATTTTCTCCATTAGACTACTTTTATAAAGTGAATATGAATTTAATAAAACTTCCAGTAGAGCGCTCTTTCTTATCTGATTGCAAAGCAAAGCAAATATAAGGGGCCTTAAATGAATTTATGACCAAAGGAAAAAGACAGCTACGGAGGTTTATTTGAATTGTACCAAAACGGTTGGCAAATAATTCGCAGCGTTAAAAACGTTCTTAAATTTGTCGATTGCAAACGGTTACTGGGTCGCTTCGTTACCACCGCTTCTAATTTAATCAAAGCAATAGGCTAATGATATGACCTCTTTTGAGGCAAAAATTTCAACAGCACTTCTAACGTGAGGAATACACTTATCGAAAGGGAAAGGTGAGTTCCAGCATTCTAGTACTGTAAGCCATCATGTTTCGCTTGTGTGTGTGTGTGTGTATGTGTGTGTTTGCCAGCCATTTCCACATATGATCTTTCTTTATAAATGAGTATCTTGCTCTTGTTGAGGATAATTTCATCGGACCCCCTAAATGTATATCGCCTGATGATTACATGTGCAGTTTTTGATGAGGTAGAGTGCTATTGCGCTGTCCGAAGAAGAATTAGGAACAGACCTACATCCATTATATCAACGATAATTCAATTATTTTCGCTTTAAATGAGTGAGAAAGAAGTTAAGATATGCTTAACTAATTATTTGTTATTTTTCCACAATGAATTAAAATATATCACTAGTTTACTTCAATTAGCGCGCTCATGTTGAGAGTTCTCGAGATGTCAACTAAAAATTCTAATCTTTACAGACCTACATGCACCAAGACTGGAAGATATGTAATAACTCCTTCACACACGTCATACTCTAGACATGCACCAAGACTGGAAGATTTGTAATAACTCCTTCACACACGTCATACTCAAGACATCTTTGGTTTCCTAAAAAATGTGCCGTAATAAATTCATTGAAAGACAAGCATGCTCTCTCTTTGTCTTACGTGTATTTGTCGAATTGAACCTCATTCATGAGCTCCTAGATTTGAGGATCTTCAACTACTTCCTCCAACCGTGGCACCGCTTGTACATGGAAATATGTTTCTGAAAAGTAAAAAAAAATAACTTCATTCGTTTTGTGGTCTGACGAATTGCTTCAGTAGTCCAAGGCTTAGGTGAGATAGTTGAATCGGAATCTTCTTTTGGCCAGATGATGCGGTAAAACTTTATATAAACATTATAAATTTAAGTTGTTGCTGACGAGTTTTTTCTCATGTTTTTTTCTCTATTGCCTCGCAAACACAAAAACT
The DNA here is from genome assembly GCA_963969495.1 of Ceratothoa steindachneri. Taxonomy (NCBI): domain Eukaryota; kingdom Metazoa; phylum Arthropoda; class Malacostraca; order Isopoda; family Cymothoidae; genus Ceratothoa; species Ceratothoa steindachneri. The sequence continues at coordinate 9,459,684 of OZ018329.1, forward strand.
AGAGCTATTGCTACCTTGTAAACCTAGTACTATAAATATGAGCTTTAATAAAGCTAGTCCAATAAATTTAATGGTTCCAAAAGACTGCACGGTTATAAATAAACAAACATTGTTAGCGTTATTACAGCAACATAAATTCAAGTCTCTATATGTCATAGAGATTTGTTCTTGTACTTAAATTCAGTAAGCAGATTATTTATATTGATGTAGGTTTCTATAAATTTCACTGATTGACCCAGTGAAACAGACGAAATCCTGTTACCATTGTTAAATCGTAATGTTTTCAGGCGACTACTTGTTAAGTTAACCAAAGGCAACTTCTCTTTGAATTAAAAAACAATGCTTGGGAACTCGAGAAAAAACGAGATATTCTAACCAAACATACTCTAATCTCAAAGCTTCATGAGACATTGGATTGTTATAGTAAATGAAGCGAAGGGCTTTGCAAAGGAAAAATAAACAGGAATTCTTTCTTCAAGATAGCCTCACTCTTTGTTTTGGGCTCAAGCAAATGATTTTGACTGAGTCCTTACCCTCAGCAGCCTGCAAATTCCTGTATTTTTTACAACAACAATGCAAGTTACTGTATTTATATACAAGATTTTACAATAGAAATTATTGTAAATAAATATGACAATGAAATTACCCAATCATTCTTGTTGAATTATTTTTTATGTAATGTCCTATTATAATTTTAACAGTGTGTGACTGTACTTTCTACAATGACATATATTGTTGCTGGCGAAAACATTAATTTACACTCTGCAGAGCTCCTAGTAAATTACTGTAAAGGCTTCAGTATTTTTTTTACAATGTACCTTTCAATCGAAAGCACTGGTTTCTTTGGACTAATCGAACAAGTAATTGTATAGCATGTAGCGCCATTTTAGTGAAACCAATAACATAGGCCTGCGTTTGAAAATTGTTTTTAGGTTCCCTAGGATTTCTTTGTGGTTTCTTAATGAATCCAACCTCCTGAGCTCAAAAATGAATGTATATTTGTTCAATCAGGTCAGATTTTCTCAGTACAGCATACACATTTTCATTGAGATTACCTCATTTTTTCTGAATTTAAAAAAAAAAAAACTTTCTCTATCTAATAATTCCTTATTACTGTTATATCATATAAACAGGAATACACGTATGTAAACTATAATTCTTTTAATAAACAAAAAATAAAAGAATGCAACATAATAAAGAAAATAATTATAATTTCGAAGAACAGACGCCCTTGACGATTTTCGTTTGTGCCTGTCATCTGGTGCATCACGCTTCAAACACCAACAGTAGTCAGCAAGCATGTTTCCGTTCCATTTACACTGGTACCTGGATTCCATTGTTATTATGTCCTGGTGGAATCTTTGCCCCTGTTCTTTGCTGTAATCTCCGCAGTTGTCGAAAAAATAATCCAGATGGGACTGTAAAAAGTGTATCTTTATAGACATTCGAGCTCCCAAATGTTTGAGACTTGTTAAGAGCTGATTGACCAGGGCAACATATTCTTCTAGGCTTCTTTTATTGCCTAGAAAATTGTTAACTAGAGCTTTGAAAGCTTTCCAGGCATCTTTTTCTATGTCCTTCATTGATGCATCAAATTTCTGATCAAGTTCCTGATTTGAAGTCCATCAAAAATTCCCCCATGGAGCTTAGCGTCACTCATTTGTGGAAATTTTTGAAGAAGAAATTTAAAAGCTTGGCCTACTTTATTAAGGGTTTTGACATAATTTTTCATTATGCCAAGCTTTATATGCAGTGGAGGGAGGAGTATTTTTTGAGGAGGCACTAAAGGTTCAGCTATCACATTGTTTGATCTAATTCTAAATGCTTCTCGTGGAGGCCAAACCTTCTTCTCATAGTGCATACTATCTGCACGACTGTCCCATAAACATAGGAAACAGGGATGCTTCGTGTAGCCTGTTTGAGTCCCAAGCGTAAGAGACACTACCTGAAAAAATTTAGCACGGTATGTAAATTTAGTGTAATATTTCTAAAAACAAATTCAAAGTAATATTTCTTAAAACAATAAGAATATGAATATGTACTGAAAAATCCTGTATGCCGATGCATTAAATCATCGTATTGGAACTAATTGGATATATGTACCCTCTTTGAATGGACCGTAAGGTCGCCTAGGGTACCTTCTTTTCTTGTTGTTACTCCTTGTTGTTATTTTGAGTTTATTGAGTTGTGTTGTATACCTTCTCAATTAGGATGAGTTCCCCATTAACCCAATAGGATGCATTAACCTATAGGGACACACTTCAACAAAAAATATAACTCAAAAATCACTCATGATTTCCAGATTTGCATTCTTGTAAAATGTAAGTTAACAAAAAGGTATATACAAGTATTAACAATTAAAAATGAAAATGTCAATATCAAAAAGCTTAGAAATGCCAAGTGTAAAATGATCTTACCTTTAAGTTACCACATATCCTCCACTTATAGCTAGAGTAATTTATTGCATCCAGCAATTTTTTCATATTTTCATAACTTTCAGTAAGTTGGATTGAATGGCCTATAGGAACGGAAGCTATCTTGTTACCAATATTCAGTAACACAGCTTTTAAACTTCTACTGGAGGAATCTATGAACAGTCTCCATTCTACTGGGTTGTAGGGAATTCCAAGGGCCTCAACAAGTCCTTTAATATTGGCGCAGTATACTAAAGAGCTGGAAGAATGCTGTAAAAAATAGCTTTGAAACTCTTGTTCTCTATTTCTGTACCCCCCTAAATGTTGTTTCTTAAGCTAGAAGATTACTTATAGAAGTCGAGAGCCAAGAAGTTGTGTATTCGCCTTTGAAACCGCCAGATCCCTGGTCAGGTCATTTAACTGAACTTGAGTGAATGGTCTTGCGACCATATCATGTGTGGAAACTTGATAAGACTCAGATGTGTCATAATCTTGGTCAACTTCCATATTAATCTCTTCATGTTCCTCTATATGTTCAGGGAGAGAAGGTATAGGAATTCCTGGGCCATGGGGCAGGGGTTTGATGGCAGAAGCAACATCCGGATATGCCACACTATGTTTATTCTTCTTATTTATACCTGTGGAAAATATAATTGCATATTACATAAAGGAATTGATTTGGAGTTGCAGATAGTACATAAATGTTTAGTAAAGGATATGTTCATGCTGAAGTGAACTATGTTAGTTTTTAATTTTAGGCTAAGTCTTTGCATAATAATGACATTTTCAGGAGCCAGTATAATACAGAAAGCTTAAATACTTAATACAATGCTCACCTTTAAGATTTGTCATGCAAAAATAGCAGTCCGTAGTGTGGTCCTTGCCATCTCTCCACACCATGGGAACACCAAAAGAGAAGGACTTCTGTTCGCCCTGACTCCAGCGTCTTAAACTTATGTAGCATCCCTTGCAGCAGATATGTGGTGCAAAACCATTATCTTGATCTCTTAGCCTTACTCCAAAATATGCATGATACAAAGATTTAATTACAGGAGGGATTGTACTTTGCTGCTCGGGAAAAGTCACTTTGCTGCAAACATAGCAAAATCTGTCGGAGCTATTCTTACATTTTCTGTTCATTTTCAACTCAACCACTATTATTATTATTCTTATTATTATAATGCTAAGCAATTTTTAACCTGCAAAATATAAACCTATTTGCATAATTACAAAAAGTGTACACAAAATTTACTGCGAATAGAGCAGTGCAAAAACTATTGAAATTTGATGTAATATAGGAGATGTATAAACTATAAAATTATTATCACCCCCTGTATCGCAAAAACTGGAGGTGATAAAGAAAAACCGATGACAGATTCGGATTTAGGAGGTCAATTTTATTAAGAAACACTATAGAAAACCTAAGGTACATTTTTGACGCAGACCAGTGTAATAATCCATTTTTACCTCTGAGCTATTTGTAAAAACAAGTAAGATATTCTCATTTCTTTGAATGTAAATCTGGGTATCTCTTTTCTATCTTTATTTCTCCAGTTCTTCTCCTTTTTCACATCTATCCTCTGCTTCCTTTCATCCTTCCATGGCGAAGCTGCCCATCATGACCGTTGTCACAGCAATGCAGCTCCTGCTGGTGATCAGGTAATAAGGCTGGGTAATGGCAGTTATCATAGTCACCATGCACTAGCAGGGAAGGTAGGAAGGTCTTTTGAGTTATTGTGAGGTAACGCCCGTCTAAGCATGGCAGCCTCATGCAAGTAGGTTGCCTCTAAGGTTGACGTTAAATTGATTGATAGCTTACTGCACATAATGTAATTCCAACCCTCCTTTTCCTAACCCCGTCTCAGACTCTTGTTTTCGATTGGCTGTTTCTAATTTGTTGTGGTGATATTTATGTGAATCCTGCCCTACTCTCTGCCACACTGGTCGAGTTCTTTACTCTAATGTTAGAGGGTTACACAAGAATCTCAGAGACCTTACTGTTGTCAGTCGGTCCTATGACATAATTATATGCGCAGAAACTTTGGTTTCACACTATCGCCACAAATCTGAGCTAAAGATAAACGGGGTTCTTTCAGCCCCTGCTTATTCGCCGTAACCCAGGAAATAGTCGGCGGGGAATGTCCGTCTATATTCGTGATGGTTTCTCCGCTCATAGAAAAACTAACTATGAATGTGGCTACCATGAAGTAATGGCCTTGTGCATTTGTACCTGAATCCACAAATTTCATATTTTGGGCGCTTATCGCAACCCCGATTGCGATGATACCATATATGATTGCCTATTAACAGCCATGGCCACTATCCAGTCTGATGATCGCAAAGCAGTTTTTGTTTTTGTTGGTGATTTCAATGTTCACCATCATGAATGGTTTGAGTCTGCATCACCAACAGATATTCATGGTCGTGCAACATATGATTTTGCTAGTGTTTCGGGCTGTTCACAGTTGGTGTTCGGCCCTACTCATCATGCTGGTACTCGTAACTCTCTTGACTTAGGTCTTATGGATGTGCCTGATATTGTTAAAGCGGAAATTAATGCACCCATAGGTACATCCGATCACTCTGCCATCAGTATCAAACTTGATCTTAGGCAACCTGACCTTTCTTATACTATTATGAAGGAGATTTATCTAAAAAACAGGGTTAACTAAAATAATGTTCGTAAAGATGTTTCGAGGATCCGATTAGGGGCCATTCTTTGCAGTGTTAAGCCCATGTCCACTTTCAATGAACATATACTTAGTATTATTTCTCGTCGAGTCCCTGTTAAAAGAATTTCATAACGGTTCAATGATGAAGCCTGGTTTACAGTGGAATGCCAAACAGGCAGCATGCCGCCACTGGTCTCAGCTACGCACAAGAGAACCTTTGAACGAGTATGTTCTAGCAAGATCTCAAGCAGAGAGGATTTATCATGATGCGGAAAGGAAATATCTCAGCTCTGCCAAGGATAGATTGTTAAGCGCCACTGATCCACATAAATGGTAGTCCACCCTTAAATCAGTGGTCTTTGGCTGCAGCTCATCACTTCCCCCACTGCTCTCTGAGAACGGTCAACTTATCACGAGTCCAAAGGAAAAAGCTGATGTTTTAATGAAGCACTTTGACTCTAAACTTAGTAGAGAGCAATTGATTTCTAATCAAGTAATGGCCATTATGCTTGCTCTTAATAAAATTGCATTTCGGTTCAAAGAAGTGGAGAAGCTACTTAATGCTCTTGATCAATATGGGGGCACAGATCCCCGTAAGATATTTCCTTTTTTTTCAAGGAAAATTCTGCTGTAATCGCAAAAAAACTGAGTGCAATATTTAGATGCCTCATGCGATCCGGATCGTTCCCCGAGTGCTGGAGGGTGGCTCACATTACGCCTATTCCTAAGGAAACTCCTTCCCCTGATCCCTCTAATTATCGTCCAATCTCTATTACACCAATCCTTCCTAAAGTTTTTGAGCACCTCGTTGCAGCTCGCCTTTCCCGTTTTCTTGAGAGATCAGGTATTATCCCTTGTAATAAATTTGCTTACCGAAAAAAGCTTAGTACAACGGATGGACTTCTTATGATCTCTCACAAGATCCAGTTAACACTAGACCAGGGGCATGAGGCCCGCATAGTTCAACTGGATTTCTCAGCTGCCTTTGATAGAGTAAATGATAATGGCTTGCTGAAGACGCTAAGAGATATTGGTGTCGGTGGACGGATTTTATCTATTTTAGAGCAATTCCTGGTGGGTCGCACCCACAGGGTTTGTGTTAATGCCAATTTCAGTGAGTGGCATTCGGTCCACTTGGGTGTTACGCAGGGCCGTGTTCTCGGAGCTCTGCTCTTCAACATTTACACTGGTGACCTTTTTAGCACCACAAAAATATTATGTATGGTTATGCAGACGATGTATTAGGTTGAGGAATATGTTTGTGCACATATTAAGAAACAATAATAAATAATGAGAGCAGAATTTGCAAAGGTTAGGCTACGTCTCTTAACAGCGTAGACTATTATGCTTTTGCTAATAGTTGTGTTAATTTAATTTTTGTTCTGTACCCTCAAAATGGAATGTCAAGTTGAAAGAAAGGCGCATTTTCGACACTTGTTGCTATTCCTTTTCAATCGAGACGGAAACAAAGCAAACGCAACAAAAGCTCGTCGCGATATTTGTGCAGTGTACGGAGAAAATGCTTTATCAGAAAGGACAGCTCAATCTTAATGACGAAGAACGTTCTGGTCGCCCCATTAAGTTGGATGAAGAGCAATTGAACGACCTTCTTCATGAAAGTCCTCGTCAATCGACTAGAGAATTGGCTGTACAATTGGGGTATGATCAGAAAACTGTAGAAAATCACCTTCATTCGATCGGGAAAGTTAAAAAACTCGGTGCATGGGTTCCGCACGCTTTGAGCGAAAGCAAAAAACTTCAACGCCCCATGATTGCCGCAGGTTTGCTTGCTCGTCGCAAGGTTACTCATGGATATAAGGACAGATTTCCCCACCGCATCATCACTGGCGACGAAAAAGGGTGTGTTTATGTCAACATGAACCATCGAGAACAATGGCTTAGCCCCCCAAAAAAACACTTCCACGATTAAAGCAAGGACTTAATCCAAGAAAAACGATGCTGTGTATGTGGTGGGATTGTGAAGGCATCATTCTTTATGAGCTCCTTGCGAACAACGAGATTGTCAATGCAGAACTCTACGTTCAACAAATGTATCGACTCACCGAAGCTCTTCGTGAAAAGCGACCCCATCGACGTTATGGAGTCTTTTTGCAAAACGACAATGCTCGTCCTCACATTGCCAATATGACAAAAGACGCCACCCAAACACTTAATTGGGAAATCCTGCCGCATCCTTTATATTTGCCAGACTTGGCTCCATCGGATTTCCATCTATTCCGATCGCTTTCCAACTATTTGCGCGGTGTTTTGTTCAATACTGATGTAGAATTAAGAACCTAGTTAGACGAATTCTTTTAGTCAAAATCCAGAGATTTTTATTGCAGAGGCATCGAAAAACTAGTAGAACGTTGGGAAGAAGTCGTAAATAACAACGGAGAATATATTATTGATTAAATTGCATATTGTTTTCAATTAAAAATGAAGTTTTTCTAAAATTGTTAATGGTAATGAATAAATTTGATAAAACCGCAAGAACTTATTCCTCAACCCAATAACTCTGCTCTCGACTATTGACTCTCCTCACTCTCGCAGCATTGCATGTAATTTCCTCAATGAAGATCTTATATGCATCTCTAAATGTATGTGTATCTCACGATCTCGTACACATTTTCCTCAACATGAACCTTTCCTGTTGATGGTTTAGCATTAAACGATGTGGACGAGCTGGACATTTTGGGCGTTAAATTTGATTCCAAATGAACTTTTGAGTGTCACATCAGATCTTTTGTGACTACTGCTTCGCAGAAATTTGGAATAATGAGAAAGGCCTATGCCACCTTCAATGATGCTTCCGTGTCCACCACTTGCTTTCGAAGCTTTATTCTTCCAGCTTTGGAATATTGTGCCCCTGTCTCGTCGTCTGCAGCTACCTCACACTTGCATCTTATTGACAGAGTATCTGATACTGCCAGCTTTCTTTGTGGCGGTAATGTCCAATGGAACCTTACACATCGCCGGAAGATCAGCAATGTGTGCATGCTCTATAAGATACAATCCAATCCGCATGACTCGCTGTATATTTCCTTGACAAATGGCTTTGTAGCAAGGAGAAACACTGGTCAGGCTTTGGCCCAACATCTTCTTTGTTTTCAGTCTATCAGATGCCGTACTAGCCAGTTTCAGCGTCGCTTTCTGCCAAGTGCCCATCATTGGAATTCCTTGGACGAAGAGACTTGTGTATCGAATAGTGTAGATGCCTTCAAAAAGAAAGCTAATAAGATCTTGTGTTCATCATGAGCCATTATCCTGTTATTTTGTTATTTGTTGTCTTTTCTTGTTTAAATATTATATATACAGTATATTTTGTTTTGTTTGAATGTTGCTATATACTGTTTTTCAATTTTTTATTTAATTTTATTACTCAATTTAATTTAACTGAATCTATAAATGACTGGAAGACTTGCGGTTTTTCTTTACCCATCTTTTTCCGGTTTGTTCTTCTATCCCACTTCCTTTTTCTCTTACCATCGTTCCCGCTTCGACGTTGCAGGTGTCCGGGGATTGCTAATTGCAATCTATAGTGCTTGCACTCTTCCCGTTCTACCTGTTTCATCTTGTGTAATAATAATAGTAACATTTGGAGCAGTTCCATTTTCACCTTAATCGGGAACTATCTATGTACCTTTCATTTAGACTTATCTTAAGCTTTTACACAATATGAGATACAATTGTACGTGCGAAAATGGAAGGTAAAAGTAGGCCTTTGAAATGAATTATGTCATATTTAACCAAATCGAGCCAATATGAGGATTTAAAAGGATGTAAATTCAGTGAGTTCGAATGTTTCCCGAAGCAGCATCCTTTGCCATTCTTATTTATATGCTTTGTGAATGACTTTCTACATGACATGATCCTATAGCATTAAACTATCTATAAACTTCAGCACCATAGCAATCTTGTGCAAACCAAACTTACTTCATTCATATCTTACGCAAAATTTGTCAGACACTTTCAAATAAGACCATTTACTTTGCTCTCAATCACTCTCACCTCTCCTATAAAATTGAAATGTGGGGTACCTATTTATATATAGGACTTAAGAAAACGTATACAAACTATCTTAATATTTTATCCTGCATCTAATCGACTCATATTTGGCACTCACGAAAAATGGATACCCTCAACTGAGACGTGATTTCTCTAAATCTCCAAATTAAATTAATTACTTACAATGACGAGGCGCTCTGTTACTTATCAAGATGTCAACGTCAGTGATGGACGCCCAGATAAGCTCTTCACAGTCAAGTCATCTAATACCTTGGCCCAAAATGTTAAAAATAATCTATTTAATCCAGCATAAGTTTAATTACTTACGTTGGGCTTCCCCCTCATAAACTTGCTTACGGTCTTTGACTCATTTCCCTACACTCAGACAACTCTCCGCATATTAAGGTATCCCTTCTTTTTTTTTACTTAACCTCTCCTCGTATATGTTAAGTTTAAATATCTACTTTTATATGACAATTTCTAAATTTAATTAAAAAAGACGGCTCATTCAATCCGATCACTTTAAGCGCTATACGTTCTAGTAAGCTATTCATTCATAAAGGAGACAAGGCAAGCATAAGTCGAAATGGAGGAAAAATGGGATTTTTCACGAAGTTTATTTTCTTATGGAAGTTATCAAGAAAAGTGGAATCATATTTTAGTTGACACATTGACAGGTGAAGAAGAAGTGGCACCAAATAAAGAAGAAATATATGCCTGAATCGGACTGATTTTAGATTTCTCGTGTTTCCGATTCACAGGGTATCACCCCAAAGCGGTGATCTCAGAATTTTATTGCCGTTTACCATCCTTTTTTTATCTTTTGCATTTTCACTCTGTATTTAAATCAAAACATAACCTGACTACCAGAGAGGTGCCATAAAAGTTAAAAGTAGGGAGAAGTAAACTGCTGAAGGTGACCCTTTTGGGGGGGCCAGAGAAAGGGTGCAGTTAGAGGTAACGAGTACAAACCTGACTGCAGGATCACCTAGGGGGTTATAGAAATTTAAGTAGGCTGGTAAGGCAGTGTGCACTCACAAGTAGGCAGGATATCTAGAAGTAGGATTATATAGAAGGCTTATCCAACTAGAGGAACTGTGATAATAACTTCCATATTTTACTAGAAGGCTACCACTACGATTAAGTCCTAAGGAAACTAAACGAAAACCACACGATACCGCTCAAATTAGATTCAAGGATCTTCAAATCGCCCTTATCAGATGCATAAAAACATTGAATGGATTCTTTGTCATATACGCAGATAATAACGACGAGGAAGTCCTGTTCTGATCACCATGAAATATTACCCTAAATAAGATAGACTTGAAAGCTACAGTTTTCTCCTAGATTTTAGCCAACCAAAGCATCTTGTGCTGCAAGGTTGAATAATGGGTAGGCGAACAGATCAGGCAAGAACTAAAACAGGAATTTCAAGAACAACAACCTGTGCTGAAAATACACGACATCATAAATTCAGGGAACATACACACGTCTTTATAATCGTGGTGCGAATTGACCGAGATCGCAACCAACGCCTTTGAAAAAGGACTGTTCATATAAAGGATGAGGATACTGACAACAAACATACAGAGGCTAATAATTTAATATACAGATGTGCTTCCGTTGCTACTAAATAGAATATCACACTGCCACCAACTGCCCAAACAAAGATGAAGAAACTTGCTTAGAATACAGTGGACCCCACCCATTGGAGCAGCGAGTGACATCAATGAGTACACCAACAGTGCCGGCAGCAATAGAATGATGGCAATGTCATGCCCGAAAAAGGGATAAACTATCAGAAAGAAAAAAAACAAAAGGCCAAACAAGAATAGAAGCAAATAAAATCTTCTACTCAGCAGCAGAAAGGAATACCAACCAGACCATACAAATGAACATCGATGGAACCCTGAATGTTAAAATCCTAACGTGCATTCTGCACTCACACGTTATGAATATAGCACAGTCAGGCAAATTCGCAACTAGACTAAATTCCATGCTAAAGGAAAACGGACTCGAACCAATCAAATTCCAAAAAGAAATAGATTAATCTGCCATGTTTTGTATAAAGATCTAGGAGGAAACAACACTTATTCAAGAAACAAAAAGAAAAGAGAACACAACCGAACAAGGAATGGAAACAAAAAGCGATGAAACTGAAACGGAAAATAGCACAGACAAATCAGACATAGAAGATGCCCTTGAAACCAGACCCAAGACCCTAAAACATAAAAGAAAACTACCAGGGACCAAGCTCCGCGAGAAATAACACCCGCTTCATCGACCACTAAATGCGAATCAGCCAAAAAGCAAATTTCGGCAAGAACGGAAAGAAAAGAGGAGACAGTGAAGAAAAGGTGCCGTAAAAAAGAGCTCAGTAAACTTCACTCTCTCAAAACACATCAATCGTTAAAGTCCAGCAACAATAATGGAAGGAGGAAAACTACGAATATTACAAGTAAATACCAATGGATGGAATGATAAAGAAAGCATATTTGTAAACATATTTAGAAAAATCGATCCTTATCTAATATTAATCTCTGAACATGGGGTAAACCTTGAAACGGAAAACATTAAAATACGGAACTATAACATAATAGCAGGTAGTCTTACGGACGATTATCATGATGGTGCAGCAATAGCTATCAAAAGATGATTGGACTACAAAACGCATCAAGGACTAATCCAATTTTACCTCTCAATCGAGGTAAAAATTAAACTATGAATCGTAATAGCTACCGGGTATCAACCGCCTCGACTCCAACATCTACCAATAAATAGATTGTGAGGATATTTAACAATAGACTATTAATCTTGTTTATGGTAGATTTAAATGCAAGATGCGCAGATACCGGATACAGAAGAACTCACAAGCTGGAACCTACTAACGAACCTTAATAGAAAGAAAGATAATCAGACGGCTGAGACTGGACTTCTCAACGTTAATCATAAATACAACAGCAACAAATAATAATTTACCATTTAACTATCATATGGAACCTGTAGATATTATCTATAGCTATCATACCGCAAAACTACTCAACATTCCGCAGTAAGCAATTAAGATTACCGCTAAAAAATGGAAGGCATACCGCATAGTCGAGCAGGCAAACTACAAATAGGAATTAGGCAATTACGGGCCAAACGGACTCAATGAAGCAACACTTGAAGAGATCAACGACGAACTAAATAGAATATGGAAATACATACAAACAGCAAACAACAATGCAATCCCAAGAACCGCTTATAAAGCACTTAAATACTTTATATGGAACCCGGAGATGAAAGCAAAGAAAACGGAAATAAGATTATTAAATGGGGATATAATAAGAAACGGACCAATAAGGGAAAGATACTTAAACCTGGGAAAGAAAAAAAAGAGAACTATTAAGAGACATGACTGTCAAAAAAGGAATATTGGGATGGAGCCGTTGAAAATATTGACAACGAGCTAACGCACCAAAAATATTTAAATTTTGCACTAGTGTTTACTGGATTTTGAAAGAGCTTTAGAATAGGCAACAATTCGGATTGAATGTTTTGGAAAAGTTAAATGCCTTCTCCAAACATGCTTTGAGAGGAGTTGACTTCCAAATTCCCTCACAGATGGTTGGTAGTTGTAGGAAGGGATTAATTTAATCTCTGAATATTTGACAATGAAAGTGTTAAAAATTTGATAAAAGGAATGAGTTAAAAAAAAATTTGCACGTTGTAGCTTGAAAGGAATATTACTGATTTGAAAGTATGTACAAGGGAACTTAATTTTCCTGTAACGTAAAACATTTGACGATAAATGTATAAACCAAGACAAAACAGTGAAACTAAACACTGAATAGATTCACATAATAAGCCTGAAGTAACTTACCGTTAATATACACACATAATCACAATATTCAAATATATAAGAAAGTGATGTGATGAAAATGATAAAATAAAATGAAAAGAAATAAGAAGTCGTCGCAGTTCCTCCTCTTCACCCTGCATTAGAGGTGAACCAAAAAGACGTTTGTCTGTATAAGGAGGTCCCGTACTCCCCTACTAGAGGGAACAAGCTTAAGATCGAAGCCCCTCCCCCCATGATACCACCCGTCCCAAATATGCATCCACTTTAAGTCAAACCCAAGGAGGAGGTGGGAGGCATAAATACATCCCAAGTACTCCCCAAGGGAACTGTGGAATCCAGTCACATCTGTACCAAACTAATCTAAAGGTGCAAGCTTGTGGTGGCAAAGTGGCGCCATCACCATTACCATCTTACACGTTCAAATCAGTTCCAAAACTTAAGAAAGACATTTTTATAGGTGTTAAATAGACAGACAAAGAGGGAAGACAAAGGAAACAAGGGTAGATAAACGTAGACGGAGTGAAGGGAAAATCTACAGGCCGAACTTATTTTCTATATAGAGAATAGTAAAGGAAGTTAAATTGATTTTTTTTTGTGTTGTCATCATTAGCTTTTGTTTACCATTTCAGTTTATTCAATTTATTCTTCTATTTCATCTATCTATCCCTCGCATTCTCTCTTTTTTTAGTGAAAATTCATTTTTTGGTTACACAGGATTGCTTTCTCTAACAATAAAAAATCATGCCCCGTAGTGTGATTGCACAAGGATACCAAATAAATAAAAGGGAAAGTTAAGTCAGTCAAGTGTCTCACAAGAGAGATTACTTAATCACAATACATTTTCAATATTTTCTTCGATTCTAGAACGTGTACATATTTCCGAGACTATTAACTACTAATAGTTTTGTAACCCAATAACCTCTCCATTCGCTCACGGAAACACTTCTTTTAGTTACATTTTCCCTATTTCTAGTTATATTACAAGAATATCATATTGTTTTAATCTGAGATTTGCAAGGCTATGAAGGCATAAATATACTACTGAGATATTTCTAGAATTTACCTAACGAAATTCCCTGATTACCTCCCGGGTTAGTGAAGGAGCAAATAATTGTGTAACCATTTTTGTGCGCGGATATAACTACAAATACCCCAGACCGAAACAGACATGTGGTTGCAGGTTGTGTGTTGGGGGGATGAAGGCACTATAGGAGCAAACACGAGCTGGGATCTAAAGTGTCGCTTTGATGCTTTTGCAATGCCTTGGTATCGGTCATATTCCCGCCGATCACGACAGGCCGCCGAGTCTTGGGTATTGCGCGGAGTCAATTTTGTCCACTTGCGCTATATCCCCATAGTCAATTACACCAACTATCTTACTATTACACATTCAACACATCAATATTTTGATTAAGAAATCAGTTAATTGAGTTTACAGTCCCCCCACCCCTGATGGTTAGTTGGTTGTTAATGGAAAACGCACTATTTCACTCCACCCTTACCTTTCTCCAACTAAGACCACCCTTCCTGCTGGCCGTAGTCTTACTAATAACTGATCTTTCTATCTTTGTGGTGGTTTCACCATCCTGTAGGGGGGTTCCGAACAAATGAAACGAAAGGGTAAACTTAATACATAAATAAAAATTTATGTCCTACTTTTGGACGCTCTGAATGCTTTAAGAATTAGATATCATCGTCTTCTTATTATTCAACCTAAAACAAGGAATTATGCAAGATTTCAAGCTAATTATATAGCATAGTTTGTATCTCGGACGAATTATGTGAAATCTATATATATAAAAATATAATGAAAGAAATCTATGCTCATTGTGACGTCATAATATGAAGTAGATGTACATCGCATTCTCCAAACAAAAAAACAACCCTAGGCAAATCTAACATAACCTAACCTACCCTACCCTATTCTTAAAAGAGGGTGGGGGTAGTTTAAGAATCAGACAACTTTGTCGCGACTTTAGATAAATGCGATTCAATACGTCATATTATGACGTCATAATGACTATAGATTTCTTCTTTATATTTCTTGAGAATTCCTTGAGCTAATTTACGCGATATAAAACAATTCATAAAAAAATAGCTTTTGAAGGATGTATGCTCTTTGTTTTTTATTGATACGAAGAACTTACCTACATTACAAGACAATGAATGTTGAAGAAGACAGGATCGTGGAGCATCTGGTGGTACCTCTTAGATTTCATTGTTAGAGACAGTATCTAGGAGAATCTGGTGGTACCTCTTAGATTTCATTGTTAGAGACAGGATCGTGGAGCATCTGGTGGTACCTCTTAGATTCCAATATTAAATACAGAAAAATGGATCATCTGGTGGTAACGCTTTGATTCCATTGTTAGAGACAGGATCGTGGATCATCTGGTGGTACCTCTTGGATTCCAATGCTAGACAGGATCATGGAGCATCTGGTGGTAACACTTGAGTTCCATTGTTAGAGAAAAGATGGTGGAGCATCTGGTGGTACCTCTTGGATACCAATGTTAGAGACAGGATCGTTGAGCATTGGTGGTATCTCTTGGATTCTAATGTTAGAGACAGGTTCGTTGAGCATTGGTGGTATCTATTGGATTCTAATGTTAGAGACAGGATCGTAGAGCTCTGGTGTACCACCTGGGTTCCATTGGTAGAGACAGGATCGTGGAGCATCTGGTGGTACATCTTGGATACCAATGTTAGAGACAGGATCGTTGAGCATTGGTGGTACCTCTTGGATGCCAATGTTTGAGACAAGATCGTGGAGCATCTGGTGGTACTTCCATTGTGAGAAACAAAATTGTGGAGCATCTGGTAATAACCGATGAAAAATGAAAGTAATATAAGCAACTATGTGATTTTCCTACAGGTCCTGAAAGCGGACAGGTTTTCACTATAGAAGGAAATTCGGTTAAGAAGAATTGCGTGCCCCCTCGTTCACGAGAGGGTGTGTGCCTTATACACCTTTGCTCTTTTCCTTATTTTATCCCGGTGGTAAAAATGCAGTCAATGAGTTATTTCTCTTATTTCAGAGTTACTGTAATGAGAGAACTGTTTAAGGATAATAAGGAACGGGTCACTATATATTTACAGTACTCAAAACGCGATAATTGAGTGAAAATATTTCTTTCGTAAACTTCTTGCATTTCCACTTCAGTCCCCATTTCAATCCCCATATCCACCTTCCTAATTCCAGCATCTGTTCAGGAAGTATATTTGTTCTGTCAATTTCCTTTTTAATTCCTTTTAAGTTACTCTTCAACTTGTGTCATCTTCCTACCTAATAAACATACATAGATGACTGATTCGGATAAATAATCCTCAATGACAAGAAGCAAGGGTTCTTGAATTCCGAATTCGATCTGGGGAATAAAATGTTGCACAGAGCACCCCTTGACCTATCCCTCAAACCCTCAATCTTACGTATGAATTCTTCTATTAAATGATATACAGCTTCTGACGTCTACCAAAGTAAAGACTTAACATCATAAAAGACTTGAAAGTAAGAAACCTTTTCAGAAGAAACTTTCCCCCTCCTCTAATAGAAACTTTGCACACACCGCCGATTGTATCAAATGGAATTTGGAGATAAAACTGATTGACGAAGATTTGAAATTAAAAAGTTGCCTGAAACCTAACAAGGTCTGCTGACTAACAAGTCGCATTCTCTCACTTATTCTGATTTATGATCCTACGACCTTCAAAATATTGAATAATTCACAGGTTAAACTTGGGAGGACCTTAGCAATTCTATGATTTGAAAGAGAATAATGGTTTCAAGTTTCATTAGATTCGGACAAATAGTTATGATGTTATTTCCAAAACAAAATAATTCCGGAGCTAATCATGGGAGTTCCTTGTAAATTATATGATTAGAAAGAGGATGTAAAACAACATAAGAGTTTCAAATTTCGTTAGAATGGGCAGAATAGTTATGATGTTATTGTCAAAACAAATTAATTCCCTGGCTAACCTTGGGAGAACTTTGTCAATTCTATCAATCGAAAGAGAATATAAAACAACATAAGGGTTTCAAAATTCGTTAGAATCGGCTGAATAGTTACACTGTTATTAAAAAAACAATATTAAGCAAAACGGACCGACTGACCCACCTAAAAGGGGGTCGGTCGCAACTAAAAGGGAAGATTGGAGAGATGCGATGATACACTTGACTAAAGTGAGTTGATGGGGTATTGCTTTACATCAATTCATAAACGAAGTTTGTAATTAATGAAAAAATCTAAATATATGTCTAAAAAAATATGCGTTAATGGCTACCTGGCTATAAACTTCAGATTCTTAACGGGGTTTTATATTAGATCATCGTAGTAACAGATCTCCGTTTCCTAATATAACAAAGGAAATAGATATACATTGCTCTTTTCTTTATTTCTAAAATACCTGAAATGGCATCTGAAGGAAATTTCTAATTAAAAATCTCATCCTTTGGTTAACATCTACTTGCAAAAGCATTTGGGATTGGATATCTTTTCCATTACCATGGAGATAAAATATTTTCAGAGATTATAATTAGGGTGCCCTAAGGACCGTATTTCTCGAACAGTGGTAATCTCCCCTCCCCTTCCACACACTTATTGAGGCGATTATTATGTATATTTACACCCACGTATAAAAGAATGAATTAAAAAGAGGCGTGGTTGCGATGTGGGTCTTTCACACGTCTAGTCGTTTTCTGCTCTATAACCGTTCATTCATTTAAACTATATTCAATTGTGGGGAACAAGGAAGGGAGGAATGGTAGGTATAAAGTGGCGGGGAGCGTAAGTTGAGGAAAGAAAGGTTTCTCAAAGAGCCAGGACACTTCAGGTGATTATTTAATATATTTGAGTAATTCAGAGTAAATTTTTCTTTTAAAGTTTAACTTATGAACACAAAATTTAGTATACTCTTAAATTGCATAATGGTCAAAGTATTTTGAAGTCTATATCTCGTTTCTATTTTAGATGTAGATACTCGTACGTTTGCAGATACTTTAGCAAATCTTCCTTTGAAGCTCGGTACGGATCTAAGAAGTCTTCATTAAAACAAAAACGTTAATTTAAATGGAGAAGTTACATCGTAAATAAAATACCGGAATTTCTTTTAAGGTTAACATTCATTGGTTAATATATGATGGATAATGCCCTCTCTGCAGCATCTTTGACCATTTGCGAGGGAAATTTCGTTGCATTTGTCGCTTTCTATGGCACACAGCTCGCAATGCGTAAATGATGTTCTTTTTGCTCCCTGGCCGTGGATAGAGGACGTTAATGGTAATAAATTGCTTGAGAAATCGTATCATATAACAAAAGTTGTGATTAGAACTGAGCAAATAAGTTCTGGATCTTTGAAAAGAGGTGTAGATTAAGGCTTCTCTTTGCCTCGCATAATAGGAAAGATTGTAGGGAGAATATGTGTATTGTATTTAGAAAATAATACAAATAGGTGATAGAACGAACGCCTTCTTGAATTGTATTCCGACATGTGGTGTTTTGGGGTCATTTGATAAAAACACTGAACACTTTCTATTATAAAAGTAAGGCGGGTTTGAGAGTGAATTGTATAGCATAGACCGAGTTGTCTACCAAAGATATTTAATTTTACTCTGGCTTTTTAGTGTTTATAAAAGGTAAAATGCGAAAAGTATAAATGAAGATTAATAGAAAAGGTGTAACTTTGGTTTGAAAAAGTATAACTATTAAGTAATAAAAAACTAGCTATATTCCCAAGAATTTGCGTTAGTATCATAACGTAAGAATAAACTTAAGTAAATGATTCAAACGCCTGCAAATGTATTAGAGAGCAGAAGGTCAGAAATTGAATGCACAAAATATGACCTATGTTATTGAACCCAGACTGAATCCTAATTATATATATTAAGGTGAAGGTGACAAAGATGTTGATGGAACTCACTGAGCATTACATACAACTTAAAGTTTTAGAAAGGAAGATTTTTAAAGCTATTTATTTTTTTTTTAGACTACCCTACTCTTACAGGGGGCATAGTTACCGAAATTCCACGCAGATCTTTAAAAAAAGCAGTGAAATTGGACCTTAAAATATGTAAAAATGAAGAAATGAGTAAAAAATTGCCTAATCTTTTAGAGATATTGGGGCACGTTGGGAAAATGACATGCTTTCAGCCATTAACAGAAGAGAGTGTAATAAATTAAAGTGCAAAACCCGCAGTGGCTGTATGCGGTAAGCATAGCAATGGTCAGCTTCCTTCACACTGCCTGAACATACCTATGGGCAGAGCTGTAGCAACCTCCCCCCGACCTCTCCCGCCAAGTGGGGCCCCGGCTCTTCAAGGGGCCTTACTGGGACCCCCCAAATTATTTTATTAATGAAAATATAAAATTTTCGAATAAACTGTAAGTATTCCGCAGCATTGCGACTGCTGAGAATAGTATTTGGCGAGCTTGGCACTACTTAAAATGTATGAGATATTGTTATGGGGGCCACACAATGTTTATTGGGAGAGGGGGGCACTAGACATTGCTACGGCTCTGCCTATGGGACACACCCCCTTCTTGCCAAGCATTCGACTGTAGCACCTAATCAATCGAACCGCCCTAAATGAACAATTTCTCTTGCTGATTTCACCCTTCACTTTTGACGTTACATAACAAGAGAATTCTCATAGACTTGCCAGGAACGCGCCATATTTTATAGCTGTTGAGTAAAATACAATTAACACCCTTTCTTGTAGGATTATTAGGTTTATTTATCAGATACAATTACTTGATTGGCTCAATCAGGAGCGTCTAATTTGGCCTGCTTGATGCCGTTTGAACGAGGTTAATTAATGCTATAGTAACAGGATGAAGAGACGAATTTGAATAACAAGGACTAATAATTAAATAAACATGATGATTTATGATTTGTTTTGCTATTATAGACTTTCATGCAGTTTCGCTGTATTATAATAACATTAGTACTGGTATTTTAGTTTGCCATATCTCATTATCACCATCAACTTGCTTCACACAAAGTAGATTTGGTATTCATCTGCGTCATTCTTTGCATATCGCACTCATCGCAGGAAGGCGGTATGGGTATCCTAAAGGACCCAAATAAGAGTGTTTACCCAATACACTTAAAAAATGATATAATGCCTCTTTTGGCTTTTATTTAGGCAATGATAATTCATAAAAATCTCCATTCCTTACATCAACTCAATTGTTTTGCTTCATTATTTTAACATTCCATGTTACTATGTCTGACTTTGAAGGGTTTAATTATTATTTATTTAATTATGGCTGTTTGGATCTCAATGCAAACAGAGACAAAGCAATCAAGCGAGGTTGTCTGTGAAATGAGAGAGCAATAGCAGTTTTCCTGGCCTTTCCTTTGAAGGCTCATCTTAGGTAGACTTCATTTCTGGGGATGATTATAGTCAAACCCTTGTGTTTTTTTTGTAGTTTAGGGTCTTTATTGGTTTTGTACGTTGCTGATGGAAATTGTTTAATGTTTTTAGTCAATTTTATCTACTATTATGGGGGTCGCCAAAGATCTAACTGCAGCAAAAATTGAAAAAAGGCATATTTTTTAGGCCAAATCAATTAAAACTAAAAAAACCAATAAAAGACAAAAACTAAATATCCATATGGCTCGGCCAGGGGCGGTACGGAGGGATCCCTTCAAAAATTAAAATAAGTAAAAAATATAGACGAGCTCGGCCCCCTCTAAATCCTCAATAACACCACACTCCCATCTGCAGGTGAAATTTCCAAGAAATTGAGCAGACGGTAGTGACTCCGCACGTCACGGTAATCGCTTATATATGTACTACTCAGAAGCCCCCCAGACTAGGATATTCAACCAAAGAAGTGTCATACCTTGTGGGAAAATAAGCAATCTTAAGAAAAAAGTTCAGCAGAGCGCTCCAGCCGAGGACACTACGTTCCGCGAGTGTTTCCGATTGGGAAGCGACAAAAAAATAACATAACACCGTCGAGATGTGGAGGATAGGTCTACGAGGGAAGTGACGTTAGTTTGGAATATAGGTTCATTTTTGCGAGCGCTAACTCTCATTATCTTTGCCATAAAACTTGTGAGGCTGCCATTGAGGTCAGTGCGTGGAAAAGCGAAAGGCACGTCCGGCTACTAATTCTCTGACGGCAGCCTTGCCTTTCATCAGCGCGTTCTTTACAAACACCTCATACGTGTTTTAGAAGCTTTAGAAGAATCTGCGTTTGAATAATTCACAAAGATGACGTATATGGTGACATCCGAACAGAATCATGCCCCCTCTCCCACTGGTGCAAGAGTAACACCCAATTTTGAAGGCGTTTCCAAGCCCAGAACCAAAGGTTTAGGTCATGATTGGCCTCTATCATTGGCATAAACACCGTCGATATCGAGCGCGGGCGAAATGATAGCCGTTGCTCGCCGCTCGAAACAATAAAAATGCTTTCTAACACGTACTACATTGGGTCTGGTGTAAAGTCAGTGCTACCCCACTCGTCTAGTATGAGGTAGTATTCAAGGGACGTGTGGAAGGCACCAGTTACCCAGCGGAGAAGGGTGAAGAAGATCGATTCCAAATTCTGCAATAGCTGCTCGTATCCAAAGACATAAATCTCCCATCCATAGTCGATCTTTAAGAGGAAAAAGGAGCGGTAAAGGATAAGAAGGCTTCTTTCCCCGCACCTTATGTGATGATCACCACAGAACATAGAACGTCAATGACTAAGGTACAAGATAGATTAAGCCTGCTAATATGCTCTTTCTAGGTGAAGCTTAGGTAAAATACAATACAAAGGAATAGTTGTAAGTAGACTACGTCCGGCCGATAACCATTTAAAAACAAGTCGAGTTCGGGAAGTTGCCCGTGAAGGCATCAAAAGTGCATTAACTTGGTATGAGAAAAAGAAACCGGAATTCCGTAGGTTTCGGTATGATCTGAGACACGGTTTAGAGCGAGCCTGTTGAAACCAGTGCTCCACGGTAAGCATCTAATCTGTGATAAAAGAGATCGAAAAGAAGTTTACGTATGTAGATGGTTTAGAGAACATTTGCTGAATTGCTCATGTGATACTGTTGACATTCACGGCAAAGAGAGTGACGCTGAGGAAACTTTCCTGCGGTACCCCCTTCTTGTGCAGTCCCGAATCGTATTTGGTCCCGCTCGCCAGTACGCGGAATCCACAATTTCATTTTAGCAGAGGTAATGTTGCTCGAATTGTGGACTCCTTTCAAACTGTTGTTTCTTATTTGTAAACGCATTAAATCACTTATAACTTATTTAACTAGCCCTGGCTAAGATGCACCCATTAGCCGTTATCCTTGATGAATTGCACCGACCGGATTTGTTTCCCAGAGAGATCCAGTACTTTTTGTACCTACAGGTTTTGTCACACTTGTGAATGTATGTGACATGCTATGAATGTTTTGATCTATGCCTGATACGTGGGTGCAAAGAAGCAGATGTTTGTATCGATTGTTGCAGTAAGTTATTTATATGTGTACTATGGGTTACTGACTGCACAGGATCCAAGCCATGATGACCGGTATGTTACATGACGAAGATTTTTATTCTGGTTTGATATTTTGGGGTATAACATGAGGAGGTTGTTTGTAACCAGAGATTAGGTGCTACTTTGTGGACTTTATTGTGGGTTGTGATGGCAAAGTTACCTGAAGAGGTTTTTTTAGTAACTCTTAATAGTAAGTTTGTCTTTTTTGTCCATGCTTTGAGTTGGGGGAGAGGGGGTTATTGCATGAAATGGTATAATGTACTTTGATTTTATATCTTATGGTGAAATTGATTTACGCTTATGTCTAGATAGAGTGTGAAAGGCATGACTTTGGTTTCAGTGTAATTGATTATTACTCGTAAGTTTCTCTAGTTACATCATTTGGCTAGGCAGAATGGGTAGTTTGGTGCTTTGTGCTAAATTTATCGGATGCAAGATTGTGTGACCAGGACGTAGGAATATATTCGAGGGAGGAAGCGATCTCCTGTTTGTCATTGTGGATAATATATTTCTGGGATTGCCCTAATGTGGTCAACCTGAGTGCTTGGAGTAGCTTCATTTTGGGGTCCACTTTGTTTGTTGTGTTTCTTTTGTTATCAGGATCTTAGTCCTGAATTCAATGTGACACCGAGCATTGTTAGTATCTTATTTTTATGAGTCTGGGTGTTTGATAGGGTGAGCCAGGAGTTGTACATACTTCTGTTTGTGTGTTTGGAAAAGAGTCATGGAAGATTTTGAAGGTTGTTGATGGCATCAGCATAGGTAAAGAACGTGGTGTTTGGTTTTAGAAGATATATTATTGAGGAAACAGTTGACAAGAGTTTGGGATGGAATGGATCTTTGCGGACCTCCATTGTTTATATGATGTGTCTGTCGCAGTTTGCTGTTGTGTATTACTTTTGTTTGTTGACCGATGAGGAGGTGGCAAGCAATTTTTTGTAGTTGTGGTCCTGGTATTTTGTTGACCATCGCTTTCTTGAGTCTCCGTCCACCTCTATTTTTATTCCATACAAAAGCATGCATATAGGTATCAAATTGTTAAAAAAAATCGCAAATAATCCAGAGATATGGAGGTCTCGAAGAAAGGAATCAGAAGGAGGTCCTCCAGTCCTTCATGGTCTAAATATACAGAATATCAATTGTTTATATATGGTCTACTGGCATTGGCTAATGTCTGCTAGGTTTTTGTCGAGCGATCATAACTTAGATTTGATGTTTTTTAAGAAAATTTATGAAAGGTTGGGAAGATTGAGATGGCCATATTATCTAAGAAAACTCTCTCTTTTAGAAAGCGACGCACAACAAGAAAATGTATTAGGTATTAACAAGAATACCTTTCGCTATAGGTCATGAATCGCCCAGTTGGCCACACTATGGAACACATTCTAAAGTGCAGCACCAGGCCTCTCAGTCACATCTACGAATATCATATTCCTATTTGCGCGTGGTTGTTTCCATGACACTGGCTTAGTAATTAGGAGTCGTATTAAACTTTGTAACTTAGTTCATCTATTGTCGGTTTTAAACACCTTATAGCTTAGTTGGCTTCAAAGAATTGGAAGCAACGTAATATTAACGAAGCCTCAAGCCTTCACCAAATTGTTTTTAATGCAAATTCAAATGATGGCTGGAAGACAAAGCGTTATTTATTTTATTAGCCGTAATTAATGACAATGCATTTGTAAAATTAGGAATATTACTCCTAATTCTTTAGTATTTCAACATTTGCGTAGATAGTATTGCGGACTTTCTCCTTTGTATTAGTATAGAAGAGGAAAAGTACATCTACCAGTCGCCTATCAATAGTCCACATATATGAAGGGTATCACCCAACGTTTCTTTGCCCTATAGGCTGCCAAGTACACCAATATACCTTGCAATAGATAAATATCACTATAAAAGCATATTGGCGGTCGTTAAAGTGGCATGAAACTTTGGGATACCTATCCCAATGTAGCATCGAGCTGCTTGGTGCAACTGGACGTGATAGAATCCCTGGCGAAAATCTTTTTAATTGCTTCATCATTATCAAGTATTCTTGAGAATACTTTATTAATGTTTGGTAACTAGAAGCTTTCTGCCTTGTATTTCCCTTTCAATGTTGACATGTTCGCACCATTCGCGTCATACTTTTCGGCTCTGGCACTGCTATCAACATATGTGCACGCAAGTTATTTTAAAATAATAAGTAATTATTGTTTGTGACTATTTAAATTCATAGTCACTCAAAGACCACCGGTTTCGCAACTAATGCAGGGCGTGATAGAAAAGTTGAAGCACAAGACACATTTCGAGTTACTAAGGGAGGGGCATTTTTCGATCAAGCCAGATTTTCAACTGTTGGGCAAAATACATAGAAAACAGAATCACCCAGGCAGCAAAGATGACGCAGGGCTACAATAGCATGGAAGCAAAGCCAGAGTGCAGCGGTATAGTGCTATGATAGGCTTCATAAAGATGAAAGTGACAGGAGAGCATTAATGTAATATATAAGTAGATGTAAGTAAATATGATTAACCAATGGGGCGGGTAGTTTAGATCGCGAAGCAGAGAAGTTGCAAGGGAAACTGTCCAAGTTACATTAGTACAAATATAGTTTAATTGAGTAAGAAATAAAAGGTAAGAGCGAAACCCTCTGAGAGCAGTTTCAGTGAGAACCAGGAATTCATGGAGGTGGTGAAGAATAAGAGTTCGACTTATAGTGCAAAACGCACCGAGAATTCCAGATTACCAGAATGGAAGGCAAACCAGCGTCGGCCGCTAAGAGAAGGAGATTCCTTGCTTGGGGAAGAACTGATCCAATGGTGTGTCATGTTTTATAACCAAAATTAAAGATTTCTTTGGCGTAAGAGGAGAAAAAATGAGCTAGAATTCGGGCTAACACCAGCTATTCAAACACATTTGGGAGGAAGGCGAGTTGAGAGAAAGGGGAACAACAGCGTGATTGAGAAAGATTGGTACTATTCCAGACGAGAGTGGTGAGGTGTTTAAAATACAACGATCAATGAGGTACTTAAAAAAAAAGAAAGAGGCAATGGGCTAAAGACTGAAGGGTATAAATTTAGGGTAGAGCAAGTCTATTTTGTGTGGGGAGTGAAGTTAATTCCTTGGGGAACACTGGAGAAAGAGAAGGAAATTCGTTTGAGAAGTATAAACATAGAATGTGCTTGAGAGCATTCGAACTCTCTTTTCTAAACGACAATTCAGCAAGGGATAGAGGAGGAAAACCTGGTATTTGAGAAGGGCATAGAGATTAACAGGTAGCTAGAATAAATTTAGTTTTTTTTTGTTTTCTACGTAGATACGGCTGTTGTGAGCATGTGCGCGTGAAGACTTTATGAATCAGTGTAGGTGTAGCAATAGAATATGCCTTTGAGGTGAGTTCTGTCTGTGAACCACGAGCAGAGACAGACGGAAGCTGTCTCTCAACATCAAGTCAGTGTTTCCTACCGTTCAAAATAGTAGCTAAGAACCACGGTGCGCGCTGTCGCTGAGATGTTTGGAGAATGGTGTATGTACGTTGAGACAAGAGAATAAGATCTGAGAGAAAGAGCAGGTGGATATGTTAGGTCAGTAGAGATTTTGTCAAGGTCTTAAGAAAGCTGGGAAAGATACGAGATTCCTTGTCATGTGTCCTTGCTTAATGCAGGGGGCGACCGTTGAAAAAGCTTGGTGAATGAATATGTTGGATGGTCGAGGGCAAGAAGGTAAGAAAAAGAAAACTGAATGAATAACTGATCAATAGTAGCTGTAGAAGGGTCAGTTATGATCAGGTGATGTGTCTGGTAGGATAAGTTACTAGTTCAAGTGTATCTCCTTGTGTACATTCAGAGAATGATAGAGACTCAATATAGAGAATAAACTTTAAATATTATCAAGAAGTCGCAAATAGGAGGAGGTATGAATGAAGATGTTAAATTTTCACAGACAAAATAAAGATTTGGAGGGGATAAAGAGAGCCAGGTTCAGAAATTTGACGATCTTATCTAAAAATCCTTTCTTAAAGTAACCTGGGGTCGATAAATGATGATATTTGTAAGAGTGGGTTTCCGATACAATATTGCAAGCAGAGCTTCAAAGATGTTTGAATATTTGAAATAATTGAGAGGAAAAGACACACAAGAGATGTGATTAAGTCAATTCCATCCCCAATTTCTCATGCGTCTACCAATCTGGATAGAAGAATACTCTCGTGGATAACTGAATTTTCATCATCTAGCCACGATTCCCCAATGTCAAGCTGCGACATTTTATAAATGCCAGCAGAGAAAGAAAGGGATTCGGCATTCGTGCAATGGAGCAAGGTTCGAAAGAAGGGGATAAGGAGCGTTTTGATTACTTTGATTCTTCTGGGATATTAAATATTACTGCCAATGAGGCACGTAATGAAATTTGAAGCGTAGATCTTTGTTAATTTTTATTTACCAGGTACCTTTGTAAACTCCCTCGTATATGTAAACTTCTCTGAATTCTTACGAACTCATTTCATGAATTGGTCTTTGGAAATGTTGATGAAAGCACTTGAAAATACTATCTTAACTTCCGAATTGAATTCAATATTAAATCAAAGAATAGTGAAAATAAATAGTGAAAATAAATAAAAAAAAATAATATCGAAGGAAATTATAGTAGTCCCAGAATATTAAAAAGGTACTTCAAAGTACAGGTTAAAAGCTTTTATAAGGAACAAATGGCCTCTGGAACAATAAAATAGACTGACTAGTAACCTAATACAATTTTGAAAGCATAACAGTGGCCCAATGAAAAGAGTATTTCTAAGTTAAATGAGGTTGTGTAATACAAACTAATCGCATAAAATTCCCCTAACATAAAACTTGTTTTAGTGAATGAATGAAGCAAATATTTTCGTGTTTTAATTAGGAGAAAAAAATATAAAGCGAAAGAGACAAAAAAGTGGGAGAAATATTTTTGTAAAGGCATTAACGCCAAGGCACGATTTTTTAAAACAGAATGTGACCCCTTCCGGGAGAGTACAACTCAAAAACTAAACAATTCTTTTGACGAAACTCTAATTAAGAGAACAAGTAAGTTGAGGAAGACAACGAATGAAATGAGGAGCGGGTCGCTTAGTGTGGGACTAAACGGAATGCACAAACAAGGAGAGACCTCAGTTTTTTCAAAGATCGCTAACGTCCAATTGCACGGAAAGAGGCACCTAAAATGTTAAGAGAGATGAAAGAATTTTCGAAATTTTCCGTTTTTCCTAAAGGAGGAGGGTGAATCAAGTGGTGAGGAATACGAAGTTTGTATATATCTCGTATATACTAGCAATGTATCCTGCTCGTACCCAGTACAGAATTTCCTTTCTTATATGCCATCTATGTCTCTGTGTGTCTGTCGAATAAAAATACCGTATTTTGAAAACACCGTATTTTTATTCAGCTCTCATTTATTGGTCCCTCCACTTCTTCTTTGGAAAAGTATCCTTAAGAAAAAATTGCAAAGCCTTCTACCGCAATCCCAGTTTAACTTGATATATGTATATTAATCATAATTCTTTGAGTTCTTTATTCAACTATAAAGATCGTATTGATCCAATGTTAAAATCCTCTGTTGGATATCAATTCAAGTTGCTGGCTACAATGCCTGCTACGTAGGCCAGACTAGCTTACATCTTAAACAGAGGGCCAATATACATCTTAGATTATCCAATAGAAATCAAAGACTTAACTACATCCGTTTCCTCCAGCATACGAAATCATGCAGAAAATACTGGTCACCTTATTTCATCGGGACAATCTTCCATTCTCTCTCGGGCTCCTTCAGTCCATTTATTAAAAATACTAGAGTCGCTCTAGATAAAAAAATACCAACACTCAACAGAACTGATTTATCCTTTCCCCTACGTATCTCATAGCTCTACAACCTACCAAGTTAATTTCATGCTCCTTTGTCGTTCACTTTTTCATTATTGCAAGGAACAACTATCTGCATTAGGTAATGTGTATATTTTTAGTCGCGTGTGATCAGGTCGCGAGCGACTCGACATCTTACTATGTCGGTCGTTCGGTGGGTCCCCGTTTGGCTTTTAGGTTTTGTTTTGTAATAACATTGTAACTTTTCGGCCGATTCTAACGAAACTCAAAACCATTATGTTCTTTTACATTCTCTTTCGAATGATATAAATGCCAAAGTCCTTCCGAGGTTAGCTCGGTAATTATTTTGTTTTGGCAATGACATCATAACTATTGGGCCGATTCTAACGAAATTCAAAACCATTATGTTGTTTTACATTTTCTTTCAAATGTTATAATATCCAAAGTCTTATCAGGTTATCCCGGGAATTATTTTGTTTTGGCAATAACATCATAACTTTTCGGCCGATACTCTGCTAGATTAAACTAGGCTCTAATATTTTATACTCTGCTAGGTAAGCCTAGAATAGGCTATGCTGTGCGAGGATATTATAGGCTAGGCTATACTATGCTAAGCTATGCTAAGATATAATGTACGTGGGTAAATATACTGTTAATTTAGGCTATAATATGCTATGATAGGATAGCATATAGTAAATATGTTAGGATAGACAATAATAAGATATGCTTGACTAGGGTATAATAGTATAGTATAGGCTATACATGTCTAGGATAGTTAATGCTAGGCTAGGTTATGCTATTCTAGGATCGGCTAAGCTAAACTAGGCTAGGCAGGGAATAAAAGGTATACTAGGCTAGGTTAGTTAATGCTAGGCTAGGTTATGCTATTCTAGGATCGGCTAAGCTAAACTAGGCTTAGCAGGGAATGAAAGGTATACTAGGCTAGGTTACGCTATGGTATGCTAGGTTATGCTATGATATACTAAGCTATGCTACACTAGGATAGACTTTGCTATGCCAGGCTAGTATAAGCGAGGCTTTGCTAGGGTAGTCTAGGCTATGTTATGCAGGCTATGGAACCCTAGGCTAAGATCTAGTAGTCCACTCTAAGCTAGGCAATACTATGATATACTATATAACTAGCCTAGGGTAGGGTAAGGTAGGCTATGATATACTATACTAGGCTATGCTAGTCTAGGCTAGAATACAGGGTGACCCACCCCCAAAACGGGCCCCAACTTTCGATAGGCCTCATTTCTTAATTTTCTGCAAGGATTAAATGAAACTTTGGTGATAACTAGTTTATTGTGTTTAAAAACATCATATCAAAACATGAGTGTCTTTGGACTTTTCGAGATGACCTCTATTTAGCTTTGTGCATTTCTTGACGCGCAGCACAAAGTTATCCATAGTGTCCTAACAAACTGACCGACTAATGTCTCTGATCTCCTCCCTGATGGCTTCCTTAAGATTCATAATGGTTATGAGTCTCCCTGCGTACACTCTGTCTTTAAGGTAGCCCCAGAGAAAGAAATCTGGGGGCTAAGGTCTGGGCTGTGAAGTGCCAACTCAAAATCAGTCTTGAGACTGATCACACGGCCACCAAAGTTCTCTTTCAGCCAATCTCGGGACAGGTTTGAGGTGTAAGAGCTTGCTCCATCTTGCTGGAACCAGAACTTCCATATAAGCGACAGGAACAGGATCTGCAACTCCCTCTTGAAGGTTTTGAAGACCTGAACATACCGCTCCTTGCTGACTGTCACTGTTGTGCCAGATTCCTCGAAGAAGAATTGTCCGATGATGCCTTTGGCTGAGATTGCAATCCATACCGTGCACTTAGAGGAGTGTAGGGGCTTGATAGCTACCTTTTTTTGTCAGGAGGTCCCTCAGAAGACAATTGTCTTTAAAGTTTACTTTTCCTTCAATATGGAAGTGAGCTTCATCTGAGGTCCAAAGGAGGTTAAGGAAAGTTGGGGTCTCCTGAATCTTCTTCAGTATCTTGGCTGCCATAGCCTTTCTCTGCTCCTTGTCTGAGGCTTTAAGGGTCTACTTCGTCTGTATTCTGTATTAGTTGGCCTTTACATCCATTACTGACACTCTCCTACAAGTTTCACGGGACATACCGAAGGACTGACTTCGCTTGCACACAGAGCGTTTTGGACTCTCCTGAACTCTCTCACGCTCTCGACCAGCTCAGCTGTACGCTTCCTGGAGCGTCCTGAATGGCTTGGACTGTTGTCACTGACTGCATTGAGGTTCTCCACTGTTCCATAGTTCTATGGATGGTCCACTCAGTCCTGAATTCTGCTCTTGGAGGGGGCTTTTTCACATTCGAACTGATGCACGAAAGTGTCCTGCACTTTCTTGAACGTTCCTGTCTTGTAGTAATGTTTGACGCAGTATATTCTTTGCTGGAGCTCCCATTGACATCTAGTTGTGTTCATAGGCGTTGCTTCTGTCATGTCCTGCAAAGTAAGGGTGATTAGTGAATGAATGAAGGATATATCACAAAAAATGTGTGCAAGCCCGTTTTGGGGGGTCACCTTGTATGCTAACTAGGCCAGGATAGGATATAATATACTAGGCTAGGATCCTATATATGCTAGACTGTACTAGGCTATGTTAGGCTAGGCTTTGCTATGGTTTCTAGGCTAAGATTAGCCATACTATACATTCTCTACTAGGCTACGCTAGGCTAGATTAGTCCAGGCTAAGTCATACTATATCAGGCTAAACTATACTATGTAAGGCTATGCTAAATTATGCTAGCTACGCTAGAGTATGGTATGGTAAGTTCTACTATTATAGGCAATCATAGGCTAGACTTGGTTATACTAAGCTATCCGATGCTAGGCTAGGCCATACTATGGTAGGCTATACTATGACATAATCTACTCTGTTATACTATGCTATACTATACTATGTATGATATACTATGCTAAGCTAGGCTAGGCAAGATTCACTATGTTTGGCAATCTAGGCTAGTCTATACTATGCTAGTCTTTATTATGCTAGTTAGGTAATACTAAGGTAGGCTATCCTACGGTAATCTACGTTTTGCCAGGTTACTATTCGAGACTATACTATGCTATGCTATAAAATCTTATACTCTTCTAGACAATACTAGGTTATACTAGGATATGCTATGCTAGGCTATACTATGCTAGAAGATACCTACTATTTTACATATACTATATTATATTATACTTTACCATACGATGTTATTAGAGTGTGACCATTTTTTCGCCTTTCCACTTCCATAAATGTGATGTGACAAAATTTAAGGCCTGCCATTTTAATTAGAAAAAAATATATATTTGAATATAATTTGGTTCTGATTTTTAATTAACTTTTAGAAAGTTGTCACTTTTTAGTCGCGGGCGACTCTACCTCTCACTATGTCGGTCCACGTTTTGCATCTTGTTTTTAATAACATTGTAACAATTCAGCCAATTCTAATGAATTTGATACCTTTATGTTATTTTACATTCTCTTTCGAATGATATAATTGCCAAAGTCCTCCCAAGGTTAGCCAGGGAATTATTTTGTTTTGGCAATAACATCATAACTATTCGGCAGATTCTAACGAAATTTGAAACTCTTAAAGTGTTTATATTCTCTTTTGAATGATAGAATTGCCAAGGTCCTCCCACGATTCCTCTGAGGATTATTGAAAGTTTTCAAAGTCGTAACGAGATATATCAGAATAAGTGAGGGCACGCGACTTTTTTAGTCAGCAGACCTTGTTTTGGCATCATTCAATATTTGGTTCCTTTTAATTTTATACTTTATCATATTTTAATTTTAGTCTCACTTCTTTAGCTTCATTTAATGTACCCTAAACTTGTTTTTTTTTAGTGTTTTTATTATTAATATTGTTTTTTTTTGTTAACGTACGTACCTCAATGGAGTAGTTTCTTTTATTTTAATAGAATCACTGAAGATGTTCCGATGTGTGGAACGAAACATCTGACAGAAATAATTATCCTTTTCCATCTACTCGTGGGTCATTATTTTCCTGCTGTATATATATATATATATATATATATATATATATATATATATATATATATATATATATATATATATATGCAGAAGAACTTCAAAATAGCATGATTTAACACACTTTAGTAGAAACAGTTTATTACATTACATGTATCTACGTATCTACTAACATCTTCAACTGAGTAGATGAGAAGACAATGGGACAATTAAATTCACAATGACTTCAGATATAGGAGCAAATGGATGAAGGGTTACAAGGAAGGAGGAGGAGGGGGGAACAGAGGAAGACATAGGCTATGGAAGGAGTAGATTCGTAACGATTATTGAAGCAAGATTTGAGCTAAAAGAATTTTGAATTACTTTATTAAATTTAAAAGAACCCTCAGACATATTATAATTTGGATTTGTTCAATCATTATTGATCCAATTTTAGGTCTCTTGAAATAATTATTGGACTTATAGACTAGTTTGGCATTATTAAAATCAATTTGGTAATTACAATTACTCGTGTGGTTGAACACAGTAGATGATGGGTTTATGTTCTTATATCCCTCCATGTGCATATATGTGTTTAGTAAAGTCCCCTGTTTCCCCTACATAGGATTTATTGCAATTGTAACATGACATAAGATAGATTCCTGACTGGTGGTTACAATATTTTCTTTTTGAAAGGTACTTTTTTATAGTGTGGTTATATTTAAACCCTACCTTAATATTGGTATTTGTGGGGAAGTGTTTTATTTTGGAAAGTTATGAGGCAAAAGGTAATATAATAAATGTTTTAGTGGAAACGTTATTGGTGTTATAGAATAATAAATCCGTTTGGTTTTGGAATGAGATGATTCCTTAAACCATAAGGGATACCATTAAACCAATAAATGTACAATTAATCGAATAAAGAACGTCTTGAAGAAGGCGCCGGTTGCAGATGGGGAAATAAAAAACTGCCCCTGTACAGGTGAATATAACCTACGATCTAAGTGCAAAGATACTGATCTGCATTGCCCAAACAAATTTGGCTAATGCAGTGAAACCTATTTGTTACAACCAGGTACTTAATGCGCTATTAAAAGCCAACAATATCCCGTAAGTAATCATGCTTGCAGACCCTGAATGCTCCAAGGTATTTAAGGAATTATTCATGAGGAACAGCAATGTCAATTCTGGACTGGAGAAGATCATCGAAACTCTCTCATCGGAGGAATCCGAAGAGGACGACGAAGAAGAAGATGAAAAGGCTGAAAATGAGGAGGAGTCCTCCTCATCAACGAACTGCAACATTGTATCCGACCACGAGCTACTAGGAGTTGACCTAGATATAGGTCCTGCCAGGTACAGGACCATGGTGGTATATAGACCCCTTGCCTAACCCGTTAAAAAAAACAGGGATCTGTACCGGCTATTGGGCGAACTTGTTCGAGACAGTGTGTATATCGCTATGAGTGATTTTAATACCCAGGTTGACTGAGAAACCAGAGAACCCTGTGGCGAGAACGCACTACTCCTGGAGTTCATGAACAAAGAATTTGTGACTCAATGGGTGAGAGAGCCGACTTGGTTTTCATCTCTGAGGATGACATCGTTGAGGATCTCTCTGTAGGCGAAGTGCTCGGTGGTAGTGATCACTGACTAGTTAGATTTATAGTCAAGGTCCCCAAAGTATAGTCTGCGACTAGCAAATCAGGAAAAATTGATTTGAGAAGAGCAGACTTTGCAGTTCTTCGTGCTGGATTGACTGATGCGAGGATAGAGGTGTGCGAGGATAGAGGTGTGCGAGGATGTTAAAGATTCGTGGAATAGATTCAAAACTACGTTCATGAGTCTTCAATCACGATTCATCCCTTTGAAAAGCCTCTGTCGCTCTCTGTTCAACCAAAGTGGTTTAATCGAGAAATTGGTCAACTGCTGAGGAAGTAAAAAATGGTGTACTTTGAAGAGTACCGTAAGTTAGCTAGGAGAGTGAAGTCCATCATAAGGGCGGCGAAGCGTGCCGAAGAGCTCCGAGTGGCGAGACTTTGCAAGGAGAATCCCAAGGAGTTCTTTGGTTATGTAAACAGCCGTAAGCCAATCTATCGCACGATCGGCCCTGTAATGAATGAGGAGGGGGGGATTAAAGCGCTTAGATGCAGAAAATGCTAACCTCCTGAACGACTCCTTCTCTTCAGTGTTTACTGAAGAGAGTGGTCCCATCCCTCAGCCCAGAGATTCCTACTTAGGTGAAAAGCTGGAGGAAATGGACTTTACTCAAGGAGAAATAGAAAAAAGATCACTGATCTAAAGACGAATAAGTCCCCTGGCCAGGACGGCTTTCTACCTAAAGTATTGAAAGAAGTGCGCAATAAAGTGTTACGACATTTGAGCACTATCTCCAACATGTCAATCCGGACCGGATGCGTTCCTAGAGACTAGCGTGAAGCGGAGGTAACTCTTATCCTCAAAAAGGGATACCCTAGGCAGCCGTTAAACTATCGACCTATTAGCTTAACCTCAATAGTCGGTAAAATCATGGAAAACATCTTGGTGGAAAAAATGACGTCATATTCAGCGTCAAACTTGCGATTGAGGAGTTCCTGGCATCTGGTTCCGAAGGCACCAGTCATGCCTAACGAATCTTGTAGAATTCTTCCACTTCGTTTTTACTGAGCACGACCGGAATAAGGCGGTGGATGTTATCTACTTAGACGTTCAAAAAGACTTCTATAAGGTACAACACCACCTCCTCCTTCGGAAAGTGCGTGCGCTGGCCGTAGACGGAAATGTAGCAAGTTGGATAGAGAACTGGCTAAACGGCAGACGGCAATGGGTAGTGTTGAATGGAGAGGGTTCTGAGTGGGTGCCCGTTACTAGCGGTGTTCCTCAAGGTTCTGTCCTGGGACTACTAGTATTCATCATCTACGTCAACAACATGGACGGTGACATGGTTGCGAAGATTTCTAAATTTACCGAGGATACCAAACTTGGTATGACATTGCAAAGGAAGGAAACACTGCCCACCAACAAGAAGACCTCCGGAAAATTGGGGAGCGGTTGGACACGTGGCTAATGCCTTTTAACGTGAAAAAATGCAAAGTAATGCATATCGGCCACCGAAACCCCCAATCTAAGTATATCCTTAAGAGGACTGCTATTGAATCCACCAGAACTGAGAAGGATTTGGGTTTAACAACCACTAGTGACCTCAAGTTCTCGAAACAGTGCATTGAGGCGGAGAAAAAGGCCCGAGGGATGATAGGCTACTTAAAGCGCCAGTTTGAATATCGGAACAAGGAGATAGTACTGTGTTTGTACAACTCTCTTGTCCAACCGCACCTGGACTTTCCCGTACAATTTTGGAGTCCTTCATTTTGAAAGGATATTGAGGGAATGGAACGTGTGAAAGACGGAGCAATCAAACTGATTCCCTCTATCAGATACAAAAGTTACGATGATAGATTAAAGTAATTAGATCTTTTCTAGTTGGAAACCTGGAGACTGCGTGGTCAGCTTATCAAAGTGTTTGAAATACTTTGAGGCTTTGATAATGTAGACTACATGGATATTTTCCAACTTAGTGAGGGCAGAACGAGAAATCAAGGCTACAAACTTGAACTGAAGCGTTACAACCGTGATCTTGTTGTAATTTTTTCCCTTACAGCATCTGCGGTAACTGGAACGCACTTCCAGTGGAAGTTGTCAACAGCAATTCTCTTGATCAGTTCAAGTCAAGACTGGACAAAGTCTTGAAAAGTGACCGTTTGGGTACGTAAGCCGTTGAGCAGAACTGTGCCTACTCGACTGCTAGTCCAAAGGTACCCTCTCTGAATGGACCGTAAGGTCTTCTAGAGTACTTATTATCCTTGTAGCTCTTCTGACAACGGCGATGGCCCCTGCAATCGTTACGAGCTACGAAAGGCATTTCCAAAACCCCAAGTCCACCTCCGAGGAAGGAAAACCCTGGGCAGAGTAAAACTGCCCAGTCAGCCCCCAAGAAAAATAAGAATAAGCATAGGTAAAAAAAATTCACCATGTTACGGAACGCACTGAAGATGCTTGAAATTAATACCAATGGCTGGACGACGAAAAGAACTCTTCGGAGATGTATTCAGAGAAATTTATGCAGACATCATCTTAATTTGGCAACCCGGGATCGATGCGCATAGGGCATAAATGAAAATTTGGAAATACGATGTGTTGATCACGAATTATTCGCAGGAGCGGTTCGACGGATTCGCTATTGCAATAAAGAAAGGGATTGAATACAAGCAAATAAGAAATCTAGAGGAATCCTACCTCGCGATTGAGGTCGAACTTGACATATGAAAGTTAGTCATTGCTACCAAATATCAACCGCCAAGGAGAGACGTGTTACTGATTCACACTCTTACTGGCCTATTTGGAAGAAGAGCCCTCAATATATTAATGGGGGATCTGAAGAACAGATGCCGAGAATCTAGGCACAGGACCTTTAACCGTATAGGAATATCTCTGAACCTACTACTGGACAGAATTATTGTCCAGCGAATAGGCCCCGACTTCCCCATCTTTGTCAGAGCAGGAAGTGCCACAAAACCAGACATCTGTCTGGCGAATCGTCAGCTGCCTTTTAATTAATACATGGAACCAGTCCAGGTACCATGTGTTGACCATATAGGGATCCTACTCACTATAGACAGGAACCCTATATAAGTTCAAGCTGTAGTCAGAAAGAACTACAAAAGAACAGACTGGACACGGTACATGCGCCTTCTCGAGGCCTACGATCCGCCCAACTTGGACGAGGCAATTCTAGAGGAGATTGATGAGGCACTCGACGACCTCAATAACCATCTCATCAACGCAGATCGGGCTTGTATCCCTAATTCCGAGTAGAGGACCATCTTAATCTACAGATAGACTGAATACATGAAGGATTTATACCGTGAGGTGAAATTATTGTATATAATCAACATCAGGAATGCAGCAGTTCACTCAATGCAACAAAGTAAAGAAATCAAAGAAGAACTCAACCAGTTGATCATTAAACAACAAAGGAGACGATGAGATGAAGTGATCGATAACCTCGATCAGCAAGCACATCCTAAAGATTTTTGGAAAAAGATCAGAAATCTCAAAGTATCGACTGGGAAGAAGATAGAGTTACAAAAATAAGATGGAATCATCGAAACGGAAGAAAGAAGAATTGAAGAGATATTCAGAAGTTATTGTGAAAAAATCTTCAGTATAAGTGAGAAGGGAAAAGAAGACTATGACCTAGAGTTTAAAAGCAACATCATAGACGAGCTTAACGAACACATACACTCGATGCCCCCTCACCACAAGGTGGATAGACAGCGCGACGGAGACGCCGAGATTATCGAAGAAGAACTACTCGGCGCGCTCCACTAATTCCAACAAAATGCCCCTGAACAATCGGAGCTTACAAATTTAAACTTTTAAAAGGCACCAGCCAATGTAATCGAACGGATGAGAAGGATATATAACGCCTGTCTGAACACGGGATACTTTCCAGATACTTATAAAATGGCTAATATGATTTTTTCTTGCCTAAGCATGGGTGCAAGGACGGACCAAAGTTTCCGTTGACTGCGGGCCTCCCACAGGGGGAGTGCCTGTCCATCACTCTCTACTTGATTAACACCGCTGGTGTCCGAACACGTGTAAGCCCCACTTGCCTCAACATTCAATTCGCCGATGTTTTCACCCAGATAATCACTTGTCCATGGAGGAATGCGCCTTGGAAAGCTCGTATGTCAGCAGCAGAAATTGAATATCTTAACACCTACGAGGCTCGGTGGAAGATCCGCACCAGCCAGGAAAAGTTCATAGTAGTCCCCATTTGCAGAAGACTACTTTATGACGTCAGGGTGGGGGATAGAGGTTATTCCTACACCACGGAGTGCAATGTACTCGGAATGAAGATTACTTCAACTGGGTACACAAAACACGCCCAAGAGAGAATCACCAAAGCCACTGCTGCAATCAAAACTCTATACATGTTAAGAAATCTTCATGAAAGCAATAAGAAAAAGATCTACAATGCACTTGTAAGATCGACGCTGCTATAACTCGTTTCCGCCCTCTTGTGTGTCTCGTAGACACAAAAAAGTGAACTACAAGTGGTGCAGAATAAATGTATTTACCTAATTACAGGTACATACAGGCGAGAGAGAAGACGCCAGGAAGAGCTGCACCGGGAGGCGGGGATAAGTCCCATTAACGATGTTATAGAAGAACGGACAAGGAATATGCAGGAAATGGTTAATCAAGAATTAGACGATGATATCGTCCAAATGATTAACCAGAGCAGAAGAGGCATAAATCGCGCCAGATTTCCGAGCTCCGCTGGGCTTTTAGCTGAAGGAGCAGATGTGACGTTCTACACATGAAAATAAGAATGTTTTTATCCAAGACCAAAGAAACCAACCATGAAAAAGCTTACACAATTATGAAACCTCACCGATTTCTGCAATAATTCACCGATGAAGACCCCCCCCAAATACCGAAGAAGACATCCAAGAAAAAACACAAGACACGATTTACACTTACTACATAATATACAAAAAACAAAGCCACTAAACACAACACTAAAGTGATTAAAATCATTTATTACCACAACATCAAATGTGCATATCATACCCGAGAACATTATTTTTTTTTAACAAATGGCTTGAACACCATATAAAAATTAACTCAAAGAAAACAAAGGAACCACAAAACAAAAAATATTTAAAAAGCGATAGGCCTGATCACCAGGCTCTTAGCATCTCTTTGCATCTTACCACACTTCTTTCTCTTTTCACCACTTGTCTATTTTCCGCTATCTGTCCTCGCACCCTTTCTTTAGCCCCTACCCGCACCTACACTCTTACATCTAATTGTAATAGGGAAGTGAAAGTTAACAGTAAAACAGAAATAAAGCCAACATAGTAAACTAAATGTTTAAAAGTGAACTATAGTATTAAAAAGTTTAACAAAAATGATAGTGAAGTAAAAGTTAATGGTAAAGCAAGTGAACAAAGTGAAACTAAAGTGAAATAGTGAAAAAAGTGATAACAACCAGCAAAAGTGAAACAAAATAAGGAAAGTAAAAACAAGTAACATTACAATACATAAACAAACTCAGAGCTTAAAGCTAAGATAACTCAAAACGGCATGAATGTTACAATAAACACTTGAATGGAAGATGAAGAAAATAAGGGAACAGAGATTAGGCGGTCCTCCCGCTTCTATATGAGGAACATGAGTTCTAAAAGTGTGAGAAAAGAAGTAAGAATGATGAGCAAGTCAGCCGCGGGCCTCCTCTTTTTCTGTGCCCCCGTTCCCCGATCTTGGGAGGGGTAGAGTGGGGAGGAGAAACCGCGAGCCGTACCTTTCTCCCCTTAAAAAAATGTCTGAATATTTGTCGACTGTGCTTGTCGCTTGGATTGCTCTCTTACATACTCGTTGTGCGGTCCAGTAATATTTTTTGGAAATTTGATCTGAATTTTTAATTCAAATGAGGTGTTTTTATTTTTGTAGACCGCACTGTTGTGTCTTACCGTAAATATTATCAGTGGTGATACGTTCGAAAGGGACTATTTTCTTCTTGACTGGCCTCATTGAAGGCTGGTTGAGTGAAAGGAAGTGGGACCTTCTTGGCTGCCTCAAGGTAAAGTGCTTGTATTGTTAATTGGACACTTTTTTCCACCTTCCCCACATCATTTTTCATTTTTTATAAAAGATCCCTAAACACACACCCTCACGCACAAATACACACGTCCAGAAACTCAGTCCTCCCGATTCCCTTCCTAATTACACCCTTGGGTGTTATGAGGGAGTGATGAAGGAGACCAGGCGCATAGCCCTGAGAACCTTACCTGACCGGCCAAACCAGACAGGTGTAAGATTTTCGAAAAGATTTACGCTGAGCTACATATTGCTCTTGTACACTTTATCGACATCCCCAATGTATATTAGCCTATCTATGCAAGGTGAGTGGACACTAAAGTCCTCACTTACCCGCGATCCATGGAAGCCCTGCTCAAAGTCAACCTCAAGCCACAAACACCACCACAAATATGCTCCCATAGGAGCATTATCTGCCGCCGTCTCGACTCCTGGGTTGGAGAACACTCTACAGACGAATTAACGGAGTAGACTCCTCGAAATCACTCGTGGGCGAAAGTAGCCGAAGTTATACAATTCAAAGCTACACCCATGTTTTCAAAGTAGTCTTCACATAAATTATGGCGATCAAAGCAAAAGAAACTGGCCTCCTCCTTTTATGTCCGTGTCTGCCCCGAGAAGATTGAACGGGAGGAATTCGTTGACCTGCAAATGTGCTTCCGGTGCTACAGGTACAACGAACACACCACTGCCTCTTGCCCTAACTCTGACATTGTAGTCTGCTCTATGTGCGCCCAACAAAGCCATTCTTGGCGTGATTGCAATAATACAATCCAGAAATGCCTTAATTGGGGTGGCCCACATAGGACTATGGCTCTGGTGTGTCCCGTCAAAAAGAAACAAATCAAAGCAGCAAAAGAAAAGGGCAAAAAAGAGGAAGAGAAGAAAGTTAACTCCACCTACGCGAAGATTGCCAAGGCAGCGATCGCAGAAAGAAGTGTGGCCCCAAAACTTATTATACTGCAAATTGAGAACGAAAATCAACCAAAATAATGTGTTGCATTTACTATGCACACATTGCCAACCTAACCCGCCCTGGTACCTTCGTGAAAGAGTTGAACACCATGCTCGTAAAAAACGGAATGGAGGAAATGTTGTTTCATGAAAACCCTCTGTTAGATGAAGTCAGAGTAAATCTCCAACCGCAGAACGAGAAGAGCGTCCAAAAAGCCGAGGGTTAGAGTAATGCCCTTGAACGGGATCTTCGACTGTAGGATATGGCTGCCCGGCAGAATGTTCCAAACCAACACATGGACACACACGCAACAGAGAAAACTCAAACAGTTTCACGAGTCAAGCGGAAGAAAGCCCAGCCTATAAGGCCCAAGAAGGTGGAGCATATGTCTCGCCATCAAAAGGCCTCGTGGTTACATCGACCGATTAGGTCCTCGTCATCGGAAATTCAGATACATGTACTACTTGAAGATGATTAACCTCAGGGTATATGCTGCCAAAGGAAACTAGTTTCCGGACGAGGTGGGCCAAGATGTAAACTGGTATGTATGTGAGAGTATGCAGGTGAGGGGATAGAAAGGGTGTGTGAATAGACAGCGGAAAGTAGACCAGTGGTGAAAAGAGAAAGAAGTGTGATAGGGTGCAAAGTGATGCTAGAGCCTTGTGATCAGGCTTATCGCTTTCAAATTTTTATGTTTGTAGTTCCGTTGTTGTTTAGCATTTTGCTTATACATA
Organism: Ceratothoa steindachneri; assembly: GCA_963969495.1. Lineage (NCBI taxonomy): Eukaryota > Metazoa > Arthropoda > Malacostraca > Isopoda > Cymothoidae > Ceratothoa > Ceratothoa steindachneri. The sequence goes on from OZ018329.1 coordinate 9,501,285, forward strand.
TATATATACATTATATATAATATATATAATTGGCGTTCAAGCCATTTGTCTTCATATTGCTAATGTATTTGGTTATGCTGTGCGCGTATGCTGTTGTTTTGGTAAGTCGTTAATTATAACTTACTATGTTTGTTTTAGTGTCTTTGTTTCTTCGTAAATTTGTAGTGTGTGTATTTTGTGTATTATGTTTCTTCTTTGTAGTCTTGTTCGGTGATTTTTATCTTCTTGTGTGGGTTTCCTTCTTTGGTAGTTTTGTCTTAGTTGATGGTTTTTGTCGATATCAGGGAATTTTTGTAAAAATCGGTTGGTTTCATGGTTGGTATTTTAGTCTTGATTTTGGGTAAATTCAACTAATCTTGCGTAGAACGGCACTTCTGCTCCGCCAACTAAAATCCCAGCGGAGCTTGGAAATCTGGCGCGACATACTGCTCTTCTATTCTGGTCAATCATTTGTACGATTTCCTCGCCCAACACTCGATTGACCTTTTCCAGCATATTCCTTGTCCGTTCTTCGATGACAACATTAATCGTAGTTAACCCCGCCTCCCGGTGCAGTTCTTCCTAAGTTCTTCTTTCCATTTTGCGTGTACCTCTAATTAGGTACGCGCATCTGTTCTGCACAACTTGTAGTCTCCTCTTCTGTGTCTTTGAGACACAAGAGAGGGCGGAGGTGGGGTATAGCAACGTCTATCTTACTAGTGCAGTATAGATCTTTTTGTTGCTTTGACGAAGATTTCTGAACCTATACAGAGTCTTGAATGCAGCAGTGGCCTTGGTGATACGTTCTTGGACGTGCTTTCTGTACCCGGTTGAGGTGATCTTCATGCCGAGTAACTACATTCATTTGTGTAGGGATATCGGCTATCTCCCACCCTGACGCCATCAAGTAGTCTCCTGCCTATGGGGACTACTTTGAACTTATCCTGGTTGGTTCGGATTTTCCACCGGGCCTCGTAGGTGTTAAGGTTTTCAATTTCTGCTGCTGTCATTCGAGCTTGCAGAGGCGCATTCCTCCATGGATAAGTGATTATCTGGGTGAAATCATCGGCGAATTGTAATTTGAGGCAAGTGGGGCTTCCTAGGACTGGGACATCTTCGGTGTAAATCAAGTAAAGAGTGGAAGACAGGCACCCCCCCTGCGGGAGGCCCGCATTGAGCGAAAACTTTAGCCCGTCCGTGCACCCATAACTGATGTAGGCTGCTTTCTCCATGACATAGTCACAGAGAGTTCTCTCTAAGTTTTCACCTAGTCCCAGTCGTAAAATCTTGTACTACATTCCCCGTTGCCACACCTTATCGAAGGCCTTTGATACATCCAGACAAACAATTTCCACGTAACTCTTTTCCCGTTTTGCATGGGCTAGCTTTTCCGTGATGACGTTAATCGCCATTTCCGTACTTCACTTACTCCTAAACCCGAATTATTGTGGGTTGTAGAGCGATTTTTCCTCCAGGTGAGACACCAGTCTTTTGTTGAGGATCTTCTCGAAGAGCTTCCCACCAAATTCCAGAAGTGAAATTGACCGGTAGCTCTCCTTCAACTTGGGATTCTTTCCGTGCTTAGGCAAGAAAATCATTTTCACCGTTTTATAAGCGTCTGGAAAGTACCCTGTATTGAGACAGGCGTTAAATATTCTTCTCATTACTTCGATGACACAGGCTACTCCCTTTTCAAAGTTAAGCTTTGTAAGCCCCGATTTTCCTGGGGCTTTTTGTTGGAATGAGCGAAGCGCGCCGAGTAGTTCTTTTTCTGTAATCTCAGCGTCTCCGTCGCGCTGTCTATTCACCTTGTGATGAGGGTGCGTCTTGTCTATTTCTTCGTTAAGCTCGTCGATGATGTTACTTTCGAACTCTAGGTCATAGTCTTCGTTTTCTTCTTCAGTTATACTAAAGATATTTTCCCAATAACTTCGGAATATCTCTTCAACTTTTTTTTCTTCTTCTTCAATGTCTCTGTTTTCTTTCCGTAGCTCGATCTTATGCTTCTTTCCAGTTGATGCTTTAAGAATTCGGATCTTCTTCCAAAATTCTTTGGGAGTTGCTTTGTGATCGAGGCTCTCGATCGCGTCCTCCCATCTTCTGTTCTGTTGTTCGAGGATCAACTGGTTCAATTCTTCTTTGATTTCTTTACTTCTTTGCATCGAGCGAACTGATGCATTCATGATGTTGAATTCATACATTATCTTCAGTTCACGGTATAGTTCCTTCATATATTTGGTCCACTCGTAGGTCCAGATGGTCCTATATGCGGAACGAGGGATACAAGCCCTATCTGCGTCGATGATTTGGTTATTGAGGTCATCGAGTGCCTCGTCAATCTCCTCGAGAATTGCCTCGTCCAGGTTGGATGGATCGTAAGCCTCGAGAAGGTGTGCCTACCGTGCCCAGTCTGCTCGCCTGTAGTTCTTCCTGACTACTGCTGGGACTTGTATAGGGTTCCTATTGATAGTGAGTAGGGGTCCTATATGATCACTACATGGCACCTGGACTGGTTCCATGTAGTAATTGAACAAGAGCTGACGATTCACCAGACAAATGTCTGGCTTTGTGGCACATCGTTCTCTGACATAGGTGGGAAAGTCGGGGCCTATCCGCTTGGCAATATTTCTGTCTAGCAACAGGTCCAGGCTTCTTCCTATACCGTTGAAGGTCCTGTAACCGGATTCTCGGCATCTGGCGTTTAGATCCCCCATTAGTATGGTGGGGGCTCTTCTGCCAAATAGGCCAGTGAGAGTGTGAATAGGCAACACATCTCTCCTTTGCGGTTGATATCCGGTTGCAATGACCAACTTCCCTAAGTCGAGCTCGACCTCAATCGCGAGGTAGGATTCTTCTAAGTTCCTTTTCTGCTTAGATTTGATTCCTTTCTTTATTGCAATAGCGGCGCCATCGTACCACTCTTGCGAAAAAGTTGGTGATCAACACATCGTAGTTCCAGATTTTCATTTCTGTATTACGTGTGACGATCCCGTGTTCTGAAATCAGTATGATGTCTGCATCAATTTCTCTGAATACATTTCAGTAAAGAATTCCTTTCGTCGTCCAGCCGTTGGTGTTGATTTCCATTATTTTCAGTGCGTTACGTAACATGGTGAGTTGCTTTACCTATGTTTTTTCTTCCCCTTTTTTAGGTTGGAGGCTGGTTGGGCAATTTTACTTGGCCCGGGGTTTTCCTTTTTCGGAGGGGGGCTCGGGTTCTTTGACCTGCTCTTGGTGGCTCGTGTGCAAGTGCAGGGGCTCTCTTCGCTGTCAGATGAGGAGGATCCATCCTCACTTCCAGCCTTTTCCTCTTCTTGTTCTTTTTCTGTTTCATCCAATGATGGGGCTTCAATCATCTCCTCCAAACCGGATTTGATGTTGTTGTTTTTGATGACAGAGTCTTTGAAAGCCTTGGAGCACTCGAGGTCTTCAGGCATGACTACTGTCGGGAGGTTGTTGGCCTTCAGGAGCGCGTTGAGCACTTGGTTATAACAACCAGGCTTCACTGCATTTGCCACATTTGGATGGGTTATGCAGATCAGTAATTTTGCACTCAGATCTCCGGTTACGTTGAAATGTGCAGGTGCCGGTGGAGTCTTCACCTCTGCACTCTTCTTAGCGGCGCTCGCGTAAGTTGTCTCCTTTGCTTTTCTTTCCCCTTCATCCTTCCTCCTAATGATTTCGCGGTGCTTGGGGCAATTAAGGGCCATCGTCCGATGCTCCCCTTTGCAATTCAGGCATTTCTTCGAGGTGCTTTCGCACTTGTCGAATCTGTGCTCTTCTGTGGTGCACTCACTGCCCTACAGCTTGTTTTTTCCGGGCATGTGTTAGATGTATGTTTTTCGAGTTTGTAGCATACAAAGCACATTTGTATGCTACTGAATTTTTCTTGCTGGATATTTTCTCCTGGTATTCTCATGTTGAAGACGAGAATACCCTTTTGGGTGGCCTTCCTTGCCATGTCCATGGTCGAGAACGTTATCTTAAACACGTGGGTGTGTTCGCGGAATTTAATTATCTCACGAACTTGTGCCCACGGGTTGCTTCTGGTAATTTCCTCTTTCAGTTCATCCGTCTTATGTTCACCTACCCAGCTCTCCACTTTGCGGCAGATGACGCTTCTATTCGCTGCCACTTGTGGGGGGGTTTAGCTTCTAGTCCGGTGTTCTTCAGGACTCTCGCTCCCTCTTCTGATAGGAGCTGGTCCACATCCTTCGTCTCGGCACACATGGCGATGAATCCGGATGAAACTTTGATGAGTTTCACCAGTGCCACCTTTAGCTCGATGTACAGGGTTTCACATAAGTTCTTCTTGGTTGGGGTCTTCATTCCGGGGGCCAAGATGATATTGTTGATTGCCTAAGGGCTGGACAGTACAAATGGGACTACACGGCCGACTTACCAGAAGATCTAGTTAAACAGGCTCTTTTTCGAGGACTCATCAAATTCTCAACAGACACTCACATTGTTCTCTCGGGCTCCAAGAATCGAAAGAAAAGATCCGGCAATGGGAGAACCCTACCAGGTTTCCATCTAGGAACTAAGTTTGAGAGAAAATAAAACACGCACTTACCAAATACAACTACGCTACAGTGCGAGCGTAGTATCTAAGGCCAGCCGTAAAGCAAAGAACATCTTACTGAAACATGACACCAACCCATAATGACATAACGAACCTCAAAATAACAACCTGAATTAAGACAAAAACCCCTAAATTTGACTAAACTTAGTGCCGGCCCTCACTCAACTGCTACAAAGGCTTGAATGCCAACCAACTTTGATATCAAATAACCCTAAGCATACATTTATACGCTATACCTATTTTTGCTGCAGATAGCCTTTCACCAGGGAACAAAATCTTTCCAACTCATACTAAACTTATGTTTACTATCATTTTCTAAACCCTTTCATCACGATACCCTTTTATTTTTCTCCTACTAGTCTATAATTTTTAGTTTTATTTTGTCCAATGTCCAATGTTCAATCCGACTATTTGTCGCTCCGATCTATTTCTCTGGAAAAGGAGGCAAAGGAAAATGTAAGTTTGAAAACGTACTTCTTTTACGGCGGTCATTCGGAGACGCCTATATGTCAGGAAGATGGTTTCCGCCTGAAATTGCACGTTAATTGGCAGTTTCTTCATTTGAATAATAACGTCTTCAACCATCCGCAATCTTCTGCAGTTTTGGAGTCTCGGGATGATGGAGGTGTCCTTATTCAGCTTTTCACGGGTTAGGGTAGTGACATGAGAGTGGGCGTGATTTTAATCGCGCCATCTTGAAGGTGAGCTGTCAGTCGCCTTGACAGCGTTGTAAAGGTTACGCCGATGTACTTTGAATTGCGATGTTCGCAGTCACCGACTTTGCAAAAATATTCGTACACGACGGTGGTCTCCTTAAGTTCACTCATCGGAGGAAGACCGCTGTTCTTCATGATGCAACTACTTGTTTTCTTGGTCTTATAGTAATATATAATCAGATTTATATCCGTATTAGGGTAGGTTGGGGTCACATTACGATGGAGAATGGTTTTAAGAGCCTTTTCGTCTTCACGATAGCCGGTGTTCATATTGGGCTTGTAATAAAGGCCGATATTATTCTTCTTTCGAGTAGACCGAACGCCAGGATCAGCAGCCAAGTTCATTTTATCTTTTATGGTGGCGTCGATGGATTCTTGTGGGTAGCCGTTGTTAACTTTAAGTGTTGCTAAGTACTTTCAAACATTATTTAGTTGATTCGCAAAGATAATTAATGATGAGTAGCCTTAGTTAATAGGGCAATTTCCCATTTATCCTTAATCTAATATATATATATATATATATATATATATATATATATATATATATACATATATATATATATATATATATATATATATATATATATATATATATTTATATATATATATATATATATATATATAAATATATATATATATATATATATATATATATATATATATATATATATATATATATATATATATATATATATATATATATATTTATATATATATATATATATATATATATATATATATATATATATATATATATATATATATATATATATATTCCATTCTTTTCACTGCTACTAAATATAAATTCATTATAATTATTACTATATAAATACATATGTTACTTTAGTCCACCATTGTACCCATTCCTACATCATTTCTCATAGCTATATATAGGACGATTCGTATAAATTATCGTCTATATACATATATTCCCATATATTTCGTTCAACCTTGGTTTTAGTATAATTATTAACTTAATATTTTCCTTTTATTTGTTGTATACCTTTTGCTCATTAACCCTTGTTTTGTTATTAGTATTATTCAATATTCCCTTTTTGTTTGTTTTGCTTAGTGATAAATAAATTTACTTTTTATAAGCTTCGCTGTTATTGCGCATACCTAAAATCTAAAACTGAATAATTCAGTGGATTGCAAACCTTAACAAACTTTCTTTTTCATCTTCAACTATATTTTACGCAGAGTAAAGTTAGCTATCTCGGCAAATTAACGTCAGAAATACCCTCGTGGACGGCTGTTGATCTCGAACTTTTGAAGGTTTCCCGAGTTCACGTTAATAGATTTATCTGAAATAGATTTTTCCAGAGTAGTTTTAATCTGAGATTGCTCGGGGACGTTGCTATTGATTTATTCACATTGTGATGTGGCGGTAAAGGAGGTAAAGTCGCAGGTACGCTCATAGCCTACTCCAGTCTTTTTAACCGATTGCTAGGCGAAGTTCCATTATCTTGGAAGAATAAACGAATGCCGTAAGTAGAGGGGGCTCCTTACCTAAAGGCAGCCCATGGGGTCAGCCCCACAGGGAAACAAAAGGGTCCACCTTCGCACCCTAACATGGGGGGACCAAACCGACGAGGGTGACTGTCATGCAGTCGATCTTCGGAGTCCTAAATATTTCGCTACTACGGCTAATTGAAACGCCCTCTGGGTACGCAGCCATCCGCGATACCATAGTAGACGTGGAAAAGTTGGTTTCAGAAGAAACTTAGAAAAGCCTTTACAAGATCGGACTGGAAGCCACAATTTCATACGAAATATCGGTTCAACAAACCATAACCATGCGACGACTAGACCTTAATTTTACTAACAACTCCACTGAGGAAATAAAAGAAGAATTAAGTGCCAATCATAAATGGGCAAAAATAACAAGAGTGGAGAAATTTGGCCTCGCCAGGAAGAAAACAATACAGGAGAAAAAGGAACAACTGAAAAAAGAAAAGGAGGCAAAGTCAAGGAGATACGAGGGGCGGTGAATAAGTTTTGCGAATCGGTAGGGCAAAACAGAAGAGGGGGGATGGCTGTTTGTGAGGGTGTTAGGACAAGTTATGACAAGTAAGGACCCGCAACCGCACGCCCCGACCTCGTCTATTTAAGAAGCAGTAGCTGAGCGCAGATCGTCAGTCAAATTTTTCAACAATGGAGAAGGTTGAGCACTGCACACTGATCAAATTTTTGACCAAGGAAGGCAAGAATGTAAAAGAGATTCATGAACGCATGGTTCCAGTGTACACCGACACCGCCCTTTCCGATGCAGCCATTGCTCGCTAGAATAGAGAGTTTCGCCATGGTCGTGAGTCCCTTGAAGATGACCCTCGTCCAAAACACCCGTCAGACGTGACCAACGAGGACAACGGGACCCGTGTGGAGAGGATGATTCTCGAAAATCGACAGGTAAAGGTCGAAGAAATCGAGCGACAACTGGGAATATCACATGGAAGTGTTATGAACATCATCCACGAGAATTTGGCCATGACCAAGGTCTCTGCCCGTTGGGTCCCTAGAAACCTAACGCCCCATGATCGACTTCAACATCGTCAAAGTTCGGAGGAGCTGCTGCTCCTGTACAACTAAGACCCGGCGGGAATCGAGTCACGCATAGTGACAGGTGATGAGCCGTGGGTCCACTAGCGACTACTTTTTATTTCGCCAGCTCAAGGCTGCAGTGCGTGGACGCCGGTTTGGGGATGATGAAGATGTCCAGCTCGCCGTCCAGGAGTGGATTGAACAGCAGTCGGGAGATTTCTGGTTGTCGGGAATTCGAAGCCTCAGGGACAAGTGGCGCAAGTGCATTGAAGTCGAGGGTAGTTATATTGAAAAATAATAAAACACTTTTCCTCATATCTCGTTTCCTTATATCAGAATTGTAAAACTTATTGACCGCCCCTCGTACCTAGAGGCAGCGAAGATGCAGAGAAAATTTCAAACCAAAGCAACGACTATACAAATGCCAAAGGAAGGGAAAGAAATTAGGACTATAATCATGTTTGTACATCTAGCACACTTGGCTCACCCCGGAACGTTTGCAGAATAATAAGAACGATTTCTGCAGATGAACGGGGTGAGAAAGAAACTATGGTTTCTACCAAACCCAGCGTCTAAAGAAATATTGAAAATACAGTTGGCCGATGACCCAGAGGAAAAGAGTGTTGAAGAAATAACAGAAATTGAAGAGGAAGCACCGAAAGAAGATGAACAACAATCGAATATATCCCCAAGGAAGAATCCCGAAAAGCGAAGGAAAAAAGGAAAATAAGAATACTGTTGAAAGAGAAGAAGAAACCACTACTACTGAGGAAGAGTTCGAGATAGAAGAAGTAACAGAATACAAAATCCAAACGAAAAAGATAGACATAGACAAAAGAAGATTGAAGAAGAAGAGGAAACACCGAAAGAAGAGGAAACAACCGAAGAAGAGGAAGAAGAACGCCAGAAGTACCAGGGGGTGTCCTTCATGGAGGAGAAATACATCCTGGAGAAAGGATGCTTCTACGAGACCAAGGACCCTAACTTCCACGTCCTCAGGACACCCACTCGCAAACTCCCAGTAGGAGACCAGACAAAACTGCGCCAAGGAATCCGTGATGGGAAGTTTAAGTGGATCTTTGATGGACTAAACTCACCATGGGAGAAAGAAGAACGCTGGCGGACAACGCGCTCTACATCCTGGATTCGTGCTTCTGTGTGGTGAGTAAAGAACTCTTTTAAAAAGTTAAAACCGGACAAAGAATAACAACGACAGCGTGGCAATTAAACTTCCTCCAAAACTAACAGAAGTGAAAGAAAGTGTTAAAATGTTAATAGTTAATAGATATGGTGTTAAAAATTGATGCATTTAAAATTTTCAAGTAAACAAATTAATAATTTGACTGAGTGCATAACCAAATTAATTAGTGAATAAACAAATAACGAGTGAATAAATAAATTAACAAGTGATAAGTATATTGAAGAGAGAATAAAATGACTAAGCACATAACTAAAAGTAGCTAAACAACGTAAATAATGAAAAATGTGGAATTAAAGCAAATAACCATAATAAAAATAGAATAAATGAGATGTTAAATAATGAACAAACTAGGATAAGTAAAATTAATTTGATAGAATAAGATAATATTGTAAAATAAAAGAAAAAAGAAAGAAAGTAATTACGAATAAAACAAAGTAAAATATAGTAAAAATATAGTAATTATTCTGAAAATTCAAAATCTGATATATAGAAAAGAATCTAATCAATCTGTTAACTTAAAGAATGTAGCAAAAAATAAATATAATACAATAAATTATTATAAACTTCAAACATGTCCAAAAATTAAATCTGTAAACTGAAAAAATTACGAGTGTCCTCCACTGATAATGGAGCTTCGTTCTTCTTACTTTTCGATGTAACTTTCACTTCTCTACTGTCCTTTTGTGTTTGTGTTCTTCACCACTATTAACCTAATTATTTTTACTCATGTCTTTGTAAAAATACTCATTGTAACTCTTTTCTTAATAAATCTTATCTTATAATTCCATTTCTGTTCATTCCCTGAAGATGACTTAACACGGTTGAAAGTCGTCTAGGAATAAAGAATGTCATTCGCGGATGTTTTTTCTCGCCTCGAAGACCCCGTTAAAAACTTGTAAGAAATATTAAGAAAATACAAGTCAGAATTAATAACGCTGCCACATCTGTGGACTTTAATAGTTACTAGGCAGAATAGATATTTTGCCCTAAACGAAAAGACAATCATTTCCTCTAATTAATATTTTCGACAAAGAACCTAAGCTTGTTTTAAGATGAAGAAAAAATAATAAAATGTTAATTAAGTCACCTCACATAAACTGGATTGAAGAAAATGAAAATGACCAGAATTTTCTATAGCTGAAAACTCGAGGTGGTAAAAAAATCAAATAAAGAAAATGTAACTTTAAGCAATTTCTTTTTTCGAAAATTTAAAGTTCTATTACATTGGCTCAAACTTAATGGAAATAGAAAATTAACTTAATTTGATAGATGAAATGTCACTCCTGCTACAGCGCGTGTTTTTTTATTCAAAGGAAATTCAAAAACTTGAGGAATGAGTATGAAATTTGTGACCTAGGAACCATGCAACGGGTTATGCAATTGATTAAAGGTTTAAAAGAATTGGAATTATACAAAATGAGTGGGAGGGAGTTGGTAAATGAATCATGTGTAAAAAAAACGCGTAATAAAACTATTATTGAATAATATTTTAAAATAAATACATATAAACGAACCGACTACCAAATACATCCGAAACGAGAGCAAAGAGAAGATACAAATATGCTATTAGTGGGGAAATTTAATTACTAACAAATGTGTTCATGGAAATAATAATAAAATCTGAGATATCAATTCGTTTTGAAAACAAAATATTATCACGGATAATGGTGGAAAATCAGAAGGAAAGAGTGATTAACTCGAGTAGAAAGAGGTAAATTGGGATTATATCGGGTATGCACAAACAGGAGACGAATGAATGAGTCAGTTTTCATGCGGCGACTCATTTAAAATAGAAAACGACTCTGTTTCAAAGTGCAAGATAAGCTCAGATCATATATCTAGATCGAGCGAAACTTGCCATACTTATACGATAAAAAGAATATAAAATAAGAAAGACTGAAACAGAGAATAAGCAATTGAGCGAAAATATCTCGTTTAATGTAAGGCGAAACTGAGGGGAGGAAAAAGAAAACAAATGAATACGCGAATAAAACTTGAAGAAGGCAGAAAACTGATACATGGGGAATATTCTTCGAAGTAAAGGAATGTAATGGAATTAAAAAAATAAAGATGGAGGATAAATTTATCGCGCACGAGAGGTTACTTAACCAAGCCACAACTATCAGAAAGTGTAACAGATAGAAAAGTAAATAAATTTAAAAATATTTTTTTTCAGAAAAATATTTCTTCCCTATGGCTGTACAGTTCCCGTCACTACAGGAACGCCATGTACCGAAAAACTATTCACCTGGGTATCAATTAAAACTAATGAATAGGTTTTAATTCCAAATCATTTAGGAGGAAATAATTGCGTAACTCTTTGAAATTGGTTTGTGGGGCGTTGGAATTCTTCAAAGCCCCTTACTACGGGCGTAAGAGGTCCACTGTCTAGTAAAACTAGATACTCAGCATTTCTTACTTTATCACTAACTATTAAATCATCTGCTGTCCCTTTTTTTTAATTAATCTTTGGGTTGGGCATGGAGTCTAAGGACAAATCAGTGTACGAGGATAACTTACTCCCTCGCCCCTAAAAAGGACGTAAGGGACCGTATTCCACTGGTATTGCATGGTAAGACTAAAGTGAGACCATGTACTTACTTTGTGCTTCCTGAAATTTTTCATACAACAACGGAGAGTCTTTAATCTTACCCAGGGGAACTTCCAAATATCCTAAGTGGGTTAACTTGTCCGCTACTTTGCATTTGCGGGCCATGATTCTTTAAATGGGAATTTTGGTTTGACATCTTGTTCTTAGGAGGGCATTGCTTATGTAGTACTGAGTGGAGGAGGTACGTAACCTTTACTCGAGAAAAGCTGCCCACGCTTTGCCCGTGCTCATGGAAGAACGAGATAGATGGATGGAAGGGGGGGTAGTTAAATCATCGCCAAAGATGACTACGACTATCTGGGTTAACACACTGGATCAGCCTGGAATATACTTTTGGAGCGGAATGATACATATAAAGCAGTTGGTGGGGTTCTTTTGACTTGGAGCTGGGGTTGTCGTGAGAGTAATATGTTCCGAGGCGAGTTTTGTTTTACATCATGATACTTAAGCATATTAATACACGTTTCTCTTTCTCGGGTTCTTTGCCATGAACTACTTTGGAACACCTTACTTTGATGACTTTGCTAATGATCACACTAGGATTGACATCTTCCTGCAATTATATTTTGTGCATGTGTGGAAATGTTTGCATATGTGATCGTATTCATTAACCAGCCTGAAAGGCTGTGCATATCAAATGGTAGGAGCGAGCAAAGAAATCATGGAAATGCTCCTTTTTCCTTTTTTGTCTATTTCACATGAAATACATTACTGATCGACAATAAAGGCTGGGCAATCCCACTTCTTTGCACACTTCTTTTAACTCTCGCTTACACATGTCCCAAGTGATGGCTAATGGCAAAACAATATTAAGTTGGTGTTGGGCCTTTTCCTCAGTTGGATGTACGAAGCATTTCGCTTCTATAATTTTCTCGTCATTGGACACAATATTTTGCATCAGGAACTACTGTTCTAGACTACTCAACCAATTTCCTATGATTGGGTTTAGGGATTTACCTTCGAATATACCTTTAAATGGATCGACCAAATGGGTTAAGTTTATTAATCGATTGACATAAATTGAACTATGTTGTTGCCTTTCATTGGCATGGATGAGGTGAATTTAATCATGCATGTTGATGGATGTGGGGAGGTTACTTCGGATGACTAGGTGGTAAGGGGCAAACGGAATCTCCTTCAAAAGAAAAACAAAGTCCTCACTTTGCTAACCAAATCTATCCTTTGTAAATTATGCTGCGTTACTCATTCATTTTCTGACTCATTATTTCAAATACTTGACTAACTAAAAAGGATATTAAAACAACCAATATTTTATAGCAGGTTATGAAAATTTCTGCACAAAGATAATTTTTTACAATTCTCCATCAAAAATTAATTCCTATCTCTAAATTATAGGGTTGTCAAACCTAATTTCCGAAAAATATTACCTTTAAAATGAGTATAAATTGGCCTTCGCTTTTCTAAGAAATATAATTCTTTACGTTAATTTGGCAACACGTTTTACTTTGAGATGAGTACTTCCTTATGGGTTCCTGATGGTTTCGTGTTGTCTTCTTCTTGGGACTTCGGAGATTTTCGGATTCTTCGGTTACTTGAAGAAACTCCACGTCTAATAAGTGGGTGGTGGAAAGGTAATGGAGTACCCTTGATCTTGTCTTTGATGGAAACAAGATGGAATCACGCAGGTGCAATAGACAGAAGGAAGACGGTGTGGGATGAAATTGTTCCAAAAAGATCCTGGAAAGGTCGTCAGTGTAAAATCGGTGGGGTTCTGGATACCGATGTGGATAGGCCCGTAATTTCTTCGTTCATTTTTAAAGTACTATTGCTCAGCACTGGTTTGCACAATGGTTTTTGGAGATACGAACGAGAGCCTCACCTATGGGTGCTTCTTGAAGAGTGACTTAGTTGTGGTCGCGGCAGACACTCAAGCAATAACAACTCTGCATTGACTGAGGGGGATTCGACCAATGGATAAGGACCGGAAAAGAGTGTTCTTTTCTTAATTTTAATCAATACTTTAGCTGAACTTATGTGAAAAATAATGCTATTTTTGTATCGGGTCGTTTTGTTTCTACTTTATGCAAATGAAAGTTCAAATTCGCCACTTCCTTCCAGAGGGAATAGGTAAATTTCATATAAATATCATTATTCTGGACACAAAAGCAAAGTTTGAAATAAATACCAGTGTTTTTTCATTTATTCTAGAGACAAGCAAATAGAAAATAACAGTTGCTACCCCCCCAAAAAAATCGAGGTAAACAGTGTCATCAGAAGAAACAAATTGTTGCAAAGAGAGAGGGTGAACTTGTACGACATGCTCCTGAATTTTGCTGAATTTAAGTTAAAACAATGGTTTTATGGGACTGAATTCCTCTGGCTTGTTAATAAAAGTGAAGTATGTATATGTATATACCTATACACACATATACATTGCATACATCTGATATTACCCAAAGAACGAGCATTTTAAATATACAAATATAACGTATACTTTAAAAGGTCGTAATACATTACTGGAAGCAGGTCTGTCATCAAATTAATTACCTTTTCTCTATTCTATTTTATTTATTCTTGTTGTTCTCTTGTTTTATTCATTAATAATATTTTAATTTTTTAATTCTATTGACTCTTCCTATATAAATGTAGTATATTTACACTAATTATATATATATATATATATATATATATATATTGTGAGGGAACAAGCACGTGATGGAAAAAATTTCGTTGCTTTTAAGCATGGCCTCCACGCGATGGACCTCGTTGCCGCTTAGAAGCGTTTTTCCAAGCTCAAAAGCGTGAGAAAAAACAGTAGCGGCCCGTATCAATCCGAGGAATTTAGACAAGGATTCTTCCCCGCATCCTTCCCCCTTCCAGACACGCAGGGATTGCGTAAGGTAAACGACAGCCGAAGCCGCGTTCGCACTACTCAAACGATGTACGATAGTCTCCCCCTTCTATGGGGTAAGTAAGCTTCCTCACTCCAGGCGTACATATTTACCCGTCTTGCCAGGAATCAGGTGAGAAAAGCTCACGCGGAACAGACTATCTTACTCCTTCTCGATTCGGGTTGTCGAACGCCGAAGGCAAGAACTTTGCGGGATAAAATCGAATATTCCCTCCTGGATAAAATGAATATCCACCATGGATTAATCAATAAATACTCTTCCCATAAGAATACCCATCTGCCTCCGTGCAACGTCTCCATCTCCAAAGAAGAACCCAAGTCTTGTCCCAAAAGGCTTCATTGAAGATTGATCTTCGCGTAATACCCACTTAATTATGCATAGTCGTCCAAACAACCCGTTGACATCTCAGAAGAAAACCCACCCTCCATTTTCGTCAAAGCAATTACCCCGGAAGAATTCACAGCTTCCACTTTCGAAGGCTATGACCCCCCAGCCCTCCCGTTATCTCAAAGGAATACTTCAACTCCGAGCAAGTTGACCCTGGCCCCGTCGAAGTGACTCAATCTCTATCCACACTTCGCAGGACACGACCATCGTCTCCCCCCCTCCATTTTGTACAAGGTGTTGTAACAAATATTTTAGCTTCCCCAAATTTATAATTTCCGCCTACTGTTTTCCATTATCAATGTGTGTTTACTATGTCCCCGTGTAAAGCCCAATTTTAATTCCATCCAGCCTATCCATTTTATTGCATTTTGATTACTTAATCTTAGTACTTGCCCGTTAACCACTGTCACTATTTTTCTTATTATATGTCTTTTATTGTTGTACCATTTAACCTAAATTATTAATATTTATTAAAATCTATTTTTGTCGACCCCTTTACTTTCAACCTTTGAGCTCATCATAACCGTGTAATAGCCTCTGTAACAAAGGTAGACTTTTGAACACTCAGCCAATAAAGAATTAAAGTAGCTCCATTGGATTAGCCCTTCCTTACGAGAATCTGACCTCGTAATTGGACTCGGCCGATCCAAAGTTGTTAAAAGGAAACCACGCGCACTCTAAAATCGAATATAATAGATATATGTATGGTATATAGAAACCTATACCACTACATATATATAGAGATGGACAAATGTTTTGAGATCAATATATATTTATTTATTCACTCGTTTTGAAAATTTATATGATATGAATAATTATTTTAATATTTAAATTATTGTAATTTTATTAAAGAAATCAACATTAAAAATTAATAAAGAAACTGAATTCCTTCGGTAAATCAAAAATTGCGCGCGAAAAATTATGACAAATATGGATTAAATGAATGATTTTTAAATAAATAGTTTGATCCTTTTCAATTACAGAAATGGTTCTTTCCAAAGAAAAGTGTGCAATCATTGTTACTCTGCAGCAAACTTTACCGTTCATGTAAAGCGATAGTTGTTAAGGGTATTTGATTAAGGAGCGTCATCTTTAGGATCACTAAGAAGTCTTCTAGACTCCCAATAGCTTTAATCGAACGAAAAGATCGCCTACTGATAATGTCTTAGCTCAATGAGCTGGTTGTATCTATTGCCAAGCTTGCTCACGAATACAAATAAGAACATAAGAACAAAAGAAAAGAAGGAGACTGCAAAAAAAACATTCATGGCCTACACTTGGCAGCTCCTGTGAGGTCGATCCTTTTCGACAAAGCTCTCAAGTCAAAGTAGGCTGCGAAGTAGCCTCATCTCACCAAGAAAGACCTTACGGAGAGATTCCATGGTTGTAAGAATTATAAAGAATAGACTGTTGAAGATTTGGGCAAAGTGATGTTCTCTGATAAAGATCCATCATCATGAGGAGAGAAGGGCAGGGCCTTAAGGAGCCCTAGACGGGGCAGAGTAAAGCATCTTGACGCTCTCTGCATGTATGGGGCTGGTTCTCATCTAAGGGAACTAGATCACTAGCAATTCTGCCCAAGTACACTGCCATGAACTCAAAATGGTAATAAAACGTGGTTCATCAGCAGCTTTCCCTAACAGTTCAGGACCAATTCGGGAATGATAACTATATTTATCAGCATGATGGAGCTCTTTACACAAAGGAAAAAGCAATAAAAAGTTCTTGGTGAAAATAATATCGAACCTTTAGAACCTTGGCCAAGCAATTCGGCAGATTTGAGAACAAGAGAGAATTGGGTAATAAACAAATTGGTGGTTGATAAAATGAAGCCACTCAATTTTGAGAAAATGCGGGTGAATAATGAATAAAAATGGGGCAATATCAATTATGATATAATCTTAAATTTGGTTGCCTAATGCGAAGTAGTCCTGTAGAACAAGGGACATTATTGCAAATAATGACTGTACGCATCTAATGACTGTATTTATTAATGAAATGTGTTCGTGTTCTAAATCCTTCTATATTTCAACTTTAAATTATGAAAAATATACTAAAAAAAATGCAACGTTTTATTATTTATTAGCTCTATTTAGTTTCTCATATGGAAAAATTAGTTTAAAAAAAACTTTGACAATGAATATATATATTAGGGTGGTCCTTATTTAAAAAAATTATTCATTTTCACTAGTCTGACCCCGCCAATGTGTTCCCTTTGATTGAAAAACACCATATGCAAAATTTCATTGAGATATATTAACATTTGGAGGTGGTTCAATGGATCTGAAGTTCCTCTCAGTTGAAGTATACGATATACACCCGAATATATCCTTAGATCTAGAAATTTCGGGTTTTGTCTACGAAGGGGTAAACATGAGATCCACAGATTTCTTTCTTAATGTATATATATTTTCAGTGAGTTCTATAGATATACAATCTGTGTGATCTGGTAACACTGCCTCTAACTCGAGTTGTGCCCGTGAGAGAGAGAAAGGGCGTGTGTAGCTCCTGTGCGTAGTGACCTAAAGTAAACAACAGCTCGTATTTCTTTCTCCATAATGAAATGTGTTTACAAATTTATCACTCTCATGTGTCTTTAAATAGACAAATTTTATTTCTCCCACAAATATCAGTGTTAGAAAATGTTAGATATTAATGATGGCTGGTGAAAAACGTACACATGTGTATTCCGTTAAGAATTATGAGGAAGACATTAAAGGTTCCAAACTCCCTCCAACAAAAAGGTTTCAGGTTTCTTTCTTTATAATCATCAAAAGCTAAATGAAACCGTCCACGTTTCTGCACATCAGCAGACATACCCGTCGTTGCCAGGGTTAAATATGAGTTTGGAAATTGAGTAAGACTTTTTATCCAGGCCGTTGCCCGGGATAAATAAATAGTCTTGTCGCAAATAAATACAGATGACGATTGTTTAAAATTCTAATATTGTTGCACACAAATATCTTTACTTGCTTATTATTATTATTTATAGGTTGAAGACAGGTTCAGGAGAGGTGCACACACTCCCTATCATATAATAAACTTAAAAATGAGTAAACGTTTCCTTGCGCGTACTCAGAAGGGTACGCTTACGCGTGACTAAGCGTTAGTTATGAGCGAACAAGGCTGGTGGCCAAAGAAACAGATCCAACATCTTATCTTCTTCTTCTATAACTCTATACCTTAAGCACGCGATTTTTTTCTCTCGATTTGAATATTCTTTTGTAGGGG
The DNA here is from genome assembly GCA_963969495.1 of Ceratothoa steindachneri. Classification (NCBI taxonomy): domain Eukaryota; kingdom Metazoa; phylum Arthropoda; class Malacostraca; order Isopoda; family Cymothoidae; genus Ceratothoa; species Ceratothoa steindachneri. The sequence continues at coordinate 9,519,406 of OZ018329.1, forward strand.
TGGAGAGAGAGAGTGGGGAGCTAGGAGAGAGTGGAGGAGAGAACTTTTTTCTCTTGTTTTGGATCTTCTTTTGTAAGGGGGAAAGAAAGAGGAGGGACGGGTAGAGAGGGGGGAGATAGAGGGAAGAGAGAACAGGTAGAGAGGGAAGAGATAGAGAGGGAGAGATGAGATATGGAGGGAAGAGGAGGGGGAGAAGAGGGAGAGGGGCAGATGAAGAAACGAGGAAGAGAGAGGGAGGGGTAGAGAGGAGGGAAGAGTGGGAGGGAGAGAGGGGGAGGGGAAAGGGAGCGGATAAAGATGGAGAGGGAAGATGGGGAAGGATACGGGAACGGGGAGATGAGTAGGGAAAGAGGGGGAAAGAGGGGAGATGGAGGAGGGAAATAGGGAGAGGGGAGGGGGAGAGAGAAGTGAGAAGATGTGAGAGAGAGACAGGGGAAGATGAGGGAGTGATGAGGATAAAGGAAGGGATGAGGGGGAATGGGGAGAGAATGGGGGTTAGATAATGGAAGAGATGGGGGGGAGTTATCATATGATTTTTTATTTCTCTAAATGTACAGACACTCACACACACAGGGATATACCTCACTTATATATATAAATATATATATATATATATATATATATATATATATATATATAGAGAGAGAGAGAGAGAGAGAGAGAGAGAGAGAGAGAGAGAGAGGGAGAGAGAGAGAGTGAGAAAGAGAGAGAGAGAGAGAGAGAGAGAGAGAGAGAGAGAGAGAGAGATTAACAAGGAGTAACAAGGAAATGAGGTACCCTAGTAGACCTTACGATCCATTCAAAGTGGGTACCTTTAAGTGAACACTTGAGCTGGTGCAGTCCTCTAAAATGTCCGATTGAAGCTTTAGAACAGCACACGCGCCACGCTTCAAGTCTCCAAACGGCTATTTTTCAAGACTTTATTAGTCTTGACTCGAACTGTTCAACAGAGTTGCTGTTGACAACTTCCACTGGAAGTGCATTCCAATGGCCACAGATGTTATATGTGAAAGATTTCCTACACAGATGACGCTGATAACGCTTCAGTTCAAGTTTGTAGCCGTGATTTCTTGTTCTGCTCTGGCTAAGCTGGAAAATATCCCTGTAGTCTACGATGTCAAAGCCTCGAAGTATTTTGAACACTTCAAAAAGCTGACCACGCACTGTCTGGGTCTCCAGCGAGAACAAGTCTAATTCCCGTAATTTATCTTCATAACTCTTGTGTCTGATAGAGGGGATCAGTTTGGTTGCTCTGGCTTGCACAAGTTCTAATCTTGCGATATCCTTTCGAAGCGAAGTACTCCAAAATTGTACGGCATATTCCAGGTGCGGTCGGAAAAGGGAGTTATACAAATACAGTACTATCTCCTTGTTCCGATATCCAAACTGTCGCTTTATATAACCTAGCATCCTTTGGGCTTTCTTATCCGCCTCAATACACTGTTTTGAGAACTTGAGATCACTAGTTTTAGTTACACTCAAGTCCTTCTCAGTGTCGATGGATTCAAGACCAGTGCCTTTAAGGATATACTGAGATTGGGGGTATCGGTGGATTATGTGCATCACTTTGCATTTGTTCACGTTCAAAGGCATATGCCTCGTGTCCAACCACTCCCCAATCTTCCGAAGATCATCTTGAAGGCGGGCAGTATTTCTTTCTATTGCAACGTTCATACCAATCTTGATATCATCGTCAAATTTAAAAATCTTCGCAACCATGTCACCGTCCATATCGTTGACGTATTTGATCAACAGTCGTATTCACAAGACAGAACCTTGAGGAACACCGCTAGTAACGGGCACCAACTCAGAAGCCTGTACATTCAACACCACTCTTTGCCGTCTGCCACTTAGCCAGTTCTCTATCCAACTTACTAAATTTGCGTCTATGCCCAGTGCACGCACTCTCCAGAGGAGGCGGCGGTGTGGTACCTTATCGAAGGATTTTTGAAAGTCTAAGTAGATAGCATCCACTACCTTATCCCGGTCGTGCTCACTAAAAACGAAGTGGAAGAATTCCATAAGATTCGTTAGGCATGACCGTTGCCTTCGGAACCCGTGCTGGGAACTCCTTAATTGCAAATAGTCGTTAAGGAGGTTAGAATTTTCTGCGTCTGTGTGCTTTAATTTCCCTTCTTTATTCACTAAAGGGCCAATTGTGCGATGGATTGGTTTACGGCTGTTTACATAACTAAAAAACTCCTTGGGATTCTACTTACAGAGTCTCGCCTTCGGAGCTCCTCGGCACGCTTTGCCACCCTTATGCTGGACTTCACCCTCCTAGCTAGCCTACCGTACTCCGTAAAGTCTCTAGAAATCTTTGACAGCCGGTACACCGTTCTCTTTTCCCTCAGCAGTTGACCGATTTCTCGATTAAACCACTTTGGTTGAACGGAAGACCGACGGAGTCTTTTCAAAGGGATGAAACGTGATTGAAGACTAATGAACGTAGTTAAAATCTCTTCCACGAATCTTCTAGCCTCGCATCAGTCAATCCAGCACAAAGACCTGCAAAGTCTGCTCTTCTCAAATCAAGTTTCCCTGATTTGCTAGTTGCAGAGTATACTTTTGGGACCTTTACTATATATATGACTTGTCAGTGATCACTGCCCCTGAGCTCTTCGCCTAAAAAGAGATGATTGAACAATGTCATCCTCAGAGGTGAAAACCAAATCGAGGGTATTATTGTCTCGTGTCGGTTCTCTCACCCATTGAGTCAGGAACTCGTTTTTCGCAAACTCCAGGAGTACTGCGCTCTAGCCACAAAGTTCTCTGGTTTCCCAGTCAACTTGGGTATTGAAATCACCCATGGCGATACACACACTGTCTTAAACAAGTTCACGCAGTAGCCGGTACAGATCCCTGTCCTTTTCAACGAGTTGCACAGGGGGTCTGTAAAGCACAAGGGTCCTGTATCTGGCAGGACCTATATCTAGGTCAACTCCTAGTAGCTCGTGGTCAGATACAATGTTGCATTTCGTCGATTTAAGTGTATTCTTGACATACACCATCACAGCGCCACTCTCTCTGTCTGGCCTATCTTTTTTTTGGAAGAGATGGTAACCGGAAATCATGAATTCACCTTCAAAATCTCGGTTTGAGGTTTTTACCTACGACTCCGTTATGGCTACCATTTCAGGTTTTTCCGTCGCTACGAGGCCTTCCTGATCGAACTCGCATAAAACAGAAGAACTTTCAGGGAGTCTCCGAATGTAGGACTCCCTATGCTCTTCCGTTTCCCGGCCTATTTGTTGGCGAGGGGGCACCCCTCTTTGCGACCTCTGGAAGGTGGTTCCAGGAGTGTCACGGGCGTACTAGCGTACGTTTGCCCTCACTCTGGGCCGGACACTCCTTTGGGTCCGCTCCACGACATCCTGTATCATGTTACAGAGAACACCTTTTCCTTTAAAGGAAAGATGCACTCCATCCCTTTGGTATAGATCGTTTCTACTATGAAAGGTGCGGTAAGCGTCCACAAAAAAGACCCCCTTCGCCGTGTACAAATCTGCCAGGCATCGGTTCCAGGAGATGTTCCTCACGTGAGCTATCCGGGTTTGGCATCTTGGGAGCATCCCGACCAAAACATGTTTGCGGGTTTTTAGACCAGAGTCATCCACGGCTCCCATGACCGTGTGTATGATATTTCCTTCATGACTTATCTTACCTCCTTTGAGGTAGAGGTCGTTGCCATTTACCATCAGGGCAACGACTGAGTTCTTAGAAATCTGAGATTCTCCACCTATACTCTAATTCGGTGGTTTCCCGTCCTGGCAGGCAACTTACTTTCACACTGGTGTGAAGGCGGGCCGCTAACAGTGGTTGCATACTTCATGCTTGAGAGTCGCCGGTAAGGTTGACTCTCACACATTTGGTTGCAGAGGAAAGAGTTTTCCCTTTCGGAACCGAGTTGTACGTTTCCTCTTTAATCTCCATATTTTTCTTCTTTCTTTTTTGCTATCTTCCTCTGGTTTCACTTCCGTTTCTGCTTTCTCTTCTTCTGTTTCTACTTTCTCTTCTTTTTTCTTTCCTTTTTCCTCTTTCTCTTCTTCTCTTTGGCCCGTTGAGCCAGTCCCGCAGCAGCTGACTCCAGCTCTGGGACGTTTGAAGGCTGGCGTGGTACTGCCGATGCAGTGCTTGCTTCTTGGGCAAGGGTCTCGTCAGCGGCTCCACCCACGTTGGTGGGAGATACCTTATCAGCCGACTGGACCTCTAGTCTTAAGGACAACTCGACGATCCTGTCCTCGAGATGGTGAAGCTTACGCGCGTGTTCAAACTCTAGGTTCTGAAACTTCCTCTCCAGTTATTTATATTTTTGCTTAGATGATTTATATAGATTCTTGAGCTCTTGCACTTCTTCTTTAAGGACACAGTCAGTGCAGATATTTGGTGGGTGGCATTTAGAGTAACACCCTTCCGGGAAGTCCACGCACCACTTGTCCTTTTTGCACACCGAACATGTGTATTTAAAAGCAGCCAGGGCGTTCTTCCCAGTCATGCTGAACACTTTATATCTCTCAATACTTTGTGACCACTCAATAAAAAAGAAGGGGGTTGGTGAGTTCGCCCCGCGTGAATCGCCCCCGCCTATCAATCGGAGACGTTTCGGATCTTTCAAAAGGCACGCTCCTTTTACTGCTGTTCGTCCTACCGAGTCGTTCAAGCCCGGCGTGCTGTGGCTTCAGCCAAGCAGCACTGACAGCTTCCCAAGGGGGCTATCGATTTCGCACCAAGTGAACAGCGGAACATGCCCCGTACTAAACTCCTACTAGTTCCATTCAGGGCGGCCAGTATCTCGGCGTAGCGTTCAATAGATATCCCGACACACCAAGAGACTCGACTCAAGGCTTCGTGTTGGCCTGGCAACCAACCTAGAAACAAGGCCCGTCACTTCAGACAGTTGCTACCAGAGGCACCCCTCAACGGTAATTGGGAATGGTCAGTAATTACGCACCAGGGAAGGGGTTAACGGGGCACTTACCCTCATCCCATTCATCGCGCCCCAGTGCCTAAGACCCCTCTAGTCCTAGTCTCTCGCAACCAGTGAGTGCCGATTGGCGTTTTTTATATGGGTTCCAAAGCCTCTCTTCGGACGCATGAGGTAGCTGTCAGGTTCTAAAATTTAGATAGATGAAGGATAAAGCTGAAAAGATAGTAGTAGGGTTGTTTTTATGTGTTTTTTTTAATCAGTGAAAGGGATAGAGAAAACACTAACAGAATACAGGATAGAAGAGTAGAATATGGATGCACCTTGTCTGGAACCTCATTCCTGACCAATTCGACAAGGTTAGCCCTACCAGAGGTACCATAAAGGTAACCCCTGACGACACAGCTAAAAAAATCTCTGGTACATCCGAAACTACTTTTCTTAATTAGATAAATTAACCTACAATTAGTGATGGGACCATACCAGATTTTCAAGCGAGTACCGATACCGAGTACGATATCACTGTATACTCCCAATTCCGATACGAGTACCGAGTTTGAATACCGAGTATTTATATATATATATAATATATATACGTATGTGTTTGTGAATTAGTAAATACTTATATAGGTTTCTATTCATTTGTTTGGAGAATAATACTACTGAACAATGGGGCTTTGTAAATTCTTCAAGCCATTACAAAATAGATTACTTAAGCATCCAATTATACAACTACTTCCTTTAGCAACAAAATAAAAACGACAGACAATATAGGTCTAAGCTTGAATATTAGTCGTACTTCAAACCCAATATTCGAAATAATTTTTCCTAAAAAAGAAATTTCTACGCATTTGATTACACAGGTTTGAGTTTGAAATTTCTTTCTTATGTTCCTCACGATTGATTTTTGGTTTCTTAATGAATTAAACATCTTGAGCTCAAAAATGAATGTATTTTTGTTGAATCAGGTCAGATATTCTCAGTACAGCATATACTATTTTCATTGAGATTACCTCATTTTTCATGAAAAAGAAAATTTAAAAAAACCTTTCTCTATCTAATAATGCATTATTATTGTTATATCATAGAAACAGAAATAAACGTATGTAAACTATAATTTTTTTAATAAACAAAAGATTAAAGAATGCAACATAATAAAGAAAACAATTCTAATTTCCAAGAGAAGACGCCCTTGACGATTTTCGTTTGTGACTCTCACCTGGTGCATCACGCTTCAAACACCAACAGTATTCAGCAAGCATGTTGACGTCCCATTTAACCTGGTACCTAGATTCCATTGTTTTTATATCCTGGTGGAATCATTTTCCCTGTTCTTCACTAATTCCCGCAGTTATGGGGAAAATAATCCAGATGGGACTGTAACAAGTGCATCTTTATAGACATTCGAGCTCCCAAATGTTTGAGACTTGTTAGGAGCTGATTGATCAGGGTAACATATTTTGGGCTTATTGTATTGCCCAGAAAATTGTTAGCTAGAGCTTAGAAAGCTTTTCAGGCATCTTTTTCTATGTCCGTCATTGATGCCTCAAACTGCTGATCTCTCATCAAGTTCCTGATCTGAAGTCCATCAAAAATTCCCGCATGAAGCTGTGGGCCGTATGCTAAGAAAAATGTGAAATGCACTTTTATTAGATTTAGTGTAGCTTCACAATTATTTATAAATTTATTATATGCAAAAGTCTAAAATATAAACTAAATAAAAAAAAAGGTTTTTTGCTCAAATGTGCATTTCACATTTGTTTTAGCATACGGCCGTTAGCGTCACTGATTTTGTGGAAATTTTTGAAGAAGAATTTAAAAGCTTGGCCTTCTTTATTAAGGGTTTTGACATCATCTTTCATTATTCCAAGCTTAATATGCAATGAGGGTAGCAATATTTTGTGAGGCGGCAGTAAAGGTTCAGCTATTACATTGTTTGATCCAATTCTGAATGCTTCTCGTGGAGGCCAAACCTTCTTATCATAGTGAATACTATCTGCACGACTGTCCCATAAAAATAGGAAACAGGGATGCTTCGTGTAGCCTGTTTGCATCACAAGTATAAGAGGCACTATCTGAAAATAAATTTAGCAGGGTATGTAAATTCAAAGTGGGATATTTCTAAAAACAAATTCAAAGTAATATTTCTTAAAACAATCAGAATATGAATATGTAGTAAAATGTCCTGTATGCCGATGCATTAAATCATTGTATTGAAACTAATTGGATATATGTACATCTTTGAGTTTATTGAGTTATGTTGTATACCTTCTCAATTAAGATAAGTTCCCCATTAACCCATAACAATGCCTTAACCTATAGGGCCACACTTAAAAAAAAACACTCAAAAATGACTCATGATTTCCGGATTTGTATTCTTGTAAAATGTAAGTTGACCAAAAGGTGTATACAAGTATTAACAATAAAAAAAGCAATATCATAGAGCTTAGCAAAGGCAAGTGTAAAATGATCTTACCTTTAAGTCACCACATATCCTCCAATTGTAGGTAGAGTAATTTATTGCATCTATCATTTTTTTTATATTTTCATAACTTTCAGTAAGTTGGATTGAATAGCATATAGGAACGGAAGCTATTCTGTTACCAATATTCAGTGACGCACCTTTTAAACTTCTACTGGAGGAATCTATGAAAAGTCTCTATTCTAATGGGTTGCAGGGAATTCCAAAGACCTCAACAAGTCCCTTAATATTGACGCAGTATACTAAAGAGCTGGAAGAATGCTGTAAAAAATAACTTCGAAACTCTTTTTCTCTATTTCTGTACCCAAAAATGTTGTTTTTTTTAACGAAAAGATTACTTTCACGAAGTCGAGAGAAAAGAAGTTGTGCATTCTCTTTTGAAAGCTCCAGATTCCTGGTCAGGTCATTTAACTGAACTTGAGTGAATGGTCTTGCGATCATATCATGTGTGGAAACCTGATAAGACTCAGATGTGTCATAATTTTGATCAACTTCCATATTAATCTCTTCATGGACCTCTATATGTTCAGGGGGAGAAGGTATCTCAATTCCTGGACCATGTGGCAGGGATTTGATGGTAGAAGGAACATTTTGATATGCTACACTGGGATCATTCTTCTTATTTCTATCTGGGAAAAATATAATTGAATATTATATAGAGGAATTGACTTGGAGTTGCATATAGTACATAAATGTTTAATAAAAGATATGTTCATGCTGGAGTGAACTATGTTAGTTTTTAATTTTATGCTACGTCTTTGCATAATAATGTCATTTTCAGGAGCCAGTATAATACAGAAAGCTTAAATACTTGGTACAATGCTCACCTTTAAGATTTGTCATGCACAAATAGCAGTCCGTAGTGTGGTCCTTGCCATCTCTCCACACCATGGGAACACCAAAAGAGAGAGACTCCTGTTCGCCAGACTCCAGCGTCTTAAACCTATGTAGCATACCTTGCAGCACATATGTGGTGCAAAACCTTTATCTTGATCTCTTAGCTTTACTCCAAAATGTGCATGATACAAAGATTTAATTACAGGAGCATTCTTACATTCTTACATTTTCTGTTCATTTTTAACTCAACCACTATTATTATTCTTATTATTATAATGCTAAGCCATTTCTAACCTGCAAAAATATAAACTAATAAACATAATTACTTACAATGTACCAAATATTTACTGCGAATACAGTAGTACAAAAACTATTGAAATTTACATGTAATATAGAACATGTATAAACTATATAATTATTATCAACCCTTATATCGCAAAAACTGGACCTGATCAAGAAAAAAGGACACCAGATTCGGATTTAGGAGGTTAATTTTATTAAGAAACACTACAGAAAACCTAAGGTACATTTTTGACGCAGACCAGTGTTATAGATTGAAAGAATAGTAATACAATAACAAATCTTGAGTCATATGTTTCGTGTTTGTTCATTTGAATGAACGCTGTTTGAACTTGTTCGATATGATTACTCTCTAACACTACTGTTTATTTCATGTAACTGTTCATATTCATTCTACCATGGGCGAAAATTGAATATGAATATCGAAGGAATAAAAAACAAATAACATTTATAGATAAAAGTTGTACATAAATATCAAAGAGTCTATTTAAAACTTAACTTTCAGCTGTTTTAAACGAAAGTAAATTTGTCGGAAAAAACGATGAAACAAAAAATGGAACGGCTTTGATTTCAAGCTAATTGCATGTATTTTTTGTGTAATAATAATTTTCTTTGTGACGGAAGTGACTCTTTAAAAATTCTAATTTTTTGTTCAAGATTTACCTAATAATAATGAAGATAAAAATAATGTAAAATTTTCCCTCATTTATGAAGGACACGTGTACATTATTCAAAATATTTTTGAACGGGATGAAATTATCGAAATTTACGAATATTGAGTTAAACATTTAAATAAAATTATATTATTTACACCAAACTAACTGCAGTCATTTGATTGATTGAAATTACGTGAATTTTTCACGTAGGGGTAAACTAGTAGTTTGGCCTGTGCTTGTTCCTTTTGGTTCCCTGGAAAACTAAGGGTTTGAAAGGGTTATAAAATGATAAATTTTGTGTAAATATTATGTGATTTTTTTTCACGTACAGGACACAAGAATATAATCATTAAATAGAATGAATATATGTTGTGAAATGATTGCATACAGTGTCTTGAGAATTAATAGGAAAGTATCGGAGTTTGATATCGGAAATGAGACATAAAAGTCCCGATACCGATACGAGTTCCGATACCACTATAAACAGCCGATACTACCGATATTCAATACCGATACTGAGTACTCGTCCCATCACTCCTTACAATATGAATCCATACTTTTGAGATTTTTTTTTAATAAACCCACTTCGAATACTAATCAATGGGATCGCAAATTCCCATAGATTATACTATATAGATGAAAGTTTGTGATCAATTAATGCAGTTAATTGTAGAATGTAAATTCCTTAAGTTGCGCATTACTACTCATCTAAATCAATCTATTTTTGAAAATTTTAAGTCTCAAGGCAACTCATTCCTATCCTTTTTACTTCAACCCTTTTCACGCACTTCACTTATTACTAACTCAGCGAGCAAACTGTCAAAAATTTCAACCAATAAAAAGTCTTAAATACCAGAAGAAGATGTTGAAACAATCGACCATATAAAAGGTGGGGAAGAATATCTTTTAGACCTCTTGGGGAAGAAGGACTTGTAGACCTACTACTTTTGGAGAAGGTCTTGTGACCTACTAAGGAAGAAGGTCTTATAGATCTACTTCCCGTTCTGTTTGAAATATATGTAAGAAAAAGAAAAACAGATTAGCATAGGTGAGCACGATAACCGATAAATCGATAATCGATAAATCCAAAATTATTATACAATATTGATTATTGACTATATATAGCGTTATTTTATAATACAATAGTAAGAATATTCGAATACTGTTTCTTAGTTTCTTACCTGATGAGGCTCTCCTTCATCTCCTCATAGGTTTTGAAGATCCTCCTCACAGCTCGGACCCACATATTTCTGCCTCCAAGGCACGTGCGGCTCGCCCTTGTGCTAAACTGGAACCAAAAACTGAACTGAAATTATCGATTATCGCTAGTTTGGAACCAAAAGTATCGGCGATACCTATTAATCGATAGCGCGGAAAAATATATCGGATAACTCGATATCGTTATTGCGATAACGCCAACCTATGGAGATTAGACGGGGTTCAACGATTCAATCAAGAACAATTCGTCAATATGCAGGCTGCATAATAATTATTAGCGCAAGCTTGTGAGTAAATACTGCTCTCTTTATGATATTCTGTAATGAGAGCTTTAGGTTAACAAGGAGTTAGTATGACCAACATTGAGATGCTCTCCCAAAACGAATAAAATATAGAAGTATAAAGGTTAAGTTATCGCTTGAAACGATTTCAGGACTCTGGAAAGGGCAAAAAAGGAAATATGAATTAAAAAGAGATATTTATACCACGCCTGCCTTTTTGTTAATGTCTGATCGAATGATCATAAGTCTCAAAAAAGGGCTGAATATAAATAAAGTTTTGTAGGAAGAAAATAATAAATAATAAGTTTAGGATAATAGAACTCTCACTATTGATTAATAGGTGTAACAAAATGTTTACTTATGTCATATTGTAGCTTCCTTTGGAAACATGAAATGGTCAGTGACCAAAAGAAAGGGATAAGATTGGTGAACAGAAGAAATGTTTAGCTACATCTTCAGAAGCAATTTATTTGAATCTTCTTATGGAAAATATTTACCAATGCACTTTTACTTTGTCTACTACGAAAATGGAAAGTGGACTGAAAAACACAAAACGGCAGAGAAACGACTACGAGAAACCAATAACAGTACACTTTGATCATTAAAATATTAATAAAGAGGCAAAAGAAAGGGAAGAAATCAAAGGTATAGTGATTTAAAAATCATTCAAAGAAAATATAGTCCTACTTGCCTAAAAATCATAGTGAAACATCCTTTTTCGCGGGATGTAGACTTTGGTTATGACGTTGGTCTGAGTAAGAGGGGCTTGAAGGCACAATTTCGAATTTTTCGTTACTTAAAAAATATTGCCATAATTTGATTGTTTCCAAAGTTCTTGAGATATCAGCAGCTGCGTCTTCGTTCCAATGTTTGGCGAAGCTTTGCCAAAGAGGTATCTACTCATCACACGATTCAGCGATGGAGTTTGAACGTTACCTATGCCGTTAAGCGAACTTCATCTAAAGTTTTGTTTGAATTAATGGTACTTGAGGCAGTCGAAGTTAATCAGCTGGAAATCTGAGTTTGAAACTTAGCAATTAAGGTGAGGAAGACGGCAGCGTCAAGAGATTGCGTCCGTGCTAAATTCAATCTCATAATTAATTTTAAGTTTCTGGGTTTCACATCGAGCTGTTGCCATTTAGTATTTCTATATTCGCTCTAATGTAAGTTGTACAATGATCGTAAATGCAATATTTAGGAAACAGAAACCTGATTATGTAATAAAAAATGTTAATATTCTTAATCTCTCAGTTTACTAAACCAAGAAACTAATTAGAAATAAAATTTTGAAAGTACAATATTACACATGCATCAGAACAAGACCCTACAATTATGCCATATCTATTTTGTTTCATATTTGTTTGAAAGGAATATCGAGAAAGTCAAATGATAAAGGGACGAAATATCAGCTTTTTATGAATACCTGCGACTTATTCTAAAGTGGAGTTACTCCATAACATCCAAGCATCATGAAAGGAGACTAACACAAAACATCAGACACAAAACAATCCACACACTTAACAAAAGTGTTCCTTTAATTTCTGAGTGCAGCCCACTCGGTGACTCACAATTACTCTCCCCCCCTTATCAAGACTCAGATGTATTCACCATCCGAAACTTGACATTTATAAAAAAAATCACTTTAAGCCAACGAGTATAGCAATCAGCACTCATGAGCAAGTAGGCCTCATCTTGCCAGCACGGAAGTAAGCTTACGATATTATTGGGGATCTTCTCGGACCGTTTGGAAGTTGGGGTAACATAGATAAACCATGATATCTGTAGGTAGCTGTTTAAGTTTTTGCGTTAAATTGATCTTGATGCGAGCTTCTTTTTTGAGAATTTAATATATGGATTTGAGAGATGGTGCAAACTAGCCTTGGTTTTCCTGTGGAGACGTTGCAGTGGACACGGAGATTCTCCATATCATATAGGAATTTTTTCATATTTGAGTGCACCGGGCACTCAACTAAGCATCGTTTTGCTTGGCTGCATTTGCACGCAATCAAAGTATGCAGGATTTGAATTAATTGATGCGATGACATGGTAATAGATAGCATTTGCAACGACATTTTATTTCACCAAAACATGGCTAATGTGGGTAGTAAAGTGTGAGATCTAGTTCAGCTTGCGGCGTTTACGTGGAGAATTTTGATCTTACCTGGTCTCAATCACAAATAGGAGTGTTCAATTCGTCTGTATATATATATATATATATATACATATATATATATATATATATATATGTATATAGTGATCCATGTACACGAAAGATGTGCACGCTCATGAAATCGTTCCTGCCGCAGTCAGATGTGCCAGCTAGCGAACATCTGAGCCCTCTTTGTTTTATTCATCTCCTTTTCAACCAGACTTTATTGACCCTTTACCTCTAACACTACTAACTCTGTTTTTTTAATTTTGTATCTCCTCCTTGACTCTGTATCATTCTAGCTCTCTCTGTCTATCCTGATTGCTTTCCCCCTCTATAAAACAAGAGACATTACATTCATGAACTCAGATCCACATTAAGACAGTCGTTCACCTTACCCCGTCTACATCGTCGTAAATTCATTCCACCCAACTCAGTGGATAGAATTCACCAAGCTCCAGCCCTTCAGTATGAAAAACCTTAAATTCCAAAATAAAGTTATTTTCATCAAGTCGTTTATAAAAATCCAATCCATGTACGAATTTATTTGGTCGTACATCCTCAAGAAAGTACAGACCCCTTTCTCTCTCTCTCTCTCTCTCTCTCTCTCTCTCTCTATATATATATATATATATATATATATATATATATATATATATATAAATATATGGAGAAAGTGTTTGCCCTTACACTTGGCGGCGAAAATATTTTTCGCGAGAAAAACTGCCAGGATATCCTGTCCTAAGTTGCTCTAACGTCTTCCACCAGACTTTTTGCATCTTGGAAGAGAACGTGATTGGGCCCACTGCTCCATCCTTTCTTTGATCGAACACACCTGTTTCGGCCTCGTCTGATGCGTTCCCCATGAAAGAAAGCTCGCCTGAAGATTCAACACGCCTTTTCACATCCGTGAAAGTTTTTACTGCCTTTTTTATAAATTTTATAATCGCATTTAAGAAGGTTAGCTGTTGAAAACAGTGTGGGATGAATCAACGATAAAACTTCACTACCCTAAGGAATTTACATAGCTGGGTGAAAGTATGCGGCTGTGCTAACTTTATTTTTGCATCCATTTTTTACTGGTGGAGAGCTATCATTTTTCGTGATATAATGCCCTGGAAAGTTAATCTCCGTGGCTGCTAACGTGAACTTTGTATTAATCGAAGTCCGGCATCTTGTAGACGTTCGAATTGCACTTCTTAGTTGAGTGATGTTCCTTAGGACACGACTTGCTACAAAAATGTCATCCATGAGTACAAAGACTAAAGCTAGACCTTGTAACACCGACTAGAAAATAGCCAGCGTTACTTTAATCCTGTCGTCATCCAGAGAAATTTTTAAAAAAAATGCGAGAATGTGGATATTTCGTGGAAATCAGCAGAAAAACCCGTTGTATTTGGTAGGGGTAGTGGTCCCTCTTTGTCTGGACATTACGGCTCTTTAACCCACAGCAGAGTCTCCTTTTACTTGATGAGCTTTTAGTCATATGCACGAATAAAGACGAGTTGCTCTTGGAAAGCTCGATAATAACCTCGAGCATCATTTCCTCAAATTCATTTTTGCGCTAATTTTCTGTGATTATAGAGCCTTTGCGGATGGAAATGAGCAGGAGGACCGCGTGTCTCAATATCCCAACTAGCTGCATGCTACATACTGTAGATTCATCTCCTTGAAGTGCGCTGAATAGTTCCGAAAAATAGACGAAAAGCTGCCTGTAAGACGATGCAAAGCAGATTGGAGTGCAACATGGTTTCATGTAAAAGAAAATTCGAGGTGCCCATCGATTACCATAAGCCAATTGAGCTCAACTATAGGTAGAGATAAGTTATAAAATCTCTTTGAAAAAACAGCGTAACCCTAAGCTAACTGTAAGCCGTTTTTTTCTGAGAGGTTGAGATTGAAGTAGCCTAATTAAAGAAACTTAGTTGGCCGATTTTGTTGAGAGAAACTCATCGGAATAACACTGATGTCTGTTCAAGAGTTCCCCAGAACCCGAATTTTAGCGATTGTTTCAACGTATAGGAGGTGGCGTTCTTTATATTTGTTCCCTATGTACGGCACTAAAAGAGTGGTGTTTAGTTTCCTCGAATTAAACACAGAGACCCACTTGTGAGATTTATTTGTGAATCTGTGGTAGTACCAGTATGGTATTCACGCCCCTTGCTGCGAGATAAGAAGAAGAACAGCGATTTAATGAATAGTGGTGATGATGTAGCTTGGGGTGCGCCCGGGTGTCTCAGAGGCGAATGCCAAAAATATTTTAGAAAATTTTCGAGAGTTGTTTTAAGTCACAGTTTAAAGCGTCCATTTCACCTTGAGGTTGGAAACATACCGATTACACCAAGAATGGAGACGACTCGAGGTGTTCATTGGATGATTTTCGCCACCTGCTCCAAAAGATTGCTTATGGGTCGAGTGGTTTAAAAATTGCTACATCTGTAACATGATGCACTTAAAGAATAGCTCTCGGAGGAGCGTGTCGCTAATGGAAACATTAACTGAATCAGAGAGGATTAATTGCACGCTGTAATTCCTTGAATTTCCTCTCGCCAAACTCCTCTACTTAAGGAGCTATCGCAGACGTTGACATTTGGAAGTGTTTGCGGGTGTTATTAAAGTATTCTTAAGAGTTTTTTATTCCACTGCAGCTGAAAGGGTTAGGATTAAATCGAATACGATTGTAGTAGGTAATGGTGATAGAAAGAAAATCGTGTGGGCGTATATTACCTTAGCTCAAAGTCTGCTTCACGATTTACCATTTATAACTCAGGGTCAGTATCTTGGTTAATTGTATGTACAATCTCTTGATTGGAAAGTCTGTATAATCTTTCATAGCATCCATGGCACCCCATTATTCGTTTTTTTGAAAAATGCAGTTAGTTCAGTACTGTAGGTAAATCAAACTTTAATCCTGAAGTAACGACCAAGGAAAAATAGTATATTTTTACAAAACGGTCAACTAAAGGACCAAAAGTTACGAAAATATCGAAGCTACGAATTACGGGGCGAAGTATTATTTGTAGTTTCCATCTAATTAAGTACTGCTTCAGCAATCTCTGAGTCAGTTTTTTTTTATATAAACGGGTCCTTGATTAGACTTAGGCCATTTATTGTTGCATCTTCAGCAAAGATTGACATCATCTATAAATGAGTGTAAAACATCCCATCGGGTCGTTGTCTTTCTAGTTTCTTGTAGTCTTATTCGTACACAACTTGATATTAAAACCTCAATCTTTTCATGAAATACAAGTTTCCCGTCATCTATCCGGACTGATAAACGGCTCTTTGTCGACACGAGTAAATAACTCTAGGAGGGGTTCCTCCAATAAAAATGACTCAGTTCAGTCATTTCCTCATAGTTGGCTTATGGAAACCTTTCTGCTGATAGGATGACGCGAATGATTTCTTCACTGTTTTTTTCATTTAGCCATTTGCTCTTAATAGCCAGCATCTTTAGATTTTGATTTCGATTATCTAGCCCCATTACCTTCTGAACAGGATTTTCACAATGTGACGACAGTCCAGATAAAATACCTTTTGATCACATTTTCTCTAGCAGTTTGGCGTACTTCTATAAACTCCATTGTACTGTTTGTAGTGTCAAAACAAGATTAGTAACATTATTCGTAATTCCCATGTCTCCAGTAAATCTATTGAAGCCTCTGCCTGAGTTGTGCCTGAAAAATTGACAATGAAAGGTACTCCCAATATCTAACCTTGAGTTTGTAAAGGTAGATCAGACACGAGCACAGCTAAAGTCTCAGAGGTTCTTCAAGGTTCGTTGCCCAAGATATTTTTGAGCAAGTCTCCCAGTATAATGTAATGTACAGGAAGAGTGTTTCACAAAACTGGGACATGTGACTCTGAGGGATTTTATCCTTGGACAGCATTCTGTTGCATCGTGTTGTTGAGATCGAGATGAGGAAGTTATTCAGATCAACCAACTAGCTTTCAATGTGACATAAACCATAATAGTAACTTAACACTTTGATAAACCAAGACAAGCAGCTGTATTGCTGATGACATCACATTCCCTAACCTTCTTTTGGGAACGTCAAAGTCATACTATTTACACTGTCTTGATGTTGAGAACATTCGGGATGAGGCTGATGGTAATCAATGTCCCTTTCTTAACGCTGTTATCGGTTCAATCACCCCAGGTAATGTCATTCAAGTGAACAACTGCCTCTTGTTCTGCTGAAGCTGTAAAATAAATAGTGCAACACGTCAAGAAAGTATTTGTTAAGTCCATGATAAGTATCGTTAAAGAATAAAGCTTAAAGCATTTTTGTAATTTCAAAGTAATAAATTTACCTCCTCTTCTATGCTGCCTTATTTCATTCCTCGCTGCTTGTTGCAGGATAGGGATCTTGTCACAATAACCTTGTCATGACCAGCCAGTGACCTTTACTTTCGATCTTTCGGACTTCATAGGACCTAATATCCTCATCTTTGTCCTCTCTGGATAAAATTATTTTCTCCTGTCATTCATGAATTGCATCTGAAGCTCCTATATCAAACAGGCTTTCTAATTCTAGCACAAATGTTCCTCTTTTTCCTTTAGGGTTACTTTGCTTTTCACTAGAGCAGAATGTTTCTTATGTAGTTTCACTAAGACCTTCATTGCGTTGCACTTGGTCATTGTTTTGATCCTAGCTATATCTCTGAATCGAATAATATATTCGCCTGTTTCATATGCAAGGCCTTAAACCTTGGACAAACTTGAATTTTCCGTTAAATTCTAAAGATTAAGGCAATATTTGAAAGGCTGCGTGTTGATAGTAAGCTCTTAATCTGGAAAGCTGGAAGGTATCCAAACAGGAATGTTGCGGCGAGAGATCTGGTAAATGCACCAGTTAACACATGCCTCTGGATAGTACATGAAAGTTTTGAGATATCAACTGTGCGCCCACCTAGTTCCCTCATATCCTGGCTAATGGGATTACAAGATTGTAGATGTTTTTTCAAGATTGTGATTGAGTTTTTGTTATCTTCTAAAAAGATGGATAATTATTATTATTATGGTACCGCAGACGATAGGATAAAATGGAATCTCGCCACACGATGGAAGCGAAGGAACGCATCCTAATTATTATTTTTGAATTTCTAAGAGCTCGTGGATTGCACGAAAGGGTACTGGGAGTTTCATTTGGGCCGAGCAAGAAGAAAGTGTTCCGCAAGGAAGTGTCCTCAATGTCACATATTTTGCAGTAAGCATCAACGCTATCACCTCTGTGCTACCGGAGAGTTTTCTCGCTACCCACCACGTGCACGAATTATCAATATCTTTTGATGCGGCCCAGATGCCAGCTCTAGAGCGTCTAGTCAAACAGGTTTTAAACCACATTTATCGCTATGCCGAAGCGAACAAGTTTCAAATTTATTTGGCTAAGACTAAGGTGCTGCATTTCATCCGCCACCTACGGCTCCATCCGGCAAACGACTTTTTCCTAAACGGAGTTCGAATGGAAGTGTTCCGTTCACTTGGTCTTAAATTCAATTGACGTCTCACCTTGGAGGCTGATATTTTCAGCCTTAGGGTCTCTTGTATCTGTGCCATGGACATCTTTTTGTTCCAGAAAAATCAGCAATTGGGGTTCCCATAGATCTACATCCTTACTTTTCCACCGGATGAAAATTTTACGCATCAGCAGATGAGCGTGTATTGCGTTTAATGGACTAGATCTACATCACTGGTATTTGCCTGGTGACCTGTGATTTCTGCATGTCATCCATTAAGAGCGTACTTGTCGATGTTGGGGAGATGCAACTCACTTTAAGCCATACACAGTGCACTGTGTGATTGTAGGCTTGAGTCCGTTTCTCTTTAAGTCGACAATAGCCCTCACTGCATCTCCAGCCGATTTCGACGGTGTTTACATATGCCACTAAGAGACGCCAGTCATATTCTCCTCTCTTTGAATTTATGGATAGGAAACCCCTTCGAGAGTTTGGTGTTGCTCTAAGGCCAGTGGCATCTCTAGTTATGCCACGGACGGTAGTGTACCACTTTTGAATATTTCTCGTCACGCCTCTACCTCCAAAGCTTCAACTGCGCCGGGAATTTTGGGTTCGACCTGACCTTTTTGGAGCACACTTCGTGTCAGGCTGGATCCATGCCAGTGTACACGGATGGCCATATGTGTCAGGAGATGATCGGCTTCGATGCCATTTCCCCTATGTTTAAAGTCAGCGGAATTCTACCAAGCGCTGGTCGAGTCTTCAGGCCGAGCTGGTTGCAACACACCGTTCGGTACAAGAGATAACATGCAAGTATGGCTCTGAGACCAAATTGTGATATTTGGCGACTCAAAAAGTGACATGAGTGCTTTCAGTGCATTAGCATCTGAAGACACCATGATTTGCGATATCCGTGACACCACGGTTGGCGCGAAGCGGGATGATGTCGAGATTATCTTCTGAGGAAGATTTTGACATGTGAGAATTGCGGAAAATGATCGCGTCGACGAGGAAGCCAAAGAATCCGCAAGGACTGTGTGACCCGACCAACGTTTCGCTCTTCCTCGCACCAATTAGGTAGCAAGTATCAGGTCAGCCATCCGTGCTGCTTGGCATAGAAGATGAAAACAGCCGACCGGAATCTAAATTTGCGTGTAATTGCGCCCGAATATCCCTATGGATCTAACACCCAATGCCAGAGCGTCTTTAGGTGGATTTGGCTCGTTTCTGAATTGAGCATATCCGCAGGATGCAATTCCATTTGAGGGAGCACTTGCCTGCACCTTAATGCGACGACTGCGTTATCCCAAACAATGTTCGGCTCATTCTTGTTGAATGTCACATTCTGAGTGAACTTCGCGCACTTTAACTGCCCTGCTACCGAAAAAAAGCGGGAATGCTACCGCTTGTCTCTCTTACTTTGGACGAGTTCATAGACATGGAGTTGTAAACTATTTGAATTTTTGGAGGAGGCTGGCCTCCTCAATTTTATTTGACTCTCTTTGGTTTTGGTTGCATGATCCGGCACTAGAGGAAGTCGGTCTTCCCCTGACTCCGAAACGAGCTTCTTTCTTCTTCTCCTTCCTTTGTTCTGTTTCTTTTTTTCCCTTTTTTATTTTTTGTTTTCCTTTGTTTTTTTAGTTTGGATTAATTCTGTAAATTTGAAATTACCCTAGTACTAGGAGTGAATTTTAGTTGAGGCGACTTAAACCCTTGTGTGACGTTGCCAGAAGGGTATCTTACAGACACAGATGCCATGGATTACCATAAGGCTCCTCCTGGATGTTTTCACGATTAAGGCTGTGACTATTGTAAATTTGCCGTTTTCAAAGATGTCATGGAATATGATTTCATCTGAAATACACCAAATCTTTTCAATTTATCTGACAATCAAGTTACTGCCATATTTTCTGCTTAGTTGAAAGATGGTTGTCTAATCGGATAACCCCCTCTTCGCAGCTTCAAAACCACGTCGCAACAGAATGCTGTCCATGTGTAATATAAGCCAGAGAAACATGTCCAAGTTTTGTGAAACAACCCCACTGTACGATTGCTTCACTGCGAGAAAAAGTTGTTGCTGAAAGATGTTTTGGGCAGCGAGCCTGAAACAATCTATGAGACTTTAGCTGTGTGAGTGTCTGGTGTAGCTTTACACACTGAAAGAAAGTTAATGGGAGTACCTGTGATCCACATTTCTTCTGGCACAGCTCAGGCTGAGGTTTCATGGATTTACTGGAGACATGCTAACTTGCGAATAATGTTACTGCATTTGTTTTTTTACGATAAATCCAGTAACAGAGGAGTTTAGAGAGAAACTGTTAAAATGGTAAAGAAGATTTAGAACAAAAGGGTTTTATGTGACCTTTCAACATCACACCTTGGAAATCTTAGTAGGATCAACTAGTTTGTGTGAAGCTATTTGGAAATGTGAAGAGACCAGATAATCTATGCTTTAAGAATTACAAGAATGTTTGTAACATCGAAAGATGTGTTTATCAACAGCAAAGGCTTAAGTAAAAGAAGAACAGTGGATGATAACTCCAAAACATTCTAACCCCAGAAAAGCGCCCAAGAGCCGACTACAAGGTAATGGCTGAACTGAGAGTCTTTGTTCATTGAGACACGTTGCTTTAAAATATTAGATTAGACCAGGCGCTATTCATTAGGACAGATGTATTGCCTAAGCGTGCATTACATGAAAGTGCTTATGTTTGCAAATCAACTTGAGTAAGACGACGACACTTTTAAAGCTTCAAAGCTACAAAGGCTCAACACCTCCCCTTGCTGTTCTACACTCCTCTATGGATGATAACAATACCTACTGCAAATGCAACTGTGAATGATCTAAGTGTAATTCTTTGAATATTGATATAAAATAAATCTGACCCAGAGCTTTCTGATTCAGTATTTAATACGATAGAGAAGAACAAATTCTACTGGACGCCGTAAGTCGTTCCATTTGCCTTATTTGGCAGTAGATAGAGTGACACATTGGAATACGACATTGCTGCTTAATTAAATGCCAGTAAGAAGCCCAACAGGTTCGAAAAAGAAAATCCTCTATTTCATAGAGTCAAAGCTATGAACAGCTCAGTTGTTCTCATTGGCACAGACTCACATTTCCTGCTGGACACACTGAACCTATAATCCGAGTGGCTTCTAGATCCTGTCACGTCTTTGCCACAGAAGGACGACTACAAAAAAGCATTGGGCTATGTTAACAATCTGAAAACGCTGAATGATATTCCTGAACAGAGTAGTAAAAAATGAACGACTTTTCAAGTGTCATAAGGATAGATGCCATACAAGGGGACTATCTTCTTTAATCTCTTGAGATCAACAGACGCCGCTTTAACAGTTTAAAAAAACAAGCTCTTAACAACTGACTGTGGAAATGTCATTATGAAATTAATCTTCATCTAATGCTCTAAATTATTCATTTATTAGACCTGAGTCAAAAGGTTAATCTCAATTCTTTGTCATGAATAAGGCGCCTTATCAGGTATTCTCCCCTAACCGCTTAAATTACGAAAACAGACATCCACAACATAACCCCAAATAAAAGAATTTTTTAATTAAAGATACAGCAAACACTGAAAGCTAACTTGCTACACTTTAATCTGTTTATATTAGATTTATAAACCAAACTTTAAACTCGGGTACGAACTCATTTCCACTTTTACTACAACTATAAACACCCACGAATCACACACGCCAAAATCACTCGCACAAAAACAAGCAATATTTTTCCAATATTTCCATTACCTCCATTCTTTTTCAACGAAGACACCCAAAACTGATTGATGTCACTTTGATTTGAAAAATAAAAACATATTTCCCATTTCCTAATATGTAGTTAGTTAAAAGCCCTCCTTTAATATAATTTGAAGATTTCCAAATCTGCTGCTTCCCATTTCCCATATAATTAATTTAGAAATATCTGATAACTATTATAAAGAATTCTTATATTAGTATATTATATTTACAATGTCATATCCTTGAAAATGGGTTCCTACCCGAAACGTCGGTACCAAGAAGTTAAAATACAATAATGAACGTCCCAAATGAAGCCTACTTATTCATCCTAAAAATACGTATACAACTAGCAACTCGCAACCCCTCTGCTCTCTTAATATATATATATATATATATATATATATATATATATATATATATATATATATATATATATATCGTAAAATACCATGCATTTGGAAAAAACGGTGCTATCAAAATAAACTATTTAATAGAGTACATAAAAACTCTCTCAAGAGAAATTATAGTGGACAATACTACACTCTCCTTCACATCATGGAAACTATCTAAATCCAAGAAGAGAGACTGAGACTTAATGGCCAACATATGGCTACACAAAGGACCTTAAAAACTCATAACGGATTAAATAGTTGATACCAATAAAATTCTCATTCCGCAAATTTATTAACATAATTTTAATTTTAAACTCAAATTTTTTTTTTTAATTTCGAATTTATTTGAAATTTTTACATTAAACTACATCGATGGTTGCTCCTCTAAAATATGTAAAATATCTGCACATATTTACTATTTCTATTATTGAATTTCTTTATATTTATCATTATAGCCCCAGAAAATGACCAAAAAGGTCGAAAGGTACCTCAGGCCAATAATTAATAAATTATGAATAGAGGAACCTTTATTCATAACCTTTCCCAAAACAAAAAAACGTGTAATAAAAAAATTAGAAAAGCAGAGAAAAAGTTATTTAAAGCTCAGCTGGACCTGGTCTTTAATAAAGCATGCATAAAAGAGAAATTCCTACCTATATATGGTAGGCTCTAAAACTTCGGCTTTTAATACTGGATAATTTAAACTGACTGGGAGAGCTACTAAAAAAATGTGTACCTAATCTATTGGTAGCTGTTTCTAAACAGAAGGTTTTCATTAGACTACCCTATCTCGAGGATTTAACATCCGAGTTTAACATACTCCTTCTCTCTACCCTCAACAATCATTTCCCTCAATGCCAATTCATTTGTATAAATTCCAACCGTGTATCGTCAAATTCCTTTTTTCTCCATAAGGAGCCAATCCCTTTGGGCTTGCGATCCTGTATAATTAACAATTATACATGTACGACCTGCCACAGTCGTTGTGTAGGCCAAACTGGCTTACAACTTAAATGTCGGATCGCGAAGCACTTGGGTTTGTCTCATAGCAATGGTATTCCCATTTCTAAACCTGAAGCCTCTTCCATCAGGCAACAATCTGAGTATCACCATCATCCTCTTAATTATGATTCATTTTCCATATTATCTTCAGCCTTAACTTCTATCGATTTGAATATCTTAGAGTCACTGTATATCAATAAAATAAATCTAAACCTAAATAATTACTCCTCCTCAATTAAACTATTCACAATATAACCAACCACACTTCAAAAGATTAACTAGCCAGCCGACCAACCGAATAAATTTCGTCAGCAGTTTTATATGTTTAGTTAGTTGATTTCTCAACTCCCACGATACAGATTAGTCATTTTGGTGATTCTGATTTGTTTTCGGGTTTTTACAATTTAATATAATAGGTTATTTTATTGTTTACTCCAGTAATTTTTAATATGTGATATTCAAGTCAGTTTATGTTATAATTTCACTTCTTTCTATTATTTTTTAAAATCACACTGGGTAGAATTAATTAATTCTATATATTGTTATTAGTGTTTTTACTTAAATTTTAATAATTGTTAATTAAATTATTTTAACTTGTCTTTATCCGCTTTTTTAGCTATTATTTAATGCATTCTTTTAACTGTTATTGATTAATGTTTCTTCCCCTTATCATTAGTCGACACAGTCGCTGAAGATGGTCCTAGTAAAGGTCCGAAATGTGCGGCCAATAAATGATTAGTGTAATCACCTGAGTATTCATATTCCTGCTATATATCAGATTCCTAAGGAACAAATCAATTACAAGTATTATATATATATATATATATATCTCAAAGTAGCACGAGAGAATGATGAAAATAAATCCATTCAACCACATTGAAAGAGAAAAGGGAATAATTTTTCCTTGCAGTAATATTTTTATTACCTTTTTTCGAAAAAATCCATGCAGGGAAGCGATTCGAACCAGGCACACTGAGGCAGTGAACACCGCTTTAATCACAGTTAAAAGTATGCCGTTAGTACACTATTCTACGCAAAAAACTAAAAATTCTCTGAATAGAATACGAGGGGCGGTCAATAAGTTTGGCGAATCGGTAGGGCAAAACGGAGCAAAGTGGATGGCTGTTTGTGGGGGTGTTAGGACAAGTTATGAAAAGTCAGGACCTGCAGCCGCACGCTACTACCTCGTGTATTTAAGAAGTAGTAGCTGATCGCAGATCGTCAGTCACAAATTTTTCAATAATGGAGAAGGTTGAGCACCGCGCAATGATCAAATTTATGACCAAAGAAGGCAGGAATGCAAAATAGATCCATTAACGCATGGTTACAGTGTACACCGCCACCGCCCCTTCCTATGCAACCATTGCTCGCTCGAATAGGGAGTTCCGCCATGGTCGTGAGTCCCTTGAAGATAATCCCCGTCCAGGAGGCCCATCAGACGTGACTAACGAGGACAATGTAGCCCGTGTGGAGAGGATGATCCTCGAAAATCGACGGGTGAAATTCGAAGAAATCGAGCGAGAACTTGGAATATCACATGGAAGTGTTATCAACATCATCCACGACAATTTGGCCATGACCAAAGTCTCTGCCCGTTGGGTCCCTAGAAACCTCACGAAACCTCACGCCCTATGATCGACTTCAACGTCATCAAAGTTCAGAGGAGCCGCTGCTCCTGTACAACTAAGAACCGGCAGGATTCAAAGCACGCATAGTGACAGGTGATAAAGCTTGAAGCCATCACTGGGATCCCGAGACCAAGCTCTAAAGCATGGCCTGGAAGCACAGGGGCCCTCCGACCTCCAACAAGTTCCGGACCCAACCCTCAGCCGGGAAGACCATGGCCAACATCTTCTCGGATTCTGAAGGAGTGTTGATGGTAGACTATGCGCCTCGTGGAAGGACCATCACAGGCCAATATTACGCCGAGGAACTGGCTGGGTTGAAGAAGTGCATCCGTCAGAAAGGGCGCGGCAAGTTGACACGCGGTGTCCTGCTACTCCACGACAATGCCCCTGTCCACAAGGCTAGAGTTGCACAAACTGCCCTGCGCGAGTGCGGATTCGAGGAGCTCAAGCATCCACCCTACAGTCCAGATCTGGCCCCTAGCGACTACTTTATATTTCGCTATCTTAAGGCTGCACTGCGTGGACGCTGGTTTGGGGACGATGAAGATGTCCAGCTCGCCGTCCAGGAGTGGATTGAACAGAATTCGGGAGATTTCTGGTTGTCGGAAATTCGAAGCCTCAGGGACAAGTGGCGCAAGTGCATTGAAGTCGAGGGCAGTTATATTGAAAAATAATAAAACACTTTTCCTCATATCTCGTTTCCTTATATCTGGATTTCAAAACTTATTGACCGCCCTTTGTAGCTTTAAAGGGACACTTTCGCAAGCTCTAACGGGGACTATGAAAGAAATAGAAAATTAATTGGGAATTCAAAGAATAAATGAGGAATAGTTAAACGCGTGGCAGATATACAAATGTATATATCTCTTAAAGTAGTGCGATAGAATGATGAAAATCAATCCTTTAAACCACATTGAAAGAGAAAACGGAATATTATTGCATGGAAAAATTATTTATTTTTCTCTTTCAATGTGGTTTAATGGATTAATTTTCATCATTCTCTCGCGCTACTTTGAGAGATATATACATTTGTATATCTGCCACGCGTTTAACTCTTCCTCATTTTTTCTTAAAATTTCCAATTAATTTTCTATTTCTTTCGTAATCCCCGTTGGAGCTTGCGAAAGTGTTCCTTGAAAGTTATTCTATTCAGAGAATTTTTTGGTTCTCTGCATAGCATAGTGTACTAACGGCATACTTTTAACTGTGATCAAAGCGGTGCTCGCTGCCTCAGTGTGCCTGGTTCGAATCGCGTCCCTGTACGGATTTTTTCGAAAAAAGGTAGTAAAAATATTACTGCACGGAAAAATTATACCATTTTCTCTTTCAATGTGGTTTAATTGATTCATATATATATATATATATATATATATATATATATATATATATATATATATATATATATATATATTTATATATATATATATATGCGTTCATCAGTAAGTGTTATGATTTTTAACAAGCATATTAAATATCTCTAGGGCAGTCGTTCCCAAACTTGGGTCAAATTTCCCCCTGGGGGTGATTTAACACTCTTTCAAGGGTAATGGAGGGGTGACGGAAAACAAGTTAAGAATTGTGAAAATCAAGAAAACATTGCGGTCCTGGTATGAGGATTAATCTTAACTTAGTCTTAGTGTCATGATACGAAAATCATGTTATATTATGTGTTGGGTATTGTAAGATTTTGCCCACAGATGTAGGATAGTTGTGTCCGCTAATGAGTCATCTTTTATTTTTTCCCGCAACGGCTATTTTGCCCTTTCTTCCTCCCCACCCCTTTCCCCCCTTACCCTGTGACAGGATGCTTTTGAAATTAATTTAAAAAAACGAATTTCCTTCAGACACAAAAATAATTACAGGCCTTAGTTAAATTTCAAATGATGAAATGTGGTATATTTTTTGCATTATAAAGTTTTTTATTAAATAAATTAACATTTTGAACGCGAAACAGTGGCAGGCATTTCTATGGCGGCTGTGCCAAATTTCTGTACAAGAAAATGTCTCTTTGTATTTGTTTCCCCATATAAGCAGGCCTCGAGCTTGATGTAGGATTGTAGAGTAAAATTAAATTCTACTCACTGTTATGACTTGTCATGAGGCCGGGTTGTCCGGGGAAGAAGCTATATTTAGTTACAAACATTTAATGCGCGATCTGTGTTTGAAGGTGCCGTGCCTGAAGGAAGAGTTGTAGGCGTGAGAGAGCTCATCTCTCCTCGCACGCAGGTACCTACATCCGTGGCTCCTCCTGGTGTTCCCATATTGTGTACTATGAATTATTATCGCTATCCCGCGGCATAAGTGACTACAGCTCATCTCTCCTCGTACGCAGTTGCTGGACAGAGCCGGAACAGACAATGCTATGTGATTCATTAGAGCTTGTCAGTAGGGTGGGGGGGAAGAAACTGATATTATCGCCATGTAACCTGATAAGTTATTCAGTTATTTTTCGGCCTTTTGTGTAAAAAATTCTTAATTACCAGGAACTTAAGTTATTGAAGTGTGTTTTTCTCTCGTTCAGTCTGTTTAAAGTGACTGAATATTTTGTTGTGACTCGTATATTGCGCTGCACTCCACAGCCTAGTAAAGTAAATTAATTGTAACGGTCAGAGTGGTATATGAGTTACTCCTTCACACACCTTGCAAGCCAAAGAGAGTATAAATATTGTGTGTTTTCGTTATTTAATTTTATATAATGTTCCTGTGATCATATATATATATAGCATTATCTAGAGTTAGTATTTCCCAGTGTTAGTAGATTATTCCTATGCTAAATTAGCTCTTATAATTCTATCTAGAATGCCATGAAATAATAAATAATAAGTTCTCAGAATTCACACTTTTTATGCATTTATTTAATTTTTTTTCTCCAGCTTAAGCAGTAAAATGTCCAAAAAGCGCATCTACTCTGACACCTTTCTTCGCCATGGCTTTGTGAATTTACCTTCCGGTGGAGAGGATCGTCTACAATGTGTGGTATGTCACAAAGTGTTGACAATTAAGAGCCTCAAGTCATCAAAACCCTCAGTTCACCTCCATAAGTGTCATCCAAATCTTCAAAATGAGGATCAGGCTTATTTTCAGCGCCAGGCTGTAGCACTGAAAAAGATTCACTTTGGTTCATCTGAAATCTGAGCCCAATAGCTTCAAGCTGCGGTCGAAGTATCCTACTTTGTTTCATATAAAGTTGCAGAACAACAGAAATGCCACACCATTGTGGAGAATCTGATTATGGCTTGTACATACGAGATCGTATGTAAGGTATGTGGAGAGGATCAAGCGAAGAAAGCGAACGCCATATCTCTATCAAACAACACAATACGCCGATGAGTCGATGCCATGGCATCAGATATCCTGTCCCAAGTTACAATAGAGATTAAGAAAAGATCATATAGCAAATTCTCCTTGAAATTTGATGAATCGTGTGATGTAGCCAGTTATGCTGTTCTCCTTGGGTTTGTCTGTTACGTCCACCAGGACAAGATCAAAGAAGAGTTCCTATTATGCGAGAATCTGCTGACAACAAAGAAGGGAGAAAATGTCTTCTATATCATCAACAGTTTCTTTACCAATAATGGATTAGATTGGAACAGTGTTCAATAGGTAGGGAGAGATATTTGTATAAATCTAAATTAGTATAAATACAATGAATTACATGGCATATACAGTTTTATTTATTGTAAAATTAGCTTTATAGTAGCTAATATTTTGTACATGATTCGCAAAAATATCGTGCCTGTCATACTGAATTACTAAAGTACCAAAATAAATTAAATTAAAACCATACAATTATAACGCAAAAGATAGGTAAGAATGACTAATTGACACAATCACTCAGTTTATAATAATTTTTCTTTTTAATCCAGGTCTCCGTCGATAATGGATGGTCATCGTGCATTACTGGACCTCATACAAGCTGTGAATCCAGAAATTTCTGTATATCATTGCATCATTCATCAGTCTCTCTTGATCGAAAAGCCTTGCTTGGTAATCTGAGGTTAGTGCTAGAAGATGTGTTGAAAATTGTCAACCTCATCAAGTCCAGGGATGTGAATTCGAGTATATTTAAGGAACTGTGGGAGGAAAGGGAAGGGCAGTATCAAGTTCTGCTCTACCACACCGATGTTCGCTGGTTGTCACGAGGAAAGCTTTTACGTCGAGTCATTGAGCTCCGAAAAGCTATTCAGGCATTCCTGGAACAAAAAGGATCTCTTTTTGCTACCCAGTTCACTGATTAGGAGGGACTTGCTCGATATTGTTACTTGCCTGCCATATTTGCGGAGCTGAACAGTGGTAATCTGTAACTCCAGGGCCGAAACTGTGGCTGCATTTCTGGCGAAACTGAGACTCTTGATTCGGCTCTTGGAGAAAGGAGTGAACACCCAATTCGCCACCCTAGATTATTTTGTTGAGGAGAATAGTCATGATATTAGATCATTTCTACAGACCATCAACAAAGAGATGAGAGCCTATTTGGAGGGGCTTGAAACAAACACGCATCACTAACTTTCAGAGGGTTACCAATAAACAGCTAGTCTTCAATGGATCATTCATCCCTTCTCTATAACTGATGAGGCTATTCATGATGATGATTACCATGCAAAGGAGGAGTGGTTCACACTGCAAGAAAATGAAGCCTTGAAAATCAAATTCCAAAACCAAAATGCAGATTCCTTTTGGATTTCACCACTCGCTGACTCGCCAACTCTATCCAAGAGAGCCTTAAGGTTGTTAGTATCATTCCCAACAATGTATCTTTGCGAGAAGGGGTCCTAAACCTTGCTGGTGATGAAAACAAAAAAAGGGGACTCGCTTGAATGTTGCATACGATGCCAGGCTGGCCCTTTCAATCACGAAGCAAAATAATTCCTCAATAGCTTCAAGTATGAAGCTTCATCCATCCCACTGATGTTCTTAACGTCTTTGGCAGTAATCATTAGAGATGCACAATGTTCAAATATCAATGAATAAAAGAAATTATCTCTAGTGTTTTAATTTAGCCATATATATCAATATTAACAACATTTTGTGAAAGGGGTAACATGCTTAATGTGGCATGTTAAATTGGGTAACAAGCTGAAAAAGTTTAGGAACCACTGCTCTAAAGCGACGTAAAATGACATGAAGGCTGGAAGCTGTTAATGTTTTGATAAGATCGAAGGAACATTTTTATTTGTAATAAATAATTCCTTTTTTAATATATTGATTTTAATCACCCATTAATTGCTACTGCAAAAGTGACAATAAATTTGACTCTACCAAAACAATTTATTGTGATCCTGTTTTATAAGGAAACTTGCAGTCATTAGCTAGACATGGATCAATAGCATTAAACAGATCAATCGACATGCAGAATGGGATGGATATTCAGTGCAATAATAACAAAATGAAATAATTTATATATATTTATATATATATATATATATATATATATATATATATATATATATATATACATATATATATATATATATATATATATATAAATATATATATATATATATATATATATATATATATATATAAATCCAACTTCACCGTAGGAAAGAGAAAACGGAATAATTTTTCTTAGGAAATAATTATTTCTTACTTCGAAAAAATCGACCTGGGGTGGGATTCGAACCGTGCATATTGAGGCAGCGAAAGTTCTAAAAGACGGTTTACTTGAGATCAAAGCGGTTACTCATTGAGTCAATATGCACAGTTTGAATCCCACCCCAGCTCGGATTTTTTCGAAGTAAGAAATAACTATTTCTGAAGAAAAATTATTTCGTTTTCTCTTTCTTGAGGCGAAGTTGGATTTATTTCATCATTCTCTCGCGCTCATGAGATATATATATATATATATATATATATATATATATATATATATATATATATATATATATATATATAAGCTTCTTTCATTAAATGGGAAGAGAATATGACGCATTAACTCATGTTCTCATAAAGGAACGCTTTTATTTCTCTTTAATCACTTCGTAAGAGATTAATCCACCATTTCATCAGTGATGCTTGGAATATGATGTGATGTGATCCTCTAGTGAAAATACATCAGGAGCTCTGAATTGAGAACACACCCAAACCGAGCTAACCTTGAGCTCAATCATTGTTCCCTAAATAGGAAAATAAAGGCAAAGTATATTTCATTTTTGGTGAAGGAGAAAAATGGCAAAACAAATGAGAGATGTGATGAAAGTAAGAAAGTGCCTTGTACTGAGATTTATATAAATGACAAACTGAGATGAAAAGTGGGAAATAATTTAAATGCAAGTGTTACACGTACCATGTATGCATCTGCTAAAGGGGTTATCCCATTTTAAAATGAACATTATTAAATATATTTTACCTCATTTTTAGCTTCTACGAATTGGATATAAACACCAAAATTGATATTTCTAATATTTTAAAAATGGAAGATTTATTACTTCAAGAAGAAGTAAAGTTTTGAATAAACAAGAATATGCTTGAGACAGATTAGATCAAACAGCTGACTTTTAACTTAAAAGATGAAGAAAAATTCATTAAAAAACCCTCCATGGACGATTTTGGAATTGCACAAGGCGGGTTTTCTCCTTTCAGCACAAGACATTGAAGGCAAATACGATTCACACGTTAGATGAGCATACATAAATAGTACTTTTTTTGGTATTAAGGTTATATGATATTTCAGAAGGTTTATTAATTTGCTTCAAAACTCAATATATTAAAGTTAAAAACTAGAGCAACATGATATAGTGGACCTGTGGAGAAAATCAATAAACATTATTATTTTAGCCTTCATATCTCTAAAAATGGCCGATTTAGTACCTCTAACCACTAGGTGGCGCCACCTGGTGGTCAACTTATATCTTATTTGAACTCAGTGACCTCAATTACCTTTGGTAGCATTGGTTTTAGCTGGCTACATTGAGCCAGCGGCTCGTTGCGGACAGAAGATAAACACAACACGAGATTTCAACGAACGATAGACCTGGTTGCTTCGCCGCAGTTAATGACTATGGTTACCTTTACAAGACAAAATAGTTGATATTTACAAATGGTATATTAAATAGAAGGATTATTTTCGTAATTTAATTTTAATGAAGATAATGTACATTTCAGTTCCTTTCCTCCTAAATATATTCCACTTCAGCACTTACCCACTACCTCATTCTTTTCTTCTTTAAATCAAAATAGTGCAGGATGACTTTTATGATTAGGTTGACTCAACAACTCCATCGTTTTGATCAGTACTTTTAAAGCAGAATCCAAATCAGTTCCATTGCGTTTGTAATTGATATTAGAAACAGGTAAAAGGGCGTATAGCTCTAGATCCTAAATCCGATGATTAAAAGCTGCTTTACCCCTTGGAATGTGCCGACGAAACGTTGTTCTGTTGCTCGATTTGAACATTTCTCCGACGCTTCAGAAAACAATGTTTACTTAGAGTGTTAAAGTGAACTGAAGACGAGGGCGGATAGAATTTTAAGGGATTTTTATGCTTAATATTTATTAATATAAATCATTTGATCTTGCTATGCGTGTTATGGTTTGAGTTACTTAAGGTTTTTTTTATTGAACAGCCACACTATGTACAAAATGTAGTCAATTCAAACGAAATTTAAAAGGTTCTCATAGCCTATTTTTCTATTGCTATCATCTTTTTCCTTCGGTTTAGCCGAATATATAAAAACAAGTATGTGAGCTGAAATTAGTAAACACTGCGCTAAGTTGCTATGAACGATTAACGAAATTACTGCAATTGACGTTTTAAACATAAAAATAAAGAGGGGACAAGTATAATAAAACAAAGGAAATAATTCAATGTTCTTTTCACAATTAAGTTATATCCAGTGTGTGTCCAGAAGACAATTGACAACTACTGAGCTCTTGAAGAAAGTGAAATTCGAGAATTCCAGAGATTTACGATAAATGTTAAGCGTAACGGATAAATTATACAATTATATATAATTATAAAAATCTAAATTATTCCCTACTTAATTAAGGAATAACATGAAAATTACGTACTATACAAATAATTCCTTACTGAATTAATTCTCCTCTTCGAAGAGAAGAGGGAGCAGGAATATGAAATTTGAAGAATGGGAGAAAAAATAGTGACAGAGTAAGGAAAAACAGAGGCTTCCGACAACACTGGAAAACAACAACAAATTTTGTGATTAATTTATTCGTAGGTTTATTGAAAAATTTTTACTATAATTGGTTCAATTAATGATTGAACATCAAAGAATGCAACGGAAATAACTTCAAATTACTTCAAATCAAAATATGTACCTCTTGTTATGTTAAGTTGGGTAGTTCGTTGTGCCGTGTACACTGTTACAAATATGAGCGCCAACTAAAAGAACTACAAATAAAAATTGATAGCTTCAAAACTATCAAATGAACGTCCTAAATAAAACAACAAGGCAATCAAAATAATAATTAATAGAAAGAACCAGACAATGGCTTCGCTACTAAGATTAAAATTTTAAAATTTAAAAATAGCAGCCATGGTTAAATTTGTATAAATTTTCTGAACTTCGCAATTATAATAATTTTAAAAAGGAACTCTAAAGTAAATTTCCACCCTTTCAAAATCTCACGTTGCTAAAATATAGTTATAGAAGATATATAAAAATAAATTTTCTGAACTTCACCATTTTTAATTCTTTGGGTTTTAAAAAATTCATAAAATTTCGATACTTATATTTATTTCTGAACTTTACAATTTTTGTTTTTTGATATTATAAAGGAATTATTAGAAATAACTTTGATAAAAACATAAGTCATAACCAAACTAAGATGAAATTATTAGTCAAATACTTAAAAAAATTCCCTTCTTAAATTATAAAGTTAGTGATAATGATGATGATGATGATGATATCTTTGAGAGTGGGTTCCTTCCCTGAAACGAAGGTACAAAGAAGTTAAAATATAATAACGCACTTCCTAAGTTTAGCCTGCTTATTTATCATAATGTATATATATATATATATATATATATATATATATATATATATATATATATATATATATATATATATATATATAACGCCCCCCTAAAAATATATACTCACTTTAAATAATTGTGAATTTTGAAAATGAAATGTATTTTAATAAACACCTACTTTACAATTATTTAAATTGTCTATACATTTGGGGGACACCCTCTATATATTTATATCGTAGAATACTTTTAACACAGGGAAAATAATGGTAAAATATAGGTACAACTTAGCTCAGAAATGTTGTTTTTATAATATTTAATACTAAACCAAGACTAACTACTCGGAGATGTTGACAAACTGATGTCAGAGGCATGATCGGTTGAGTGCGATGTGAGATATATATATATATATATATATATACGAGGGGGAGTCAAAAAGTTCTCAGATAAATGGCATAAAATTTTTATTTGTAATAATACTGTAATCATTTTTCTACATAAGCTCCATTAACATCTATACACTTTCTTAATCTATTTATTTGTAATAATACTGTAATCATTTTTCTACATAAGCTCCATTAACATCTATACACTTTCTTAATCTATGAATCCAACGGTAAAGACCATCTTTGTAGAATTCACGGGGTTGTCTCTGGCACCAAGTAATGACCTGCTTTTTTGCTTCATCTAATGATTGAAACCGGGTTCCTTTTAGGTGTCCCTTTAAATTTGGAAACAGAAAAAAGTCAGAGGGTGCTAAATCAGGGCTATAAGGGGGATGAGCAAGAGTTTCCCATCGAAGTTCCCGTAGCTGAGATCTCACAGCTTTGGACGAATGTGCAGGGGCATTGTCATGGTGGAACAAGATTTGCTTGTGGAGCTTTCCTCGTCGTTTTTTGGCTATTGAAGTTTTCAGCTTCCTTAAAACTCCTTCGTAATAGCTGGATGTAACAGTTTTTTGTCCTTCTAAGAAGTCTATTAAAATAATTCCCTCCGAATCTCAAAAAACTGTAGCCATTATCTTCTTAACGGACCTCTCTGTCTTGAACTTGATAGGCCCTGCTGCCCCCCTTGGGTGCCACTCTTTTGATTGATTTTTACTTTTAGGATCAAACTGATACACCCAAGTTTCATCTCCCGTTACGAGGCGCTCAAAAAAACTATCCTCGTTTGCTTCAATCTTGGTCAAAATAGCCAAAGAAAGGTTGGCCCTATGATTCAGCTGGTCTTCTCGCAACGCTTTTGGGACCCAACGTGCTGAAAGCTTGCTCAGGCCAAGATTTTCAGTTAGAATTCCAAATGCTGAGCCATGAGAGATTTCACATGCATTGGCAACTTCATCAATAGTAATACGGCGATCTTTATCCACTAGATTCCTCACAAGCTCGACATTTTCTGGGTTAATGGAGGTGGAGGGTCTCCCTTCACGTGGATCATCTTCAACTTCTTCTCTGCCCCCCTTGAAGCGCTTAATCCAGTCGTAAACTACCGCTCTACATGGCGAAGAGTCACCATAAACCTGTTGCAGAGCGTCAATAATCTTAACAGGCTTCCAATCAAGTTTAGTCAGGAATTTAATGTTCGCTCTTATCTCAAAATTTGCCATTTTATGGGTTCAAAAAAGTAACCTTTTTGAAGCACATCTAATACAAAGAGTCTCGACAAATTGAATGACGAATTTTGTAGGAATTGTTCAGAAAACATGAAAGTCGTGTTTGACCCTGTATTTACTTGTACAAAATCGAACATTTCAATAATCTGGCATTTGTCTGAGAACTTTTTGACTCACCTACGTATATATATATATATATATATATATATATATATATATATATATATGAATCGGTTGCATGCCCTTCCTCAAGTCCCACCATATTTGGTGGGTCGAACTAAATAAGAACGGCGAGGGCCGAGGAGTGGAGGGGGGGGGGAGCTGATAGAGGATTGAAAAGGAAAAGTATAGTAATAGAGAGGTAGTTAATCTCACGTTACCTTCTTTTAGCTGTAGATTAAAGAATAGAGTGGAATAGTTCCATTGTGCTTGACCTATTGATTAACGTGAAAAATGAACTACAATTAAAGGAATAGCAAGCCAGTGACCCGCGCGTCTCCAACTGATTCACTGCCAATTTTATAATAACTCAACAACATTTTTATTGATATTAAAATATTAAAGCATTTTTTAATGTTTTCTTTAAGATTTTCAATTTCCTATGTATTTTTATACGCTGTTTCGGAATTAGTAAATTTTTATACCAAAATAAACAGATGGTAAGCGTGTCTCTTACCAGAGTTGCCATGAAGGAATTTTTAGCATAGCTGCAAATTAATTGTTCGTAGCTTAAGATTTGGAGTGTCATAAAATACTAAACGCCATTTTGAAAGCAATCATAAAACTCCATGCTCAGTGACAGGTGATAAAAGGAGTTAACTTATTTGGAGACAAGTGGAGAAACAGGCACAACAATGTAACAATTTCAAAAGGATGTTTAAACCAGAAAACAATACTTCAACTGCTCAAAAAATTTATTTGAAGACTTTCAGAACAAAGATGAGATTCCTAAATGAATTAATGAGTTACCAGGCGCTGGAAATATGGTGAGAGATAGAATAGTTGCTATGGACAAAGATAAAACCGATAAACTTTTACTAGATTTAAATAATGCAGGAATGTTTTGAATTTGTTTGGATGAAAGTATAGATATTACATAGCTTTCCAGCTTGGTAATTATTGCAAAATTTTCGTCTGGAAATATAATGAAGGAAGAGCTAATTAAATTGCTGACACATCTGAAAAAACTAGAGGTTAAAAAATTATGAATGAATTGAAGAAGGAATTTATTGAACTTGGCATTATTTTCGAAAGCATTTTATTTTTGACAACTGATACAGCTTCAAGTATGATTGGAAAACATGATGAACTTGTGCAATTACTCAACGGCAAAACACAATTTAGTTGATTTTTACTGTATGTATTTTGCATCAAGAATCCCTGCGTACAAGCGAAGGGCAGTTTAAACTCACTAGAAAACTTAATTTCCATTGTAACAAAATGTGAATTTTAGAGTTGCTCATGCTCTTAACAATAATAAATTTAAAAAGTTATTGAATGAGGTCGACACTCAAAAAATTAAACCATAGTCAGGTATTAAACCGAGTTGTTGAGATGTTAGAAGAAATAAAACCTTTCTTTAGTCAAAAAGGCCATGAATATCTAAAACTGACTGATATGAAATGGTTGAATGGCGTACCTATTTTTTGCTGATTTAACATTGAATTACCATACCTTGAATAAAGAAATGCACGGTTGTGGATGTATCGTACCCTCAATGTTTGAGCATATTAAAGCTTTCGAAAAAATATACATTTTTTTCAAATGATCTGGAAGAAAACACGAAGTATTTTCCATTATTACACAAGCACTTCTCAACTTCAATTTCCCTTTACTGACAATGCATAAAATTAAAAAAATCTCATAAACAAGTATTCTTCCGTAATAAAAATTTCTAAGCATTTACTTTCAGAGAGGTTTTCTTAATTCCCACAACAAGTGCCACCTTACAATTCATCCAATTCTTCCATTCTATTCTGTTTGAACTTTTTAAGCTATCAATGTAGGGTGGGCTTGACCTTAGAAACTTGGAGATGGAATCAGTTGACTTCCAAGAAAGTGCAGTGTGGAAAGGAAAATTTATTATCCTTAACCTGAAGTTCACGAAAAGGAAGTAAAGTCATCAGATTTGAATGTAATGAAAGAAGATGCATCTTTACAAAGCAGAGTACAGAGGGTCATACTTGCAGAATACAACTCTCTTCCAAACTTTTTTACTTCAATGAAAAATTTAGCCTAAGCTATATTGACAATGTTTGGTTCCTCCTATTCATGTGAAACGTTGTTTTTATCCATGAATTTCATAAAATCAACCAATAGGAATCGTCTTGGTACGGATATGAGTGCTTTATGTGTCAGACTGATGGCAACATATTATGAACCTTGAAATTAAAACATTAGCACCTAAAATGCCACAAAAAGCCTATGATTAAAAAAATAATATTGTAAACAAATAAGTAACATACTTATGTTTTTAAAAATTTACAAGTAGTAAAAATAACCGGCCATCCCTGATCTATTTTATTCTTTTACAACTCCATTCTATTTTTGCCTTCTTGCTCTACTGGTATGTTATTGCAACTTCTTTGTTATTGCAACTTGGCTGGAAGAGCCGAGTAATCTTTGTCATTATTTAGTCTTCCTTTTAATCTTATGTGTATGGTAGTATTCATCCGTTGTGTGAATTCTTGTGTTGAGCTATTGCCTAGTACTATAGGTTTTCGTATGCTTTGACTCTTTTTTTGTGCTTGTACATCATATATTTTTTTCAGGGTTTAATTTTTGTTTAATATAAGTTGAAGGCTTTATTAGCTTCAATTAAGCCAATTTGTTCACAAATTTCACTTTAATTTACGTTTCTTTTTTTCTTTCACTATAAATCTACTTTGAGTTTTACCATATTTCTCTTTTGTCACTAGTGCTAAACAATTCAAATTAGCCTCTTATGCTCTGCTATTTGGGTGCACGTTTGTTTCAATTTTTGGTTAATTTTCACTTTAAGGATTCTTGATTAAGTCATCATGGTAGTGTTCACTCTATTGCAGTTATTTGTCTTAATCAGTTTGAGTGTTCATCTAGGGTATTTTTCATGGTTGGTTGGGGTTCTTTGGTAACTAACATATTACTTCTTAGATATTGTCTAATTTGTTTCCCTCCACTATTCTCTGTTTAATATTTTAACTGGGGAGTCTGGGGATAAAAGAAGCGTTTGCTTTGGTGTTGATGATTTCTATAAAGATTAGATGAAGTGAGTAGATCTTCCTTCAAATATTTTCCGCTGTTTTTCCAATAAAATGTTGAGCGGGTCAATTTTGGCTGTCTGATGTAGGGAGGGCTATTTGGGTTTGTGTCTCTCTCTTTCTTCTGTTGATTATAAGGTAGGGAGCTTTATTTTATACTTTTTGGTGGTAAACAAGCACATTATCCCCTGTCTTGTCTGAGATAGATCTTTCCTTTATTGTTTGTGCTTAATTCCCTTAAGGAATATAAAGAAGTTAACACTGATTCGGCTTTATATTTTGTTTCAGCCCTGTGTTTTAAAAAGCCTGACGAAGTTATCTTTAATTACAGTAATTTGCCTTCGGCATAGTATGGTTGAGTTGTTCGTCTACTTTGATTTTCTCTTTTTTCACTAGTACAGTGGCGGCAACAAAAAAAGTGACATGTGACAATTCGGGGAAAATGAAACAGAAAAATGTAACTTACATATTTTATTATGAATATTTCATGAAAGTTAATACTTGGTCATGTTGCCCTTGCACTTGATGACCATTCTGAGTCGATTGGGCATTGATTCAGCGAGGTTTGCGAAGTAGGTGGGGTCGATCGTAACCCAGATCTTCTTCAGTGATTCTATCAGGTCCTTGATGCTGCCGGATGCTGTCTCTTGAACTTTGGATTTCATCAGATTCCAAGCATTCTCAATAGGATTTAGGTCCGGGGAATTACCAGTTTACTCCAAAACACTAATATTATTATCATTGAAGAACCTTTTTACTAACTGGGACCTGTGAGCAGGGGCACCATCATGCATGAAAAATTCACACCGATGAATTTCCCAAAATGGCAGCATGTGCTGCTTCAAAACTTCGAGATAGTTAGTCCCCCTCATGGTTACATTCTTGGGAAGGAAGTACAGACCTCCTCTGCCCTTGTTTCCACTAAAGGCACCCCACACCATCACACTATCAGGGTGCTTCACAGTTTTCACGGTATATTTTGGGTCATACCGAGACACATTGCTGGGACGACGCACGATCTTTGACTCTCCTCTGACCAGCCTAGAGGTGCTCTCATCACTGAACATCACCTTCTTCCAATGGGCAGCTGTCCAATGTTTATAGGTCTTGCAAAAATTGAGCCTTTTCATCTTCATAGCCTTGGTAAGAAGTGGCTTTTTGGCAGTGCGGCGAGCCGGTAGGCCTAAGTCCTTCTGTAAGCGATGACGGATGGTCCTGAGGGCGACGTTCTGGAGAAGGTCTGGGTGTTTTTTCTTGATTGAAGCGGAGGTTACAGAAGGGTCTGACATCACTTCACGCCTTAGGATATTATCAGTCCTTGGAGATGTCTTCCTAGCTGCACCAGTGCCCTCCTTCCTCTTTGGTATGGTACCTGGTGGCAATAACTCAGCTGCCCGTTTTAGGCGATAAATCGTATTTCTTGAGGTTCCTAAATCTGCTGCTACATCAATAAAAGACTTTCCCTGCTCTAATAGGGTCAAGGCACGGCTTTTCTCTGTCATAGAAAGCTTTTTCCGCCCCATTGTATCCACTTGCACAGAAGTTATAGCACGTCAAATGTAGGCACGAATGCAGGAAATCAGCACGCTGGAGCGTTGTACACCAAAACCTCACTGTACGAGCTCAAACGAGACAGTGAGTTCCAATAAAGCGCAGTTCTGTTGTCTTAGCTCAGGAAAGTCATCCACTCGTGGCATAAGCCCCGCCCCTTTTCATTGGCTTGTTGGCAAGTAAAATCGTGAAAGCGATTTTATGTATCGATTTCTATTGCCAATATTCAATGTCACTTTTTTTGTTGCCGCCACTGTACAAGGGCGGGTAACTTTCGGCCCGCGAAGGCCTAGCGTCTGGCCCGCCACCTTGCTCGGCATTAATATCGCAATCCGAACCACGAAACCCCAGACCGGCTCCCAAAAAAGAAAAATTCTACCAAACAGCATGTCTCAGTATACTCGTAGAGTGAGAGTGAAATGAGTTACGTCTGGCACTGAAAATCAGGAAAAAATAAGACAAAAAGGCATTTCTCCTCACATACGAAAATTTCATAGAGACCAAAGTTGTAGAGGAGGCAATTCTAAACGGAAAATGCTAATGTCTTTTTATGCTGCGATGAATCCTTAGCGAGCATACCGTTCTCTACGGCTACACCGGCATATACTGTTTGGCAACTCTTATCCAAAAATGAAATATGCTCCTGAAATGGAATCGCTCATAACTCCCGGACCGCCACCTCAATGATATTCTTCTGTTGTCTAAATCATCCATCGAGCCGGACATTGAAACACTTTTTCATGGCAAGCAACACCAGCCGTCTCACTGATTTGTATGTTTTTCATTAAAATTCTTGTATGATATATTCTAGTGTATATATATATATATATATATATATATATATATATATATATATATATATATATATATATATATATATATATATATATATGGTCAATTTGGTGATTTCGTTTGACACTCCGGCCCGAGGCCTGCTCACAAAAGTCTCAACTGGTCTTCACCCTGAAAAGGTTGCCAGCCCTTGCACTAGTACTAAACGCTTTGAATTAGCCTCTTATGCTAAGATATTTGGTTGCACATTTATTTTATGTACTTTTGGATGGAATATGGTGAACTACTGTCTGTTCGTTCTTATATTACAGTTCTCTCGAACTGGTTAAATTTGTCGAACTCGATCTCTGTTGTTTATGCCTAAAATTCTACATTCATTTATTGCATGATGGCTAGTTGAGTGATGTCGTTAGCGAATTAGATATTTAGGCAGTTAGTCACTGAAGGCGATGCCATGTTGCTGTATAGATCGAATAAAGCTTGGGGTCTCTTACGACCGCTTTCATGTCCTAACAGTGGTTTTTAAGTGGATTTATATCCAGAGACTGAGGTTGTACAGTCCATAACCGTGATATTCTTGTTCTGGAACCATTGTCTGGTAGATGCACTTACATTGGGCAGTGAGCTGATGAGAAATCAGCTTTTATATCAAAAAGCTAAAATAATTATCAGATGAAGCTTTGTGAAATTTACTGTAACATAAAATTGATACAGGAAGTTCAGTAGCGTCGAGAGTTCCTTTGGCAGTGATGAGAGCATTTATTCTTCGAAGCATGCTCTCCACGAGCAAGCTACACCCGAGTAGTGTGATGCTGGCCCGGTGATCGCTGATGACTGCCTTTTGTTGCTCATTAAAAGCAGCTATATGGCGTCTCATAGCCTATTTTAGGTCCTGCAAGGACTTTCTGTGGATTTAAATCCAAATACTGGGGTAGCCAGTCGACAACCTTGGTATTGGCAGTCCGGTACCACTGTATGGTGGACGCAGACTTGTGACATGGGGTATTATCCTGCTGGAAAATCACATTCTTTGTATTTCTCAAGAGGTCTTGTGCTGGGAGCAACATGTAATCTCTTAGCAGAGCATTTCTTTCTTTGAACTCCTGGTGTCATCACAAACAATTAGCCACCTCTCCCTGAATTTGACATGCAGCTCCATCACTTTATAGAACGGTCACGATAATTTAATGTTAACACAATGCACTCTCGATCTCACTTCTTCCCTGGACTCCCACGGGCTCTAGGAACGGGGAAGTGCTAAAATAAGATATTTGACTATGAATAATCACACGAGTAAATTATAAATAGATAAGGTTAAAGAAACTCTCCTTCGACGCCTAATAGTACTATATAAGTACCAATGAATACCAGTAGAGGTTTTTAGCAAAGGAACATGGGTTTATTAAAATATTAGGAAAAATATATTAATTTTTTTTAGCGTGACAAAACACTTGGGAACCCATCTGAAGGAAAGTGAGGAGAAGGGAAAAGGGTAGAGGAGAGGAATAGAAAAGAGAGGGGGCGGTTGAAAGCAAAAATGTCATAGATGACATGAATAGATTTCAATGTTGCAAATGCTTTAAAACAATTTTGAATAAAATTCAAATCGTAGACTATGGGCGTGAACAATGATTTTTCACTGGTTGTGTGGGGGCCGAACTGTATTAAAAATAATTATTTGAAGAATTTCACTTATATAAAGGTTGTTTTCTTACGTACAGATATTACCACTAAATCGCATCGTATGATGAATATTTATTTTAGTTAATTAAGCTAGGGAGAGGGTGAACCTGGGAGAGAGTAGAATAAAGTACTCGTTGAACCTAGTAAATGTAGATAAAATATTTAGTCAAATGTTTTAGTTATTTCAGAATTAAATTTCTATCAGCAATCGTTAAGGTTTGGCGGAGAGTGCCACGATTTCATTTATTTGGGTTTCTTTCAAATAAAGAATCAACCGGAACCAAACCAAAGTTCTAGAAGATCCAATAATATTTGACCGTTATCAATGAGGCGCTGAGGCGAAACCTTCTATATTCAAGTCGGAATAATAATTTGTAAAAAAAGATTTAAGATCGTCAATTGCGAATTGCTTTTTGCCCTAATACCAAGTATTCTTCAGGTGCTTAGTTGGCGAAGCAGTAAGCGTTGCTTATTTTTTATTATACGACCCCAATTTGAAGCCCAAATTGGCCCCTTGTAGCTGGCATGGAATTAACTCCAAAATTTATCTTTTAATAATTTAAAGGTTGATAAATTTGTGCTATCCATGGA
The DNA here is from genome assembly GCA_963969495.1 of Ceratothoa steindachneri. Lineage (NCBI taxonomy): Eukaryota > Metazoa > Arthropoda > Malacostraca > Isopoda > Cymothoidae > Ceratothoa > Ceratothoa steindachneri. The sequence continues at coordinate 9,562,891 of OZ018329.1, forward strand.
TAGGTTGATTTAGAGCCCACTTAAAACTTTAGTTCTTCACTGAGATGTATGTGTAACAGAGAAAATTTGGTGGTAGAAGCTGTACCGGAAACAACAACAACACTATTCCTTTATGAAGATGTTGAAACAACCACTTTAATCAGAAGATAAGGAAAATGACACTCATAAACAGCAAAGGATTTTATCATAAATTTAACATAAAACAATTTTCCGCTTGGCCTGTTCTTATATTCCGTAGGGGCAAGACTATCAAGTAAAGTCGAGATGAGTGCCCTTTGAAATAAAAAGAACTAGCGCATACTTAGAAAAACACAGCTCCCTGGTACCAGGGATGAGGAACGTTTCCTGTATTAAATCTACTGCAAGCTGCATATTATTTTGTATATAACTACTATAACTAAGTATGTATCAGCTTAAAAATGAACAAATGATTGATTCTAAAGTTATATATCCTTTTAATGATTGTTATGAGTAACAATTTTTGGAAATCAATAAAATGATTTTATCTCAAAATTTTTAATTCATTCAGAAGAACACATGCGGCCTTAAAAGAATAAATTCCTCACCTCTGACCTTTACCATAGTTCGCCGCTGAGCTTGCAAGCCTCACAACAGGACGTTTTTGTTCTGCGAGCCCAATGCAATGCGCAATAGCGATAGTAAATTGATCTGTCGCAGACTCCATGCAGTCATGCCAGCTAATCCAAGTCAATGTGTGAACCGAGTAAGTGTAAGATATGTGGAGTAATGTGGAGTATATGTTATATAAGTTAGAGACAGAGTGGATTCAATGCGTTTAAAACAAAGGAATTGCAGATACTTGCGCTATATGAGACTAGCATGAAAGGGAATGCAGGTTTTGCGTGCGAAAGAGGGAATGGACGGAGATCAGGTGTAGATACACGTAGGTAAAAAGAAAAGTGAATCGAGTCATTTATGAGATTAAGGAATCAGCAAGTAAAGGATTTGACCAGAAGATAAATGATGATCTGGATAGGATCATGAAGTTAATCTGGAAGGAAATGAGAAAGGTGAGAAAAAATAGAATAGTTGTGTGACCATAAAGGATAAGTGAGGTGTAGTATTTCTGAGCAATGAGGTGGCTATAAGTGAATGGCGAGAATTCTTTGACGAATTGTAGAGTATTGGTATGGCAGATGACGTGAATATAAATATGATTGGCATCGTGTGTGAGAGCATGGTGCTGTATCAGAGTAAATAAGAGATCAGCAGGCGAAAGGCTGGCAGTACTGGGAGAGATCTGAAAAATCAGAAGGTAGATGGAGTAGATGATATAGTCCCTGAAAAACTAAAATCTGGTTGTGATTGTCTCATAGAGATAGTTTAGGGGCTGTGTTATAAGGTAATTGGAAGTAAAAGAATGCCTAAGATCTGCAAGAATGCTCTGATAGTAACAACGTGTAAGAGTAAAAGGTTTATGCAAGAACAACAAGGGGATGTAATTCTGTAGTGTTGTAGGTTAGGTGTATAGCAAAATTCTGCTTGAGTGTATAGAAAGGAGAACTGAGGGAATGAGAGAGGCTTAATAATGTGGGTTAGCGTGGGCAGAGTGTCTGAAGATCAATAATTTGCACACAAACAGCTATTTGAACAAACAGGCATAAGAGGTGTAGAATGTATGTTCAGTTTATGCATATTGAGTAAACACGTTTGCGTAGATCAGTAAGCGTCATAACAGGTTCTCAGAATTTATGAAGGGAGTTGTAAAGGATTGGTTGGGGTAAAGAGTATTTATGTTGGAGGTAAGGTATGTGTTCGGTAAAGGATGGTAGAAAAGAGTGGTTGTGTTCAAAGGAAATAGAACAGGAACCACTGGATAGTGGCCGGTGTGAACGAGTTGTGATAGTGTGTTATGAGGTGGTATGTACAGGTAAGATGAATATAAGGAAATAGACTCATGAAGCGAATACACGGTAGTGAGTCGAAAGGTGTACATGTGTGGTTGATATGAATTTGTGTTTGACTTTTTCGCCCTTGAATATAGAGCGCACACCAACGAGGGCCTATCACGCAGAATGTTTTTACGAATCAGTGTTGGAAATGTTGAAGTCAGAGGGAGTAAAACTGTGAGGAAGATAGATAGCCGAAAATTCATCTCCGTACATTGGGGCCTGTAGGGCACACAGTCCTCTGCTGCAAAGTTGTGTTTGAGAGAGATTGGCTGAGTGTGGAATAAACGGAAGATAATATGTATGGTAGTTGTGCATGAAGGTGGTTAGTGAGGGGGTTTGCTGGACCCGTATGTTATGGAAGAACTCTGACTCAATGAAATGCTATAGCAGATAGTTCTCCATCGGGGGCAAGGGTCATTCCCCCTCCCAACTAGGAATGATGACTTCATGTTTGGTAGGTAGGAAAGGGGGACTAGTTTTAGTAGGGCTGATACCAACCATCCCAAACTTTGGGGAAAGTGTTTGAAGTTTATTAATTATGAAATAGTAATAACATTAATAGTAATACAGATCTAGGTCAATTCTGGGGTCTTTTTTAATCGCTTGGTCGCGACTCTTATAAGTTATTATGTCGGTTCGTAGGTCTGTCGTTCGAATGGTCCCCATTTTACATTTCAATGAGTTTTTTTGGCAATATCATCGAAACTATTCGGCTGATTCTAACGAAATTTGAAACCCTTATGGTGTTTTACATTGTCTTCCGAATAAAATAATTTGTCAAGGTCCTCCCAAGGTTAGTCCGGGATTTATTAAAAGAAAACTAACTATGGGTTGGATTGCCCCACTTAAAAGTTTTGAAGGTCGTAAGTTCATATCAAAATAATTGAAAGCAGGCGACTTAGGTGCGTTGACCTTGTTTCACCTTTACTTTTATATTTTTTGACTGAATTTAAAAATTGGACTAATTTTTAACACCGGATTGTTGTTATTTTTTTCCGGACTGATGTTATTTATTTAAAAACAGCAACAAATATTTGCATTGTGAATTAGTAAAATATATTTTTATTCTGGGAATATTTTTCAATTGTTGCGTTTTAGTGATATGGCATCAGTTAGTGAACGTCACTGATTGGTTGGATTGAGAGTGAGAGCAAACACAATGGCAAGTTGCTGCCGTGTAGAATTAATCTATTTTGTGCTTTTGATTCTGTGATATCGCATTTTGTTTAACACTTTGTGTATATTCACCTCACACTTGCGTTTAATTTAGTTTAGGATGTACAGAAAGTGCACCAATGAGGTCATGAGGTTCTGCTATATTTGAGGCCAAGTGACCATGCCAGACAGATGGTGAAAGATAACAATTTTTGTGAAGAAATGCTCTCTTACGTATTTTAATATATAACATAGGGACAGGGGCAAAGACTTTGTCCTTTGTTTACTGTATGTTACAGAGTATGGGTTAAAAATTTGCGGGGTTAGTAGATTCACAAAAAACAAAACTACCTTTTGGTGTTCAAATGTGTGGCGGGAAGGAAAAGAATACGGTACTGACAGCTAAGCAGTTTACTTTTATACAGTCAATTAATTATTGTCTATTGTTTATTATTCCAACTCGAAATAAAACAAAACTAACAGGTGTGAAATACACTGATCTTGCAGCTGGTATTAATCCAGCTAGTCATAGGCAAGGAATTACAATTAGCTACATCTCTCTGCAAGTGTCATTGGAAATCAGACTTAGATAAAGAAATGGTAGATGAGTACAAGTCTCTTACATATGAATATTCTACGGAGAGAAGGTAACTCAAATCTTTGAGGCAACCTGAAAAGTTTTGTGTGTAATTTACGTAGTATAGAGATGTATCGGACGTATGCTACCATTTTAACTAATAATTAATAGTAGTGGATAAAAAAATATTGATTTTTGTGATTTATTATCTTCACAGGAATAAAAAAATACTATTCAAGAGATGCAAGAGAAAGGATAAAATAACTTGGTCGTTTAGAACTTTAAAGGCCTAATTGCTCACCCCAGAAGGTTTATGTAACTTTGGGGCCCTATTTAAAAACTTTGTATTATTATTAATCACTGTGCCATCTTGTCCTAAAGCGAAATAGACCTATTATTATTACACTTATCTACTCTACCTTTCACGACATATTCTGGCAGTCGGTTTCATAAGTTGACTATCTCATACGAGAGCAAATTCCCACGTGCGTTACTGAAGAATCATTTTACCTATCACCCAAACATTTCCACGTTTAGGATTTTTGCTAATAGAAAATAACCCTATTAGCTAGATTTGGAATGGTATTTAACATTCTATAAATCATGATTAGTTTGCTTTGTAGGCTTCTTTTTTCTACTGAAAATAATTAGAGGTTTATTAGCCTAGTTTCACAATTTTTTGCGCTTTATGTATGGTATTAATTTAATTGCCGTATCTTGCCCTTTTTATAGCCTCTGCACGTATTTCCCGAGGAAAGGTCCATCTGTAAACAATAGTACAAATGTAGTTCAAGCTACACATTGATTGTAGGTTTCTTTGTCCGAGTAAATAAGACTTCAGCCCTTCTCAGTCATCTACGATCGCTACTCCGTAGGAGGACAGAGGTGTTTGTAGAAAACATTTCACGAGTTAAAATTGGGCGGTGCATTAGATGTATCTTTTGAGGGCTTCATCCTGGAAGCCCCGAGGTTCCTAATTCCTCATACTTCTCACCATTCCTGTAGATATCATGTTGTAGCTCCTCCGTGGTTACACGAAGGAAGCTCCGTTCTACGGTACCGACGGAAAAATGTAGATGAAAGTTGAGTGCAATGGACTCAACCTTCGCTCTTCGGTTTTCGAACTTCTATTGGGTGCGGCCGAAAATAACATCTTCACAAACAACCTTACTCTGAAGCCACCCATCCTCACACACTATGTCGACGATGTATTCTTAAAACTGTAATCTATTAAATGAAAAGACATACATAATAGATAATTTTACGTAATTTTAATAAGTTACTGATGCAGCCAGCAACCACTAGCAACCTCATGATATCGACAACTGGCAACCTCACACAACCGTAGACTATTAATTCTCGCATCACAAGAGAATATTTATTGTGATTGTCCCTATTCTATCGCTCGGCTTCCTGGAAGTTCCCGCCTACACACCAGCCTCCAAGAAAGCTCTCTAGTGACGCAAGCTGCAAGTCCGGTGACTTGTAAGCAACAAAAACATTAACTATATACCTTGTTACTAAGACATAGAATTAGCTAGGACACTTAACCAAAGGCTCCATTGGTGACCCCGTGATAAAACTACACTCACTCGAGCATGCTTTAAGATCGCCCATCGCTCAATATAATTCTCCACTCATTCGTCATGGCTCTTCAATTAAAAACACCTGTCATTTTTCACGGGCACGGCAATCGTTTCGGCAAGTCAAATGCTTCAATATTTGCCATGCAGGCCGAACACTTGCTCCGTCTTTGCGAGCTATGATTTGTGCTACAAAATGTCTCGTCTACCAAGGGCAAATTCCAGCTAGGTTTGCTATTTACGAGGAGACATTATGTAAGTAGCACACTCGTCATTCGGGCTGCCAGCAGAACCTATTACCTACGAGGCTTTAAGGCTATCGTTCTTCGACATGATAAGCAGTCCTATGATCAGCAACGATGACAGAACTTCACAAGAAACTTAAACCTGTTGGGGAGAAAAGATGCGACTCTCTTTAGGCAGCTCTGAGACGCCGCGTTTGCTGGCGGCACAGATGAGAAAAGCCTTCTACAGTCGTTTCTTTACTCATGGGACACAATTCATGGAGGCGCCGGCGGAAGTTCAACTTTTCGACAGCTTGGCAGAAATTGCCGATTGCATCTTTGCTAACGATGCGTTAGGGGGCTAGGAGCTAGTCAGCGCTGCAATCTAAAATACTCTGACTTATCAATGGTCACGTTAGCTTTAGCGCCACCCAGGACCACCCATTGATAAGAGACAAGATTGACAAACTAATCGAGGCGGTCCATTATTAAGCCAAGCAGCTGTTTGGAAAGGCTCTTTCCGAAGTAATAGTCCTGGTTTCAGCTCACACTTTCGTTACTCGAATATGTCTGGCTTTTCCCCACTGGAGTTCTAGGAAATGAGCCATCTTGCTTGCGCTGGTATTAATAGAAGCTCAAACGCGAGATGTATCACTGCCTGTCGCTCTGTGGCATCCGTGTGGAAGGAAGGCAAAAACTTTCCGCTCCTTATTTTTCCAAGCAGGATCCTATATTCATCAACCCTCCTTCCCGACCTGAAGCTGCCAAAAAGCATCATGTGAAGTCTGAAACCTTTCAGCAGCTACAAGTCTGACCACTGTTCCTCATTCGGACACTTCACAGAAATATGCTTACCTTAACTACAAGATTTACCGTTGGAAAGTCTAAGGGAAGTAACTACCGTATTTTGCGATGAAATACTCAAGATGATGAAGTCGAAGCGTCAGAGTTGTCATTCCTCTCCCCTTCATATCCTTTTTTTAGGCCTGCGACACCAGCTCCGCCTCAGGGGAAATCTTCCCCCAGAAGAATCCATCAGTTGCCTCTACACTCACAGTGGGGGTGATGAAGGGCTCAAACGCCTGCGTATTCATCTAGGATCCAGACACGGGACTAAAATTCCTTGTTTTTCGCCTCAGCTCAGATAATATCTCCCAGGATCTAATTGCTACGAACTATTTCAGGTAAGGCTATCTCAGTATATTCATTGAAACTTCATTCTATCTCTACGTTTTTCAAACGTTCTTTCGTTTGGCTGTTGTTAGTTGCTAAAATCGGTCAGCCTATCCTAGGGGTCGACTTCCTGCAACCCTTCTCGCTCTTTCTAGAATTATAAGGTAATACTCTCAAGAATGATGTCCGGAAGCTTTATTCAGAGTACTCCTCCTCCCCACGACTTGCGGTTCATCCCTACCGCGCCTCTTCAAGAACTTGACTTTCCAAGTTCTATAGGCCTCCTTTCAGCCTTTTCAGACGAGAAATTGGTATACTCTCAAGCCCACGAAACACATATCGTACAACTAAAGCAGGTATTTGACCACCTACTGGCTTTTTTTTTAAATATAGCACCACACCAAGCAAAATAGGAGTAGAGGGTCTCGAATTTATGGGGTAACTCCAAACTAGGAAGAGAATTTTACGTTTGCCTGAGAGAGTTGCAGTATTACTCAATTTCCCTTCACCCTCAACCCATAAATCTCTAATAAAATTACTAGGTCTATTCAATTTTTACAGGAATCATATTAATAATGCGGCCTCCACTTTAGCCTCGTTAAATGACCTCTTGAATGGTACACACAAACCCAACAAGTCACCAGTGCCTTTCAAGAGGCCATTGATTTCGACAACAGTGATTTCGACGTTGTACTTGTATAAGGGTTCCAATATTCATCGTTTATTGTGGTCCTGGTATACCACCTTGAGAGCGAAATTATTTTTACATTCTTTGAACATTTTAAAATCATTAATCCTTTGTTATAAGATTATACTAAAAAATTCCTACAAAATAGATGAAAGAGTTATAAAGGAAATCCTAAACAGAGGAGTTAAAGCAACACAAAATGAGAATAATGTATCGCTCATAATTTACTACAATAACAAACGCACTTCCAATCTCATAATGAGAAACAACCCAGGACCTCACCTAACACCCAAGCAGGTGAGGACCTTATATATGAATATACTTGTAAAATGGGAGACTGTAAACTTCAAACTCATTCATATATCGGAATGACTGAAACAAAGCTAACACCAAGAATGACTTATCAATTAAGTAAAGGTTCCTCCAGGACACATACGCGGGAAAAACATGGAAAAGAACTGGACCGAAAGTCACTTGAAGAGAACGTCGAAATCTTAGCACACGCTCCAAACCAACGACAGTTGCTCATATTAGAGGCCATATACATTGTCGAGGTATGCCTGTGTAGATCCTTTCGGTGTAGTTGCGCGTACACTTACATGGGCAGATAGCCGACACGAAAACCTCTGCTATAGGCTTTGGAGCAATTGAAGGAGTGGAAGGTCGCATCCTTGATTGAGTGCGTTTACAATTGGCCAAGATTTATCTACTGGCTTGCCAAGTTGCAGCTCAAGGATATATAAAGATTAAGACCCCAAAATATAATTTTAATATAAATAACAAACAGGGCAATATATATACAAAAGGGGAACAAATTATGATTTATAGGAATAGTTAATTAGATCTTGACAATTTACCTTGTGACAGAGCTAAGCGAGGAGTGCAAAATTAGCGTTAACCTGGATAATGAAGATCATTTAAATTTGAGCGGGAAGTTAATTAAAAGGGGATGCTACGGAATCCAGGTGACGAATGACGAGGGGTGTAATGATAGGATTACAAAGCAAAGTTACCTTACCTTGAAGCTTAGAGTTGTTCGTTGGAGGAAAACCAACGATACGGGTCTTTGAAGAGACAGTTCTGAGGGTGTTGACGAGTTGGATTCGTAAATGGGGTTTGAGAGTACTCCTTGCATAAGGATGAGGTTTTCTTGGCTCCAGAGAGATGTGATCTTAAACACGAGAGACTGTTTTGCGGCACGGCAGGGAGTCTCAGACACGAGGAACGGGAGTCATGAAGGGGGATGCGAGAGGAGGGGGTGCTGCACAGTTCTCCTGGAAATAGATGACTCTATGAGCTTTCCTCTGAACAGGTGCCAAATCTTCACGAAGGGCGATCTGCTGGTGAGATCTTGACGACGAGGTACGCCTCAAACAGGGGTTGCAAGGCTTTACGGGAAAGAGACACACGGTCTGAACGGAGGAACTGGCAGGCTCTCAATCTCCTCGAGGGATAGCTGGCGCAGGTTTAAATAGCCCGGTGGCTTGTCCGTTAGATAGCCCCAGGGCATAACCATCGCAAGAGAATTCACGACTCCAGTCTGTGCATACCTATTTCGAGATAAGGGGTTGGATCGAACGGCGAAGTTTGCATCAGGAAAAGAGAATTACATTGGGCTTCTTCTCACGCTGGTCCTGCGAGGGGCATCCTCTTACATACATAAGGAGAAACAGCCGAAATTAAATATTCAAACAAATGCACAATTCATCTTGCCTTCCTCCCGTCCATCTCCCCCTAATAATAATCCCTCTCTATCTTAATCCGGTGACCATTATAGAGTCTTAACCATTTGCCTGTACCTTAACTTGTTTAAAGAACTCTATTTCCTATAAATATGTTCTTATAAATATTAAAACAACTAATCACATATATAAAGCTCTGTATCTTATTCTTCAGTCACAACTGTTTAGCATTTGAAAATGATATTTGTATATATCGTAACGCGTCAGACGAATAAAGAATTTCGTTTTGCTTAGTGATCCAGTTTCTGCCCTCGTGCGTCACGACTTTCTAATGAATTTTAGAGAACTAATCCCCGGGTTAAGCCAAGACCAAAAGCGGAATATAAGACAAATCGAAACATCAAAAAGAAAACAATTAACAATAAGTTAGCAGTCGCCTTTAATAAAATATGTTACAAAGAAAATCTACTGCCCAGCTATACGAATTAATATATATATATATATATATATATATATATATATATATATATATATATATATATATATGTATATATATATTTGATTAATATGAACCAAGAATCAAAGGAGTCCGAAGAGAATTTAAAAATGAAACAAATTGAAAAATAGAGCGAAACCATATGGATTAACATGGACGAGTGTGGGTCAACCGTGAAAAGCGTTTGAAAAGGACTAGCTATAAGCTTATTCCTCAAATCCCCCTGTCAAAAGTTCAGTTAGTAGGTGCCCAAACAAAATCAATGAGCGCACGTACACGTAAGAAAACGTACTGCTATGCCAAAAGTCTTAGACACCTTTCGGAAATATTAGGAAATTAGATAAATGCAGCTCGAAATTTTTAGAGTTGCACATCAATATGAATATAACAGTTAAATAAATACGAATAAATAACAAGAGGTTATAGATTTCACAAATTATAATCAACAAAAATTCACCTACCTAATCTGCCTAACATCAGCAGCATATAACATAAAAGCAACTGAAGCTAGGTGAAACTTAAAGCAACACCAAACTGATACAAGAAGCTTAGTAGCGTACCAATAGTCTTCTGGCAGTTATGAATGAGAGAATTTATTCTTCGAAACATCTTTTCCACAATGGAGGGACACCTGCGTGGTTTATTGTATGCTGCCTGACGACGTCTTACTACCTCTATCAGATCCTGCTAGAATTTTTCCAGTAGATTCATAGGTGGAGACTGGGGCGGTCAGTCCATCTCCGTAAAATTTGTTCGCCTGCCGACACTGTATTGTGGACATAGACTTGTGACATGGGGCATTCCTTTGCTGAAAAAACACATTTCGAACATTTCTGGAGAGATCTTGGCCTGAGATCAGCATGTAATCTCTCGTGAGAGCTTGTTACATCTCTGAATTCCTGGTGCCATCAGAAATGGTGAAATGACCCACCCCTGAACTTTACATGCCACCCCATACTACTACAGAGGGACCACCATGCTTTAGTGTAGGCACTAAGCACTTTCGATTCTACTGCTCTCCTGGTCTTCTATGGACTCTAACTTTGCCTGGTATCGAGAACAACTGGAATGTAGATTTGTCGGACCATAAGGCATGTCACCAATAAGGAATGGTCCAGTTGTTGTGAACAGCCCCAAAACATTCAGCTGAAGGTTGATCGGCTGATTATGGTAGGATAACATGACTTCAACCTCGTGACAGCAATTTGCGACGGACTGTTTAGATGGATGCATTAACTTTGCCACCCTCTATCTATTCACGGTGCAGCTGGCCTGCGGTTTTGTTACGATCCTGAAAGCTTATGCAACGCAGAGACCTGTCATCATATTCCGCCCTGACTCTGAATCGTCCAGCACGAGGTCGGTCTTGGATGTTCCCAATATCTCTGATCCTCTTCAACACTTTCTTAACACCGGAATGTGAGCTTCTGACACTCCGAGGGATATGTCGACAGCTACGTCTTTCTTACCGCTCTGTTAGTATCAGACTTCTTTCCTCTAAGGTATATAAAGTTAGTGTTTTCGTTATTATCATCTCAATAATAGATCTTGCCTACATGGAATATAATATTAATAAAAAAATATGACATATTGTATGAAGTCATTTTGACTGTAACATACCTCATACTGATACTAGGTTTTCATAAATTTCAATACTATCGCCAATTTAGATATTTAAAAAAGTTATAAAGAAGCTTGTGTTTTTATTTTACTTTTCAGATGTGTTGGACACATACGTGCAAACCTTCACTAACATTTTCAAAAACATAACCAAGGAATATGAAAAATTCCAAGAATCCGAAAATGCATCAATCTTAGACTAGGCCCTCCGAGAAAACCATTCATTATAATTAATGACCACCGTTATATCAATCCTAGAACATGAAACACTTAAAATATCCATCATAGTTGATGACCCACAAGAAACCTTTTGGTATATTTAAAAAATAATCTGTAAAATAACTTTTATTAAGAACAAAAAATTTACACAAACAAATTAAATAAACACAATTAAATTAGCAACGAAGTAAAATATAATCCAAGGGGTAAAAATAGAAATATAATGTCAGAAATTTTAAATCCACTCAAACCGAATCGATCCTGCCACAGAGGGTAGGTGAAGTTAGGTTATTTTAACCTAACCACTATTATCTTAACCAAATTCAATCCTAAGTAGCATTTTTACTTTATATTTTTATCTTAACCTTATTATCAATTATTTTTATCTATTTAAAAAATTCAATCCTAAGTAATGATACAACTACTGTTTTTGATTAGCATTTCCTGACAAACGCAATTTTCCCATAACAGAAGTTGAGCTAATTCGACCTATAAAACTTTAGGTTTGCTATATTCCAATTATTGGGGAAATTAGATTTTGCAAAAGATTTGTTAAATAAAGTTTTTAATGATGGAGCAACCACTTACTTCTTTGCTTTAGAACTCTCAGTACAATATCATTAAGACCTGGTGACTTCAAGCAATCCATTTGCTCTATTCTTTTTCGAATTTCTTGTGTAGTACATAATACAATGTATTAAGTATTGTTTCACTCTTCCTCCTCTATGGCTTTCAAAATTATTTCAGCCATGCATTCAGAATTGAATACATTTACAAAATATTTAATTAATACTGCTGCTATGTTTTATTCTGAAAATTGTAAATACCACATATTGGTTCTAATTGTCCCCGAGATTTTTGACTGATTCCGTAATATTGATATGGCCAAATAACTTCTGGATTAGCTTTTTCATTGTAAAAGGACTGATTTCTCCACTTTGCCTTTGTCATTAACTTAATTGTCTTTAGTTTTTGTTTCTAATTTAAGTTTTTTTTCTTCTAGAGAATAAGTAGATCATTTTTGCCATTAAAATTCCTCTTTGTTAAAAGCAATTGCCAAAAATGTCACGTAGATATTAGTATCGTTGGAATTATATTAAACTTTCATCTGGATCTTATTAATTACTTAATATGATTAGCAGTTTAGCGAAAGGCGCGTATAATTTGTTGCAAGGTAATATCGATATGATATTGAGACCAATAACTTCAGTGAATCCGAGCTTTTAAATGTCTTATCTAGTGTACTGGGTTTACAACCGCGGTAAAAATTTTAGGACACTTGGAATTGTTCTTATTACTTGGTTATGTCTATGAAGATGTAGTTCAGGTTTTCAGGCATGTTTCAAATACATGGAGAAATCAAAATTGAAGTACAGGCTTTCTTATTTCAATATATGATTCTTGGTATAAGTATACGGTATGTTACAGTCAAAATAACATCAAATAACAGAAAATATGTTGATTAATATGATATTCCATGTCGACAGGATCTGAAAATTATAAGATAATGCTGAAATCACGAACTATACCGTGGAGGAAATAAGTCTGATAAACACGCAACACCTGGAAGGTTTCAGCTGTCAACAAACACTCGAGGGTCGGCAGGTCTCATTTTTGGCGTTGCAGAGAAATGTTTAGGAGAAGGCGAGAAAGTATTAACACCCAAGCCCGAACTCATTCCAGTCGACTCATAGTCAGTATGAAACGTGACTTCATGTTTCTGCGTTGCATGAGCCAACAAGGTCCTAAAAAAACGCAGTCCATTTTCACCATGAATGGACAGAGAGCGGCAAGTTTAATGCATCCGTCAAAACAGTGCGTTGCAGACTGGTTGCAAAATAAATTGAGGTCATGTAACCCTCACCAGAAGCCGATAATCAATTTAAAGCAGAGGTAACGTCGGCTGACTTGGACACGTGCTCAACACAACTTGACCATGCGTCAATGGGGACGTGTCCTATGGGGTAACGAATCCACGTTTCAGTTGTTCTTCACCCCAGGCACCAGTCAAGTTCGCAGAAGGCCATAGGAGCAGTGGATTCGAGAGTGTATAGTGCTAACAGTAAAGCGTGTTAGCTTCTCTGTAATGGTTCTCTCATAACAACCATGCGACTCTCGACACGCTACTGAGCGCGTGGTATTGTTGCAATTTTTAAAGAGCTGCAGTTGCCTATCTTTTATATGTTTCTGATGTTTCATGGTTTGGATTTTGTACATTTTTCTAATTCTTTTTGATTGTTCGAGGCATATCTAACTTATTGCTATTTATTCCCCCTTATCTTAAAGTTATATTCATATTAATATGCAAATAAAAAGTTTACAACCTTGCATTTATCAAATTTCTTAAAGTTTCCGAGATCTCCCGCAAATTTGTTCCTGTCTATACAAGATACCAAGAAAAAATACCCTTGTTTCGTGACTCTTGGATAGCAGATCATATAAATATAAGTATAAACAACTCTATTGGATGGCAAGATCTAAAGAGGGGCCATAATATTCGAATCTTTTATCACATCCTCATGTGAACCAACGGAAGATTTCACATATAACTTAGGTTTAGATTAATAAAAAATTATATCAGAGCAGACAAAAAGCCAAGTTTTCCCTTTTATGAAAAATTAATGTCCTCGCCCAAGCATGGATAAACTTCCTAAAGATATTTTCATTTGTACTATAATCACGGAAATCATAAAGTTCGTCCATTTTGACAAATGCATGGGAAACAATGCTAAGAATCGCACGATTTTAAGCAAATCTATTGTTGTAAACTTACTAGACAATCGTCGATGTTTATAGTATGCGCGTGTTGCAAGGGTGTTACTGAATAAATGCCAGTCTTTGGAATACAAATACCTGTAAAGAAGCATTTTTTAATTTCGTATCTACAATAATGGTCAAAAGTTGTGAGTCTACTATATTTTTTTCTATAACAAAATTTAGAAAATTAGTAAAACATTTAATTTTGCTTTAGTATGTTGGAATCATAATTTGAACGTAAAATATACAAATATTTACAGCCGAAAGCCATTTTATTAAAAAATATAGTCAATTAATGTCCGCAGTCAATATTTATAATGGTCTCTCTTGTTCTTCAGGAGTGCTTCAATTCGTTTTGGAATGCTGGAGACCAAATTTGTTATGATATCTTGCCTGATGATGATTCAATTTTGCTCAATAATAAACCTACAATAAATTTTAGAATAATTATTCCTATCACATAAACTTTAAAAACTTTAGAAACCAGACAAGTGAACCATTTCATCAAGATTGTTCGATTGATGAAGAAAAGGTATCACGTCCAGTGGGACGTGAACATGGTTATAGAATACTGTTAGTGTATCAAGAGAGAGATTCCTTATGTGAAATAGGAACAAAAAAGTTTGTAAATGTAATATCTTCCTCACCCATTGTAATTCTTCTCTCTTTCACATATATTTAGAATATTTCAAGTTTAAGTCCGATTTAATTTCATGCATTATTTTCATATTCCTGCAACTGAAACCTTGAAAAGTAGCTCGCCTTTCATGCCCCAGTGCCAGGCTCTTTCCCTATCGGGTCTTCCATTTCACCTTATTTAAATCTCCCACTATCTTTTCCATACGTAGATAGACACAAGACAGAGTGTCAAAGAACCTTAAACCTTTCTAAATCAAAACAGAGCTGTCTGTCTGTCCCTTTGCCCCACGATTGCAAGAAATTAATAGGCTTGAAAATTCAGCGACTTGATTTTCATTTTCCGACTTTTTCTTCCAATGTTGATTTCTAGACTGCTTCAAAAATTTAAATTAAGAAGGTAAAGCGACTTTCTTTAAGACGTTATTCATATTTTTCATTTAGTCCATTAAAATAGAAAAAAAAATGTAATTTTAAAATACAGCCGATCAAACCACTTTGTTTATTCAGCAAGTAAAGACGAATTTCACTTAGATTGTAATTTAGAGATTAAATTTATTTTTATTCTTTTGATATTTTTTAATTTTAGGAGCATATCTGGCGACTATCCACTTGGGCACAAGTCGCTGTATCTTTTTGATAAAAAGATTTTGCTTATCCATCATGCATATACTTACTCAATACTGGAAAAACGTGCAAAGAATCGCGTTACCCAATTATCTCTAGCGGGCGAAGACGCAACTCAAAATTTATAAACGAATTAAAATGATTGACCGTTAATTTTATTCAAGGTAGCAGCCTGCTTAGGGATCAGTAGAAAAAAGAAATTATGTAGGAAGAAAATAGCCAAGAATAAGGAAACGAAGCCAGGAAATAAGATTTGAATGTCGCCTTTATCGAGTTAACTCGAGAGAGCGTCCAGCAGAGCTCATTCGGCTCGCACCAATGCGAAAAGTTGGATTGGATCAATAGGGTAATATTATTGCCCTTTGACTTTGGGAGAGACTTTTATAAAATGAACAAAATCCAATGGGCGCCATTTTCTCGAAGTTAGGTCTTAGAAAGCTCGTCGTCCTCTCATAAAATCGACGTCTTCTATAAAATTCCAAAGAAACGTTGTGAAGTGTTATTAATGTAACTATATCATGTAAAGATTACAATAAACCACGTCGCCATACACTACTGAGGAGTTTAGTTAAGCTTTTTAGCGCTTGTTATGAAGAGTAATTCTATTACTTGGTGTCATGCTCCCTTGGGCGATCTAGAGTTCAACTATCTGAAAGCAAGAACTTCACATAAACTCCGAAACTAGTTCTTAAATACCCTTATGGAGTAATAGTAGCATAAATGGTTAAATAAATTTAATAAATGTGTAGCTTACGTTTTTAAAGCAGGCTAATTAGGGTAAAAAACAGAAATGGAGAGGGGCCCAGCCAGTTGAATAAGAAAGAATGTTTGTATAGATGGAAGACAGTTCAGAATAAATTGACTGGCACTGAAAGTCTATGGAGATGATATCTAATGTGCCCAAATATGGAGCCTAGAATAGTGCACTAAAAGTCATCATTTCTCTTATGAGCTTGTGATAAAGGAGGAATGGCACGCAGAAGAAGAGATAAAACAGAAACACCTTTTAAAGTAGATCGCTATACTGCCATTGGTCTCTCCATCAAAGTATGTTACAGAGGGAATCTCCATTTAGAGCAGCACAAAACAAAAAAAGTAAATAAAACAAATGATTTCTTCATAGTTCTCTTAAATGCACGATAATTTCAGTATAAAAATACGGACATGGTTTACCGGCATAATTCTAAAGAGGATACCACAGAAGGTGTCTTGAGTTTTCATTATTGCACAAAACTCTGGAGAGAATTTGGTGACGTCGGGTAGGGTTATTTTTTCGGACAAATACCATCGTATAATGTGTAGTGCTGGCGGTGTGATCGTAGTAAGATAGTGCCTGATTTTGCTCATGAACTGGAGAAATTTAAATTATATCAGATATAGGTTACTAATATGTTGGGAGTGTTAAGTGACCATAATACTGTGGTCTATCTGAGTAAGATTAAATCGAAAAGAAATACGGTTACTGCATTAGTCACTGGTGGTGCAATCTTATAATTTGACGGGAGAACTAATAAGAAGTAAAAAGAACGTTATGGCAGATGCCATGGGTCGCGTCTATTAATGGTGGGGCGAATTTAAAAGATTAGATTCAGGATCTTTTACCTTTGTTTGTAAGGAATGTCTTTTTGTTTTTGCAATTGTTGTAAGGGAGGATGTTATTTTCTTTGTTTTTTAAATGTTTGTATGAGTTAGTTTTATGAATTTCCTTATCCTGTAAGGTTCTTGACATTGGAAGTGGGTTATTTCTGTCCTTTTTGTTAGAGTTAAGTATAGTAGTCTTTATTGGGTTTATGAGTTCGAGGTTTTTTTGAGAATAGAGAAACAAGGTAGTCTAAGTGGCAGTCCCCTAATTTCTAGAGGAAAGGTGTGCAAAAGAGTCCAGAAGATATGGTTTTATCACCAGCAGCTGACAATATACTCGTACCTTTGGAAGGGAGAGGCTTTTGAAATGTAAGAGTAAACAGGGTGTAAGATTACCAGTGATTCGGGGAATGAAAAACAAAAAAGATTTTGAAATACGTTTGAACTTGTTGACGCAGTTGACGCAAAAGAGTTGACGCGCTAATGAACAACGGCATGATAAGTCGAAGTATAGAGAAGGGTTCAACGATAAGGCATAGGTTCCTTAGTAGATGAGTTCAAGGAGACATCACTTGCTTTAACGTCTCCCACCGAGATCCTCCATTACTCCGGTTGTCCTGAGTTCGAGACATTATCCGAACCGGGCTTTCGTCATTGTCCGAATTCAGGCCAGTGTTGGAGTATAGTGTCTCCTGGTACGTAAAACTGTGTTCTATTGGTAACATGAGCACAGCAAGGATTACTTTGTTTCATTTCCTTCCCTTAACTAAGTAGATTTAGTGTTTAAATATCATATATATAAATTTATGTATAACGTTGTCGGATAATTGTGCTAGAAGATTATATTTTGTAGCTAAGTCTTTCATACCGCTTTTTCTCCTGTCTTCCCTCTGGTCCAGCCAACCTCAGAGTCACATTAAAGAAAGAAGGTAAGCCAACCAAGACCTTCTAGGTCAAACGTATCTTTGCTACCATTAGTTTGAAACGAGACAAATTAACCGGAGGTAATCAAAAAGAATTTTGGATTAAACATAGATTCAGAATATGTATTGTAGGAGAGATAGTAAAGGAATAAAATAATATAAACTATTTTACAAATTAAAGAAATTGAATATAGGGTGGTGTTCAAACCTAAATAGTTCATCGATCGCTCTTCTCTTTTCAGGCCACTGCGCTAACTAATAGGCACAATCCAACCCACGCTGAACAGTACAGATAAGTTCCTATATGATGAAGAAGAAAGCGTTAGTAACAGAGAGCAAGGCTTCGTATAAGATTATTTTCTTCGTTTTCATTAGTGGGTTAACGAGCATGAAGAGGGATATTCCTTTCTCGCAAAATATATTTAATAGGATTGAAGTCACAAAACTGCTGGAACATCTCAATATGTAGAATTTATTATTTTCAAACTATTGCTTGGTGTACTTTGTGTTAGGTTTCGCATCGTTGCCATGCTGAAACTACTGCACATATTCTCAACGGCCTGGGATAACGGAAAGAGATCTTTGGTAAATTACGGTATCTAGCTCTATCTCATCACAATATATGCTCCACTATCGATTGATTACGTGAAGTCGTCATTTATCAAGGGAAGAGAAACAACCTAGATCATTATATTGAGGGCAGCATGTCTCACGATTGTGAGTAAGTTTTTTAATTTGTCCGCCTTGTTCTTATTCATTTAAACTTGGCGATAGAAATTTAGGTCGAATAACTTGAGCTTGATCTCATCAGACGAAAAACTAGTATAATTCTTATCTGGCGTGTGCGAAAGTTGCAAAGCAAATGTGATACGTTCATCTGCTTGAGATTTTTTGAATCATAGCAATTTTTTTCACCCTCGCAAGGGGAGACACATTAATTAATGTAATTTTTTTATTTATTAATGAGTTTGTCATTCATACGTGACAAATTTACTTAATTTTAAGCCTACTATGCACTGCTACAACATGACTATTTTAATTCCATGATATGCCTTTCAAGGTTAAACGAATCTTTGAGATTCCTCAATAGTTAAAGAAGTACTTAGGATTAAAAATCCGTGACGGAGGAATCATCAGAATAAATGAGATTCTCCCATTGTTCCATTCTTCCATTGTCGAGTTCTGTATATATAAAAGAATTTTTCGCTTTTTAATATTAATATACTAATTTGCGAAGTTTTTCCAATTGCGGCATCGAAATGCAAACCTAAGAGATTTGATAAATTCTTTCATATATTTTAACCGATGAAGGATTGTATCTCCCTCAGGATGATCCTAAAAATGAGCTAAGTGACGAACAACTTGAAAATGTCCTATGACAAAGCCACCCGAAATTTACTTTCAATCTCAAACGTAATTAATTCATATAATCACAATAGAATATTAATTTATCCGAAAACAAATTACGTCTAAAAAATAAGGGAAAAAATGTAAATTACCAAAGACCGATAAAAGTCTATCCCATTCACCTTAAACAATTAGAAAGTGAATTATAAAAAACCTTTTGTAACATTATTAACAAATTATTTGATGAAGGAATGAATAGGTAAAAGCAAGTTTAAAGAATCAAGTGTGATTTAGGTTTTAAGAATAGGTATAAAAATATAATTTAAATTTTAGGCTGATTTCGGTAACTTCGGTTGTTGGCAAGCTGGTAGAATCTATTATTAGAGACAGAATCTTGGAATATTTAAATCGAAAACTTAATGGTACTCAGCATAGTTTCTGACGTCAAAGTTCATGAGTAACTTTTGAAAATTTTAACAAAATTATATTATTTTTTTAATAGTATTCTTTACCCTATTATCAGGAAGGGATTGATAATGGATAAATGTGTTTTAATAAAATTAAAATGCATCGTATCAGGACAGATATACTTAAACGGGTCGAAACTGGTTGCCGAACCGCAGGCAAAATGTCGTAGCAAATGGCACCGGCTTAAACTGAGGATGTACAATAAGGGGCAGACCTCTATCTTAACGCTCTTGAAAGTAATTTATATGCACTATTGTAAAATTGCAGATGAAAGGAGAAAATATTATAGTCATAGAGTGTGGAGATTATCCCAAGAGAGGTCAAAGGTGCAAACATTCCCAGACATAGTCTGTCCATATCACCTCAGTTTATGGCCCCCAGAACGTTTAATTAGTTCGAAACCCTGTGGGGCGCCCCCCACTCCATTATGCTCGATTATCATTCCCAAGTGGAAAGTCAAAAACGATAGCTATCACTCACCCGCCCCCAGCCGCTGTGAGACGCCCGTGACTTGGGGCTGTTTACACGGCAACATTCCAAGTCTCCCATGGGACACCAGGTGTCTTGCGCCACTCTCCCTAACCCCGACTCTCGCAGAAGCTCGCCGTATTTATATGAGTGACTCCATTCATTATCAGCGAGAGTTTCTTACGTCACTTCCCCGTTGGGTCGCCGTGTCGACGCCTGTGATCCCTTGAGCGGGTCATAACTTCGTAATTTCTCTGGTCAGAGACAGATTACTCTCCTTCGTTATTCCAAATTCAGAAGGCTAATTGATATCAACTCTCCGCTTATTTCCTCTACTCTACAATCCATGTACTTTAACCCCAACTGTGAGACAAGAGCATGGAAGTCTGAGGAGTCCTTCCGTGCAGATTCCCATCTGGTCGCCAATCCGACACCAGTCCCTGGAGCACACTTCCCCACCCCTTCTTAATTCCCATTTGGAAGACAACTTAGAACCTGATCTACGCTTATCTTCCGCTCTACAAAGTCCCCCAAAGGCTTCATCGAATTCACCGCCACAGAGGTAAAACTGAGGTCCCAGTCCCATGAATTTTTTCCATTTAATTCACTCCCCGAAAACCCCCGTAATTCCACGCATTTACTTAATATTATCTCAACCCGCGTTTAATAACGGTCTTTCAAGTGTTTGTTACAATTCCCGGGCTATTCTGATTTATTCCTTTCCCACCTCTATTAACAACTGGTTACTTATTCATTATTATATTAGGTTGCTTAGTTTTCGTGACCAATAATAATTCTATTATTTACTTGTATATTAAAGGTTATTTTTGTAAGAGGTTTTTCTTTCAATAACTCCTGAGCTCAAACGGCAATCTCGATTCTCCCCTTTTATTGGCCAACCTTGGATTAACGCACTCGAATATAAATTGGGCACAAGCCCTTAGCCGGGAATTGCCGGCCTTGTTGAATACCTGTGAGCCTGACTCTGTATAAAGCGTGACACTACCGTGTCGTTCCACGACATATAGTATATATACAAAGATACTTAGAGTAGTGGAATAAACTAAAATATGGTAGATGAATTTCCATAGAGACAAACATAAGGGGCTATTTTCAGTATAAGAGTGTATAATTTGAGCAAGAGTACACAAAAAAATGATTTTGGGGTATCATCTTAGAGCGACCAAAAAGTTTTAAAACACTGTGTTGTAGGAACATCAAAAGCAAACAGACTTCTGGATGACTTACTCAGTGTTTATGTATTCTGCCTTGTAGCAGCTGCAAAAGCGAACATAATTCTAGATGACATAGATATAGGTTTCATTTTTTGTGTATTAGCAGTTTCAGAAGCGAAAAGACTTCTGGCTGAAATGGACAATGATTTTTTTATTTTGTGTTTAATCGCTTAAAAAGTGGAGAGACTTCATGCTGACATAGCCAGAGGTTGGGAATTTTGTGGTGTTGCAGCCTAAAAAAAGAACATAATTCTGGCTAACATATTTTGCAGCGTAACAGCTCCAAAAGTGAACAGACTTCTGGATGCCATGGACAAAGATTGTGTATTTTGTATAGTAGTAGCTTCAAAAGCGAACAAACTTCTGGATAACATAGCCAGATCTTGTGTATCTTGTATAGTAGCAGCTTCAAAAGCGAAAATATTTCTAGATGCAATAGCCAGAGGTTGTGTAATTTGTGTTGTAGCAACTTCAAAAGCAAACATAATGCTGGATGGTATAACTAGAGGTTGTGTTTTATGTGTTGTAGAAGCTTAATGTAAGAATAGACTTATGCATGACATAGCCATTGTTTGTAGTTTTGTCTTACAGCTGCTTCAAAAGAGAACAAATTTATGGCTGTGTCAAGAAATGGGAGGGAGAGAGAGAGCGAGCGGGTGTGATCGAGTCACGAGAAGGAATTCCGAGCGAAGTAGCCTTGCTTCCAGACCTTCAGTAAACTTGCGGAGTGATAACGCGCCAGAAACTCGTCTCATTTATGGCGTTACATCCTTCACCGCTGATTCTCACCATCGAGACTGTGGGACCGAACCGATAACGCTTCCGTCGGCAAATATTGGAACTTCCGGCGGAATAATATAAATTCTCCACTCCAAGGATAATCGAGGAAGTATTCTTTGAGCTTTCGAGCCGCAAACTGTCTCCAAGGAGGTCTCCAGTGAGCAAGCCCACGCATACAGCAGGTATTCACGCGGAATCATAAAAGGTCTTATACAAATAACAATAGATATTTACAGAATAATATACGAGCGATTTAGTTAACACCGTTATTAATTAGATGAAATTGAAATGACAATTAGGACTCGTCTCAGCCGTACTAGGCTTAATAATTACACTAATTACCTGAGGGACAACGGGAGGTGACTACTAGGTGAGTCTAAGCCGTACGAGGCACGATAATTACAATAATTACCAGAGGGAACGCAGGGCGGCTACATGGTATGTTTTGGACCTACGAGGCTCAATAATTATTACAGTAATTATCCAAGAGGGACCGAGAGGAGATCGTGGGGTGAGTCACTTCGTCGGAGAGCATCATGCCTCTTCAACGAGAAATGAAAGTGTAAGTCATACGATTTTCTAGAGAAGACCACGAGTATGGTTACACGGAGGAAGATATTCTTCGAGGAGAAGGGTTAAGCGCTATATTCCATATTTAGTCTTTGTCGTTCCTTCATCATTCATTGACGACACGCATTTCTAGAGCGACAAACACCAGTGCTATTTGGACTTGCAGCAGGAATCCATATTCGGAACGACAAAGACTAAGTATGGAATATAGCGCTTAACCCTCCTTCTCGAAGAATATCTTCCCCCGAGTACCCATACTCGTGGTCTTCTCTAGAAAATCATATGACTTACATTTTCATTTCTCGTCGAAGAGGCATGACGCTCTCCGACGAAATGACTCACTCCGTGATCGCCTCCCGGTCCCTATCGTATAATTATTGTAATAATTATTGAGCCTCGTAGGGTCAAGACTTACCCTGTTGCCGCCCTGCGTTCTTTCGGGTAATTAATATAATTATCGTGCCTCGTACGGCTAAGACTCACCTAGTAGTCACCTCCCGTTGTCCCTCGGATAATTAGTGTAATTATTGAGGCTAGTACGGCTGATACGAGTCCTACTTGTCATTTCAATTTCATCCAATTAATAACGGTGTTAACTAAATCGCTCGTATATTATTCTGTAAATATATATTGTTGTTTGTATAAGATTAAAATATTATTTTGTTCTCGTGTCTAAATCCTCTGACCACCAAAGCCTTAGTAAATAATATCAATTCCAACTCAAGTGGTTGGAAATACGTCACTCAACATGTTTAAAACACGAATTGATTGTTACAACTTTAACATTAAAAGTTACTATGAAGGGGAACTTCGTATAACTGACAAAAAAATTCTATCCGTTTTTGTCCACTCTTATCTTCTCCTACATCCCTATCTTTCTGAGACTGGCTGGTAGTTTATCTTAACGTTTTTCTTTTAGTTCTTGAAATTTTATAAGATTTCAAACTGTCTTTTCGGATATTTAAGCTTCTTCCCATCTAGTATTAAGGGCATGACTAGCTACTTCATACTTTTACCAGAAGAGAGGCTTTGAAATCTATATAAACGACACCTTTTAACATTCAATATAGTTAGAAACTAATGGAATGAGAAAGGTTTGTACCCTATTAACTCCATCCCTATCATGAAATAGGTTGTCTATTTTCTGTAATTTTTCTTGGAAGCCTCTTGCTGCGGCAGCGGTCTTTGGTGACTTCTGGGCTGCAAGCTAACCTTTGTTCCTGTCACTGATTTTATTGACATATCTTCACAGTCTGGCCGTCAGGTTGACACCTACTAAAGGTAATTGAGGGGTACTCCACTGTGCTGCTCAACCTATCTATTAGTTCAGATGAAAGCTGCGGCATCTGGCTTTACTTGCAGGGTGGGCATGTACGACTGGGTCACCCTTCAGCTTTGTCGGCGCCTGGGTTGACTACACCCCTAAAGTCCGAAAAATATGAGATTGGATTTAGGATATAGCCGTCCACCTTTTTTCTTACACCTCTATCATGAGCAAGAAATGCAATAAGGTGTTTTCTATTATCTTTTATCGCATTTTCACAAGGCAAGAATGCAATCGAATAAGTTTCAGAATTCAAACTCGTTTCAAATGGGGGCCTGGGGACGGGGGGGGATAAAATATGGTCATGGGCCACCTCTTTCTAGTGGAAGGGGCTTCTATTACCCCAGGTTCCATAGGTTGAGGGGCTTCTCTTACCCCAGGTTTCATAAGTTGAGGGGCTTCCTATCCTATACCCTTTCCCCTATGGGAATCCTGAGAAAACTTCTTCCCTCTGTACTATAAAGCAGGTGCCAACTTCTCTTTTCAAGGAACGAGATTAATAGAAAGCATCGGCCTATCCCAGTATCGGCACTCCGTGGGTCCTTGGGTTTGGCGTGAGAGGAGAACTCCAATTGGATTCTCTGCGATGAATGATTCATCCGACTTTTGCCCTCTTTCGGAGTCGGTGAGTTGGCTCAAAACCAAGGCCCATCTTACGTTCGCAAAGGCAGAGGGAAAAGGGAGCAAGGTTCAAATTAAAATTAAAAGGAAAAAAGGTTTTCTTCTCAAAAGAGGTCCCTGAATGAATTTCCTCTTACAGGAAAGTGAGACAATCTGGCTTGGCGGCCGCTCCTGTGTGAAGGCCTAAAATGACCAATCAGCGGTAGCTTCTCCATTAGGACAAAAAGGAAAACAGTAGGAGCTGTTGCTTAGGACAGATCAAATGCCTGAGTGATTGCCCAGTGTCTTAAACCCATCACTTTTCTGCTACTCGGAGATTTTAACAGTATGTAGGTACGTTATCTGTGCGGACTATGTGTTTAATAAGCGAAGCCTTCTCCGTTTGGTTCTATAAACTATCGATATTGAGCTAAGCGTCCTTAACGTGTAACTTTTCGTGCACCTTTGAAAAGAACCAAATAATTTTCCTCCATGTCCTTTTCTCTATGTTCAATCGATTCGTAAAAGAAAATTGGACTGGTGGTATTTGATGATATTCACAAAAGAACTCACATTCTAATTTAATTTTCTTTTGGCCTAAGATTCGCCATCGATATGTACAGGCAATCGTTCTGACCATTTGGCTACTCAATGTATTTCGGCAACTTTCCATATTACTATGATATTTTGCTCTAGTATCTAATTTTACATAATATTATTATGTAAAGGTCCTTTGTATAAATTAAAAAATCAAAGTTCCAAGATAACTTTCCTTAAGAACGCCGGTAGTAGCTGAGACCTATGAAGAATTATTTCCATTTTCTACCACCCTCAGCCTACGGCTTTCCAACCAAGCTTCAACCCACTTCAAACTGCCCTCTCATACTCCTTACTTTTTTTAATTGCATTATCCTCACTCATATTCGTTTCTCCTGGGAAACTCCTACCTTTGGAATGTTCATTGGCTCCCTATCAGTTCCCGCATTACTTTCAAAGTGATGCGGTCCTCAACATTAAATCCTGGATAGTCGTATCTCTTCTGTCACGTTGATTTCTTCCGTAGAATTCCTTCAGCTAACCTATTTTCAGAAGCTAGAATTTTTAACTTACTTATTATTGTTACTAGTAATCTCGGCTTTGGCAGTCGCATTACAGCTTCCGGGCGAAGCGGAGTTAACTTGTCAACCTCGGTAGCAGAATTTCTATCAGTCACACTCTCTGGAGGGCCTCGATCAGCCGCGGTAGAAGGTCTCTGGTCGTTATCGCGGAGAACCCTAAATGAGTCTATTTAATGCAATAATTTCGAAGATTATGATGAAATCTCTTACAAACTAGGTTAAATTAATCTTGTTTTCTCCTATTGTGTGAGAGCTAAGGAGGCAATTTATATTGTCTGACTACTTACATATATTGACTCTCTAGGGGTCGTTAGAATTACTTTACCCCTGTCTTGAATTTTCTTAATTAATGAGCCCCTGTTTACATTTTCGAATATTTAATTCCGGATTAGTCGTTTTTAGTTAAAATTATACGTTTAATCAAGTGGTTAGTTGTGTAAATTAATGGCCGAGACTGGGAATTGTAACTTTGTTAAAAATGATAGTGAATTTTAAAACCATTTTGACACAATACGGAACTATTTTAGGGTTTGATTGCTTAATTGGGGCAATTCAGATTTAAGGGGTCATTTTGGCTGTGAAAAGTCCATCGAGATCACTGATTACGGATCCCCTCTTGAGGGCATCAACCTTCACTAGGTTTAAACGGGTAGGAATGTGTGGAGTCTTCGCACCCTTATCTTGACCGAGGAGAGAAGGACCCTCGTGGCAGGAGAGGCACGAGACGACCAGGTTACTTCTTCGGCTGTAGGGAGCTGCCCAGACACAGGTCTGTTGGTGCTCGCCTATTGGCAATCCCGATCCTGGTTTGTGATCGAGGCATCCTTCCTCTCGCCTTTAACCTAAAAAGGCAGAACCCACAAGGCAGTGGGTTGGGGGATGCAGTGGCTGGTAGTCACAAGGGCGTGTCCACACACCGGTGACCCTGCTCTTTAGTGTTAAATATCTGCTTTCCTTTCCTTCTCCCTTTTAGTGAAAAGGGAAGCCGAGTGCGTAAGACTTGCCCTGTCAGGGGTAAGAACCTTTGGATACCGTTCGCCATTTTTTTTATTCGTTGTATTTTTATAAAGGAATTTTTTAAGGAGATTATAATAACTGTCTCATATTTTGGAAGAACTAAACGCTCAGTTATCAATGAGTTTAAGTTAAGGTTTTCAAATGGTGTTCATTTGGTTCGGGTCTTGTTGGCTCCTTTATTTTTATAACGTAAAATTTAAAATATTTGACTTGATTTGTGGAAATCTCTTTCAGGCTAGGTTAAAAACTGAAGGGTGCAGATACCTCATCCATACAACCATTAAACAAAGGTGTAAATAATCATTAGTGGTTGCACGCACCTAAAACTGATTAAAAAAAATCGAGGTTAATTTCAATCATAAGTTTATTGTACAGGAGAGGGACCATATTATTTTACATTTATATATGCTATATTTTGATTTGGGGCCCAGGCCCAACATAGTCTCTTGAATGGAGCTAAGGGAACATATTTTTTTAATCCCTGACTACTCATATTAACTTCCTAATGGTTGCTAGCCTCCCCTAGCCTGTTAAATTTCCTTTATTCACAATCCCTTGTTTTCACTATGCAATATTTTGCAAATTTTAGTTGAATTATAAGGTTCATGAAGTGGTGAGTTGGGGTACGTTAAATGCCTGGATGAAGAATTGTAAAATTGCTCAAACTGAGGGTGAATTTTAGAACTATTTTGACCGAATAGGGAACTATATTGATGGTTTAATTGCTTAATTAAAACAGTTATGGTTGGATACAGTTCTACCTTTTTTTTTAATTTGTTCGTGATTCTGTTTCGGTTTCACGGTTTTGTTAAATGCAATCCTGACTTGGCAAAAAAACCATCTACCAGTTCGCTTCTTATTTCAGTAATAATTATTGAGTTAATTTTCATATTTATCTTTTTACCACTAATGAATTACTCTTCGAAGGATTATCTTGTAATCTAAGTTTAGATTTGATCACAGTGAACTAAGAATTGTTGAATGAATGATCACAACGAATTTGGATTATTATTCGAATAAATCGAAGACTTCAGGTTAGTTTAATTTTATGATTTGAATTAAAATCATTTGTTACTTTTCTTTTCTAAACCAACACTTTGTTATCTAGCTATTACTACTTCCGGATTTATTGAGAACCAATTTCTTGATTTACGTTAGGGTTGGTATTTACTCTCAGCACCACGAATCTGGTAGTATATCTATTACAACTACAGTGTTAATTTCAGGCCCATTCTTTTGTTTATGCTTGATAGGTATTTGTTAAGAGTATTTAGATTTAACGAAGCAAAGGAGATCAAGGGAGCCTTATGAGATTTTCTTGATTTTAAAGTTAGGAAACGACTAGGAATTTATTGTAACACTCATCTATAGAAAATATTGGCTCCATCAATATTAAGTTTCTAGGAAATATGGATAGATATTGACGCGAATGTTTTAACTTCTACATTTCGCTGTCACTAAAACACAGCTCATGTGAGTTACGGTCTTTAAGTTATTTGTATGAACGCGTGTTGTCTCGTGTCTACGATCTCGAGCAACCTGACGGGGTTGACGGGGTACGTAAGTCTGGGGTATCAGAGTTTAGTGAGAGATTGTAGCTGCCCAACCTTGAATCATTGTCTAGATTTGAAGGTTAAAATAATTTTCTTGACCTCAAAAGGGATCTCCTCGTACACATAATTCCTCATTCTCTTAATTATTGGGAATTAAAGGAAACTAATGTGAGCCAAATAAATAGCAAAGTGGAATGGTCAATCTGACCAGTTTATACGTAGCTTCAAGGGTGTGCATTTTTTATTTTTGAGTTCCCTATCTTTCGTACTTGTGTTCTTGAGGGCTTTATTAAACGGTCCTGGTGACAGCATTTAAAGTTAATAAGTATTCGAATGTTATTCCATTTCATTATTAATCTCTTTTAACTACTGGTTTGTTCATTTATTTATTTATTTGTCTGTTCTCACTCCTTTCCTCCCGAGGATAGCCCAAAAGTCAGGATGAAAAGGCCGTTAAGCCAACTTATTATCGCAATGTAAGATACATTTAAACCCTACAAAAAACAAATTCATTTTAAGAGGATGAAGTTCCAAGCACAAATTTACCCTCTGCGTCTCAAAACTGTCCCAGCTAACTCCTACTCGAACACCCTGGTTTTCATTTGAAACTTTTGTATGCGTTGATCAAATGAGCGAGAGAAAGTATTGCAAGAACCAAACATTTTTATTCCTAGTATCGAATTAGCTCAAGGCTTCTCACCTGGCCTTTCAAACTATAAAAGCCTCAGTGTAAACTCCTTAATAAAAATTCAATTTATACTTAAAGGAGAGAGAGAGAGAGGGGGAGAGAGAGAGAGAACCAGAGAAACTGTACAGATTAAGACAAGTCGTTGCTTCCACGTAGTTTTGATTTTCCTGGTTGATCATGTATCCTTTCATGACATATGTGATCAATAATTACTCATCTTTGCACCAAATCACACATATTGCAGGAAAGTTTGGTTGTGGAAGACATTTATCCCAACAGGAGATTTCGCCCTCTATCAATTACAATGCCTAACAATGTCTTTTTTACATATATGCATTTATATATATTATATATATATATATATATATATATATATATATATATATATGGTGAATTGTATACGGAACGTACGAAAGGTCTTTTTACCAAAATATGGGTTTGATTCAGTTTACCTTTGGCAAAGAAAATTGGTCTGATGTGACGTCACCTTCCTCTTCTTTCTGCGTAGCTCCGACGCCATTTTGTTTGCTGAGTAAGTTTTTTTTATATTTTACTGGTCTGATGTAATTTTTTCGAGTTGCATTATAGTCCGCAGTGTTCGTGAAAATGGCGTGATTATGGTGAATACGATCATTGTAAAGGAAAATGAGTGTGATTTCATAACGGTGACCATTGTAGGGAATACTGTGTTTACAGTTTACATAAAATGGCGCATATTACACGGTCCGAACAAATTTTCTAAATTCGTGAAAATTATACTAATGAATACTGTGTGTTGATCACGTAACATTGTTTTTTAGTTTAAATGTGAAAAGCGACCAAATAATGAACAAAAATACAAGATATCAAAGTGCAAAGTTGACCATTTTTATCAATGCTAAATTATGTTATTTTTTCATCATATAACATTATTTTACATTAGATGCAAGATTTAAGTATATACAGTGCTTTGCTAAGTGTATTAAGTAATAGGATAAGTGATTATATTGCTAAAACATTTTTGCAAAAATTTGGAATTCATTCCAGTTGTATTATTGCAATAAGATGTGGATTTTACATGCCTAATGAGGTTATTAATATATTTATGTAATAATAAACAATGAGGGCTGCGCATTAATTCTTCAATAATGTTCTAAAAAATTAAGAAATCTTTACTTTTTATATGATTTTTGATACCTGCGAGTATGTAAAAATGTTGTAAAATAACAATTCTAACCATTTCTTTATATTATATCTTTTCATAAAATTTGTGTATCATTTAGTGGTAGTAGATCCTTTGATTTTAATTGTGGAATATAAAAAAATTACATTAAAATGGTACCAAGGGCATACGGATCGTGTCATTCATTGTCACGACCCTTACAAAAACACTTTTTTCAAAATGACATCATAAATCTGAACTGGTAAACATATTTCAAAATACTCTATGCGGAAAATAAAAAGGTATTTATGTAAGCTACCTGTTGGGTACTTTGGATTTATGCTGACTTTAGTTTTGATGATCAAAAAGCCCCTAGCAGTACTATCCGTGTCCACCTGAACCCTATATTCTGCCGCTGAGTTTAGATATTACCTGAGTTTTGCCATACCATCAGAAGTTGTAGAGATTTTCTTAGTTTTACATTTGGTATTTATATAAGAAGTCATCCTCTACACTGGTATGTCTAGTTCAATCTATTCAGACTATTGAATGATAATTAAAGGTAATGTGCATTTTCACGTACTACAACTTAATTATGGAGTGTTTTGAAGATCGTATTTTTCAAGTGTAAACATTTTTATACTTTCAGACTAAAGACTATATATATATATATATATATATATATATATATATATATATATATATATATATATATAGTTAACCATCATAGCAGTATCCCATATTCCTTAGTACCTTCTCTCCATTGTTAAGATGTCAGTATGTAATCTCTCACCATGCTTTTCACTAAAATCACCCACCTGCTTGTTGCTTGGATCTTTGTGTCTTTATAAGAATCCATTAACTACATCAAAACATGTACACCATGCCTCTCTTTTGGCTCTGTTAATTACTCTTTTAAGTTTCTCATAGTTAAACATTGCGTTTAGTTGTGGTCCAACAAATATCCTACTCTTTCTTGCTTGAACTTATCCTCAGAATGTTTCGAAAATACGGGAGATATATCTTAAAAAGTCTTCCCCAAAATACATAAATGGCAGTCACAAACTGTTTATTCAATCCCAATTTTATATGAAGAGGGGCTAAAAAACATTAGCCGGCCCCATAAGAAGCTTTGAAAATATCTGACATCTTTGGCTGTAATTCATCTCGCGGGGGCCAATGAACTTTTCCCAACGATGATCTCTATTCTATAAACAAAGGGAATGAATATTTTGTGTATCTAGCTTGCAAGCGAACAAAAAAGCAAATATCTTAAATTGACCTGAAAGATCCCACTTAAATATATCCTAATATATTTTTTCAGGAAGTTTTTAAGGTTATTGTAGCGTTCTTTCTTATGCACGGAGTGTAAGGAGTCAAAGACGGATATTTGTTTCCATTGCGTAGTAACACTGTTTTCGGATTAGCGTTAAGCTGTCTATGAAGAGTCACCATTCCACAGGATCATTCGTCAATCTAACAGCAGTAATCATACCATTCACATCTTTGCAGGAACACAGAACTTCACTAACCTCAAAGTATATTTCAAATTCATCAGGTCATCTCCTGTCCACAGATGTCTTGTAGTCTTTCTCTAGTACATTCCATTACTTCGCCCTGGATATTAAAAGTTCAGCTCCTGCCTTATTGAGACTTAATTTCCTGATCAAATTATCCAATTCACTTAGATTGGGAAAGTGGAGAATTGTACTCATTCTTGGCACGAATGTTTCACCCATTTTTTGCTGCCGTTACTTGCTAATTTTTCTACTGAAAAATACTTTATCGCTGTTTAAAAAAAAAAATGACAACTGTTAGCAACTTCAACCAAGACCGGAATGAAATTAATATTACATTCTACATAAAGTAAAATTTATGTAGAATATTTTCATACTTACATATTCTGATAGTTGTGGCATTGACAAGTTATCATGTCGACAGACATGTGTTACAGATGATGATATGTCTGAATACTGAAGAACTTCCTTTAACTTTTCTGTACCTTTAACATCTAGCATACAGAAATGGTTATCATGCTAGAGATTTGGCTCTCTGCATACCCTGTGAATAACATGAGGCATGGTGCTTCTTACACTTCTTAACCATCCTTCTAGAGTAGATCTACAGCTTACACATATCCTATGAGGGGACTATAGCTATTCTTGGTCATCCATGGGCATTCCAGAGTAGAGTCTTTTCGCTATTCAGAATTTGGCAGATTTCAAAATTTTATGTTTTTTCATCATCATCATCATGATCACTAACTCTATATTTTAAAAAGGGGAATTTTTGAGTATTTGAATAATAATTTCATCTTAGTTTGGTTATGACTTATGCTTTTTATCAAAGTTATTTATAATAATTCTTTTAAAATATCAAACCAGGCAAAAACTTCGCTACTAAGATTAAAATTTAAAATCTAAAAATGCAGCCATGGTTAAATTTTTAGAAATTTTATGGACTTCGTCAATTATAATAATTTTAAAAAGGCTAAACATAATTTTCCCCCCTTTCAAAATATCCGTTGATAAAATATAGTTATAGAAGAAAAAGATATATAAAAATAAATTTTCTGAACTTCACCATTTGTAATTCTTTTGGGTTTTAAAAATTTCACAAAATTTTGATACTTATATTTATTTCTGAACTTCACCATTTTGTTTTTGGATATTATAAAAGAATTATTAGAAATAACTTTAATAAAAATACGTCATAACCAAACTAAGATGAAATTATTATTCAAATAGTCAAACAAATCCCTTCTTAAATTATAGAGTTAGTGATGAAAATTAAATGGTGAAGTTTAGAAATAAATATAAGTACTGCAATTTTGTGAAATTTTTAAAACCCAAAGAAGTAAAAATGGTCAAGTTCAGAAAATTTATTTTTATATATCTTCTTCTATAACTATCTTTTATCAACGTGATATTTTGAAGGGGGTGAAATTTAGTTTAGAGTTCTTTTTTAAAATTATTATAATTGACGAATTTCAGAAAATATATAAAAATTTAACCATAGCTCCATTTTTAGATTTTTAATTTTAATCTTAGTAGCGAAGCGCAAGCTCCTCTCCGTAGGGGGCAGTAGCGAAGCGCAAGCTCCTCTCCGTAGGGGGCAGTAGCGAAGCCATTGCTTTGTTCTCTCAATATAATATCCACAAACGTAACAAAGTGTATCGAGAAAATCTTTGCATCATCTAGTATCCCTACTCAAAATAGCTAAAATTATATCCTAGCAAACAATCTAAAACAGAAAAAAATATATTGAACTATAAAATTTATAAATGTTCCTAAAATGCAGTTTTAATATCTAGAAATCAATGTGTCTGTAATGGTTGATGAAACATCATATAATATTTTTTAGAATCTGCTCAAAGCGTTGATTAATAAACAGTAGAAAATTCATAATATACAAAACTTTTTTTAAAAATAGGTTATTGAGCATCTAAAATTGCACATGTCTATTAATACACGTCTACTAATACAGGTTAGATAAAAGTTTTAGTTTCGTCACCTGCTATTTATATAAATCCTATGCGATGCAAAAGGAAAAAAATCATTGTGTTAATATATATTCAATGCTTAGAAAGTCTGCTCAATGCTATAACTAAATGGGAGGGAACGAGTAGGAAGGATTACTTTTATTCCTGATTACTCACTAACGCGTTTATTCAGGGATAAATAGTAGAAAGGGCCCCTATTACAGCAGTCATGAATTGCTGCCGTATTATGCAGCTAAAGAGATAAATTATAGTTTTTTTTCGCCGAGTTTCTAATCGCATTTTTATGCGTAGCAGGATAAAATCTTCATATTACGATAACGTTGGTAATCTTTGTAAGGAACACTACTTCAAGCACAGTAAAGTAATAACATTTGTTTTGCTTCCGTCTACTCTCAATGTATCTAAAATGGACTACTCAATGGTGGCTTAGGTACTAATTAATTGCTTCGTTTCCTCATCTATTTTGGCTCTATGCCATCTCGGCTAAAAATAGCCGGGTTCAGTTAGGCGCGTTCATCTTTGACATTGATGGCAGCAGACACTTGGCCACCTGTTCTTGCATTGTAAAGAAACACACTAATATTGACTATAGAAGTAGTATGCACTTGCTATGAATCAATTAACTATGCAAGTGCCTTCCTTTGAAGGTACTAGGTCATTTGCATCCAAGTATCTGACTCTTCCGAATATTATAAAGCCATGTTTCAGATGAATCCTATTTTGATCAAATAACTAGTGTTCAGCAATTTTTTAGCGTCATACCTCTCAAATGTAATTAGATATCATGCAATTTGATCCCAAACTTGTTAGGTGGTTTCCACTTTTTCGATAAGGAAATTAGGTATTCGAATGCAGATGCAGAAAAAGAGAGAAGGTTCATTCTTGAGTCATTTGATACGCCTTGATAGACCGCTAAAGTATACCTTTTAGTAGATGAAATGGTTAAATATCGTATTCCCAATGAAAGAATTAATTAACTGCTAAAAATGGGGAAAAAAAATTTGTTTTCTAATTATAATAGAATAATTTTTGCGTTGCATCGAATGGAATTCCCCTTTTATAAGAAAAAAAAAGTGTTCCACTTTTTTCTGCGAGAGAAATCTCGAAAGAAAATAATTGTAAAGAAAAATAGAAAAGCAACTGGAGGATTAGAGAGGACAAAGTGAGAATTTGCTGTGAGAACCATTCGCAAGTCAGCAGAGTTTTACAGAAAAGAAGAAGAAAGAAAATATGGCGGGGAAAGAGGGTCGAGGTGAGCTCTTTTCGCCCAGGTAAGAAGAACAAAATCAAATCTGAAAAGGGCCCAGTGTGGTGCTGGACGCCACAGAGTATGGACGTGTTGATTTGTGCTCCTTCTTTCTTTCCCCATTGACACGCTATTGCTGTGCGAGGGACCTTTACCACCTAAAAATGGGTCAGATCGTAAGCAAAAAGAATTGCCTAAAGGAAATAGCACAACGTTCATTTCAGTAGTGAACTAGTTGTATATGCCATAAATAGGGTTTGTGACTATGAAAATGCGAGTGTTTATTTATGTATAGTTAGAATAGTTCACTGCATTAAGATGGAAAGAATGTAGACTGAACCTCGAAAGTTATTTCGCATGAAATGAATAAAGTTGTTGAAGAGCTAAGTCAGTGAATACAATGAAATAATTAGACTGTTGAGAAAATCTGCCCGATGGCATGATCATTGATCACGACGAAAAAACGAAACACATTCACATACACGCAAGTCTACGTTACCTTCAAGTCAGAGTTTGTTGACCAGAATATAATCGATATTATAATGAGTGGGATTTGAGTATGAAACCTTGAATGCATTGACAGGTTGCCGTTGGCCTAAATTTTACGAAACATTTTTTTCCTATAACTTTCTAACTACTGGCCTTTCAATTTGAATACGACTCTTATGAAATATTTATTCATGCGATTACGCTACACCTGCAATTTAGTGTTGAAAAAATCGATACCTTATGTAGGTAGGACTGCATCAAATCGTTGCGTAAGCTCCGTGCATAAAACGGCTTTTTTGTAAGTCGGTCAAGTTTGCCTGATTTTGAGATGCTTTCGTTAGTTGTATAATTTATTTTATGGTATTGGCTAAATAGTGTGAGGAAATTGTAAGACTTTATACAACCTAAATTGAATTTTTCATTAACCATTGCTTTATTTATTCTAATGGATTAATACATTATAGTAGTTCTTCTCTGGAAAAGTGGATTTTCTTTCACTGGCCTGACCTTCCAGACTGAGTAAAACAACATCCGAAATATATACCAGTGGATAAGAAAAGAAGACCCCCTCCCCCTCCCCTCCGACTTGCCTCCCCTTACTGTCAAGGTCTTCACCTTGTTCCGACTGCGCGCGCGCCTGGTCTCGTGTGGACGAAAGGTAACAAAGAAACTCGGTGAAATCTTTTCCGTTTGAAGTCTAAGGAAGAAGAGCGACCAATATAAAGGTAATGAATTCAAAATTGCTCTACCTCCATTAGTTCTTTTGACGTTAACTTCCCTCTTTCTCGAGTGATAGATGAGGCTTCATTTGATTGTTTAACGCTTATTCAATTCACTTTTCCCCATAATATCTAAAGTTTAATCATAATTTAGACGTTTATGGCTTTTCCAGTAAAAGATAAAGCGTCGAAGTGAATGGAAGATTATATTGGAATTGGTATTTAAAATAATGAAAGTTTATGGTCATGTTAATTACCTCTGACATTTTATGAAACAGAATGTGTAGGAGTACAAATATTTCACTTCAGGACTAAGAGGTTAAATGAGAGAGAAGGCTTTTAACATTTTGACTACAAGTGGCCTGCACCTAGAGAACGTCAATTGATTAGTATTTGGTATACAAATGGTTATTTTCTTCATCGACCAAGAGAGCATCTCTCACTGAATGTGGTGAAACTAGAGATAACAAAATGTGTGGAAGCCATACAGCCGTACATCCCCCTACTGATAATGAGACCCGGAGGGAAAACTTCGTGAATTGCAGCAGGGAGTGAACACAATTTGTCAGATGTCAGCTACAGGAAGTTTGTGTGGAAGGATAAATAAGGAAAAGAAAGATGTAAGGGAGTAGAACGATAAAATATCTGTAAGAATGCAGAGATGCTAAAAACAACCATCCCACTTTCAACCCAGACTACCGAAAGCACTGAGGCTTAGAGGGCATTCTGCTCCTCCAGGTCTCTTGTCCAAAACTCTATACGGATCTCTTCCTTGCGTGGGTCATAAAGATACAGGCTGTGAAAAAAGTAATAATTAAACTGTAAATAATATACTGCATAATAATCAGTATAACAAATAGCGTCGAGAAACAAGATCAATAGACCTAAGTCGCGTGCTCTCAATTTTTTTTATTTATGACCTTACGACCTACAAAGGTTTTAATAATTCAAGGACTAACCTTGAGAAGACCTTGGAAATTATATCATTCGCAAGAGAATGTTAAACAACATAAGGGTTTCAAATCTCGTTAGAATCAGTCTAATAGTTATGATGTTATTGCCAAATTATTCCCGGGCTAACCTTGGGAGGACCTTGGTAATTAAATCATTCGAAATAAAATGTAAAAGAACATAAGGGTTTAAAATTCCGTTAGAATCAGCCGAATATTTACGATGTAATTGCCAAAAAACTCATTGAAAAGTAAAATGGTTACCATCCGACCGACCGACCGACGACCTACGGACCGACATAATAACTTATAGAGTCGCGCCCACACAACTTAAAAACGTTGATATTTTTCTATTTAAATCCAGATTTTTGTATTTTGTAGTAGAAATTTTCGAAATATTCTAAAAAACCTAAATTCTTAGAACTACTTTTAAGATCGTCTATTAGGCCATACGTAGAAACTCTATTTGGCGCGACAGGCACTACTGTAGCGACTAAATTCCATTACAAGCGCTTAAATTTAGGCAACAAAGTCCTGATTGTTTGCAATCCACTTCAGATTGCTGTTTCTTATTCCTTGCATGTGGCGCTACTTACCCCCGCGGGGGTATCAGCGTATCCGCCAATGGGCGGCTAGCTCGTAAAATGTTAGAGTCTGCGTTTGGCCCCATCTAGTGGAAGAAGCCTCATTTAGCCGTTCAAGGCCCTTGTAAGTGATTTGAACCATGGGAAACCATCAATGCAATAACCATTTCTCATCCTATCACAAAACGCCGCAGGTCAATGGAGGGAATTTCCCTCTTGTTTGTTTTGTTTTTTGTTCTCATTAGCAGAGTCTGCAAATCCAAATATTCTTAAACCATAATTAAAAGGACTAAATCTTAAAAGAATTTAATCTATTTACAAACATAAACTCCGGAGCTCTCGGTGGCTACGGCATTAGATTTGTAGCATCGAGGCAAGGGTTTGATTCCGTCAAGCGCAGACTCAAAGCTTTCATGATCTAGTTTGCTATTGACTGAAACCCTTCTCTGGAGTAAAAACTCCTTACGCTTCTTGGAGGATTAATGGGCTACTATTTAGTACCACGTGGCCGTAGCGGAACCATTCACGACCGCTCTCTCCGGATTTTCTACCCTAAATGCTCTTTAACCAGCAGTTAAAGCACGTTGCATGTCGTTGAGAGCCACCGAATGGAGTTCATCTCAGTAGGCGGAGAATCATTCAACGAACTTATTTCTCTAATTGATCTGCATTCTACCCTCTATTCGTATGTGTAAATTATCTATGGTTGATGGGGGGAGGGGAGGACATCTAGAAAGACATACAGCGAATCATTTGTTAGCAAGTCATGTATTTATGTTAGCTTTGTTCGTCAGAATCAGGACGGAGAGTAACTTTAAAGATTCCTTTCGAATGGCTATAAT
This sequence comes from Ceratothoa steindachneri, assembly GCA_963969495.1. Classification (NCBI taxonomy): domain Eukaryota; kingdom Metazoa; phylum Arthropoda; class Malacostraca; order Isopoda; family Cymothoidae; genus Ceratothoa; species Ceratothoa steindachneri. Next base: position 9,601,386 of record OZ018329.1, read on the forward strand.
GACTTTTTTTAAGCCAAGGAAAGATCTCTATATTCCAGCTGGTCTTCGCGCAAGTTCTCTAACTACTTGTGTTTGTAAGTTGATGGAAAAATGGTTCATGTTAAGTTGGTTTATTTTATAGACAGTGGAGGTCACTTGTCTGTACTTAGTGCGTCTTTTACAAGTTCAACTCAACGTTAGATGTTCTTTTTTCTCCGGGGGGGGGAGTGCAATCTTCGATGCTCTCTTTCGTAAAGAGCACTTCACCACGGTATTTTTTCTTTAGAAAGCTTGAATTACCAATGTGAGATACGGTATGATGGAGACCTTCTAATACTTTGGTTGTAAGGCGACGGCAAATAACTTTTGTCTGAGTTCTAAAAAAACCTTTGACTCCGTATACGGATAATGAAACAAACTCCGGTCCATAAAGGCAGTAAGAAGGCTTATTAAGTATTATCCTCAGTATCCATCTCTTTGCCTTGATCATCCACTGTATCACCTCGATGTTCCACGATCTTCTTGCCACACTATACCTCGATACCTTTTCTATCCCTATTGGTGCGGCTCAGACACCTACCAATGGAAATCTACTCCAATAGGCCCGCAATCACATATATCGTTAAGCCGAAGCGGACGAATTTTAGTTTTCTTTAACCAAGACTAAGATGGTACACATCCGCTACATTTTGCAGCTCCATCACCACCCGTACTTGTTCCTAAATGGTAGAGTCGCACCGTCTCTATCGTCTTGTTTTTAATCAAAGCCTCATCTGGTAAGAGCACAAACGCTTCCTTAGGCTCTCTTTAACCGGCGCAATGATATCCTTGGTCTGCAGGATTCATTCCATAGCACCGGTGTATGAATGGCGAGCAGTACTTATCCAATTTCCCCATAGATAGCCTTTTTGTACATGCTGGAGAGCTTCCGCTCTATTTATTCTTTTCATAATGCACTAGTAACCTTCCCGCGCATATTCAGCGACCCTTTATAAGTAGCTAACGGCTCTCACATCGTCCGCAACTGATCTTGACGGTGCCTAGGCCGATTTTAAATGCTAATTATTCTCGTAGACTTTCTTTTTAGGGCTATAAGCCTCCATTTGATAGTTTGTTCTAACTATAATGCCGATGATGCCATTTGTTCTGCCCAAGACACCAACCTGGTGGATACCATCTCTGAACGTTTTTCGACACACCTCTGGTCCCAAAACTTCTACACTACCGGGTGTATTGCTTTCGTATTCTTTTGAGTAATATCACGTTTTACTGGAAACGTGTCAGTGTATATTCCCCAATGGCTCCATACTCGAATAGAAAGTTGACTCCCCTGTTATTTTACTAACCATCATTTGAAGCCGGAGCTCTCCTGGGCTTTGTGTCTCTCTTTCCGGTTGAGCTGGTTGCAATATACATCTAGCTACCGAAAATTGCGTGCAATATCTAGATTGGAGACTAATTTATAATACATAGCATCTCAAAGAACGCACTAAGACCACATGAAGCATTACAATCTCCGCATCCCTTACTTAGTAGTATCCGTGAAGCCATAGCTGCTGTAAGTCAGGGGATGTCGAGATTACCTTCTGATGGGTTCATGTACTTGTTTGCGTTACAGGAAATTAGCGCACTGAAGAAGGCACCAGGTTGTCTGCACATACTGAGCGACCTGACTCCCTTCAAGTAACGTGACGAAAAAAACAACAAGTGACTGGAATTCAAATTCGCAAGCCATTGCGCCGCGACTATTCACGTGGTTCTAGGCGCCGCAATGCCCCGATGGTATCAGGCCATTTTTCATTTGTGTTACCTCCATATTTGAGACATTTTGGGGATGCATTGCAACTTGATGGAGTCTCCGTGAAAATTTATTTCAAGATTGCTTTGTTACCAAAACTAACTTTGAGTTGAAAGTATAACAGGAGTTTAGTTCGCGGTACCTACTCTAGTATCCTGAAATGCGGGGTCGCTATCTTTTGTCCCATGGCTTTTGGAAGGAATTACCTGACACCAGACTGTGGTGTGATGATTACATAGAGGAGGCCTCCCGCCTCCATGATATGTAATTATTTATAATGTTGGCTGAGGCACTTGAGAGAGGCGGGTATCCCATAGCTATCTAAGTTTGCGTTTATTTTCTTTGTTTTTGTTGTTTATGATGTTTGTTCTGATTTTAATAGGCGTTGTTTAATTTGTTTATTTTTAAGGTAGCTTAAATATAAGTTGGTTTTGATATCAGTGGCTATACTTTTAATGAAGGCAGCCAAACAATGAACCAGGATATTAGTCAAACTTCCTCTTTAGCAAAAAAAAATTATCTAGGTCTTTTAGTTGGCCCCTTACAAATGATTCTTTTATTCGCAGTTTCCTCCATAATTTATAAGAGAACTAACTTTTTATGAATGAAAAGGCACTTCTTTCTTATGGTGGTATTTATGCCTAGAAGAATATCGGCTACTTAATATCCCCGAAAGTTGGCCAGAGAAAACGACAGAATTAGGAGGTGATAAATATTTAAAGACAGGTCCCTCTTCAAGGCTGAAAAACGGTGCATTAATCTTATTCTTCAGTGGTGAGTGAGGTATTTGAAAATAGACTTAGCTTTAAAATGGAATATGTATATAAGTTAAGATTTAAAAAAATGATTTTTAGGTAGTTTTAGAGATTTAATGTGATTTAAATTATGTTTTCTATTGCAGTGAGCAATTCACCAAAGGTATAGAGCCTCTTTAACAATAGTCAATCAACAGAATCAAATGAAAAATTCAGAATAAAAGAATTGTCAAAAGGTTTGGCTTTAGGATTGACTGAAAAATCTCTTACTAAATTTTTAATAATGAAAATAGAATCAAGATGCGATATAAATTGAAATGTGAAGATATACATTCTAAATCTATCTCAAAACAAAATCAGATTGGTAATAAACTCTGCACTAAAACACCTTGGAATTGTTGCGCATAGGACATTCCACCTATGTATTAAAAATAGTAATAAAAACAATTGAACTAATTTATTAAGACCTACTGTCGTGGTATACCACTCTATACCATACACTAATCATTTATTATGTGGGGGTGACTTAATTACCTACTGCAACGCAAACCGTTTAAGGACTGGTCGCAGGGATTAACGAACGAATAGGAGGTTACACTTGAGGCATTGGGTATCAAATCCTTAGTAATCAGACATAATCAGTGCATAAATGGTTGGCGAGATTTGCTTGAATAGGCCGAGAGTATCGTTCAAGGCTAGTTAAAGATGAAACAACAAAATATAATTTTATTTAGAAAGATAAAAAAAAAGAATTAAAAAAAGGGCAAAAGGGGATTATTTAAATTGACATAGTCTTTAGATAATGATTATGAAGAGGTATTCTCAAATAGAATTGATTGATTAGCGTTACTAAGTTCAGATCAAAATTGGGAACTTGACAATACTAATAATGAGGGGGGTTTCAGTCATACGGGTCAGTGACTGCGAGGAATGAGGCAGGTGAGGAACGATCCGATGAGGCAAGTGGGGCACGGACTGAATGAGGCAAGAGAGGCACAATCAGAACCAACCTTCCAATGAAGATAGCCAATTTTCAAAGATGACGTTCGACGGGAAATGTTGGAACTCTCGCAATTCCACTGGAAGAAGAACCTTCTTTTCCTCAAAGGTAATCAATGGAGATTTTCTTTGGTTCAATTAAACGAAGGCAGATTGTTGTGCAAATTCAAAGACTTGCCGTTTACGGAATTTACCAATTGACTGGGGTAGAATCACGGCGGAGAAAGTCTTGCTTGTAGGATAAAAGCTCACTGGAATTCGACGAGACGATGAGGACGACTTTAGGGTGCGTGCATGACTCCTCAATCTCAAGTCAAAACCGAGTATTTGTGTGGGTAATTCTGAGGTGAAGGGGGGAATTTGGAGAAAGGAGTCACAAGATCCAGACATCTTAGTCGGAGGTGGAGACGACTCATCATTTAACAGCAAGGCGCAAAACACAGCGGCTCTTTCTCAACTCTTCCCTCCGGGGGGTGGGGGGAGGCTCGGGATGATTTCGCAGGATTGGGGCATATTTTCCCAATACGCTCAGGAGTCGAAGGTTTCCGAACAGGAAGTGACGTTTTCCATGGCCGGATACAATCGCACGTGGTCTCCAATAAAGTGGGGGTTGGAGGTTGTTCTTTTACACCTAAAAAAAGATTTCCAGTAACTCATACTTAGTAGGCGTTATGGAGAGCAGCTGTCCAAGAACTAGATAATTAATTACGAACCAGAAAAGACCTTAAGACCAATCGAGGCTAGTTACAGAAATTAGGTCACGGTAGTAAGACAGAAGTGAAAACCATGTAAAATGAAGCGAACAGATGAATAAAGAAATAGTTTTATTATTAGTTATATATATATATATATATATATATATATATATATATATATATATATATATATATATATATATATATATATATATATATGTGTGTGTGTGTGTGTGTCGAAGTATGGCCAAGTGTACGAGAATATATGCAGACAGGCTCTAAGGTAGGCTAAGTAAGGCGACAACTGTTATTGTTCTAAGAGTGTGATTTGAATAGATAGCGGCAGCTTCGTGACCAAGGAATATACTAAACACAAAGCAAAAAATAGATTTTTAATACACATTAAAATAAAAGGCACAACAATAAATATCCCTATATATGGGTACAGGAATAAGACGGAATTAGGTTCCGAATACTAATTAGATAACCTGGGTTATTAAATGGTTATAATAGGAGATTTAGGGTAGTGATTGATTTAGTTTCTTTGAAACTCGAGGGTAAGGTAGGGCAAACTTGGAGGAGGTCCTGGTGGGGGAGCTACTTTCTCCGAACTTGTGTTTTGCGACATGCGGGCCTCTTGTCCTCAAGAGGTCACCGAACGAACTTCAAAGGGAGGGGGGGGGGAGCTGACTTCTCCACACTCGGCTTGAGCGAGCTAACAGGCCTCTTGTCCTCAAGAGGTCACCAGAAGAACTTCGGAGGACGGCTTATCCAATCCTTGATCAGAAGGCGGTTGAGAAAGGCTGACGTTGCCTCACGAGACTCTTCTCCCTGACCCGGAGATACGGGTGTGATGTCTAGCTCTGCCGTGGCTTGCGACCGTCACTCACACTTCTCGGGAGAGAGCTTCGTTGAATTGAAGTCCTTTCGGGGAAGTCTAGTTTAACCATATCTTTCTGTAAACCTGGAGAGGGTGCATATATGTATACCCGGAGTTCTTCAAAACAGGCAGAAAGAGAGGTGTTCTCAAACCCTCGTTATCGGGCGTGACACACCGAGCGTCTCCTTACGGGGAAGTGTAATGGCAGGGATCAGCGGGCGAAACGGACGACCAGCAGCTGGAACCATAAAAACTTTTCACGTCACAGAGGTAGCCTCAATTTCAACGTCATGCCTCGGTGTGAATTTTGCGGAGGCCTGGTGGCAAGTTAAAAAAGGGTGAGGTAGGAAGGATGGAGGAAGTAACGGCTCGCTTTCTCTCCCGAAGAAATATCTTCCGAGGTTGGAAAATAATATTATTCCATGAGATACCACTACACTCTTCCCTATCCAAAGACATTTTTACAACGCAAGACACTTTGAGGCGAAAAAAATGTCTACAATAGTTTCATCCAGAGGGGAACTTATAAAGCTACACTTTTAACGTTTACCCCTAGAGAAAAAAACAACACTACACGGGATTTACATATGTGTAACCACATATAACTTAATCTATACATACGCGCATACAACATCAACGAGGCAAAAAAGGAAAAGAAAATAGTATTGACATAAATGAATCAAACGCGAATTTTACTATAGACTTAGGTTTTTTGGAGGGGAGGTCTTCTATAGGATTCCTACTTAAGCTATCGGTTAGGCAGTTATGGGTGCCTTTAACATATATCCTAAACTTGCGAATAGACAACACTATGGCTAACGCTTCAAGCTCTATTGTGGCATACGCCTTTTCGCTATGGGACAGCCTCCTGCTAGCATATCCTACAGCATATCCCACTCTATCGTCATCATATCGGTCGAGCGCACAACTTAGGCTTTTAACTGTTCGAAGCGATCTTCTGCGTAAGGGATTCAATTGACTGGGACGGGACCCAAAACGACAATATAATGACACGGCAAAGCCTTCCAATAAGGCAAGGAATTGAGCCCTCTCAATAGGGGCGAGATTGGGGTTTACGTTCAAGTCAGAGATACGCTTCGCCTGGGGGAAAGGAAGATACGACAGGCGATACTCATCATTTGCTTCTATGCACGCCGTTTGGACCAGACACACGGGTCAACGGGATAAGTATGCCCCTCGCTTGACGGGTACGAATGGGGCCTATTAGGTCGATTGAAACCCGGCCAAAGGGCTCGGGCACTCTCGGGGTCTTTTGAAGGGGGTCAGGGGCTACAGGCCCTTTGGAGGTGACCTTAAAGGACTTGTAGACGTCGATAATTTCTTTGGCCGCTCCTGACCAAAAGAAATATTTAAAAACTCGCTGTGCCGTTCTGTTATGACCGAAATATCCGGCCATTAGGGCATCTTGAGATATCTTCAGAACGGGTTCGATATTCGTTTTCGGCACACACAACGCGTTGGTTGGGAGGCTCTCTGCCTCAACAGAAGAACGGTATACTAACGCGTCCTTCACGGTGTATTCAATCTTCCGATCGCCTCGCACCGTTTCAGTCCCTTTCTTCCTTTCTTTTCCCCACAGGGGAACATTGGTGGCAAGGTCGATGTCTGGGAAAGATAGGGGTACCGGAAGTGGTACATCCTTCTCGGCCTGGGTCCTGGTAACGCTCGGCTGAGAAATTGGGTTTTGAGAGAGCTGTGCGCTTTGTCCAATGAAGTACTGGAACTTAATATGGCATTATACCACTGGAAACCTGGTAGCACGACCTAAGAAGTCGTCCACCAACGCGAACCTGTTATGCTGGGGACTTACGTGGGGTAGTAATTTGTCGGAAACTACTATACAGGTAGAACCTGTATCTCTAACGACGGTTGACACTCGGCAACCATTTACTGCGCCATTTTCAAACTGGAGCCTACCAGGGCAACCCTCGTTGAACAGGAAATTTACCTGTTTATCCAGGAGAGAGGAAGCAGGGGCCGCTGGCGATGCGGCTGGTGGATTAGGCGAGAGGGCAGCAGAGATTTGGTGGACCTGGTGACTCGACGAGGTCCTCAGTTGTGAATTTTGGGAGCAATTGTAACTTAAGTGCGCAGTGGTGCCTCACGAAAAGTATGCGATTGGTCTACGGGGGTAGTTGTTAATCATGGAGGGGAGTAACGGGGGCTTCATGTCCTTTTTCTCTCGCGGTGAGTAAGGCCTGTACTTGCTCGGTGCCTGCACTTTTACGAAGCCATTGTTGCCCTTGGATGGGCCTCGGTTAAACCCAAACTTGTGTTTGGGGGAGGGAGGAATGTTTCTTCTTGACCTCCTTGGGGAGGGGTAGAAGTCGTGACTGGAAGCTTTAAGGTCGGCTTCTTTCACACACTCCTTGAAAGTGGACGCTCTTCTATCCACTATGAAGGCCCTTAGTTCACGAGGGAGGGTTGATATCTGTTGATCCCTCAGAACGAAGTCAACTAGCGACTCATAATCATTTGATACTTGGGCGGAATCCAGCCAGAATTGGAAATTACGCTGAAGCGTGAATCCCAATTGCCTGTAGATTTGGCCTGGCTGTATTCGCGCGGATCGGAACCTAACCCTATAAAATTCTGGATTCATGTTAATGGCAGAAAAAAGTTCTACCTTTAGGGTTAAATAATCAAGGGTGGCCTCGGGAGGGAGCAAAATGAATATGTCGCGAAGACGCGCATTCAAGAGTGGAAGTAACTAGCGACACTATATGATTCTAAGTTCCAATAGTTGACTTAGAAGATCTTGTCGAAGTGCGTTAAATAAGAGTAAAAATCTTCTCCATCATTTATGCGGGGAGTTTTAATGAAGGCACTTAAGCCTGTTCATTTCGAGATCCTACGGAGTTTATATCGACTTGGTCACTGCGTATCTCTCTTTCATGCTGTCTAATTCTTTTATTCTCTTCTGATTCTTTCTGAGCTTTTCTTATTCTCTCTTCTGCTTCTCTCTGCGCTTTTATTTCTTCTTCTTCTCTCTGTGCTTTTCTTTCTTCGTTTTCTCTCTGTGCTTTTCTTTCTTCGACTTCTGCTTCTCTCTGTGCTTTTCTTTCTTCGACTTCTGCTTCTCTCTGTACTTTTCTTTCCGGACGTTTGTTACGTTCCTCTTCCTGGACGTAAGCGATTAAATCTTTCCCAGATTAGCCAAAAATCTTTCCTTGCTTATGAAAGCGATCGAATGAAGACATCCCGGATATGCTACTTCCGGCCTTTGCAAAACGAAAAAACTACCAGAGCTATTGAAGCTTTACCCCAAAACAAATATAAATTCTACTAACGACAAAAATGATTAAATTTCCTAGTAAAAATCTGGCAAACTCACAAAATAATAAATAAAAAAATACCAGGGGAATCTGACTCACGACAAACAAAAAAGGACGGTTAGTATTACCGCTTAGCTAGTATCCTCTTTTGAAGAACTAGTAAAACTGTGGACACAATACACAAGAATGGGCTTAAAAATTGGTTGTTACCCGTTGATCAAAAAGAAATTATCATAATATATTGGTGTTCAGATATTCTTCGTAATGCAACTGTTATCAATTGAACTTAATGGTTCAAAACCAAGTGGAAGAGACCTAAAGCCTGACGCCAAATATCTTTTTGTCGAAGTATGGCCAAGTGTACGGCAGTATGCGCACACAGGCTCTAAGGTAGGCTAAATTAGGCGACAACTGTTATTGTTCTAAGAGTGCGATTTGAATAGATAGCAGCAGCTGCGTGACCAAGGAATATACTAAACACAACGACAAAAATAGATTTTTAATACACACCAAAATAAAAGGTACAACAATAAATATAGCTATATATAGATACAGGAATAAGACGGAATTAGGTCCCAAATACTAATTAGATAACCTGGGGTATTGAATGGTTATAATAGGAGATTTAGCGTAGCGATTGATTTAGTTCCTTTGAGATTTGAGGGCAAGGCGGGGCAAACTTAGAGGAGGTCTTGGTGACCTTGATTACTCACGGGTGGTAGCCACAAACCTGCAGCGGGTGGGGCTACTTTCTCGAACTTATGTTTTGCGACAATCGGGCCTCTTGCCCTCAAGAGGTCACCGGATGAACTTCGAAGGGAGGGGGGGGGGCGATGATGACTTCTCCACACTCGGCTTGAGCGAGCAAACAGGCCTTTTGTCCTCAAAAGGTCATCAGAAGAACTTCGGAGGACGGCTTATCCAATCCTTGATCCGAAGGCGGTTGAGAAAGGCTGAAGTTGCCTCATGAGACTCTTCTCCCTCACCTGAAGATACGGGTCTGATGTCCAGCTCTTCCGTGGCTTGCAACCGTCACTCATACTTCTCGGGAGAGAGCTTCGTTGAATTGAAGTCCTTTCGGGGAAGTCTCGTTTAACCATATCTTTCTATAATCCTGGAGAGGGTGCATATATGTATACCCGGAGTTCTTCAAAACAGGGAGAGAGAGAGGTCTTCTCGAACTCTTGTTATCGGGCGTGACACACCCAGCGTCTCCTTATGGGGAAGTGCCAACAGCAGGGCTCAGTGGGCCAGACGGACGACCAGCGGCTGGAACCATAAAAACTGTTCACGGCCGGAAGGTAGCCTCAATTTCAGCGTCATGCCTCGGCGTGAATTTTGCGGAGGCCTGACATTCAGTCCAAAAAGGGTGAGGTAGGAAGGGGGGGAGGAAGTAACGGCTCGCTTTCTCTCCCGAAGAAATATCTTAGGAGGTGGGGGAAATAATATTATTCTATAGGATATCGCTACAATATATATATATATATATATATATATATATATATATATATATATATATATATATGGTGAGAATGGATGGGGAGAAAGAAAAGTCCAGACACTGCACAGAGCTCTATATATATATATATATATATATATATATATATATATATATATATATATATATATATATATGAAAAACTCACAAAGTATCACGTGAGGGTGAAGAAACATGTCTTTCTTCTGCTAAAAAGAAATTTTATCAAACTGTCCCTACTCTCCCTTTTAATAGTAATAACAATTTAGTTCTACCTTTTTCTCTTTGTTTTAGTGATCTTTCCCGTCTTTTGAATAACTGTAACATTTCTGTTGCTTTTAAATTTGAGACGACCATTAAGAATTTATTAGTACGTAATAATTGTAATAGTTTGGGAGGAGGGGGAGTTTATTCAGTTGAGTGTTCTGGTTGTCTAAGTAAATATTACGGACAAACAGGTAAACAACTTTCTGTTCGCATAAATCAACATAAATATAATGTCCGAATAGGGGAAGATAATAGTGCTTTCTTTGTCCATATGTCAGATAAGAACCATTTACTTAACTGGAACTCGGCCAAATTCATTTATCGTTCCAATGACCATATAAAAAGGAATATCATTGAATGTGCTTTTATAAGCCAATGTGATAATTTTAACCTTTCCCCTGGTTTATATAAAATAGATGCTATAATTAAAAAATTAATACTCAAAGAAATTAGTTTTGTCTTGCGTTCCTAGTGTTTTTAATTTTTATATACATTCTTTAGTTATGTGGCCCCTATTTTATTTTAATTTTTTATTATTAATTTTTATTTTTTAATTGTCACTGCTCTGTTTTGTACTTTGTATTTTCCCTCCTTTTGCTCATCGTGTCTTATAATCTCCCTCGTTAGGCTATCTCCATTTCTTTGAATCTGTTGCCCTTTCCTTTGACTTAGTTTGACCTTACTACCTACTTCTTGTAATTCTTAATGTGTTTCTTTACCTTCCCCCTTCCCTCTTCCTCATTGGTGATTTCTTGTTTTTGAGGCGGTCTTTCATACTTTTCTTTTGTATATATACCTCTACTATAATACTATTTCTTGTAGTTATCCTTGATATGAACTTAATAAAGTTCGAAAGTACTTGGAAACACCTTTTCATTTTTTCCTGCGGGACATTGCATTCATATATATATATATATATATATATATATATATATATATATATATATATATATCCAAAAAAGTACAGTAGCATACGTGTAACTATAGGGATAAAACCACAGTAATAAGCCTAATTTTATATCGAAACCAGGTTTCGACGGACACTTCCGTCCTTGTCAATCGCCACAAATTAGCTGCCCTCAGGTGGATTATGCGAGAATGTGTCGGCATTTTTGAGAAACAGAAGTATAAATTCCTTGCTTATTAAGGTATTAGTATTGAATTGGCCGTCGCAAGTATTAACGTTTGGAATTTCTTTTTTTAAGTGCCGATTCAATTAAGCGTCGATGTATATAATTGTGAAACTCATAAACTATTTTTGCATTATCAATATTAATTTGATGATTTTCATTGGACATATGTAGAAATAAACTAGAGGTGAGGGCACGACGTCGCATCTTGCATTTATATTCATTCATTCGTTTGGAAAATCGGCTGCTTTCACCGATATATAATTCGTTACATGATTTGCATGGAATAGAATATACTCCCGGTTCTTTATTGATTGATCTACTTTTGGATAGACTATTTCTGATCGTATTTTCGTACTAAAAGGCAACATTGATGTTGTTGGTGCGTGCCAAATTTTTTAAATTGATTAACTTGGAAGAGTATAGGAAGGTAACATAATATTTATTAAATCTGTTTTCCTTATAATTATCTAGGGAGTAATAGATGGTTCTGGCTTTATAGTGACACTCTTTTATGAACCAAAGGCTCATACAAGATTTATAAGATGAATGGCTAGAGCTTTTGGATCCTATCCACCAAGGTGGATGGTCATAACGACGAAGACAAGTGATTTGATCGAATGTGTGGATAATGTGAATCTGACTGTGTGAATAATGTGTGGTTGTTTTATATGTGTAGAGAAGGTGGGCGTGACAACTGTGGTTTATGGGGAGGAGCTTTGTGTGGAGTGAACGTTTGTTGATGTGTGTTCGAGAGAAAGGGAGAGAGAGAGAGAAAGTAGAGATTGTCTATCTAAGGAATTTTATAGATAGCTGATAAGGAAACGATAAGGAAAGTTGGGAAAACAGAATTTCAGTGTAACAGACTGGTGCCAATAAACAAATGGAAGGAAATCGTTAAATGACAGTTTTGTGGAAACGAAGTTTCTTGTGACCGAAAGGAAGATAACGCGACCGAGGCAAAATCAATGGTTGCTCCTGTCCGGGAAAGAATGTTTACAAGAGTGTGTGCAAATTGTATGTACAAGAATATCCATATATATATATATATATATATATATATATATATATATATATATATATATATATATATATGAGGAATTAAACCACATTCTCCGAAGACAATTTAATTCATAACAGTTTCGGTGTATCTCGCACCTTTTTTCAGTTGAAAAAGGGTGTGAGATACACCGAAACTGTTCTAAATTAAATTGTCTTCGGAGAATGTGGTTTAATTCCTCATCTTTTCTTGCGATATTACATTAATTTTCATCATATATATATATATATATATATATATATATATATATATATATATATATATATACATATTTGTATGGAGCTTGGCATTGAAGCTTGCATTTGATATTGAGGATAAATCCTAGAGTCACCAGGAACGAATGTAACATCTTTTAATTTTTAATACGTTTCGAAAACTACAAGTTTTCATCTTTAGGCTAGAATACAAAGTAAATACATATGAAAAACACATAAAAAGGTAGTGGTCAAATTAAATTGCTTTAAAATGTGACCAATTATATAATATTAATAAAATGTACTATAAGTTTTAAAATTAAAAATATCACCTGACAATAGTTAAATTTGCTCGCAAAAGTAGTTAATAAATTAAAATTTCATTTTAGAAATTTGTAAAAATTAATTAAAAACTATAAGAGTAGTTAAATATGCTCAAAAGTAGTAAGGATAATCAACTAGAATAATAAATTTAAACTTTTTTTTGAAAATTGTAAAGACTGTAGGAGTAAAAGAACATTTAATAGAAAAATGGGTTCATTTTGGTACTTACTAAACTGGATCCATCCCAGAGAGTGAATGGTGGATGTAATAAGGGGCTAATATTTATAGGTTATAGTAACGCTTGAGAGAGCGGAAAACAAACCAACTAACCAAACAGTAGTTAAAAATTAGTTAATTAATGAAGATATTGCACTTAAATCTTCATTGATTGTAGATTACTGGTGCACAGGGTAAATATTCAGTAAGAAGGAGAAGTCGTCTATTAAAAAACACGCCATAAATTGTAAAACTGACATTTCTATTGCTAATTTTAAAGTATTAGCCTTTAATAATAAACAACAATGCCTAAGAACCATTGAAACTTTATAGATCAAACACTACAAAGCTACACTCAATGAAGATTTAAATTTTAAAATTTATAGTACATTTTATTGATATTTTTTAATTGTTCACCTTTTAAAGCAATTCAATTTGACCACTACCTTTTTATGTTTTCTTCATATGTATTTACTTTTTATTCTAGCCTAAAGATGAAAACTTGTAGTTTTCGAAACGTATTAAAAATTAAAAGATGTTACCAAGTTTTTATTATTTTCTAAAAAATTGTGCGATCGTAGTGTTGAATCCTTTATTTACTAGTTCGAAACAGTTATTTATTTGCCGCTCGGTTATCTAGCTCGATTATTGATTGATAAATTATATTTAGCAAACCCGCTCTGTAATGTTTAGCTTAATAATTTGTCAGCTTTGATGCGGATCGTACAGGGAAAATAAATTAAAGTGCCTCAGTTATTCTTCGCACGATCTATTATTAAGTTCAGGAATTTATTTCGTTGCTCAGCGTTAGACAAGTTATAATATTACAATATCCTTTTGCATGAATAGAGACCAGAATTGCACCGGATACTCTAGATGAGGTCTTGTGATAAGCGATTAATATAAAAGTATAATAACATCTTTTAATTTAAATTAAAATATATCTGTGAATGTAACCTAGAATCCTATTCTCCTTTTGTTAAGCTACAGTGCATTATTTTTAAAACTCTAGATCCTTCGTGATTAAGAGATCTTAATCTTTTGCCATGTTGACTTTATTTAAAATTTTATTACTATATTTTAATATCTTCAGAGATTATCGTTAACTAAGTGCATTATCTTACACTTGCCTGAATTGAATTACATTTGCAAATTCTGCAACTATTTGAATAATCAATCCAAGTCTTTTTGAAATTTTACATAATAGATGTATGTCCAGGAGGTTCATATATATTAAAAAATAAAAATAATTTATCCTAAAAAATACTTTCCAAACATTTCATAAACATTTTCTCAATAAAATAAAGGTTAATTTAAGACTCTTAATAAAAAACCCACTTTAGGTGTCGAAGTAAAATCTGTTGAAATGTCTCTTCGAGTGCCAATCTCATTCTCTTATGACTGCAAATGGTGATGAGGTGAAGAAAAATGCAAGGCACGTATGGTAAATAAAGCAGTAGCTCCATACGTAGACTCTTTACAGTGTATCACACACTACACGTGCAATGTATGGTCTTGCAATGGCCTACAGAAAAACTTCATGTTTTTACCAGCGCGGCACTATTTCGAATAAAGTTCAAAGTAAACTCTCAAAAGTTGTGCGACGTAAAATTCATATTTTCCTGGCTATAGACAATCAGATTGACAGTAGAAGATTCTTCGATAAGTACGCAATCGAAGAGACACTTTAACAGGTTTTTTTAAGCTTAAACAGTTTTATTCAAGAGATATAAATATTTTACTAGTGTCAAAAGATCTTTGAAACCGGTGGAAACTCTTTTGTTTAATAAATTATATTATTTATACCGTTTTCATTTTCTCACGTAAGTTAAATAAAACAAAAAGATTTGGGGGGAATCCCTATACTACGGTTATTTAATTATTACTCCTTAACTACGGTAAAGACTTCCAACCGAGTTAAGCTTACATTCTTCCTAAATCAACGGAGATAATAAAAAAACATATTTATGGTTAACTGTCGGTTAAGGCTCAGATTGGAATTCGCTCGAATTTGGCATGGCTGCCATGTACGCTAGCAACCCTTGGTTTTCATCTTACAGTGTACCTCTCTTCCTTATTGATATCGCGCATTGTTTACAATTTTTAGTACGGTAAATAACACTTATTCAAGAATATTTAATTTATTTTACTGTTAAAACTTTTGTATGCCATGCCGCATAAGCATAAACAGAGCATTTGGTGCCAAAACATATCTTAAAACAACATAAATAAACTTCTCTGACGGTTTTTCTCGCTTCATCAAGGCTATAATAATGATCAATGTGTATTGACATAGCGTAGTTGTTGTTCTGGGATTACATCACAGAGGTACATGACCTTTGCTCCTGCTCCTACAAACTACATAGAAAATTATGGTAGAAAGCCTTTTTTTCCTACATACATCCTGAGCTGTAGGCTCCGTCAACGTTACTACAATTATGTGAAGCCGCAGCTTCTCTGAGACTGCCCTGAGGGAGAAGGTTAGAGGTTAGAGGGGAGGGAGGTTGTTACATTCTAGGGAAAATTTCTAGCACCCTCTTGTGCTAGTGATACATGCAACGGCTAGAATTACTTCTAAGTGGGGTAGTCCCATACAAGATTGCATCAAGGTGGGATGTTCATACCTACTCGAAAATCACGTGCCTACTTTACACCTCCAGCAGTGTTTCCTAACCTATTTTTGTTGTGGCCCTGGGCACAAATTGATTTTGGCCTGGCAACTCTCAGGGATGAATTATTACTTCAATATAATTTTAGTTTTTTTTCAATTGAATATAGTTCACTGAATTTTACACTATGTTACTAATTAATAAATATAATATAATATTGATTGGAGATAATTGGAGGCAAATATCCATACTCAAGCAAAGATAAACCAACTTTTGACTGCCAATTATAATACTGTTTCATGAATGAGCCCTTCTGACTAATCAACTACTATTGACTCCTGATAAATATATTCATTTCTTTAGTGTTTCTACATCTAGTTTATCCAATATATTTTACGGACATTCACTGTTTTTTAATAAACAATATAATTTTATATTTCTATGTTGATTGAAGGATATTTAAGGCACATTTTCATATTAATGTAATTTATTGAAAGAAAACGCAAGCAAAAAAAGTAAACTTTTGGTTGGCAACTTCTTTTGGCTCTTCGAGTAGACCATCGAAAAATTGAAAAAAAGTATTTTAGTGACTACCGAGATGTTCTTTCATATTATGGAGAAGTTTCTCCAGATTGTGGCTTAATCTTGATGGATAAGTAACAGCGCAGATCATGTTGAGAATCCCGACTGTTCCTTGTTTTAGGCTTGTTCGTCACAAGAGCTGAAAATCCTTGGTCACAGAGGTTTGTGGTGGAAAATGGGATAAAAGCTTTTCCAGCCTGATGGATCGGAATGGGCATACCCTTCAGTTGAGCTCAGAATTAGGAGTATAAGAAACTTTCAAAACATTGCTTCTGGACCCGATTCTCCTATAAATCTAAAATTTCTTCTTAAAAACCTAAAATATCTTATCCAAAATAACTGACGTTCACACCGAGCACATTCCTACTCAGCTGTGTTGACATACATTAACAATTTCTGTCAAATATTTTTCCATTTCGTCCTGAAGCTTCGGCAAATGATTTTAGAACAACAAGTTAATGTCAGCAAGTTCTATTTAGGATGAATCTTCAAACACTGCACTCAACTCTGAAAAAGCAGCCTTTTTGCCGGTGGCTAATTTTTCTCTCCAAAGGGCAAGTTTCTTCTTGAATGATGTAATTTCTTTACTGATTTCTACCATAGTTTGGTTTTGGCCTTGCATGTCTGCATTTACCTAGTAATTGCATAACTATTATATTTCACATTGTTTTTTATGACCGATTCCCATGACTTTTGCTTTTACAAAATTAAACAACACCACAGCAGAGAAAAAAAATGCAAAAATGCATGCAGTAGATGCATTGTTGTATATGTGACATGGATTTTTAGCAGCACTAAATAACAAATAGTATCTTATGTACATAGTGTATGAGTCTTTTAAAATGAAACCATCTTACCTTTCAGACTTCTTGAACACTTGAAGTAAATACTTTATGATCGACCGCACTCAAACTTTTAAAAAATAAGCAAATTTTTATTTATTTCAAGACAACTTACACAAGAAAAAACAATGGAAATATGTTTTCTGGCAATTCACAACAACCCAGCGACGGCTTGCGTGCATCATGCAACAATTCCTGGCTGATTGCTAGATCTAGTAAGCCTCACGCAATTGTAGAAAAATATTTCCTTCAGCACTAAGTAAAGCTATGAGAACAATTTTATATTAACTACCTGGAAAATTACACTGTACAAGAATGAAAAAAAAACTAGAAATGAGAATAACCTTTTCTATGGGTAATTTTTGCATAAATCAATAATATACGATTGGCAGTCAATAAGTTTTGCAATTTTGATATAAGGAAACGAGATAAGAGGAAAAGTGTTTTATTATTTTTCAATATAACTACCCTCGACTTCAATGCACTTGCGCCACTTGTCCTTCAGGCTTCAAATTTCCGACAACTGGAAATCTCCCGACTGCTGTTCAATCCACTCCTGGATGACGAGCTGGACATCTTCATCGTCCCCACGGCGGCGTCCACGCAGTGCAACCTTGAGCTGGCGCAATAAAAAGTAGTCGCTAGGGGCTAGATCTGGACTGTAGGGGGAAAGGTTGAGCTCCTCGAGTCCGCACTCGCACAGGGCAGCTTGTGCAACTCTGGACTTGTGGACTTTGACGACGTTGAAGTCGAACATGGGGCGTGAGGTTTCTAGGGACCCAACCGGCAGATACCTAGGTTATGGCCAAATTGCTGTGGTGGATAATGTTGATAACACTTCCATGTGATATTCCAAGTTCTCGCTCGATTTCTTCTTCATTGGGGGAACCCGTAGATTTTAGAGGATCATCCTCTCACACGGGCCACATTGTCTTCGTTGGTCACGTCTCACGGGCGTCCTGGACGGGGATCATCTTCAAGGGACTCACGCCTATGGATGGAACTCCCTATTGCAGCGAGCAATGGTTGCATAGGAAGAGGCGGTGTCGGTGTACACTGCAACCATGCTTTCATGGATCTCTTTTGCATTCTTGCCTTCCTTAGTCAAAACTTTATCACTGCGCGGTGCTCAACCCCATTGTTGAAAATTTGTGACTGACGATCTGCAATCAGCTACTGCTTCTTAAATAGACAAGGCAGGAGCGTGCGACTGCAGGTCCGGACTTGTCATAACTTGTCCTAACACCCGCACAAACAGCCATCCCCCTTCCTCTGTTTTGCTTTACCGATTCGCCAACTTATTAACCACCCCTCATAACATCTGTCTCTTTTTGAGACCCTGCAGGTCTTCGTAAATTACCATCTTACTTACGTTAAATACACGGATGGTTCCAAATGGGTTGAATACAAAGAGGATAGGGACGATACTGACAACTCTAAATGTTATAAAGGAATTTTGGTATAAGTTTAATGGAGTGTACCTAAGGTATTTGTCAACCTAATCTATGAGATTTATGAAAGTAAACTCAATATTATTTTTGTTACTTGGGTCTAAATCAATGGTAGTTCTCACGTATTGCTTGATAATATTGTAACATAATATAAACGCTTCCTATTTTTACTTTTATTTAATATTTTTTGCTGTTACTATTTATATTATTTTTCACATACTACATTGTTTTTTTCTTTACCAGAGACAGGTAAAATGCCTAGAGAATGCAAAAATTCCCCAGACAGTTTCTGGTATATATGGGGATCAGTGACATTAAGAGAATACCAGAGGCAGCTGGCTAAACATGTGAAGAAACTTTGTGAGCTTTACTTTGGATATAAAGTTGGTGACCAGGACAAACGCTGAGCCCCTAACATATGTTGTGTCAGGTGTACAAGTTCCCTTTCTGCCTGGGTGAAAGGCAAACGGCCTGGCTTCATGTTTGGCGTACCAATTGTCTGGAAGGAGCCAAAAGACCCTTCAAAAGATTGCTACTGCTGCTTAACAGATATTAAATGTAGGTATTCAATGTGTTTTCTTTTCTGGTATTTAAGATATTTTCAAGAGGTGTATTAATTAAAAAGATCAAAATTCATACTATGTTGTACTTCTAATATTCCTGAAAGTGATCACCGCCGGTAATATCCATTTTTAGTCTGATTTTATTTTATTTCACTGCAGTCTGCTATTCGTACAGTTCTTCATTCAAATGCTATTCCTGTATCACAGCCGCCCTCTGAACTACTAAGCGATGATAGCTTGAATCTACCAAGAAACTAGACCTCATCACCCAACCAGAACTCAATAATCTAGTTTGTGATCTAAACCTTAATAAGGAACAGAGGGAACTCCTGACCTCACGGGTGCAATCATGGAACCTGTTGGGTGAACATGCTCAGATTATTGTATTTGAGAAGCGTTCTCAAGATCTATAGCAAATCTTCACTTTGTAAAACAACTTGACTTATTGTAATGATATCAGAGGCTTATTCAATGCCCTTGAGCTGACCTATGAACCAAGTGAGTTGAGTGCGCCCCTTCAAAGCGTAAAAGCGGCTCTGTTGCACTTCACATTATGAACACCATGCCTTCAGTTCCATTTGCACACTCACTCATTTATAGAGATCCATATGAGAACCTTGTTTTTATTATACACCGCATAAGTTACGAGGAACAAGAGCGAATAGTTTGTGTGGACTTCAAACTAGTAGCCATAATTAATGGGCTTCAAACTGTATATACCAAGTTAATGTGCTTCGTTTGCAAGTGGGACAGTATGTCTAAATCAGAACATTATGTACGCTCAGAATGGTCACTACGGGAAACTATGACGCCTGGATGCCATAATGTAATTCATGAGCCACTAGCTAAGAAGGAGAAAATAATTTTGCCACCATTGCATATAAAACTAGGCCTAATGAAGAAATTTACCAAAACACTGCAACATAACAAGCCATCTTTTCAGTACCTCAAAGTGATCTTCCCTAAAATAAGTGATGCCAAGATTAAAGAAGGCATATTCTTAGGCCCTCAGATTCGTCAGCTTATAGCTGATGAGGACTTCGAGGCGACAATAGATGAAACTAAGCTATCGGCCTGGCATTCATTCAAAGATGAATGCAAATGACTTTTGGGAAAGCAACAAGATTCCCAGCGAGAGCCTATAGTGGAGAGACCAATCAAGTGCTACTAAGATCTCGGATGCAATATGTCACTGAAGATACACTTTTTTCATTCTCATCTGACCTTCTTCCCAAAGAATGCCGCTGTGAGTGATGAACATGGAGAGAGGTTCCATCAAATTATAGCATCAATGGAAAACAGGTATAAGGGAAAATAGAGCCCTGCTATGCTGGCTGACTTCTTACATATGAAGAAGTAAATACTAAAATGTAGGTTAATACATTATATAATGCTAAAAAACATGCTGATTCATTATATATTATTGAATTAATTACAAACAACACATTTAATCTGACTTTGGGAGCAAAATACATTTTGGGTATCGGGGAAATCGGAATCAATTGCATAATTAATAAATCGGCAATTTACAAAAAAATGTTACCTGATGGGAAATATTTGTTATCAAATTCGAATTCAGCACACTCAACTTCATAATAAAATGCACATGAGGTCTATTTTTTTTTCTTGGCACTGAAATTTGTTGTTCAGTGTTATTAAAGCTATCCCTCTCATAATAATTCTTTTAAATAGTGAGTTGATTAAAACATTAGGATACATTGTACCTGTTTGAGACTACATAATTTGAATTACATTTAGATGAGGAAACTCTGCCAGGCGTTTGATGTTTTCTGCTTTCTTTGATTTGTTTCATCGAAATTGAAAATTTAATTCGATAGATGTTATTTGAAAGACAACTAGAATCATACAAAAGGAGAGTCCGCATTTGTTGTTGAGATTTTTTTTAAATAGAAAAGACATCTCGATTATCAACATTTTTCTATATGTAACATGGCGACCGTTCGTTATCGTCATTTCATCAATTTCTTGCAAGAAACTCTATATGGTGTGTTTAAGGGGAACTGTGTAATCCTCAGACAATATCTATTTGCAAAACCCTAAGTTATCGATCTCTCAAATAAATTTTCACTGTTTTTAGAGTAATAAATTAAATCAAAGGCAGATGGTCTCAATATTTACTGTTTCAACAGTTTAGAACTGAGATTTCTGTCGATTTTGAAAGTTTTTTGTTGGACGCAGAATTCTATAAATGTAAAATTTTTCCGAGATTGAAATCTTATACTCTGAGATGAAATAAGCAAATTCATGCATGGCATTGCTTACTTGAGATATATATTCACAAAGTTCAACGCATTTAATTTGCAACTTCAGAAAAATGAGTTTAACATTATCAACGTCAATTCAGACCTAAACATTCCTAGTCAAGTTCTAGTTATTAAAATGGGACATAGCCTGCCTTGTACTCTTCAATTTTCCGATCTTCGAATAATAGTGAGAAAACTACAATTCAATAAGAATAGATTCAGAGAACTGGATGCCAAATGCGGAAACGTTAATGTTATTCTTTAATGAGTAAAGTTATGAAATTCGATTCAATTTCTTTTAACAGTAACGACGATACAATAATAAAAATAATAATTAATTTAATAGTACAGTAACCTTTGACACGGTTAAACTAATATTTATTATATACATAAAGAACTGACGGTGGGAAATAGACACAGTGTCTGAAAAGAAAATGAATCAGCTGATATCTTTTGTTGATAACAAAGCGCCCATTTTTTCTACTGTTTGATATACCAATTCTTACGAAGAGATAGATGCACACTGGAGGATATCTCAGTAATCCTGTGGTCGAGCAAAGCAAAGCGATGGATGGGAAGGAGGATACAGTTTTTGAAGGTTTTGGAGCCCAAAAATACTGCTTAAAAATAATAGAATTCACAAGACTAGGAAATTCTTTTTACTGAAGACTATTTTTTAAGAACAAATTTAAAAGATGGGTAGGATATACTATATTTATGATACCTGAAGTATTATGAAGACTCATTTTTTTCTATAAAACTATATAAAAAAAATTGTATTTGTATAATTTAACTTCCACAAAAATTTGGTCATTTTTCAATTTATCTCATGAAAAAAATATTTGTAACTTTACAATTTATCTCTGAATTTTTAGAATGAAATGAAGAAATAACATAAAAAATATATTTTGCTTCATTATTCTATTATTTCCTAACAGTGAAATACTTTTCCGGTAACAATTTTCAAGAAAATACTGAGGCATGAGAAACCCTTTTGCATTTTTGTATTTCAGAATTGCCATTAGTTAGAAAGATTCCTGAAGTGACTGCACTCTGTTTGCAAGAGTTGATTTGGAATAATGACATGTTGCGGAATCTGAAATGTCAAGTAAAAGAGAGACGTTTTCATCTAGCAATGGATTATATTCAATTGTTATGGTAAACAATAATATAATGTTAAAATCTTCTTTTATTTATAACGTCTATTACAGGATATTTATGTTGATAAATTCTAAAGTAATGGTTCTGACCCTCTCATATTCCTCATAAATATCCTAACATAGGAAAAATATTTTTATCCTCGGAGATTCTTGCTTGTTTGTATGGAGAATAACGTTTCATCGTTTGACATTGAAATAAAAGCAGCAATTTCTCTCTTGTAAAAATTGGACAAATAGCGATTGGTTCCCCTTTTTTGGTTACCTTAGATATAAACTGAAGAGTTTGAAGAATTAAATCGTGATTATAACGAGTCTGATTGGCAAATTCTTGAGTTGTTTGGAACACTTTAGGGTGTAATTATCTCCATCGAAGTTAGATCTTCATGATAAGCACAGTGTCACCCAATCCAAAGTTTTCATCTTTAAAGAGAGAAAACCATGTCTGACCTTTTCCTTCTAACAGCGAATATCTATAAACAGCTTTAAAGTAACAAATAAACTTGAAAATAGGTGTAGAAGATGTTATATCTTCTATTTAATTTAAGTTTATTAACAATATTCGAAATTTTGACTACTCAAATACTTCTATACAAGAAAAAAAAGGTTTTTGGTGTCGATTCATCAAATAGTAAAAGAATAAATAGAACATTTTAAAAAGACTAATTAAAACGAATGGGATAAAATGTGGCTAAGGTAACCTTTGAAGCTTTGCATCTTCACCATATCCTCCAAAATGTACTTTGATTTTCCCACTACCTTGATAACGCTAAAATGTTCATATTAACTACTGACTTAGTCATCATCATCATCACTAATTCTATAATTTAAGAAGGGGATTTTTTTGAGTATTTGAATAAAAATTTCATCTTAGTTTGGTTATGACTTATGTTTTTTTATCAGTTATTTCTAATAATTCTTTTATAATATCAAAAAACAAAATGGTGAAGTTCAGAAATAAATATAAGTATCGAAATTTTGTGAGTTTTCTAAAACTGAAAGAATTACAAATGGTGAAGTTCAGAAATCTGATTTTTATATATCTTCTGCTATAACTATATTTTATCAACGTGATATTTTGAAAGGGGTGAAATTTAGTTTATAGTTCCTTTTGAAATTACTATAATTGGCGAAGTTCATAAAATGTATAAAAATTTAACCATGGCTCCTTTTTTAAAATTTTAAATTAAAATCTTAGTAGCGTAGCGCAAGCTTACCCCTACGGGGAAGTGGCGAAGCCATTGCCTGGTGTTGGAATATAAATGTTCTATAGAACAACAGACAAAGAATTATAAATAGTCGAAATGAAAATGAATAATATGCGAGAGCTTCGAGAGATAAAGATTAACAAAGACCTTTGATCTCTTAATTTCTTCTTCACTTGGAATAAACTTAATTCGATTCGTGTCTCTTTTCACCTACATGATGTACGTGTAATATCTTTCAAACTTCATAAAGAGAGGGTGTTGCTCACTTAATCTCCTCTAATCCTGTTAATCTATTAAAGTCTGTCCGTTTGTGTGCGTGATGAACGATTTATCCCTAATCCTTGGACACAGGTGAGCGAAGCTCTATCTTCCTTTAGTCATTTCCTTTCTCTGAATCTGAAGTACTCAGACTTCTATATATCTTCAGCGGTCTCGTTGAGATCTTCATTTTCTATTTCATTTCAAATATCCATAGAAACCCAAACCTTTTTGTTTAAACTCTTTGAGCAAAGATTTTTTTTTGCCACACTGCTGAACATCTCAATTTTACATTACTTTGAGGAGGTAAAAAAGGAATATAGAGCTAACATAACACTACAATTGCTTTTGTACCTCTGGATGGCTCTTTTTATACTGGAGTAGAAACAAGATATTTTGTTAATTTAGCTTTACTCTGTAATTTGGTATTGGATGTTTATCTATAGTAAGGAAAAGGCAAACCACTTACTAAGCACATATTTGAAGAAATTATAATAGGGCAAAGGAGAATCGATATTGATTGAATCGACATAATAAGAAAAAACAACCATAAGAAACACATTTAAGTTACAGAAATAATCAAACAAGCATTCAAAGAGGACAAATTGTCCATATTTTAGCAACATTCTCAACTGACTTATCAACTTCTGTTTTATTCTATTATTCCTTCTTTTTTCTTATGATTGAATAATGCATTCTTTTTGTAGAAGTTCTAAAGTCATGAGTATGAATTCAAATTTAAGTCAATCTTATCTTAGGCATTTTTTGAACATGCATTTACGTATACATATATAATAATTTACTTTTATTATCAAATGTTTTTAATATTCCGAAATTAGTGCGAATTCCATTCGTATTTAAATATCTTATTACCTTAATAACATCGATCAAATGTTTACAAAGAAGCAAATATTTGAAATCGACTCATTTTTGTATTGTAATTAACAATTGAACAACCGAAGAAAATTACAGGGCTCACCAGAAATCTATCTTTATTTTGAAATTTCACACACAAAAGACGTTTATTTACATTCCTTGCA
Organism: Ceratothoa steindachneri; assembly: GCA_963969495.1. Classification (NCBI taxonomy): domain Eukaryota; kingdom Metazoa; phylum Arthropoda; class Malacostraca; order Isopoda; family Cymothoidae; genus Ceratothoa; species Ceratothoa steindachneri. The sequence continues at coordinate 9,626,430 of OZ018329.1, forward strand.
TTTACTTCCTCAAAAGAGGGAAATATATTTTCTCAGAAAACACAGAAGCCCAAAGTGTACGGCAAAAATGGAAGAATACCACTAATTAATTTACTCTGAAAACATCCGAAATATCTTACAAAAATACATTTATTTTCCACATAAAGTTCCTGCTTAGTGTATATTTTCTTAAACCTTGTACTTGGCTCTTTTTCTTCCCACGTGTGTTATTTAACTCTTATTTACTTTTTTTTAACTTGTCTCCTTTCTTTCCGTAAGGGTTATTTAAATCTTATTTTTGTCATTATACAAATTATTGAAGCTAATTAGCAACTGAAAAATAAATATGATTGTCAAATATTTTGGAATGGTTTAATAATAAAAAAATACAAATCGTGAAGTTCAGAAAATGTATTAAAATTAAAAAATGGCTGTTTTTTTTCTTATATCAAACGAAAGAAAGCATAAATCTCAAAACCCATAGACCAAGAGTAAATTATTGGGAGATATCACCTGGAAACCTTTTAAATTTTTTATACCCAAACCCCGTGGCTAGAGCAAGATAGGCGGTAGGCTACTGACCGACGGTCTGCCTGCGAAACACAGCCTCCTACTGTAAGAAAGAGCGGTCGCTCTTCTTGTGTATACTATAATATTATGTTGTGTTATTATGCAATTTGTTAAAAAAAATTGATATTTCATAGGATTATTGTCCAGGAATAAAGGAGGCTAAATCTTTAGCATATACGAGGAGCGGTGAATAAGTTTTGAAATTTGATCAAATGATCCCGAAGGTGCACAATCAATTATGCCTATCAAGGCGATGTTTGAGTTATCTGGATATGCAATCAAATTATCCCGAAGGTACACAATCCATCACCAGACGATTTATCGTAAACAAAAACGGTGATGAACATACGAGGGGCAATTCGAAAATAAGGAAACGAGATATAAGGAAAGGTGTTTTATTATTTTTCAATATAACTACCCTCGACTTCAATGCACTTGCGCCACTTGTCCCCGAGGCTTCGAATTCCCGACAACCAGAAATCTCCCGACTGCTGTTCAATCCACTCCTGGACGGCGAGCTGGACATCTTCATCGTCACCAAACCGGCGTCCACACAGTGCAGCCTTGAGGTAGCGGAATAAAATGTAGTCGCTAGGGGCCAGATCTGAGTGTAGGGGGGATGGTTAAGCTCCTCGAATCCGCACTCACGCAGGGCCGCTTGTGCAACTCTAGCCTTGTGGACAGGTGCATTGTCGTGGAGGAGCAGGACACCGCGTGTCAACTTGCGGCGCCACTTTTGACGGATGCACTTCTTCAACCCAGCCAGTTATTGGCCTGTGATGGTCCTTTCACGAGGCGCATAGTCCACCATCAACTCTCCCTCAGAATCCAAGAAGATGTTGGCCATGATCTTCCCGGCTGAGGGTTAGGTCCGGAACTTGATGGGGGTCGGAGAGCCCCTGCGCTTCCAGGCCATGCTTTCTAGCTTTGTCTCGAAATCCCAGTGATGGACCCACGTTTCATCGGAGGAGCAGCAGCTCCTCCGAACCTTGATGACGTTGAAGTCGATCATGGGGCGTGAGGTTTCTAAGGACTCAACGTGCAGGGACCTTGGTCATGGCCAAATTTTCGTGGATGATGTTAAAAAAAACTTCCATGTGATATTCTTAGTTCTCGCTCGATTTCTTCAACCTTAACCCGGTAATTTTCGGGCTCATTTTCTCCACACGGGCCACATTTTCCTCGTTGGTCACGTCTGACATGCGTCCTGGACGGGGTCATCCTCAAGGGACTCACGACCATGGCCGAACACCTTATTTGAGCGAGCAATGGTTGCATAGGAAGCGGTGGTGTTGATGTACACTGCAAACATGCGTTCATGGATCTCTTTTGCATTCTTGCCTTCCTTGGTCAAAATTTGATCATTGCGCGGTGCTCAACCTTCTCCATTGTTGAAAAATTTGTGACTGACGATCTGCGATCAGCTACTGCTTCTTAAATAGACGAGGCAGGAGCGTTCGGCTGCAGGTCCTGACTTGTCATAACTTGTCCTAACACCCCTACAAACAGCCATCTCCCTTCCTCTGTTTCGCCCTACTGATTTGCAAAACTTATTGACCACCCTTCCTAATTAATTAATATTTATTTGATAAATAATCATTTACAAATCTTCTAACACAATCTCCTGCAATCATTCCTTCATACAATGCATATATATATATATATATATATATATATATATATATATATATATATATATATATATATATAATGTATATATATATATTCTTTAAATGTATATTCTGAAGCTTTCACTAGCCTAATGGATACGGCGATGGATTTCCGGCGTCAAGGTATGGGGTTCAACTCCAGGCGAGGGCGGAGACAAACGTCCGCAGGGCAGGTAAGTAGATCTTACACATATCATTATAAACATAGTACATCACAAATTGCTGTAGCCATCCCGTCTTTCCAGCCCCACAAAATAGGACCCATTCCTGGTTACCATATTTGCCAGCGCTTTTCATGTTGATCTTTATGTTGGTTTTCTTATCTGGTGGATCTTCTTGGTCAAGATAGTGTTCCATACATATCTATCTACAAGTCTATTCTCGCCTTTTTATCGCCTGTTTGTACCACCTCATAAAATTCCTTGTTACAACTTCACTCTATCTTTCTGTCACATAGCCAACACCCTTCTCAAATTCTTTATTTTCTTTGTTCTTCTTCGCCATCCTTCCTTAATATTTGAATTCTACAATCGCCATCCTATATACTAGCTTAGGATCCAGCATGGTTTCCATGCAACTTGCCCATTGCATGATCAAATCAAGTAAAATTCACTAGGGCTCTTATTCCCCAGAAGACTTTCCTACCATCACAGTGTTCTTATTCATATCACTCTCATTCACGATGCCCTTTACATACTCTCAACATCGGACTTGTTTTAGACTCACAACAGGGATTCTAATACCCCACCTCCTCGCATCCTCACTTTTAAAGAAAATTACTTGACTCCTTACTCTATTTACTGCTTCCTCCCTCCTCACACACACACTGTCAAATGTTTCAATGGTTTTCTAAATTACTCTCTCTTTTAATCTACTCCTTCAAGCTTATCAGCATACACTCCAATATACAGCACCATTTATCACCATCTTTTATCAACTTCACAGCTATTTTCATAATTCTCACGCTTTCTTCTGTCTATTCAATCTATAGATTGCTCATATTATACATTCACGGCAAGATCTCACACTATCGACTTGCAGCTCTATCTAAATCAAACCATTCAGTCAGGGATACTTTTATGACAACCAACGTCTTGGTTCTAATATAAAAGTTTTCCCCACAATTCTTTCCTTTTTTTACCATAATCATGTATTTTTGGAACTACCTAACATTTCCTTATGAGCACGCAATGAAATTTTCTGCTTTTGAGATTCTTTATTAATGAGAAGAAATTTTCTATCAATTTCAAAACAGAATATCTATTTTAAGAGCTTCAAAAGCTTTTGACATAGAGGTTCTCTAAAGTTTTTTAGTAGAAACTATAAATATCGAAACTTGATAGAAAAGATGGAAACGAGGACAGGCAATATAGCAATCTCAAAATTTCTCTCAATCCAAAATAGAGTTGCCAAAATCATGCAGCTGTAAAGGCACAGTACTGTCCAAAAATATTATAACACTTCATAACAGTGATGTGCTCATCGTCCAGAAAGGTCTTCACTGATTTGGTCGTGGCGTTATCCTTCATGAAAATTGCAGGGAGTTTCTGAGGCTCGTTGATGGGGCAAAGAAGCTGTCACAGGAATTCTTTGTACACTTGTCAATACATTGTATCCTGTAAAAGCACAAGTGACCCATTGCATTTTACCGAAATCACGCCCCGGAATATCGCACATTCTTCGCCAATTTCACCCTAATTTAGTACAATTTATAGACAATCTCTCGCCCGTTCTGCGACGATTAAACCTCCTTCCATCGGGTCTGAACAAAGTGAACTTAGATATGTCACTGAAGTGGACTTGATTCCATTTGTCCTCCTTCCATGCTCATACTGGTAACTTACTCAGAATGCAAGACGAGCCTTATTATTCTTCCGCCAAATCAAATGCCTGACCGTGAGTGTGCAAGAGTGAAGAATGATTTCCTCCAGCTGATGTGACACAATCTGCCTGTAGATAGTACTGGCCAAAATCCTACTAATCTCTTATATTTGAGAAACTGCTGCAACCGTCCTAAAACGTTCCTTCTTTCACATTTGTGTAATATCTTAGGTCTTAATTTTGGAGGTCTTCCTTGCACTACCGGTTGATTTACCGGTCTTAAGTAACCCAATTTTATTATCGGTTGACAGAATATCATGGAACACATATTTGGAGCGCGTGAAGTCTCTTTTGCCATCACTTCAATTGGAATACCATCTTGGTGGCTATAATTTAAATTTAGCTTGCGGACAGAGAGAAGCTTAACAGATTTCTTAGTCATGTTACATGGACGACAACTAAAAAGAGAATAACCTAATATAGACGAAATTGAACTTGTCAGTTGCTATACAAAGAAGGTCACTTCTCTCTACAAAAAAACCTAAGCGTTAGGATTATTTCGGACACTTCCATTTGGTCAATTTCAAGAACATCTCCACAAATTATTTCAGTGAATAAAATATATTTTTCGGACGTTTTTAGGTCTCAGGAACATAAATATGATGATCAATACCGCCGCAATTCCTTTACCTTTTGGATAAATGATTCGCGTTTGTAATTAATTTAATTCAATCAGCTTTCCCAGAGCGCACTGCAAAATAATAATAAATATTTGAGCGTCAAACAAAGGCTGGGAACTGCTTTTAAATTCGAGCCTAATTGCGTACAGGTATGAAATAACGATTATTGTGGAGAAGAAAATGGCAATTATAAAAAAAATTCTACGCTGGCAGCAGGTGAATAAAAACTTGCTTCATCAGGATTCAAATCCAGAAAATGGCCAAATTTAAGCCCTGTGAGGCCTAAAACACCTTTCTAAAAAGTCACAGTACTACTCAGTACTACTCCTACAAATACTCTAGTTATTACGCTAAGCATAATAAAGTAGAAACACTCCACTTAGCCCAGTTTAACCCGAGTAACATTGTGAGCATGATCCAGGTAACATTGCAATGGTCAATTCTCAGAGTGAGTTGTCTCAAAAAAAGCACTTACAATGACGTGCGTCTTTCAAAATCCTTTTCTATGCTTGACTGGGGCTCATTACGTTTAATCCTAAAAGTTACCTATCACTTTTCAATTTAAATAATGCTAATTTATTATTTTTTCAGAACTACAGTCTTTTAGAGTTATTATAATTCTACAGTCACCTACGATATGTTAACTTTAGTTATAAAGTGACTAGTCCTAAATTGTTCATTCTGTTATCAGGAAAAATGCAAAGCTGGACATCCGTTAATTAGTGGAGTTAACTTTTTCGGGAACCTTTTCACTTTTAACTTTGAAAATCGCAAATGAACTAAGTAATTTCCTTTAACTCAAGTTTGCTAATCTCCAAATTTCATAAGTAAACACTTAATCTATAGGTCGCCAAATATGGGGTCGCTAGTTATAGGTTTGGCGTAAGTAGGCCTTGTTTTGATTGGAAGGCGATCCTATAAGAGTTGGGTAGAATGGCTTGCTTACAGGTTTCTTGACGTACGGTCCGAGGGTTATTAACCAATCAAGGTTTGTAAGTAAAAGGCTCCTGAATGCAAGGAATTGAACACTTGTAATTTATACCACTTAGAAATATTTACACTTACGGTAAAGATTTAATTTGCGCAATGGAATATTTTTTATCAGGTTATAATGGCAAGAGCAAGAATAATGGAGATTAGCAGAGCGGTTAATTAAGAGTCTGATAATCAATCAATTAATGGGTCAATCATAATCTCTAATAATAATTATGATATTGATCTTTTAATGAAAATGTTCTCTTAATTATACCGGGCATCATTTTGGAGGCGACGCGTAGCTCCGCATTCCTTTGTCGCAGAGGCTGTGCTTAGCTACCTGTCAGCCCAGCGGAGCCTGTGATTGGTTGGAGTCTAGCCTATGATTAGCTGAAATTCTCCACTTCGTATCTTACTTTGAGGGTCTTTCTCCTGCGAGAGTATCACAGAAACTCCGTTTGCATAAATCTAAAATGACCTTATCAAATTTTACATTAAAGAGAAACATCTTTTGTCGCCAATTCTGTTCTCATTGCAAACAGCTCTAATTACTTTGTTTGCCTATCTGCTCTCACACTCGGATGCGATATTCTTACATTGTGGTCGGGTTTCAAACCAGACGTTGTAATCAGATTTTGCTGATTCACAAATTGTCTTCAAACAACCTTATTTTATTGCTCCTACCATGCCATCTTTGATACTTTGACCTGCCATAATATGTTTTTGTCCTTCTCTCTCTCTCTCTCTCTCTCTCTCTCTCTCTCTCTCTCTCTCTCGCTCTCTCTCTCTCTCTTTCTTTGTGTGTGTGCAGTTATTGTGCACTACACACGTCACCTCTTAGTCCACGGAATGCGTACAATACAAAAGAAATTTAGCCTATGAGAGAGTTACTACTCAAACATATATACAATTGGTATCTAACCCCAAAGCTACCATGTTTATTAAAAAATTTATATTTAAGCCATTATACAATGATACCGATTAATAATGTCACATGTACATATATACAATTTGCAAAGTTAAATAATATTTGTACATTGGGGTTCTTGCAAATGAAACCGTCTCCCTGATCGTGTTTTCACAATTTTTATCCGGGATTACTTTGCTTCTGTCAAAGCGTTACATGTTACGGATTTTGTGTTCATTAATTCTGTCACCTTTTCTTCATTATGTGTTTCGCGGCCGAGTTGCTCATAACAGACCCGTGACCTTGGGCGACGCTGGACAGCGAAAGGCCCGCCCACGTTGGTTGCGGGCAATTTTGCCGGTTTCAACCTGTCAATGGAGACAGTGTCCCTCCTGCCATTCGGGAACTCTAGTTTGAAGACCTTGAGACCGCGTTTAATCACTGGAAAGGGGCCCACATAGTGCGCCTCTAAAGGCTTTCGAACGCGATCTATTCTCACCCTCACATGTGACGTGTCTTGCAGAGATGGTGGCATGAAAGGTTTTGGCACCGAGTGAAGGTTGCCCTTCGATACTTGTCCGAATTCGATTTGAGCCATCGTTGATGCTAGTTCTTTGATGAATTTGCATTCTGCTTTTGACGAAGATGAGGAGACCAATAGTTTTGGATACGATTTCGAGGGCCGGATGATCCCTTCCTTCGATAATTCCTCACTTCTGGCCTTTACGAATTTAAGTTTTTCTGCCGACAAAGGTCTTGGTCGTGCAAACGTCAGCGGGGCGCTGGCATTGTCAATCGTGTATTCCCACGAGTGCGGCAGGGAAGGTGATGGCTGAGCGCAGGAGGGCCCATACAGAGCCCCAAACTTTTCCACTATCGGACGGCACGGGGGGGGGGGACGTTGAGAAGGTCATCAGTTATTAGTACAACTGAAGGCTTCTCGGAGATCTTCACGGCTGTGGCAAACTTTGTTTGCCAGTCCAGCAGTTTGCTGCCTGCATAATCCACCAAGAGATCGAAATGCCTCAGGAAATCGATTTCCAAAATTGGAGAGGTGGTATCGGCGACTACGAACGACCACCTAAATGATCGCCAGAGACTTTGGATTGCAATATCCGCGTTCAACTTACCGTGTACCTTAATTTTTCCGTCATTTGCCGTGGAAATGTTGCCTCCCGATGCACGCACTTCATCTAATCGCACCAGTTTGGCCGGTACGATAGACACACTAGCCCCCCGTATCTATTCAAAATTTGCATTTTTTATTGTATATTTTTGCGGCGATCATGAAAACAGATGGCACAACAACGGCCACGCTTGCTATGACATGCCTGCTTAGTTTTCCGCCTGAAGCGGCGAAGATACCCTAGAGGAAGGCTGCATTTGCAAAGTCTCACCTCTCTTTGGCCACCTGCAACAAGGTTTACAAGTATTTGCCTTTTCACCGCCCAAAATATGAGCGCAACACACCGTAAGCCCACCGGGATATTAGGCGTATAGCCACTGTTATTATCCTCTAACCACGACGAATTCACGGCGTTATCACACTCCCTCTCTATCCACAATTATTAAGTGCACGAACATTAAATGCATAATTATTAGATTCACGATTACTGAATGCACTATTATTAAAATTACTATTATTATATGCACTATTAATTGGCAAAGAGGAATCAGATGCGGACACTAAACTACATCCCCTCAATTGTCCACTAGCGTTTACACTTAGTGATTGCGCTTTGTCGAAAGTAATCAGTTCATCCACTAATTCACCTAGCTGGGCCACGGATAGGTCTTTTTGCGACGCCATTACAGGCGCTATGCTCGGAGGCAAGGACGGAACAAATTTATGCCGCACTAAATCTTCACCAACTCCTACCTGAAGTGCTGTCCTCCTTAGTTCTTCCAAATTCAGTGAGGGCCGGCCGGTAAGTGGGGAAGACGCTATGAGTTTGTCGAAAAGTTGGGGCGTGCTTTTTTAAAAAAGCCTAATGACTTCCGTCTTCAGGTTGTTGTAGTTTTGCCCTCCAAAAATATCCTCTGGCAGTCGATTGATAGTCTCCGGGGCCAGTGAGGCAAAGACTTGATGAAATTTCGCCTCATACTTTTTTATTCCGGAGTTGTGAAACTGAGCTTCAATTATATGGAACAAGCCAGTGACCGCTGTTTCGTTAAACATAGGTGGTTTTATGGTCACCACATTCGCGAAACCTCTTTCTTGCCTTGCTTGCTGGTTGCTTGTGCTTTCTATCTTCTTTCTTCTTTGTTCGCTCTTCTTTCTTCTGTGTTCGGTTTAGGCGGCTAAGGTTGCTAGCCAGTTATAGGTTTGGCATAAGTAGGCCTTGTTTTGATTGCAAGGCGATTTTAGACGTGTTTGAAAAGCGGCTTGCTTAAATGTTTCTTAACGTATGGTCTGAGTGGTATTAACCGATCAAGGTTTGTAAGTAAAAGGTTCCTTTGTGCGAGAAATTAAACATTTGTATTTTGATACCACTTTGAAATATTTACACTTACGGTAAAGATTTAATTTACGCAACGGAATATTTTAAATCAGGTTATAATGGCAAGAGCTAGAATAATGGAGATTCGCAGAGCGGTGAATTAAGAGTCTAATAATCAATCAATGAATGGGTCAATCATAATCTCTAATAAAAATTATGATATTGATCTTTGAATGAAAATGTTCTTTTAATTATACCGGGCATCATTTTAGAGGCAACGCGTAGCTCCGCATTCCTTTGGTCGCAGAGGCGGTGCTTAGCTACCTGTCAGCCCAGCAGAGCCTGTGATTGGCTGAAGTTATCCACTTCGTATCTTACTTTGAGAACCTTTCCCCTGCGAGGGTATCACAGAAACTCCGTTTGCTTAAAGCTAAAATGACCTTATCAAATTTTTCATCACAAAGGAACATCTTTTGTCGCCAATTCTGTTCCCATTGTAGATAGCTCTAATTACTCTGGTGCGATAGCCTTACGTTGTGGTTGGGTTTCAAACCAGACGTTATAATAAGATTTCGCTGATTCACAAATTGTCTTCAAACGACCTTATTTTATTGCTCCTACCATTATACCTTTGATACTTCAACCTGGCACAATGTGTTATTGTCCTTCTTTCTCTCGCTTTCTACCAGAGGGAGAGGTGACGCGCCCTTGTCGCGGGAAAAGAGCTTGTGTGGACCTTTGACTTGTTGAGCTATGTCGGTGGGGTTTTCCTTTTCTGGGTACCCCTGGCAGGGCTTTCCTTGTCGATTTGGTCGGAAACGAGGTTCCAGACTAAGTGCGTCATTCTTTCCTTTTTTCTACTCTATCTTTCTCTTTTTTTTTACTTTTATTCTATTTCCCACTCATACAAAAAGAAAAAAAACAAAAAAAGGCCTACTCCTATCATGTTACTCTTTCCCTTTTCCCCCTCTATCTATATATAAAGACCTGGCAGCTACCTCACGCGTCAGAAGAGAGGCTTTGGAACCTCTATAAACAACACCAATCGATGCTCACTGGTTGCGAGATACTAGGACTAGAGGTGTCCTAGGCGTTGGGGTACGATTAATGGGAGGAGGGTAGTGCCCCGTTAACCCCTTCCCTGGCGCGTAATTATTGACCGTTCCTAGTGCCCGTCGACGGGTGCTTCTGGTAGCATTGGTCCGAGGTGACGACCCTTTGTTTCCATGTTGGTTGCCAGGCCAATAAAAAGCCTTGGATTGAGTTCCTTGGTGTGGCGGGATATCCATTGAACGCTACTCCGAGATCCTGGCCGTTGTGAAGGGAACTAGTAGGAGTTTAGTAAGGGGCGTGCTGGTGACAAATCGATGGCCCCTTCGGGGACCGTTTGTGCTGCTTGGTTGGGAGCCACAGCACGCCGAGGCTTGACGACTCGGTCGGACGAACAGCAGCACATGGAGCGTGCCTTCTGGAAGACTCCGAAACGACTCCGATCAATAGGCGGGAGCGACTCACGTAGGGAGAACTCACCAACCCCTTTTTATATATTGATTAGTCACAAGCTTAAGAAATAAAGTGTTCAAAATGGCAGGCAAGAAAGGTCCAGCAGCGCTAAAATTCATGTGTGCCACATGTAAGAAGGACAAGTGGTGCGTTGACTTCCCGGAAGGCTGCTATGCGAAATGCCACCCAGGCAGTGTATGCATCACTTGCATTTTAAAGAAGAAAGTGGAGGAAGTAGTCGCCTACTACAGGGTAAGAACTACAGACCTCAAACAGAAAATCGAGAGGCTCAAGGAGGAACACTCCCACCAGATCCGCAGGCTTGAAGAGAAGTTAAACGAGCTCTCGAGTCCTGTGGCAAACACCACCTCTGCAGAGAGCCCGGGCCCGAATGTGGCAGAGACGCCAAAAGAAAAAAAGACGAAAAAGGGAAAGAAGAAAGAGGAAGAGAGAAAAATAGAAGAAGAAAAGGTAGAAGAAGTTAATGAAAAGGATGACAAGGGGGAAAAGATGATAGAGAACAAGAAGAAGAAGAAGAGGAAGAAGAAAAAAGAAAAGCCTGAAAAGACCATGACGGGGAAGAGAGAGGAATCGGAGAGCTTGCCTCTGAAAATAAAGAATCCGAGCTCAGCAGGCAAATGTGCCAGGGTCATCCTTGTGGGTGATTCCCAGACACAGGACCTGCAGGCCCTGCTAGCGGCCCGCCTTTGCACAAGCGTTAAGGTAAGCTGCCTGCCAGGATGTGGTAACCACCACATCAGAGTAGAGGCTGAGAAATCACAGATTTATGAGAGCTCAGTCGTTGCTCTGATGGTCAGTGGAACTGACCTCTACCTAAAAGGAGGTAGGGTAGGCCCTACAGATAAAATCCTCCACACGGTCATGGGTGCCGTGGACGACTGTGGGCTGAAAACCCGCAAGCGCGTGGTAGTCAGGATGCTCCCGAGGAGAGGTCCAACACGGAACGCTCACTCGATGAATGTCTCTTTAAACCTGCGCCTGGCAGATTTGTGTACGGCAGAGGGGGTCTTTTTTGTGGACCCGTACCGCAACTTTTATGGTAGAAATGATCTCTACCAAAAAAATGGGGTACATCTTTCATTTAAAGGAAAGGCCTTTCTGTCGAACATGATCCAGGATGTCGTAGAGAGAACCGAAAGGAGTATCTGGCCCAGAGTGAGGGCGGACGTACGCCAGTACACCCGTGTCACTCCAGGAACGACCTTCTTAGAGGTGCCTCGCCAACAAACAAGCCGGGAAACGGAAGAGCGTAGGGAGTCCTACAGTCGGGGACTCCCTGAAAGTTTTTCTGTTCAATGCGAGGTCAATCAGGAACAAGTTTCCTGAGCTCCGTGGCCTCGTAGCGACGGAAGAACCAGAAATGGTAGCCATAGCAGAATCGTGGTTAAAAACCTCAAACCGAGACTTTGAAGGCCAATTCACGGTTCCTGGCTACCAACTCTTCCACAAAGATAGGCCAGACAGAGAGAGTGGCGGTGTAATGTTGTATGTCAAGGATACATTCAAATCTACGAACTCCAACATTATATCCGATCACGAGCTCCTAGGCGTTGACCTAGAGATAGGTCCTGTCAGATACAGGACCCTGGTGCTTTACAGACCCCCTTCCCAACCCGTTGAGAAGGACAGGGAACTGTACCAGCTGCTAGGTGAGCTTGTTAAAGGCAGAGTGTGCATCATTATGGGCGACCTAAACAGACAAGTTGACTGGGAAACCAGAGCAGCCTGTTGTGAGAGCGCACTACTCCTGGAGTCCGCCAACAACGAGTTCCTCACTCAATGGGTCAGAGAACCGACGAGCGGAGACAATATCCTCGACTTGGTCTTTCCCTATGAGGATGATATAAGAACATAAGAAAAGAAGGAGACTGCAAAAGACCATTCATGGCCTACACTTGGCAGCTCCTGGCGAAGAGCTTGGGGTGGCAGTGATCACCAGCTAGTTAGATTTACCGTCAAGATCCCGAAGGTAAGGTCTGTTGCCAGTCAACAAGGAAACTTGTCTTGAGAAGAGCAGACTTTGCAAGCCTTCTTGCTGGGCTGACTGATGTAAGGCTAGCGGTATGCGAAGAGGTTGAGGATTCGTGGAACAATTTCAAAAATAAGTTCATAAGTCTTCAATATAGTTGCATCCCTCTCAAATGCCTCCGTCGGTATTCTGTTCAACCAAAGTGGTTTAATCGAGAAATCGGCCAACTGCTTAGGGAGAAGAGAAATGCGTACCGGCGATCGAAGATTTCGGGTGCCTTTGACGAGTACCGGAGGCTAGCCAGGAGAGTGAAGTCCAGCATAAGGGTGGCTAAGCGTACTGAGGAACTCTGGGTGGTGAGACTCTGCAAGGAGAATCCCAAGGAGTTCTTCGGCTATGTAAATAGCCGTAAACCAATCCATTGTAGGATTGGGCCCTTAGTGGACGAGGAGGTTGCATTAACTCACTCAAATGCAGAAAATGCTAACCTTCTTAATGACTACTTCTCCTCAATAGTTACTAAAGAGTGTGATCCCATCCCCCAGCCCACGTATTCCTACTCGGGGGAAAAGCTGGAGGCAATGGACTCCACCGAAGGAGAAATAAAGAAAAAGATCGCTGACCTAAAAACGAATAAGTCCCCTGGACCGGATAGGTTTCTACCCAAGGTGTTGAAGGAAGGGTGCGATGAAGTATCACGACATCAGTGCGCTATCTTTAACATGTCAATCCGGACCAAATGCGTTCCTAGAGAGTGGCGTGAGGCGGAGGTGACTCCGATCTTCAAGAAAGGAGACCCCAGCCATCCGTCAAACTACCGACCTATCAGTCTGACTTCGATAGTCGGTAAACTCATGGAAAGCATAATGGTGGACAAAATTACGTCGTATTTAGAGTTAAACCTGCTACTGAGGAGTTCCCAGCACGGCTTCCGAAGGCAACGGTTATGTCTGACGAACCTTGTGGAATTCTTCCACTTCGTTTTCAGTGAGCACGATCGGGACAAGGCGATGGATGTGGTTTACTTAGACTTTCAGGAAGCCTTTGATAAGGTATCACACCGCCGCCTTCTCCGGAAAGTGCGAGCGCTGGGCATAGTCGGAAAAGTAGCCGGCTGGATCGAGAACTGGCTAAGTGGCAGACGGCAACGGGTGGTGGTAGATGGACAGGCTTCTGAGTGGGTGCCCGTTACTAGCGGGGTGCCTCAAGGTCCTGTCCTGGGACCACTACTATTCATCATCTACGTCAACGACACGGAGGGTGACATATTTGGCAAGATTTCCAAATTTTCCGACGATGGAAATACTGCCCGCCTGCAGGAAGATCTTGTAAAGATTGGGGAGTGGTCGGACACGTGGCAAATGCCTTTTAACGTGAACAAATGCAAATTAATGCATATCGGCCACAGAAACCCCCAATCTCATTATATCCTTAAGGGCACTGCTCTTGAATTGAGTGACACTGAGAAGGACTTGGGTGTTACTATCACTAGCCACCTCAAGTTCTCGAAACAGGGCATTGAGGCAGAGAAGAAAGCCCAAAGGATGTTAGGCTACATAAAGCGCCAGTTTGGATACCGTAACAAGGAGATAGTACTTTGTCTGTACAACTCTCTCGTTCGGCCGCACCTGGAGTATGCCGTAAAATTTTGAAGTCCATCGTTTCGAAAGGACATCGCAAGGTTGGAACGCGTACAAGCTAGGGCAACCAAACTGATTCCCTCTATCCGACATAAAAGTTATGAGGATAGACTAGGGGAAGTAGATCTGTTCTCGCTGGAAACCCGTAGACTGCGTGGTCAGCTCATCGAAGTTTCCAAAATACTTCGAGGGTTCGACAATGTTGACTACCGGGATATTTTCACACTGAGTGAGAACAGAACGCGCAATCACGGCTTCAAACTTGAACTAAAGCGTTACAACCGCAATATGTGTGGAAATATTTTTACGTACAGTATCTGCGGTAAGTTTGAACGCACTTCCAGTGGAAATGGTCAACAGTGAATCTGTTGACCAGTTCAAGTCAAGACTAGACAAAGTCTTGAAAATTGGCCGTTTAGGGACGCAAAACAATTGAGCAGTCATGTGCCTGCTCGATTGATAGTCCAAAGGTACCATCTTTGAATGGACCGTAAGGTCTCCTAGGGTACTTACTTTCCTTGTTACTCCTTGTTACTCTCTCTCTCTCTCTCTCTTTACCTCTCTCTCTCTCTCTCTTTCGTTGTCTGTGTGTAGTTATTGTACACTACAAATCCTTTCATCCCCTTAACAAACCTTAATTAGAGATCGCTTAGAATCAGTATTCTGGATGCAATCCTATGAATGCAGTATTTGGAGATGATGGGTCAAATCTTGATTTACTAAGATGACTTCTGATAGTTCTTTGTGGCTTTTGACCTCCGTTAAATTGTTATATTATATTTACTATGAAATTGTTATTGTTAACGTAGAAAGCAATTTTAGACATTACTAACTTCTTTAATGAGCCCATTTTTTTAATCAACTGGTGAAGCTGAATGAGAAGATATTGAAATGATAGAGTAGTGACTTATTTTTCACTATGAGTGGACATTTACTAATTAAATATAGTATCATTTAACGATAAATTTATGTTACACTTAATAAAATCTTTTTGTCACGATAAAATGTATATTTATCGCTAGTAATAGAATTATAATATAATTTATATATACATAACATAGATGACTATGAAATTTCACCCAATGGCAACTAATGTTTAGAGAAGCGTAATTTTACACCTTGGAAACTCTTTTGCACGATGTCCTCGCTACTTTGTAAACAGAGTTAGGCCTAGGAATGCTGTGCTTTGTTAGCGTGAAAAGAAATTCGAGCAGCCATAAAATATTTCATGGAAAGACATTGATTTCTGATGACTCTTGGAACAATTTTACTATTTTAGGTTTTTTTTTACTTATATTTGATCAAAATGGAGAACGAGAAGAGGAAAAATTAAATTATGTCTATATCTATCTTTTTCATTTTAGTATTTTTATTTCTCGCCGATACTTTATCAATAATTTTAATAACAATACTATTTTCCATTTGTTTTTATTGTTTCTCATTTTTTGGGGGGGCTCTTAAAACCTTTAAAAACCTACAAAAAGGAGGTTAAAACTATAAAATCACCTCTCTTTCGGTATTTAAAAAATTAAAAGCGATGAGTTTTTTAACTTTAAAGCAAAAAAATAATAGTTTTGTGTTTCTAATGCCTCGAAAGACAAAACAAAAAGGTTATTTTATAAGTTAGGATCCTTTTTCGGTGGTTTTAGAATTATAAGCGGTTATATATATTTTATTATTGTATGCAACATTTTAACGATTACCTATTTTACAGTCAACGAAGTTATTATCCTTTTGTTGAAAGGTTGACGAAGCTAACTTATGTAATACTTGTGATTATCTCTGGTAAAATGTTAATTGGTTACTCCTGAGCCAGAGTTAGCGTGATGATACAGATACGACACTCCCTTGTTTACGGTTGCTATAGCAATAACATGTCTCCTCGGCCCCGTCTAGGGGACGCTCTTCATCCTCGCCAAGAAAGTGACTGTATCAAATAGACCATTTTAACAGCGCTAAAATGAACTGAGACGGCAACAGTGGTTGTTAACCCTATGACCGCTACCAGGATAACTCCAATGAGCTTGCCGAATGCGGCAGATTTTCATTATGTTAAATATAACTATTTAATATTGTTTTCCTTCTCTCAGTTAATTTTTCAATTCAGTGATTATGAAAACATGTTTATTATCTTGGAAATGCGATCGTAAATTGTACAATGGCAAGTTGAAAATGTCGCGAATATATTCCTTTGAATCCGTGAGAGATGCAAAACTATTCCATTATATTATTGCAGAATTTTTCTGGTTTTTTTTCTATTTTTTTAATTATGTTTAATGATTAAAGTAAAATTTAATGCTTTTAGAAAATATGATAGACAATGGCATAATTTCGATACGTGGAAGTACGCCAAATATATTCTTCAGTGATAGGAATGCCTTGGGATTTACTGGCCTCCCTCCCATTTTCTTTCTCTACGTATTTATCAGTAACTTACATAAATTTATCTTTAAATAGGCATAATTTCTATCTTCTCCTTCGCTCATTGTAGATGTAAAATGATTTCTATAATGTAGATAAATAAATATCAAAATGAATTTATTTACAATTAACATGGAGTGCCGATTGATGATTTTGTTAGCGTTGATGCTCGCTGACCTATATTTGTGGGATAGTGCTCAATGCTGATGGAAAAATTATGAACATTGAACTAAAAATCATTTTTTGTATGGTACACTTTGAAGCCTGGATTAACACATAATTGTTCTACACATTCGCCGCAGATAGTTTGTTCTTTGAATTTTTTTCACTTTTTGTTGTTTTGGCTCAGACAAGGAAAGGTTTTTTCGAAAAAATTAGGCTTCATAAAATGAATACCAATACCATTAAGCCGTGATTGCCGATTACCAATGTGCCTAATATTACAAAGTTGATATTTCTTATTCAGCAACCATTTGTGCAATCACTCGTTTTCTTCTTGTATATAGAATACGCATTTAAATTTGATAAGTGAACAAGATGGAAGGAAAACTTCTTATCTCACTCAATAGTTTTCCCCACATAATTTATACCACTGATCAGCATCTCACTTTTATCAACCATTCGCACTTTTTTGTCGTACTCAATCTCACATTTTGGTTTCAAAATAATGTTATCATCTCTATCTCTTTTCCCATAATTGATCATCATGTGCACTTGAAACGAACTGTACATTTCATTTATTTTTAGAATTTTTTGTTTAGAATTTATTTATCCCATATTAATCCAATGTACAGTATAAATATATTACATTTTATATCTTAATGACAAGTTACAATAAGTACTTTTTACACACACACATATATATATATATATATATATATATTAATATATATATATATATATATATATATATATATATATATATATATATATATATATATATATACACAAAGATTAGTTATGGGCCCTAAATAAGTCAGTGACTTTTAGGGCAGAAACTTAAAACTTAAGACTAACAGCTAAATAAGCATACTCGTAACATAATCAAGAATAAAAATCCCTTCATGTTTACAAACAGAGAACGCTTTTGTTATAAAAATATAAACAACTTAGTATACATTTCAGAACCTAACCATTGTAGAGATTGCAAATAACGAATAATTATAGTATTTAAATTTAGAGATAAATTAAAAAACGATTTATTTTCAGTGATTATTTACAAAGATCTGTAGTTAACATATTCAATAGTCGTATAGAAATCATAACATATTTATAATCTGTAAATCAGAGTAATAGTACACAGTATAATATTGTACAGTAACAAATAAATACCCCTAACAAAAACTGTATAGAAATTTAGTAAGCCGAAATTATATTGTTTTTAAGAGCTCTTTTGAAATGAGCTAAATTGGTTTGGGATTTGATATTGTCGTCCAAGCTATTCCATATTTTGATAGAGTTCTACAGAAAGCTACATTGTGATTTTGATTTTGAATACAAGGGTGAAATAAATTTTGTTCTATTGCGGGCTTGTTTGTAACATATTAAATATATAGTTATTATAGGAACAATTTATTGTTTTGTAAAGGAATAAGGATGTTTGAAAAACAAAGAGATCATTTAATTTTAGAATTCTCGATTCTTTAAAATATCGATTAGTGTGCTCTTTGTAGTCGAGTTGATAGATGGCTTGAATTGCTTTTTTCTGTAATATGACTAATTAATTGAGATAATTTTGATATTTCTCATACCAACTCTCTATGCCATATGCCAAGTAAGGTTGCACCATTGTCATATATAAAGAGTGGAGAATAGATTTAAGAAGAAACTTATTTAATTTATTTCAATTAATTTTGATAGTTTTGTTGAGATATGCGTAATATGTTGTTTAAAACTCAGATTTTTGTCAATAAAGATGACTACGAATTTGATATGAGTAGTTTCATAAATTATTCCGTAGCCCATTTTAATATGGCGTAATTCAATAGATTTTTTGTAAGAGAAAAGAATATATTTGGTTTGATCTACATTTATTGATAGTTATTAACATTAAGCCAAATGAAGACATTTTCGAGTTCTTTATTTATTGTAGATGCAATGTTGCTCGCTTTGTCATATGGAAACGGAGTTGATAAATTACTATCATCCGCGAATAATATAAATTTAAACAGAGAAGAAGATTTAACAATATCATTAATATAGATTAAAAATGACAGTGGCCCTTTCACGGAGCCTTGTGGGACCCCAGTTGTAATATTAAGGTGGGATGAGTCTTGACCATTGACGGAGACATTGCTTTCTTTCAGTTAAATATGATTTGAACCAATTTTGACAGTTGCCTCTAATTCCGTACATAGTTAATTTTGACAGTAGAATATTATGTTTGACACAATCGAAAGCTTTTTTAAAATCGAGAAAAATTGAGAATACAATGTGACCTTTTTCAACCATATTGGTGTTTATACAACAGTGAATTAGATTCCAGAAAATTATAAAGTTTATTGAATGCTATTTTTTCAAATATGTTACTAAACATTGAAAGACATGGAATAGGGCGGTAGTTACTGACGTTTGTGAGGTCTCCGGTCTCTGGTAACGGTGTTACCCGAGCAACTTTTAATACACTTGGGACGATACCTTGCGTAAATGATTTATTAATTATTGATGCTTAAATTGGAGCAACTATATCAGAGATGTATTTTAAAATTTGAGTGGAGATTGAATTAATACCTGATTTTTTAGTTTTTAGTGAACTAATGATTTTTTTTATATCGGCTACGCTTACAGGAGAAAAGAACAAGGAATTTGGTACATTAATCTCATTAAAATACGAAAGAAAAGATATATCGACAATTATGCAGGAGTGTGAGATTTTTTTGCCTACGTTGACAAAAAAATTATTGAATTCATTTGCTTTTTCCTTATTGTCATCAACTGGTTTGCCGTCAACGATAATTTGTTTAATTTGGTTTGTCTCTTTAGTATTTTCAGGTTTTATCACAGAATTGATTAATTTCCAAGTTTGTTTTATATTGTTTTTCGTTTGATTAAATCGTTCATGTTAATAATTTTTCTTGGCTATTTTAATTTGGTTAGTAACTTGATTCCGAAAACTTTATGTGTGTGTTCTGGAATTTGACTAAGCTTATAAAGAGAAAAGTATTTTTGACGTTTTTGATGTTATTTATAATTGCGTTTGTTATCCAAGGTTTGTTTTGTATTTATATGATATGGTTTTAGATTTTAGAGGACAATTCAGTTTAAAAGCATCGTCTAGCCGGGAAATTAACTCTTCGGTAGCAGAATCGATGTCATTGATATAGGAAATTTCATATATATTCTGATTTAGAACATGGTTATAGAGGTTTGTTAAGATATTTTCGTCAATTATGCGGTAGATTATTGTATGGTTTTGATGAACATTATCGGAGTTAAAAAAGAACCTTTGAATCATGAATATAGGAAGATGGTCCGATATATCACAAAGGAGAATAAGGAAGATATTGTGAATTAGTGTTGCTGAGTTTTAGGTTATTCTTGTCAGTTTTGTTATAATTGGAAGTAAGGAATGAGAATAAAAAGTATTGAGGAAGGACTGAGTTGATGCGTGGTTTTCAAAGTTTAATAGGTCGAAATTAAAATTTCCTGTAATTATTATGTCGTCATAGTTTGTAACATTGAAGTAATTGATTAATTCAGCAATTTTATCTATAAACATCTCAGGGTCACCAGAAGGAGGTCTATATACGTTTCTAATGATTATTGTTTTACCATTTGATTTTACTTCGATAAATAAAGTTTCAATATAGTTATAGGAAATATTAATTTCGTCAATGTTTTTAGTATTGAGTCTGTCAGATATATACACGCTTATACTTCCCCCTATCTTGTTTACGTCGCGTAGTGAATGAAAAGTATAGTTTGAGAAACTGATAAGGTGCTCATTATTACTTGTTAGCCAGCTCTCTGTGAATGCCAAAACGGAAAATTTATAATTAATTGTTGCCAAAAATATTGAAAATTCATCATTGTTTGCGTGAATGATCAAATATTAAGATTTAAAATGGACAGGTCTGTTTTTTCAAATGAAAATGTAGTGTTAAATTGATCATAATCATAGTATTGGTTTCTTACGTTATTTTTTAAAAAATTTGGATATATTTCATCAAAATGGTTTATGTTGGATCGATATTATTGAAGCGATTAAGTTGTTCAAACATAAAGGCAGTTCAATTGGAATTTAAAAATTAAAGGTTGCAAATTACGTATAAATATATCTATAAACAGTTAAAATTCAATTTTTATGATAACTTTAATAAGAGAAAAAGGAATAAAGTATGTAATACGATTGAAATAAAAGTAAGTGAATGCTAGGTCAAAACTTGTTTTTTTTTTGTTTTGTTTTTTTCTGATCTAAAGCAGTAATATCGCCGAAGGTATTATTACTCATCGTTCCAGAGATTCTCACCATTAAAACCTGCAAGCGTCGAATTGAGATGTTCCGACAGAAATCTGGGTCGGGCGAAATCTAGCTCACGGCAACCGGAGGATGATGACAGGAAAACGTTTGATAGAGCCATCTCTGGTAGTGCAGCCAGAGATCTTTGTGGGGAATTTCTTTTTAGCTTGGCGAAGAACGTAAAAGATTTTGTGCGATTTGGAGTTAGTTGTTCGTTTACATAGAATGAAGGTTTGAAATATTTGCATGCTGAGAAGATGTCACGCTTCAGATCACTTCTGCGCAACTTCACAATTATGTTTATTTTGTTGGGACCTTGTACTTTAGGCTTGGGACCTAGACGATGAGCAACAGAGATGTCGGATTCTTGCATTTGTATGTGACGATTATCTTTAATAAGTTTGCGGATGATATTGCTGCAGTTTTAATTATTGGTGGCTTCAGGTATATTGCCGGAGAATATAATCGTATCTCGTCTTTCATAAGGGTCAGAAGAATTAACCTTTTCTTCCAATTTTTAGATTTTTGATCTCATTTCTTGGTTAGATTTTTCGAGAGAGATGATTTATTATTCTTGTTTGGAAAAAGATAGTTCGAAAAACTTAAAAAGAACGTTTATAATGTCTTTGGCATCACCTGATAGCATAGATGAGGAAATATGGGCCTGCAGTTCATTAAAATTAACTGGTTCGTTTAATTCGATTTTTCCTCTTGTAATTAGAATATTTTTTCTTTGTCTGCCTTTCAGAGACTAGGAGGAGCCATTCTTTCTAAGTATGAATGGAGAAATGTGACAATACTGCTTATGTGCTATGGGAATTTGTTTTTAATTACTGGGAGGAACAGTAATTTTTAATCGTTAAATTATTCCTTCGGAGGTCGTTAGGTTTTGATTGATGAGTGATTTTTTTAGTTTATTTAATCCAAAAAGTGAACAGATTATTTAAACAAGATGGATGTGGCATCGCTGTACTTCTAATTACTCAGCTGAGTTCAGGCTTATTGGCTTCCAAAACAGACTCAGTGGGAACATGGGAATATTTGACGTATTGTGGTAATATCACTTTATATGTCAAAATAAATTAACTTACATACGTAGATTTATAATTTTTAGTATTCAATGCAGTTAAAATCATTAGTATTCACTTTTATTCGATAAATAAGCAATATATCTGTTGGTTGATGAAACAAAGATTCATAAAGGAGACCGGGCAGCACATCTTCACTCACGATACATTGTGCACTGCATTGATTCAACCCCCTTCTTCAAATATTAAAATTTAGTCAAGTTCTTTATATTGGAACGAACTGTTTCACAAGCCTCAGTTCTATTCTCTAGTAATCTTGCAAAGAGCGCAACGCTTGTGTACCAATTCTCAAAAAAAGGCTTTTATTCAACTAAGATGCACCACCTCGTTACACCGACTTCATCCTCGGTGGTATTATCCGTTTCAGTTCCTGTTTAAATAATAACATCTATTTCGTATCCAGTCTTACAATCGCACAGCACACACGTTTTACGCAACATTTAAGTTTTTGATTGGATTGTATTTCCTGTAATGGAATCTTTATATCCAAAGGTCCTTGAAAGGAATCAGCATTGATTTAAATTTATGAGATCCAGGACAGGATTGATTTGATTTATCCTGCTAGGTCTTTCAAATGTATAAATGAACAATGAAAAAACTTTAATATTTGCCACAAACGATCTCTTGATATGAGTTCTCCGCATAACTTCTATTCGTGAAGTTCATTACTTGACCAATAATCATTTAGACATTTCTTTTACTGTGACTCTTGGGATACCAGATACTTAAATACAACAGAAGTTGGCAGTCTTTCTTTATTTGAAGGTCGAAGGCATTTAATCGTTTGCATGAAGTTGTATAGGTATTTGTTTATGGGTCATTTATTATATGATTGTCGATAATCTGATAAAAATAATCTTTTTGTTTGAAATTTTTGTAAAGATGAAGTCAAACCAGATAGAGAAGATTAAAACACAAGTAGCGATGGCATTAACTTGGAGGCATAGGCCAAAGAGGGCACGCATCATGTTTGCGTGGTCTTGGGTAGTCTTTTGTAGTGTCTTTCCTTACTTAACTATTTAACTAGTATAAAATTTTGATATTTTCACTAATAAATTCAGATAATGCTTCAAAGGTCCATTCATCATCGCTAGAAATAATACTTAGGTAATCTGAGTCCTAATTTTCGAGCAATTCCTTCAAATCCTCGCCTATTTTACCTTTTAAATTTGGCGGGTAAAATTGCTGAGCTTTTGTACTCGGCATTATGGGAGATACTATTTTGAGATAGAAATATATGAAAGGTGGTAACTAAGAAAAGATTGCTAAAGATAAATACAGAAAAACAAGGTCTGTTGACAAAGAGTCGCGTGCTCTTACTATTTCTGATTTATGACCTTAAGATCTTCAAAACTTTCAATAATTACTGGATTGACCTTAGGAGGACCTCGGCAATTCTATCATTTGAAATAGAATGTAAAACAACATAAAGGTTCCAAATCCCGTTAAAATCGGCGGAATAATTATGATGTTATTGCCGAAACAAAATAATTAGCGTGCTAAACTTGGTCGGACTTTGGCAATTATGTTATTCAAAAGAGAATGTAAACAACATAAAGGTTCCAAATTTCGTTAGAATGGGCCAAACAGTTATAACGTTATTGCCAAAACAAAACAATTTCCGAGCTAACCATGGGAGAACTGTGGCAATTATATCACTCGAAAGAGAATGTAAAACAACGTAAGGTTTCAAATATCGTTAAAATGAGCCGAATAGTTACGATCTTATTGCCGTTTTCAATAATTACCGGGTTAACCTTGGGAGGACTTTGACAATTTTATTATTCGAAAGAAAATGTAAAACAAGATAAGGCTTTCGAATTTCTTTCGAATCGGCTGAATAGTTATGATGCTATTGCCAAAAGAAATTAATTTCTAGGCTAACCTTGGGAGGACTTTACAATTATATCATTCAAAACAACATTAGGTAACAAATTTCGTTAGAATCGGCTAAATACTTATGATGTTATTGCTAAAACGCTATAATTCCCTGTTCAACGTTGAGAAGACTTTGGCAATTATATCATTCGAAAGAAGATGTAAAACAACATAAGGGTTTCAAATTTCCTAGGAATCGGCAAAATAGTTACGATGTTATTGCTAAAGGTAAATAATTCCAAGACTGACTTGGAATAACTTCGGCAATTATATCATTCAGAAAAGAATGTAAAACAACATAAGGGTTTCAAATTTCGAAAGAATCAGCTGAATAGTTACAATGCGATTACAAAAACAAGAAAAAAAGCAAAACGGGGACCGACCGACCGACATAGTGAGATGTAGAGTATCCTACGACTAGACTCGCACGCAACTAAAAATTTCAGCCCTTGAACCACAAGAGAAACGTAAAAAATCTAATTCATATATGACCGAATATCAATCAGTCGATGGATTAAAATATCCAATTGGAATAGTACAATCATAGACAAAAGCTTTGAAACTAAGATAAAGCTTTGAAACTAAGATATATTTTTATTTTTTATTCGTTATTAATATTTATGTATAAACTTACTTATTTTAATATTTAAGTCATGACTGGTCTATTAAAAAGTCAGAATTTCAAAAATAATAAGAACCAACAGTGCATTCCTTCGCTGAATCAAAAATCGCGCTTGAGTCCTATTTAGTAAAAGATCAGATTCAGTCCATGGAGCTTTGTTATTCTATCATAGGGGTAAAATAATGACAAATATGGGTTAAATCAATGAAACTGTGTAATTAAAGTCTACTTCGTAATATTTATTTTCAAAAATAAATGTTTGAATCTTTTTCAATTCCAAAAATGGCTCCTCTCAATGAAAAGCTGCAGCTATCGATGTGCTGCACCAAATTCACGCGAAGTACAAGGAGATAGCTGGAAAGGGTATTGCATCAAAGAGCATCATCTTTCTGATCATTAATAACTTTAAAATCACATGTTACAGTCCTGTAAAGAACTAGTATAGACGCCTAAGAGCTTTAAATGAACGCCAAGATCGGCTCCTGGTAAGATCTGAGCTTAAGGCTCCGGTTAACTACAGTGCCGCACTTGCTGACGATTGGCAATAAGCGGGTTTGAACGTTTCAGTGCGCATAATGAGGCAGAGACTTTTCGATTAAGGTATCACGTCGAGACGGGTTTAGAAGAAGCCTCATCTAACCTAGAAGAACAATATGGATAAGCTCCACTTTCGTATGATATATAAAGAATGGAGTGTTGAAAGACTGGGACAAAGTGATATTCTCTGATAAAGCTTCCTTCCGTCCAGTTTGGAGCTTCTGGAAGATTTCTTCTTAGAAAGAGAAAAGGGAAGCGCTTTCAAGAGAACTCTGTCCCACCTGCGGTAAAGCATCCGCATAATCTATGTTAGGGGCTGCTCCTCATCTAAGGGAAATGGACTGTCTTAGTTTAACCCTAGACAACTTACAGCAGTTTAATATATATGTCGTAGAATAGGGTTAAGTTCACCCTTTCTGCTCACTGAGTGCATTCAAGTTTACAATATAAGCAGAGTGCAAATTCATTGGAGGGAGGTTGGCCAATAGTCGACTATCTCGAAGTTTCGGGATAACAGAAAAACTGGTACAAAAATAACTTTAATATTATGCAAATCAATTTAATTTATAAAGTTAAAACGAGTTTCAGAATGAGCTATATACATATTAGATTTACATGGGTTTCCGCAGCTAAGAGGGGAATGGGGGGCGTGGTGAGGACGGTCACCGTACAAACAAACCGAAAATATTGACCGAGGAACGCTCGAACAACCTTGAGCGTCAACTAAGCCGATGATGAGGCTTACATTGGGGGAGGGGGGGAGGCCCAGAGAGAGCACTTGCTCAGGAGAGTTGCGCGTTGCTGTTATCTCAAATATTTGGTTCGAGGGAGTAATCCTTGCCTTGGCGAAAAGTTCAAACAATGGTCTCTGGATAATGACTATTACGGGGGAGAAACTTAAATCTTGCTTTCGAGTAGCACGAATCGAAATTGAGCGCGCGGCGTTCGAGGATCATGGGAACCGGAGAGAAGTAGACTCACGTGAATTAACGAGAATACTGATAACTTGAGTCCAACAGGACGCGAATACCAGGTACCGACGGAGGCGGATAGAGGATACTGACGGGGCAGGGAGGACGGCGGATTTGGCCTTCCAACTCTGGCGCCGGAGGATTTATATGGGTTGAATGGGGTTTTCCTCCCTCTGTGCGAAGGGCAGGGTTCTAAGGTTATACGCATCGGCAGACGAGAATAGAATAGGCCTTTTAGCGCGAAAAGTTTATTAAGCCGGCGAGGCGAATATTCTCCGACTACAGATGGGACCTTCTGTGCTCTCACACTTGTCGCAGCTTTCTGTGATGGAAGCACTTCAGGTCATCGCGGCGTCTCATGGCGTCTCATAATTTCGCACTTCCATTAGCGCAGACAACAATGGTCGCCTAGGTGTCTGATGTCTCTCTCTCACTATTGACGGGTAAGGCGGCGCGTATCTTCCTCTCTCTCTCTCTCTCTTTTTTTTCTCTCTCTCTCTCTCTTCCTCTCTCTCTTTCACTCTCTGTGCTCTCTGACATGGACCACTAAAAATTATGCCCCAAAACACTGCGAGGAACTCAAAATGGTACCAAATGTGCTTCATCATCAACTTTTCCAAACAATTATTAACCAATTTGGGGATAATAACTCTATTTTGCAGGATGATAGTGACTTTTCTAATGCGAAAGTAATAGTAAAGTTTTTAGCTAAAAATAACATAGAACTTTTGAAACTTTGGCCCAGAAATTAGCCTGATTTTAACCAAATAGAAAATTTGTAGGTGATAATCAAACTGGCTATTGATCAACAGAAACCATCAAATTCTCAGCAGTTGCGGGATTTTATTAAACATTAATTAACCATATCAGTCAAGTTATCACCATTAATTTGTCCTTCTGTATGTCTATGCGAATTAAGGAAGTCCCGAAGAACCTTCGGCCATATTATAAATATTCGTTGCGGGCATCAATCGCATATATTTATTAATAAAATTTGTTTTGGCTCTAAATATTTGTATATTCTTTTCATATTATGATATAAACATACCACAACTAAAGGCAACGTTTGAGTAGTTCAATAAATTTTCTGATGTAAAAAAAGATAGTAGGCTGAAAACATTTGGCCATGAGTGAATTTTAGCTTAATTTAAGCAAATCCACTTATTACTTCCTTCGGCACTTGTATTGCTATGAATTCCTTCTATCTGTACTATTGAAACTTTAATTGAATTTTATAGATTTTAACCTTTTTTTTGCTTCATTTTTGAGAATTCAATTCGGTGAAGGAGAATACAGACCATTCCAAAAGCGAGACAAAATCAGCGATAGTAGAACTCAATATTATACTTCTCACTTATTTACGATAGGCGGTCAATATGTTTTGCGAATCAGTAGGGCAAAACAGAGGAAGGGGGATGGCTGTTTGTCGAGGTGTTAGGACAAGTTATGACAAGTCAGAAACTGCAGCCGCACGCTTCTGACTCGTCTATTTAAGAAGCAGTACCTGATAGCAGATCGTCAGTCACAAATTTTTCAACAATAGAGAAGGTTGAGCACCGCACAGTGATCAAATTTTGACCAAGGAAGGCAAGAATGCAAAAGAGATCCATGATCGCATGGTTGCCGTATACACCGACACCGCCTCTTCCTATGTAACCATTACTCGCTGGAATAGGGAGTTCCGCCATGGTCATGAGTCCCTTGAAGATGACCCCCGTCCAGGACGCCCATCAGACGTGACCAACGAAGACAATGTGGCCCGTGTGCAGAGGATGATCCTCGAAAATCAACGGGTGAAGGTAGAAGAAATCAAGCGAGAACTTGGAATATCACATGGAAGTGTTATCAACATCATCCACTACAATATGGCCATGATCAAGGGCTCCGCCGGTTGGGTCCCTAGAAACCTCACGCCCCATGATCCACTTCAACGTCGTCAAAGTTCACAAGGCCAGAGTTGCACAAGCTGCCTTGCGCGATTGCGGATTCGAGGAGCTCAACCATCTCCCTACAGTCCAGATCTGGCTCCTAGCGACTACTTGTTATTCCGTCAGCTCACGGCTGCACTGCGTGGAGGCCAGATTGGGGACGATGAAGATGTCTAGCTCGCCATCCAGGAGTGGATCGAACAGCAGTCGGGAGATTTCTGGTTGTCGGGAATTCGAAGCCTCGTATGTACTTGTTCTGCACTCAAGACTAATTTGGGGATCCGCTAACTTTTGTTTATTTCGTTTACATTCGTATTTTTATCCTTCTTTTCACTCAAATGCTATTTTTCGTCCCCTTCCAAATTTTTATTTATTCGCACAGTAGATTATAATCAACCTAGCTGCCCACGCTTCCGCTGAAAGACCCAATACGACCACGTTTATTCCCAATGGATGGTGGAAAGAAAATTAAGCGAAAAGTTCGCTTTGTTATCCTCAACCTTGCTCCCCTCATTTATTTTGCGATGTATCATTATTTTATATAAGTACGTGCGTGAAATTGTTCATTTAAGAAAAGAATTAAATTAGATCTAAGCTCAAAGAAGGGCTTCTCAACACTGTGTAAAAGTTCAAAGAACTACATTTTTGAAAATTTCTTAAAGCAGATTGCAGAACTAAACTTTGTCTCCCTAATACTTGATTATATTTGAGGATCACCATTAATAAAACCTATTATCACCTATTATACAAAAATCAACGTATTATACGTTATTCAATTGGCCAAGAGCTAATTAACCTATATAAAATTACTAAAAGGGATGAAATTATATGTACATTGTATCATGTATCGTGAAAAATATTACTGGACAACGAATTAGAATCGACGTACGCCCATTAGTCTATGTACATACATATAGCAAGTCGAGAAATATGTATATATTTGAACTATTCCCTCTTTGTGGTACCCTCTAGAATTAGTGTCAAGGAAACCAAATGATGTAATTCTTTGATTTAAGTTGTAGAAATTTATCTTGCAAACCTTATCGAATTATCTCTCCGTTAACCCTTAGGGAAAAGGTCGTCCTTTACTCACATAGTAGGCTTATACATTGGTGTATGTATACTTTTCAGATTTCACGGACTCTCTAGTCAGGATCCTTTTCGGAAGTTAGGAAAAAGACTTTGACTTCATCATGGGTGCTGACTTTTCTCATCCTGGTTCTTTTTTAATCCTCAATATTTCTGTCTCCCCACTATTACTGTTCTTACTGCAGTTGATACCACGTTAAAAATCACCGAGTTACCCCTTCCGCTTAGTAAATCCAATCGAAATGACACATAATAAATTTTGGTCGTGAAAAAGAACTAATTTTCCACTGGACTTCGTTCACTAGATCCCCTTACTATGAGGCTTTGCCAGGAAATGATGGTCGAGGCAAAATAGCTCTATATATGGTCAATGAGTAGAAAACCAGTCATTTTTTCTTGTAGGAAATTCGAGCTCTTTTCCTCCTTGCTTAGCCTCATGTGAATGTAAATATAATTACTGGTCTGATAAAAATAACGAGAAATAAACGAATGAAACGTTGCACTGTAAATATATTCTTTTAAATTTATATCGGGTACTTCAACTGGTTGTAGTATAATAGTGACTTCGTGTAGAAGAAGAGCCACAATTTCTTACAGATTCATCCTTATTTAAGGGATAGTTCAACGCTTCTAACTGAGTAATAAAAACAAAGCTTTTCAAAGGAGACCTAGACCTTTGTTTGAAGATCTTCACTCACATATGAAAAATATGTCATTCGATGGGGGAATAATCAGCCACAGAGGAGGGAAGAGGCTTTATGATCTGAGTTTTAGTCCTGATTCTTACATTTTGGTTCATATTTCAGTGACGGCATGCATTTTATTATGAGGTCCGATCAAATATATGAAGGCCACCCTAAATTTGAAAATTTGCCCCCGTTCCGATTCAATGACTAATAATTCCGATTGCGGTTTAACTTTATTAATGTGGTAATCTTATTCACTCTGATAATCGTTTATCAACCCTTTTCAGACCTGATACAAGTGATGCTTTGTGAATAAAACTTGTAAATAAAACCTAAAAACTAATAAAAATACCTAAACAAAATTTTTTTTACCTAATATTCCTTTTTATTTAGTTTTATGCTATTCAAAAATCTTTAGATCAGAAGGTAAATATAATAATAGGTTAAATAATTTTTAGAATTTATCGAACATTATTCTAATTACAAATAAAAAAAATCAAAATGGATTTAGTTATGAAAAAATGAAGACATGGGGCAGTCAAAAGTAAAGCAAAAAATATATTTCTTTTTACATATATGAAGATAAAATCTTCTGCTACATAAGTCCCATATATCCATAAACTAAAAATAAAATCTCCTGAGAATCCGTTTCACAATTATGTGTTGTAATGCAAAGAAGGAAGTAAAAATAGAGATTGAATTCTCAAATGAAATGTTTAGGAATATATTGGATGTTGAAGAAGATTTTTTTTTAATCACAAAAATATGTAAATTATTTTCTTCTTCTTGTGTGAAACGTTATCTCCTGCTCATTTGATGACAAAAGTATGTACATTATTTTCCTCTTCTTATGTGAAACGTTATCTCCTGCACATTTGATGACAAAAGTATGTACATTATTTTCCTTTTCTTGTGGGAAAAGTTATCTCCTGCTCCTTTGATGATAGAAGTATGTAAATTATTTTCCCCTCTTGTGTAAAAAGTTATCTCCTGCTCATTTGATGACAAAAGTATGTACATTATTTTCCTCTTCTTATGTGAAACGTTATCTCCTGCTCATTTGATGATAAAGGTATGTAAATTATTTTCCTCTTCTTGTGTGAAAAGTTATCTCCTGCTCAATTGATGACAAAAGTATCTACATTATTTTCCTTTTCCTCTTGTGTGAAAAGGTATTTCCCCTACTCATTTTTTGAAAAAAGTATGTACATTATTTTACTCTTTTTGTGTGAAAAGTTATCTCCTACTCATTTGATGAAAAAAGTATGTACATTATTTTTCTCTTCTTGTGTGAAATGTTATCTCCTGCTCATTTGATGACAAAAGTATGTACATTATTTTCCTTTTCTTATGTGAAACGTTATCTCTTGCTCATTTGATGATAAAAGTATGTGAACAAATTTCTTCTCCTTATTTGGCTAACTTGTTTATTTCTTTCATATCTAAGTGCATAACTTTTATTGTACTTGGTAATTATGTTCAATAAGCTCTAAAATTGAACCCAGTTTTATTTACTAGATACTTCTACCTATTGAACGTATTAGTGACCACATGTAAAGCACTAAACCAGGCTCGCCTCAAATTCATTTCTAGGCACGAGAGTATTTTTAAAATCTTCAAACTGTATTTGGGTGAATTGCGCTTTCACATTATTACCATTGTACAAGACATGAGGAATCGACCAATCACAGAAAGTTGTACGTCTATTTTAATATTATTTTTTTAAGAAAATTTAATGAACTTGATCACTATTTGTTGGTTCTATTCAGCCGGGGAAATGATAGTAGAAGATTTTTAAAAAGTGCAAAAGACGATCCAAAGGAGAGTATGAATTTATTATATGGCTCTGAGGTCAGGAGGGTGCACTACCCATCTAGGTCTCAGTTGCAATAGGGGCAATAGTCCTCTTACACCATCTCTCTCCTTGCGGGGATCACTTTGATATAGTAGCCCCTAAATTTCGAAATTAAAGTTTTTTTATATTCGGTTTCGTAGAGGTCTTTTAATATTTTCTTACGACAAAGAATTTTTTTCTATTAGAAGGGTAAGTAGTCACAAATCGTAGTATAAAATTTGTGGTTTATTCTATTTCTGAGGAAAAACTTGCCTACCATTAGTCACTGAATGGGATATTTATGATGAGGTTCGACTCCTTCTCTGGAGATGTGACGCAAAGTCTCAACTCGCTTTTTTCCGATCCACAAGAATTTAAATGATATATTGTTTCAAGTTCTTTGTCACATAATTTGGGCTTAAGTAGCTTTAGTTCTAATACCAAGAAAAGATTTAGTTCCGTGGCATAGATTTAATGGTACTTGTATTGGTCCCATTTCCTATTTGGGTAATAAAATGCTAAATAATTTATTTTTACCCAAACTTTAAGCTTGTTCTTGAAAACGCTATCCGCTGGTTTATACAGCAAAACTATTTCAAAATATTTAAACGAAAATTGATTTGCTCATTCTTAAGAATGGAAAACTACTAGATTGTATAAATCCCTGAAGAAAGATAAATATAATATTGCAAGGCCCTATTTTCTATTTAAATAGTGGATCCGCGCCAATATTGAGATGTGCATAGCGGAATGTCTCGTAAGTACAGATTTTGGAATTAATCTCATTATTATATATATCAATCTCATTGATAATGAATTTTCAAACATCTATATGATCAGACGACGCAGAGCTGGGTATAAAAGAGTCTAATGATTAAAAATAAACAAAACTACAACTGTTCCTAGTTAAATTTTTAGTGGTCGCATCACTTTACCTACGATTGTTCATACAAAGAAAAAGAGTAAACTACTCTATATCCACTATTTTACTGGCAGCTAAAATATTTAAATACCTATGTGAATCAGATTACTATACTATATATAAATTTATTTAAACTATCCATTTACCATATGAGGTCCATTTCGTGGTAAACTTATTAAACAAAAAATAATTTTCAAGGTATTGCTATAAAGACAAAATAACTATAACATGATCAGATTATTGTTGAGGAGAATGAACAGTGACAAGTATATAAATGCAATAGATAACAAAAAGCTTATTTACTGTATATGGAAGATTTAAATTAAGCTAATAAAAATCTCAAATTTATAGACAGAAATTTTAATTAAAAATCGTATGACATAATTATACCTCATAACAAATACGCATATCAACACTGTGCTCGATAGTTGCGAAGAGCTGTCATTATTAAAGGGAGCGGGGAGTCGAACAGAGGATTTCCGCAAAACAATATTTTCGACGTGTGGATTTTATCCCTTCACTCTTTCGTATATATCTAAATATGCCTTTTTACCCTCTGTCTATCACTATTGTCTGTCTATTTCTCACGTTTATAAGTGTCTCCTTTCAGCCTTGGAACTGCGTTGAATGTTTAGTTATTTTTTGTTCGAAGGTTGATATGACATATTCCACGCACCCTGTTTTTTCCCGCATTTTTTGGAACCTTGGAGGTTGAGGTGCATAAGTAGCATTCTATGGACACGTTTACGACTTTCGCTTCCTAATTGGAGTTGATGCGCATTTTAGACGCGTTGGATCAGCAGAGGTGTTCCCTCTATTTCCCTACCTCTTTCCTCTCTGATTTGGTAATTACGGGAGCTCGTTTTTTTTCAGTTATATATTTTTAAAAGTCAGAGACAAGAGACTCCAAATTGGGAGCACACGTTGGTGTTTTGGCTTGCAGCCTCTTTCTCGCAAAGTAAAAAGGTACGGCGTCGCTACTATTATCTTTAGCAATCTCATCTCACTTTTTCCAGTTACTTCTCAACCTTTAAGCAAACATATTTAATAGTTTCAGTGTATATTAAGGTTAAGTTAATTTTGGTTCATTATGGGAATAAAGGGAGTGCTTAGATTAACAAATTTTTAGGGGTGTAACTATTTATTGTAAAATATTTTGTGTTACAGGAAACTTTTGTCCTCTTGTACGTACTTTCAAATCAGTTGAATCTCTTTCAGACTTCAATGTTAATGCCGTTTTACAAATTCATGTTTCTAATTAATATTTAACACCTTTATTTTCAAATATTCAAAATATTCAGCTTACATCCATTTCTGCAACTAAGCAAAAACTAACGAGAGAATTCGGGACTCAACTCGTCGGGAAGCATCTGCGGAAAGCAATTTAGCCTTTTCAAAATTATCAATCGGAATTGTTGCCTACTCCATGTCGTTAAAAACCAGTAGAGACTAACTAATAACAACGAAGAGGTTCGACACTGTTAATCAAACTCAACGAAACGAGGATCCTTTGTCCACAGAGGTTTGAATCTCCATTTTTTTCCCAGATATAATTTTATTTTTTAAAAAATAATATTATTCTAAAATTATCTTATCTTCATTCCTCTGTCTCATCTCACATTCTCTCACGCTAACATATTTAACCTACTTCAGTGCATATTAACAGCAAGTTTATTTAGGCTCATTACGGAAATAAACAGAGCGCTTAGATTTATTAATTTGTTGTGGTGTAACAATTTATTATCAGATATTTTGCGTTGCAGGAAAATCTATTTCTCTTTCAGAGAGCAATTTGCAGCAGCTTTTAAATTCATTTCTCTTATCAAACTATCACACCCTTATCGAATAATTAAAAGGTCAACGTTCCTCAATACCTTAAAATGATTGATTTATAAGGGAACTTGAAATATTATTTGGTCTATGTGGATGATAGAAGAGTGTATTAGGTATTAGCTCGAAAATCCAGGAGCGGTTGCCAGCATAGGTTTGAACCCTTCCCACCATATTCAACCGATACATCTTTATTTAACAAAATTATTACGATTATTTTTCAGATGTCAGTATGCAGGAAATGGTGCAGCTGATAATCATCAAATGATAGCAGGCTTAAAAAAAAATAACTCTATGTAGAGTTAAGAAAAAGTGGCAATTTATGGACACAATACGATTGAAAGAGGATATTGCTTAGGCACTGTCAAATGCAATAAGTTCTCCTCACTGGAAACTAGCGTAGAAGCCAGAAACAATGGATTCGAAATGCACCACCAAGAATCAAAACCAAGGTTTCGAATATACTTCATAGTTAACGGGCCGTAAACTACTGGGAATTCTTTTCCAACACAGAAGTTAACATTAACTTCATTAATAAATACATAAATTGAACTTAAGCATAAACAAACTTTGCGTCAATCGATTTCAGCTATATCCTCCGGAAGCCAAGGGAAGCAGTTTTCTTTAGCAATCAATTATGTTGCACCTAAGTTAATAACAATACTTGCCTTTTGTAGATTAGATGTCTTTTAAAATGACCCGCAACAACCAGAAGCGTTCTCTTCTAGGGCCTTCAGCAGATTCATAACCTGGAGACAAAGGCAATTTCGCGTCTTTCTGGCGAAATATTTTTTCCATGTAGAGAAATATAAAAAAGCTCATTGAGTTTGGTGGTCCCACATGATGCGATTCACCCAAACCGGTCATTCCTAATCTTGAGTGCGTTGCCATCGATCAAAGCATGTATGCATCCAGTAAATAAGATCGAGTAACAAATATTCGTGTGGAGCCATCTTTACTAATAAAACATCTACTCTTTCATTAGAGTCTTTTTCTGTTCCATTTTATTTTCTTTTACTATTTACCGTCATTGCTTCTCAGTGTCTCTATGCATTTTCCTCCAAGATTTTCAGAGAGAACTTTCTTTACATTCTTTTTTTGGTATTTTTTCTAATTCAATATTCAGGGACGCATTTTAATGAGCAGAAGTGTTTCTAGGAACCGAATTCTCGCAGAAGGTTCAGTAAATAGTAATTTCAGTTGATTTCCTTGGCAAAAAAAAATATATTTCTCTTTTCTGAGTTCTTGGCCCTTTATTTTGTATTCTTATTATTTTCTTTGACCTGACATTCCTTTTGAAAATTAAAGGTGGCTTCGTTCTTCGGAAATAACATTTACTCGTAAAACACCAGTAATATGTTTTTTCTTCTTTTTTATCTCTACACTACTTTCAAGGTTTCCATTCCTTCGTTTGTCCATGTCAAATATGTGTAATTGTTTCGTGTATCCTAATAACTCATGACCGTTGCCCCTTCAACGCGTTTAGCGGCGCGATTGTTCGCAATGGGATAATAAAGAAAAGAAATTAGTAGGTGGTTTCACTACCAATCTGCTTTCATTCAATATACGAGTACCTTTTATTTATTTTTAGGGTACCTACTGATTAACGTGGATTCCGAACCATGGCTCAGGATAGCGTATGGAGGCCGCTCTGAAGGCGAGTCGAAACCGGACTCCGTAATAAACTAATGAGATAAGAGTAAATAGCTTCGATCCTTTCTCTAATTGCCTTTTATCTTTGTATTAGTATACTAAAGCGATGGTAATAAGAACTCTTCACATACTATATAGAGACACATTAATTTAACAGCGAAGAAATATTTATCTTAAAAAGTTAGAAATCAAATTTTCAATTACTAACTTTGACTTTTAATTTCTCGAGAAATTTTTTAACCAGTAAATCAACTGGGGCTATTATCCTATAATTAATGAATGAGCATAGGATGTCACAGTTAATCGCAATTCGTTTAAGATCTATCGGAAGTTAACGCTAAAGCGTTAATGTTTATGATTATATTATTATTATAAAACAATACAGGAAAAATTTAGTCATTTTCTAAAACCGCATCAAACCTGCCAAAACTATAGAAAATATAGGTTGCAAAAAATTATAAATGAAAAACAAAAAGAGAAAACAGAAAACTTTTATGGACTAACGATTATATGTACCTCCCTCTGTGAATGGGGTCTTAAGATATAACCAAATAGCAGTTATGTTTGACCATTTAGGGGTACATAATTCAACATTTTATCAGGTTCTTAGCAGATATTTGGAGATCTTCTGTAATTCTCGTGATTTTATGGCGTGGATGTTGCTGCACCTAGAAGGTCTTTTAATTCCTCTCATTCTTTGATCTTTTCATGCAGGAGAACCCTTCAAAAGGTTGTGTGGTGTAGCACAAATGACGATGCTGCTAATGGTTTCTGGTGGATTGAATATTCTTCCTGCAAGATGATGTTTTAATTACGGAGGGTGTGTAGGTATTGGAAAGTTGCAGAATCCCGTATTCGAACCACAATTATTTCTTTTAGGACCTTTCGTGGTCTCTACCTTCTAAACACTTTCTCTTACAACTCCATCACCATTTTTTAAAATTTCTCAATCATTCTAATGGGTAAATCCTAGCTGATCTTTTTTGTTATGGTTTTATATTTAATAATGTCATTAGTGTTACAAAATAATCAATCTTTAGCCTTGTACGAAAAGAATTTCCTATATTTTCTTTTATTTCCATCGTAAAGAGATTCATTATTTATTCAACTTGACAATTTGCTATCCTTCTCTAAAGGAGGCCAAATATTTAGCTAATCCAAATAAACGAGGAGCGATCAATAAGTTTTGCGAATCGGTAGGGCAAAACACAGGAAGGGAGATTGCTGTTTGTGGGGGTGTTAGGACAAGTTATGACTAGTCAGGACCTGCAGCCGCACGCTCCTGCATCGTCTATTTAAGAAGCAGTAGCTGATCGCAGATCGTCAGTCACAAATTTTTCAACAATGGAGAAGGTCGAGCACCGCGCAGTGATTAAATTTTTGACCAAGAAGGGCAAGAATGCAAAAGAGATCGATGAACGCATGGTTGCAGTGAACACCGAAACCACCCCTTCCTATGCAACCATTGCTCGCTCGAATAGGGAGTTCCGCCATGGTCGTGAATCCCTTGAAGATGACCTCCGTCTAGGAGGCCCGTCAGACGTGACCAACGAGGGCAGTGTGGCCCGTGTGGAGAGGATGATCCTCAAAAATCGACGGGTGAAGGTCGAAGAAATCGAGCGAGAACTTGGAATATCACATGAAAGTGTTATGAACATCATCCACGACAATTTGGCCATGATCAAGGTCTCTGTCCGTTGGGTGCCTAGACACCTTACGAAACCTCGCGCAATGATCGACTTCAACGTCGTCAAATTTCGGAGGAGCTGCTGCTCCTGTACAACCAAGACTTGGCGGGATTCGAGTCACGCATAGGGACAGATGATGAAGCGTGGATCCATCACTAGGATTCTGATACCAAGCTCGAAATCATGGCCTGGAAGCACAGGGGCTCTCCGACCCCCATCAAGTTCAGGACCCAACCCTCAGCTGGGAAAATCATGGCCACCATCTTCTGGGATTTTGAGGGAGTGTTGATGATGGACTATGCGCCTCGTGGAAGGACCATCACAGGCCAATATTACGCCGAGGAACTGGCTGGGTTGAAGAAGTTTCATCCGTCAGAAGCTGCGTGGCAAGCTGACACGCGGTGTCCTACTCCTCCACGAAAATGATCCTGTGCACAAGGCCAGAGTTGCACAATCTTCCCTGCGCGAATGCAGATTCGAGGAGCTCAACTCCCCCCGCCCTACAGTCCAGATCTGGCTCAAAGCGACTACTTTTTATTCCTTCAGCTCAAGGCTGCACTGCGTGGACGCCGGTTTGGGGACGATGAAGATGTCCAGCTCACTGTCCAGGAGTGGATTGAACAACAGTCGAGAGATTTCTGGTTGTCCGGAATTCAAAGCTTCAGGGACAAGTGGCGCAAGTGCATTGAAGTCGAGGGTAGTTATATTGAAAAATAATACAACAATTTTTCTCATATCTCGTTTCCTTATATCCGAATTTTAAAACTTATTCACCACTCCTCGTATTATACATATTCAATGTAGGTAATACACACTAATCTCTTCGTAACTTTTTTCCAAAATAACTTCTCCAAACCTAACAGATACGCAAATATTTTTAATGGTTGCTTAAAGCCTGTCAACCTCAAAACTCTGTTTTAGCTAAACATTCAACTTTTATATACACATGGCTGTAATAGTCAGCCTTTGTTGGCTTTGCAGAAAGATACAATTCATTTATGCTAGTAGCCACTCTCCTGCCATTAATGAAAATCTTTACTAAGGTGGCGTTGGATAATACATCCATGTGTCAAATTTCTATCCCTATCTAGTACATGTGTTTTATTCTACATTACCTACAAAATGTTATCTCTTAATTATAAATACAATCCTTGGTTTCACCGTAGCAGCACCTTCCTGGCTAACAAGATTATCATCATCACTAACTCTATAATTTAAGCAGGGGATTTTTTTGAGTATTTGAATAATAATTTCATCTCAGTTTGGTTATTACTTATGTTTTTTTTATCAAAGTTATTTCTAATAATTCTTTTATAATATCAAAAAACAAAAGGGTGAAGTTCAGAAATAAATATAAGTATCAAAATTTTGTAAATTTTTTAAAACCAAAAGAATTACAAATGATGAAGTTCAGAAAATTCATTTTTATATATATATTCTTCTATAACTATATTTTAGCAACGTGATATTTTGAAAGAGGGGAAATTTAGTTTAAATTTAATCCTAGTAGTGAAGCGCAAGCTCCCCCCATAGGGATGAGTGGCGAAGCCATTGCCTGGTTAAGAATATATGATTATTAACAGCAAATCTTGATGTATTTTCTAAATTTCTGTTAAATTTGAATCTTATATATGAGGTTATTCTCGACATCTCATCGTAAAACAAAAAAAAGTTCTGTAATAAAATTCATTTAGTTACTGTTTTCTCCTTTTATTCTTATATAGTTTATTATGTATTCTTTCGGGAGTCGAAAGTGTTCAGGAGAATTTGTCCGTTTCGCTCGGTTAGTCCACGTCGCAAACGGCCTAAGAATCCTTTCCCTTCCTTTGCATGCTTGTTCTAATAATGATAAATTAATATCCAAACCAGAGTAAAAAATTATTAGTTAAAATAAAAATTGACCTAAATTTGTTGGTGTAAATTATATGGTATGTTGTCTGACGCGTATTGATTGTAAAGAATATGAAAAAATAATAATAGGCTGAGATCCATCATGCACCTCGTTTATATTGATTAATGATAATCAAAAGTACGAAACTGATCAGGAAAATTAGAGCATTTCTATTCTTTAGTAATAGGGAGGCTAAAGAATTCAGTAATAAACATCATTTCTATAAAAAATAGACCCTTATGAACAAGTTCGTAATAATAACACAGGCCATTAAAAGTAATAACGTGAACTACTGTGAGAAACATCATCAAGGTATTAACTAGAATTGGTCAGTAAAGGAATAGTTTTTCCTTAATTTCGACGTGTTGAAAGCGATTTGATCCTGAACAGCAAATGTTTACTTCTTATTTTTTAACACAGGATGTAATCACACGTATCTATATTAGAAGTACTTAAGGAATATGACTAACGTAAATTAAAGTTCAATAATAATTTACTTGTCGTGAATCCGAGTATCTATTTAAATCTCATTATTTGCAAAAAATAGCGGCTCTGATCAATTTCTCATATTTTTAGGACTGACAACAAAAATATGGCAGCGTCATGCACAGGACAGGCATGTCACACGAGGTAATAATTGCAAGGGCGGGATTCTACCAAGAAAGGCGGCCTTATACTTTTATAATATTGTACCTAAAGGTGAGCACTAATGAGCAGAAAATAAATTTTAGGAGTTTTCGAATATCTTGCTCTGAATCCAATTAATTTTCCTCGAATGAAAATGGAGAAAATGACCGTGTGATTTTAGCTTGGACAAAGCCATGTAGTTTCACCCGGAGGTTTGAGGTTTTAACCTCTGAATTCATTCGTTATTCCTAACCAAGGAAGGAGGCTTCGAAAGAACATGGCTTAATTAAGATAGGATATAACAGGAAAATTGATTTCACCTATGTACTTATTGTGTCATAAATGTGTGCACAGGTGATCCTCTTTTAAGTTGGGTATCCTACATCTAGCGTCATTTAGTACTCCTATTAGCCAGATAAAAACTTCTTGCGCTTCTCGTTTCTTGGTGGCCATATTTGCGATCTCGGAAATGAACTTGTTTTTTTTTTGCAAGCGATGCAGCGCCAAATCCTATTTCTCACCGGCAAAATTGAAGAAAATGCATAGCTATATAGAATTTAACGATATAAGCCGTAACTGGAAATTTTGCAAAGCGATTATAAGTGAAGATTATTTTCAGCATAAAAACTTGTATGTGAGGAGAGAGACAGTATAGTTTGGAAGGAGAGGAAAAATAGAGAGTGAGAGAATCACAAATCGACAGTTAAAATGGATATGGGATGCATGAAATTTGAATATAATAAGAACTGAATGTATGAGAGATATTTATGGAATAAAAAGGGTTTTAATGAAGTTGATACAGAATGTTTTGAAATTGATTAATGTGAACAGAATTTATAACACTAAGTCTGCTAGTATGGGGTGGCTTAAAAAAACCCCGTAAAAGGAAAATTGATTGTGAATGAGTATTTGAGAGGAAATAATCAAAATGAAATTTGATATTATTTATGATGAATATACAAATAGGTATTGTTTTGATAGTGCGTTCATAGCGGGTTTACCTAGAAATAAACAATGAATGGGTGAGAAGTCAAAGTGCATAACACCTCATTGGTGTGAACGGCCAATTTGGTGTACACAAATCATAGGTAGCTTTGCGTTTGTTAGCGAACAAACAGGTGGAAGAGAGTGAATATTCTCTAGGTAGTAAAATACTTGCTGAAGTTTGAAGAATATTTGATGGAATAGAGAAAGTTTTATCTAATCAAAGTTTGAATTCATGAGAATGGCAAATTTGGTTCTAGAAGTTCTTTCCTTCTTCGATTTTTCATTCTCATCATTCGTTTCAGTTTATTTTCTTTTTTTTTTTACCTCTTTCAGTCGTTGGCCGGGAAACTTTCTTCTACTGCAGTTCAAACTTGCCTTTCCGTTCATTAAATAAAAAATAAACCTTTATAGAGAGTAGTGTCGAGATAATTAATCAATTTGTCAATGAATAAGTAATGATGGCTTGCTTCACCCAAGCCACTGTCAACTTGGGTGAAAAATTATGCTAATTCTTGATGAGTACAAAATTCCGTCAAAATCTAGCAACGTCATGCTTCGCTCCGGGCAATAATAGTAATAATATTATCTTAAATCTCGTCTTTTAAGATATTCTGGATCTCACAATGCCGAGTAACTGTGGTAGACTCAGAAGGGTGACTTATTGAGGAAAGTAGATGATGGAAATAATATGTATGGCGAAGTTATGACAGTGGCGTGTTTAGTTCATGGCTTTATTACCCATAGAAGCAGTAGGAAGAGATTCGAACTTGTTGATTATTTACTACGCTCTCAAATACCCCTACAAGAAAACATATATGCATATGAAAAGAAATGATAAAGCAAGCAACAAAGAAAACAACGTCTAAGCATTAGGAAAAGGCTGACATTCTGAAAAATTAGAAAAAAAATTATTTAAAATTTTTTCCTGTGTTGAAGGATCTTTTTCATTGTTCGGAACTTCTGGGAAATTGTCTTTTAAAAATAGCATAAGTAGACCATACAGTTTCAATAACGAGGCAACTTAGAATCAAGTGTGTGGTTGCTTCTTCTCGATGGAGATGCTTTTCTCTCGCTTCTTTCCAACGACATTTAATTGTACAAATATTGGTATTTAGACCAGAGTAACTTCTATCAATAACACAAGAGCTATGTAATGATCACTACTTCATGCAGTATTAAGAAACTCTTTCCCTCTTCTCCAAAAAGAAATATGGGAGGGTTACAATAATTGAAATTTAATCGAGCAAGTTGAACTTAAAAGGAAACAGGATTTAGGAAGAAATTCTAATTCTAATCATGCAATATAAAATATAGATTAGATAAAATAAAATAAAAATACTTTGAAAAGTATAAAAAACGTTATTTGACATATGAGTTAAATTAACATCTTTGCACAAAGCAATTTTTTTTGCCTCAAAGAACTCAAATAACTTTGAGACCAAATTGTTACCACAGATTACAAACTGCCGTTTGTCCTGTCTACCGTATATTGATGATATATTATGCCTATGACCTAATAATTTAATTGTTAATAACTTTGTGCCTTTAATTAAATTACCCCTACAATAGTATAAAACATTATGTTTTTACTACCCTAAGAATAGTGTCCTCTATACTTAACGCTATAATATTTATAACATAGGCTCATAATTATGTTACCCATCATATTTCCTAAATATTTGTAAATATGCCGCTAAAAGATCCTTATATCGTGTCAAAGATAATATCAGAATGTTTGATGCTAAAAAATAGGCTGCCCTTAACATATAACAAATCTTTCAGTAGAATTTCTCGTCACCTCCAACCGCTTAATACTAATGTCATACTCGTATTTAGATGAGTAATCGCTACATCGTCCCTTTGTCCAAAACTCTCCCCTCCCATCAAGTATTGTTTACAGGGTGTACTAAATGTTATTATGGACAGACCTGGAAAGAACTCCAGGTACGTTTAATATGCTTGAGTTTTTCTTACCCATGTCTTTGTAATCAAGTTCAATAGCGCTAAATCCATCGTTAAATGCAATAATTATGTTTCCAGGACTATATGTATTGTATATGTATTGAGACTTTCCCCAATTTTAATTTGAACTCGAGGTTATTTTCGGTAGCACTTTGTAAATCGGGTCTGAAATTAAGATTGTCCATGATTTTGTCTACCTCGTTTATTCCTTAAAATGGTCTTCGTAAAGAAATATGGCAGCGCTTGGAATCTCTTCTTCATTTTCCTTGTTTTTTTACATAATTCTGACTTACGTTCTACTGTGTGTGCTCTTAATCATATATAAGATATATAGAGCCTTGCGAGGAAATATACGGTGCGTGGCAGGTTAGCAAAAACGGTAGGTGATAGATACTCTTTGTAATGACAGAAGTGAATGACGGAGAGTATGTGCGCGAAAAGAGTGGGTATCGCCCGGAGAAAGGGGGCAAATTGTGCATAGGATGCATGCTTTGGGGCTTTTTGTAATGCCGTAAGTTGAGTCCAGGAGTCGACGTATGGACTTTTGATTCGTCGGGATAATTAACCCCTGGTCCCCTGTGTCTCAATAAATCCCCTGCCCCACGAGCCAGCGAGGTGTTTAGCAGGCGTAGTAAGAAAAGATAAATGTGATATCACAATTCTACCCTCATCTACTTAATTTTCTTACATTGGCCCCATGCCAGCGCTATTTCGCTAAAAATAAGGATAATTGTGAAAAGGGTTGTGAATATTCGCATCCATCTTCATGTTGTAGTAAATTAAAACCCTCTACGGAAACTATTTCCGATTTTATTTCATTTTCTCTTCTGGGTAAATTACGCATCAGAAATCCTGGCTTCCTCCATTTCACCCCCATAGGTCGCTCTGTTTTATCCATTCACTATAA
This sequence comes from Ceratothoa steindachneri, assembly GCA_963969495.1. Classification (NCBI taxonomy): domain Eukaryota; kingdom Metazoa; phylum Arthropoda; class Malacostraca; order Isopoda; family Cymothoidae; genus Ceratothoa; species Ceratothoa steindachneri. Next base: position 9,670,586 of record OZ018329.1, read on the forward strand.
AATTTACTCTATAAATCGGTAAACTCTTTCCACTCACTGGAACCTTCCTTCTTTTGGGAGGGATCAATTGATGGTATAATAAATTTCTTTGCCCCTCTGGTCACAATTCGGCTGCAGGCCATTTTATTCTAACTGTGCCCCCCACACGCCAGGAATGCTATAGCTGGCATGGTTGTTTGCTTGCCTTCTGTATAATTACCCGAAGATGTTAGAGTAGGCTAGGCTTGTCCCTAAAGACAGCCTGCAGCGCAGACTCTAAGATCAAAGCTTTCTCCCTTAATTTCCCAAGCTATCGGGGGGAGCATGGATGCCATGTGTCCTAGTCATCTATAAATAATAAATACAACAGCATGCTTAAGCGCACTTTTTGGACACTTCCATTATGATAATAATAATAGTTTAAAGAAATATGTTTCCTTTAGGACATTAAGTTTGCGTTAGGAAATTAATTCTTGCGGGAATTACGTTTATGAGGAATTAGGTTTCCTTCGGCGATTTAGGGTAATTCCGGGAATTAATTTATCATTTAGGCTTTGTCACATCGATCGTACAAATTCGGTGATCTGAAAGTCATATTTTATAAGGTTGTAATTTAATTGCGGTTATTGTATGTTTCAAGGTTTTTCCCTTATAAATTGTCTTGTAATTAGTGCTTTTCGAATAAATTGGTGCAACAAAGGGTCATTTGTTGGGGCCTTATTTTACTAGAGGAACATATGAGTTTCAAAAGAGCCCTTATCGTCAAAGCCTTACCAATCAATTCGGTTTGCTGTTGCCCCAATGTTTTTCCAATTTCTTACTTAAGATTGCCGTCACGATTATTGTCATTTTTACTAATCCGTTTCCATGTTCTGTTTTTCACTTTGACAATTCCTGTTTTCTCCCTCACTTCCCGGGGGAGAACATCAGTTTCTAATATTTTATGTCAAATAATTCTCTTCTGTCAATTCCACAGCGCTGATCTATTGTTTGAAATGGGCTCAGAATCAACCCGTCAGAATATGATAGCCTTTTTTGCCCATTAAACTAAATAATGAAGAGTTGGTAAGTTTCGCACAGTTGAAACTGGACGAAATGCGATTCGAATTGAAATCAGCGGTGGAAATCAAATCGCCATTGAGGTGTGTATGTACATGTATGTGCATTTGATTTAGAAGCAACTTTCATACCACACAGCTCTTCGGCTCTCGTGAAAATGTCTGTCGAAACGAATTCAACATAACTTTGTGTTTACTCATGTTCAAGTTAAGTAGAAAATGGTTTAATTAAATAAGAAAGAGCACTGGTAACAGATGCGGTGTAAATTAAATGTTAGGAGAAAGAGAGTAAAAGAGAAGGAGAATGAATAAATAAACTACACTAAAGATCTCAATGTGTTAAATGCTTAAAGGCCACCGCATTTCAAAAGAACCAGGGCTGGTTTATACAAAATAATAGAAGGACTCAAATAGGTTTTGGCCCAAAACTTCTAAGAGGAGATCAATAGGCTGGACAAAAGTTGGCCCATGAAAATAAGACAGCAATTGGGTAGCAAATTATTATGAGGATTTTTCTCTTTTTCTCAATATATTAAGGAAACAAATATTGACAAATTAAAGATAGGAAAATGAAGTAGTAAGGCTGTAAGAAGAAATAAGATGAAAAATAAGAAGCAAAGGACAAAAGATAACACCAAAAATAAGTTAGAGAAGAGGAGAATGGATGCAATTCACATGCTATAGATGTGTCTTCTACTTTGCATTTCTGTGGCGAAGTAGGTATTGAAAACAGAGGGTGCCTCAACGCAGCGTCATTTTGATTGATTTGGGACGCCAGATTGAAATCTGAAATCAGCAACTTCTAATTAACAACGCTACTTTTCTCATCGTAGACTGTCTCTTTTCCAATAATATCTAAGTAATTAATCATCGTGTTTTTCAACCACTAAGCTACCATTAATGATCCATTAATACGATTCAGGAAAAAATAAGGTTGTTAAAGTAAATCGCAAGGTTAAGGGAAGTGAAAATGCTAGAGAATATTTCTGTTGAAGTGAAGTAAGAATAGAAATAGAATAATTTAAACTGTGCTTCATAGAAAAATCTATATTTAACTGTATCGATAGATAAATTAGCCGGTAAAGGTGTGAGGACATGCGATCTTGTAAAATAATATACAAATACATCAACAACATAGCATATTTTACGTGGACGTGCGGAATGTGAGGGCGAGGATGTTTATAACAAGCAAAATTATTAGAAAGCTGTCCAAATGTGCAACCTATAATGGACTTAGATGGTATTTGAAAGAATATGGAGTGTGGGTTGAATAGATGATGACCGTTTTGGGATGAAGAGGATGTTTTCAATTTTTGAGAGGTTCTGTATAACACTTCTTTTGCTTAACAGTTTTTTCAAGATACCCTTGGAAAGAAATGCGTGATGGATGTTGGTTTGCAGATCTGGAATGGTTAGTGCAAAAGGTTTGTAATAGGTAATGAGAGAGAGAGTTTCCGAGAAAGTAGAGTGGCACCTTAGTTAGGTGAATTATGAAGTAATTAAAGGAGGAAGGTAAAGAACCATTAATTTGAGCTCTAAAGATCGGAGATGACTAGTTGATGCGACAAGATGCCTGTCCTGGTTACCATCCATAATGCAACCCTTTGTAAAAAGCTTGACCGAGCCGCGATTAAACTAAATGTATGAGATGAGGATGTTTTAAGGCTTCTCACAGTATCATTATTTTATTCTATAATCTTGACAATAATTACGCTCATTCCATAAGCTGGGTGCTGATGAACAAAAAAGATGATGATAAAATGTGTGAGAGGTATATATTCCGATAAACAAAACACAACCATACTATAGGCTCTAATACTATACTGTATTGTGATAAACTCATATCTAAGTACTCTCCACTAAAACGGTGGTAATAAGTAAGGAATTACAAAAAAAGAAGAAACATAAGAATTAAGATGCAAAATTTTAAGTAAATTAAATTTAGCGAAATATTATCGCTGTGAACTTGTAAAAAAAAGTGTAGAGGGATTTTCAAACCATGTTAAAAACGATTCACCTCTTAAATATTATTAACATTTTAGTTTATGATTTTTCACAGGCTAAATACAATACAAAATCTCGCTATTCTTTCAATTCAGTTGTGAATTGAATAAAACTGGCCGTCGGGTTATAATATTTTGGGCGTCTTACGAATGAGTATTTCTTTCAACCTATCTTACTAAAAGCGGTAATATGAGTGGAATAAAGAATAAGGATCATAAAGATTATCAACTTATTTTTAAATTTAAAGAATCTGGCTGAAACAGCAAGAAGGGTACGTAAGCCAGTGAAATACTTGAAAAGGGTCTTTTAATAAAGTCGCTCGAATTTTAAATGTAAATAAAAAAGGTGTGTGTGATATATGCACTCAATTTATTTTAAAGAAAGTACATTTTATGGTATTAAGTGTGGAATATGACGTAGTTCAAATGTCTGCCGCGGCTTCGCTTGGTGAAACGTATTCGGAAGGCCCAATTTTCCATGACTTTGTCGCATTAATCTGGCTGAATTTGCTCTATGGTGTTCGTTATGTTGACTTTGAGGACATCAAATGTTTGAAAATTATTCGCTTAAACCTGAGATTTAAGGTAGTTCCAAAGAAAGTAGTCTAATGGCGTTAAATCGCATGATCTCGGTGGCCAGGTGCCTTCGCCGCCGCGCGAGATGACCCTGCCCTGAAATCGCTGGTGCAAAATATCTATCGTGGCGTGCGCAGTGTGGCACGTAGCGTCATCCTGTTGGAATCACATGCCGTCAGTATCCATATCAGGCATATAATCCAGTTAAGGCCACAAGAAGTTGCTTATCATCGATCTGTAGGTCTCGCCGTTGACGTTTATGGCAATCCCATCTTCGTTCTCGAAAAAATACGGACCGATGATTCCGTTAGACGAAAATCCGCACAAAACAGTTACTTTGTTTGGATACAATTGGTGCTGGTGTATCTCATGTGGATTGTTTCCGTGCCAAAATCCGAACATTTTGCTTGTTCACAAATCCCATTCATCCAAAAATGGGCCTCTTTGCTGTGTCGAGGATAGAAATCACGTAATGCGCGGACGTTTGCCGAACGGAGCACTGATTTTGATAATAACATTTGATGATTTGCACACGATGTTCAACGCTATAACTTCCCTCGTGACTTGCCAAGTACTACTGAACAGTTCACAGTCAAGTTGCCAGATGTCGCTTTAACAACATGGCTACTATCACCTGACAAAGCTCGAGCGTCCTTGTTGAAAGACCCTTTATATTCACTTTTTTTCTTGAGGAAAAACTTCACATTGGCTTGAAGCGAAGTGGTCTGGAGGAGAATTAATTCCGGTTTCATAGATCCTGAAGTGTTTTTAAAATGTTACAATTGAAATAACCTTTTAATTTTTTAAAACAAAAAACTATGAAATAGAAGCTGAACCAAGATTAACAGCAGACATTTTCCCAACATTTACGTTATGAAATTTTTACCAATAAAGGGGTAGTTAAAACCTCAATTACAATTGTAGAGAAATTATGCTATAAAGGATGTGGTTATTCGCTGAATGAGTTCCTGATGTGTGTCGACTTTGTATCGAATTGTAGTTTGGATCCCACACTTATCTCTCGGTCTTCGCTTTAATAGACATCAGACAATGAGAAAACCCCAGGTATAAAGAAACACTAACCGAAATGTGTGTACTGATACCTCCAAATATGAATTCTAGACCTTTCTAGAGGGCCATTTTTAAAAGTTAATAATTAGGTAAGCAATTTTGACGACAGGTACAATGGTGAAATTCATTATCACTTAATTCCTGTAATCTTTATCTATGTTAATGGGATGAAACTATAAAGCAGCTATATTGTTAACTAATAGTTGCATTTGATAGGTTGTGTAAATATCAGGGGTATCGAAACTGTAAATGAGTGTCAAGTGTAGCATGTATGGACGTTAATTCTTCTAACATTAACGTGCTGTAGATTATCCAGGCCTTTGTCTGAATAAAACAGTCACCATAAAACGAAAAGTTCAAAATAATTATTTTTTACTTAAAAGGAAAAAGAAACTCGACGGATGTATTTGTGCTAAAAGAATTTTAAGAATTCTGTAGGCAAAGTGTCCAATTTGAGAAAGTGAAGTGTGTGGGAGTTACATAGCACGAATAAACGAGTTCTTGGTGGGCTAGGAAAGCAAAAATATCAGGAATTATCTCCAGTTCTACAAAGAAAGTGAGTAGTAACCCTTGCATAGTATTTTAATGAATGAACGGTGTCAATGACCTGAGGTTCTGCTTCACATTTAGTCCCAAAGAATGGTAGCGGGAAATTAACTTCCTTTCAAGTAATTCACAGTACGTTAACAATAATCTATTCGCATGAATATCAGAGATAAGAGTATGTTCGACAAATATTTAAATATTAACTCATATGTGAATATCTCTAACACTTCAAAAGGTAAACAAACACATTCTGCTCCTAGGCAATGCAAGGCGATCTTCTGTGTCACTCAAGTTGCCAAATGTATAAATAGTCTCTACTCGCCCGTGACTTGCACGCGTGTAAAAGACTATGTATGGCCTTACGAATCATTAAGGAAATTAATTCTTATTTGCTTTGTTCACCTTGTTCCTTTAAGTAGGTGGAAATATCCATAGAAATTTTGAGTAATAACAAAAATAAAGATATATAGTGAAGGCTTAAGCATGTTATTATATATTTTACATTGCACATAATTTAACTAGAGGGAGTATTGCCAAAAGCTTTTTTCATTTATTACATTTACATGACCAATTTCGAGTTATCAAATTATTCCTATACTTGTGATTTATTAATACAATGTTTTCATTAAGGGAAAACTTTTAAATACATATAACTATCAGTATGTACACGACGCCAATACCACTAATTAGAACCTCTATTGAAGGTTAGCAATACATTTACCTATTTGATTAAGGAGTACCCAACTCATAGATGATATTGAATTTATAAGATACCCATCAGTAAAAACAAAAGATTTCCTTAAATGAATTAGAAATAATTTGAGAATGGTCTCTGAAGCATCCTAGAATTCCAAGAATTCTGGACTTGCGACCCGCGACCCTCGGAAAACATTAAAGTAAATACCAAACGTTTGACTTTATCATACTGACCCGAATAGAAATTAATATAGCAACCAGCGTTGGTAGGCTTCCGATAGACGGAAAATTTAAATCCAGATGGAGTCCTTTGAATTAGTAGATCTAAGAACTGGAAGACACCGTAGTATCCGTCTATCGGAAGCTTACCAACGCAGGATCCTACGTTCAGTTTTACTCAGGTTATAATGATAAAGTCAAACGTTCTGAATTTACTTCAATGTTTCTCCGAAGGTTGCGGGTCGCTAACCCGGAATTCTCGGATATTAAAATTTCAAAGATCTTTAAAATAGGTAACAACCTCTGCTACCTTCAAACTTTCTTGCCAGCTGCTTAGTTTCGCCAAAAAAAGAATTATAATCCCTCTCGCATTTAATTTTAAGAACTCCCTTGTTTTACCGTTTCCTGGGGCCTTTTCATTTCTTCCCCACCCCCGAAACGTTTAAACATTTTAGTCATATATAAGTATAAGTCTAATATGTACAGGGGGAGCTTGCGCTTCGCTAATAAGATTAAAGTTAAATAAATTGTAAAAAGCAGCCATGGTTAAATTTTTATACATTTTCTGAACTTCGCCAATTATAATAATTATAAAAAGGAAGTCTAAACTAAATTTCCCCTCTTTCAAAATATCACGTTGCTAAAATAGAGTTATATTTATTTCTGAAATTCACCATTTTGTTTCCTGATATTATAAAAGGATTATTAGAAATAACTTTGATAAAAAAAATAACTCATAAACAAACTAAGATAAAATTATTATTCAAATACTCAAAAATATCCCCTTCTTTAATTATAGAGTTAGTGATGATGATATAGGGAAGGTTTATTCTGTCGATTGTCCAGTTTGCCCTAAGCAATACTTTGGGCAAACGGGAAAATCATTAAATGCTTGTTTGAATCAACACAAATACAATATTAGAAGAGGTGTTCACTTATCTGAAAAAAGACATCCTATTAATTGGAATTCGGCTAAATTTATTTACAAATTATTTACTATGTTAAAATAAATATTATTGAATGCTCGTTCATTAATTCCTCACCTAATTTCAATATATCCCGCGGTCTCTTTATATTGGACCCTGTCATTAAAAAGCATATTTGAAACGAAATTTTCCATTTTAAATCTTAGCCCTTCGATTTCTTAAATTTGTTATAATTCTTCTGTTTATTAAACAATGCATTTATAACTTAATATGTATGTATTAATAGTTATTTGACTTATATTTCTACATTTCACACACACTCTCTCACACGTGGAAATTTTGGAAGAGATCTTATCTATATGACTTTACACTTTGGTCTCTGTATTTAATCTAACTTTTCTGATAATTTTTGTCTATTTTTCAGGACTACTCTCTTTTATGTCCTTTCTTTGTATGTGGGGGGGCGTCGCTTAGTTTTCTCTTATATATACCATTCATGTAAAGTTATTCTTTATGTATTCCTTGAGAATGAACTAAATAAATTTCGAAAGTACTTTGAATCTGCTTTTCATTTTTCCTGTGGAATTTTCTGCACACACACACACATATATATATATATATATATATATATATATATATATATATATATATATAGGGTTAGTTATTAGATTGTATCGGTTAGGAACAATCGCAGCTTCTAATTCTCTTACTTGGTGCGTAAGTTCTTTCGTGAGTCACCAGTTGCGTCAGCAAGAGCAGCAATGGCTTCACAATCGTTCGAAGTTTTAGTCAAGCAAGGACAAGCTCTCGGTCTCACAGGACAGGGACTAAAGGAATTCGTCTAAAGCGAACAGCGAGAGGAAAGAGCACGTGAAATGGAAGTTAGAAAAGAAGTGTTAGAAATGGAAGTAAGAAAAGAAGCGTTAGAATTTGAAGAAAGAGAAAGGTTTCGAAAACATGAAAGGGAATTAAGCAGAGACCAAGTTAAAGTCAGTACTGCTGGATCCCGTGATCATCAACCCCAGGCCCCCGCTATGAAACTTCCATAATATAAAGACGAAGAAGATTTGTGCTCATACTTAACACATTTTTAAAAGATCTTCGAGTTAAACGGATGGGCCATAGAATCCGAAGGAGTCAGCAGATTGCTCCCATTGCTTAGTCCGCGCTTAAGAGAAATTTTCATCTCGTTACCACATGAAGCTACAATAGACTATAGCACCTTAAAGGCCGAATTGCTATCCACATTTAACTTGAACCCTCAGTTCTACCGCGCTAAGTTTAGATCGGCTAAAATCCAGCCCGGTCAAACTTACCGACATTTTGGATATATCCTGAAGCAAAACCTCCAGTTCTGGTTAGAATCCTCCAAAGTCGAATTAGAGTATGAGGCCCTGATTGACTTAATGTTAAAAGACCAGCTATTGTCCACCCTCCCCCAGGAGATCCGAGCATTCGTGCAAGACCGCCGAGGGTCTACCTTTCAAGAATGCCTCCAGGAAGCTGATTTCCATGCGACAAATCATCGCCTATACCCACAGAATACCTGAAAGAATAGTCCCCCGCGTCGGAAGAATAAATTTAGTCAATGAAAGTCCCAACAAAGGTAACCCCCTCCATTGATAAGGACTACAGCCCGTTCAGGCCAAAGAATAAGCTTTTTGTAGCCCACGAAGACAGAAAACCCTCAGTATTCAATACCCCCTACAATAACCAGCAACAGAATAAGCAGGTTATATGCTACTCCTGCGGTTTCCCCGGCCATTATAAGTCCCAATGTGTACAGAATTCCAGCCTACGTCCCACCCAGAGCCAACAAGTTCACCAAGTAACTGCTACCCTTCCCCGGAACAGCCGGCCGTGCTTACGTCATCCCCCTCGTCTCCATCCCCACAGGAATTTCAAGTGAACTTCCTGTTCAACAAGAGTTCCCCCGGAGGACTAAATTTAGAAACCAACTCGATCAATGGCTGTAAAGTGTCCAACCTCGTGAGAGACACAGGGTGCACATGCATTGTCGTGTCAGACAAATTGCTCCCCCCTGACGACCCCCAACATAAGAAGTACGCAATTGTACACGACTTTTTGGGTCGAGAAAATAGATTCCCGGTAATCCGCTGCCATGTACGGTGTAAATATTTCACTGGTTGGGCCGACGTAGTGGCAGCCCCCATCAAAGTTTGCTCGGTACTCATTGGCCAGAGCGCACTACTCCTCCCCGAGTAAAGTGACTCAAGCTGTCGTCACTTGAGCGCAAGCTAGGTGCGAGGCCTCTCCCCCAACGCGCCTTTTCACCCCAGAGGCTCCTTTCGAGGTTCAAACGAGTAATGCACAATTTCTCAGAGCTCAGCAGAGCTGCCCTTTACTTCAATCCCTTTGGGAAAAGGGCAGAAAGAACGAAGAGGTGATCGTTCGAGGGAACCGTCCCATAAGGTACATCATTAATGACTCCCTTCTGTTTCGCACCTCGCGAGATGAGTCTGACCCACCTTTCAAGGTCATGTGTATTCCGCGCACACATGTAGACCAAATCCTGCGAGTAGCACATGAAAGTCCCATGGCCGGTCATTTCGGTCATAACAAGACTTCTCAGCGAGTATTTAAATATTGCAGAATTCTGCCACACGTGCGATTTGTGCCAGAAAACCACTGCAAAAGGTCGAATAGCCCCAGCTCCCCTGTAAAGAACCCCAGTCATTTCAGAGCCCTTCTCGAGAGTCGCCATCGACCTCATCAGACCAATTCACCCCCCTTCCGCCGAAGGTCATATGCATGTACTAACATTGATAGACTGCGCTACCCGATTCCCAGATGCTGTCGCTCTAAAAAGGATTAATAGTATCTCTTGCTCTGAAGCCCTTATCTCCATTTTTTCTAGAGTAGAATTGCCCAAAGAAATCTTGTCAGATAGAGGCCGCCAGTTTACCTCTGAGCTCATGGAAGACGTGAACACCCTGCTCTAAATCAAACCAATTTTTACCACGCCCTTCCATCCAAGCGCAAACGGCATGTGCGAAAAGTTCAATGCGACCTTGAAAAGCGTCCTCAAGAAGCTTTGCATGGAACAACCCCAAGAATGGCACCGATATTTGCCAGTTGCGTTATTTGCATGCCGCGAAATTCCCCATAGGACCATCGGATTTATGGACAAATTCCCGTATGTGTCCACAATTAAGGAACGCTTATTCCTTCGTCCTCGAACTAAGGGAAAGATTAAAAAGGTGTTCCGACATAGCAGTCAGAAATTCCGAAATTAATATGGAAAAGTATCGGACATACTTTGATCTAAAGGCCAAACACAGAAAACTGAAGCCCGGAGATGAAGTTCTGCTCTTACTTCCCACGGACTCCCATAAACCTCTCTCTCAATGTAAAGGCCCCCCCTACCCCGTTCAGAAAACCCACGGATCGGTCGATTACGTAATACAGACACCCGCAGGTGATAAGTTATATCACATAAACATGCTAAAAAAGTATCATAGAGTGGCCTGTATAAACAATATAGTCGCCTTCGACGAAAAAAGGGTAATTGACGCATCCACCCAAACAGCCCCCTAAATATTGTTAATTCGATTTGCGTAGAGACAAGCGAAGATTGTCCCCTCCCCGTCCTCCCGTCCAAGCTGCAACCCATAAAAGAACCTTTCCCCGAGTTGGATGTAAACTTAGACCTCAACCCTGCCTAAAGGAACCAAATGATGGCACTTTTGGAAGAATTTAGTGACGTCATTTCCGAGTCACCAGGATGCTCGACTCAGTTCGAACATGATATCGCCCTCACTACGCTCGAACATGCGCGATCTAAGCCCTATCCCGTACCGGTGCACCTAAGAGACGCTTTCAATGAGGAAGTCGACAATCTTTTGAAATTAGGGATTATCGAGTCATCTACGTCCGAATACTGTTCCCCAATAGTCATGGTCCGCAAGCCAGACCAGTCCTTCAGGATGTGCGTAAATTTTTGGAAGCTAAACACCGTCACCATGTTTGACGCCGAGCCTCTTCCCCTAATTGACCAAAATTTACGTCTCTTCGAAGGATCCGCCTACATCACTGAGATAGACCTATGTAAGGCCTATTATCAGATCCCCCTAAAGGCATCAGCGAGGAAATTAACAGCCTTTCCAATAGACAAAGGTTTAATGGAATTCACTCGTCTTCCTTTTGGCCTAGTCACTGCCTGCAGTAGCTACAGCCGCATAATGCACCGTGTAGTAGACGGTTTAAAAAACGTTTCTTTTTATTTTGATCTGGCTACACGTTCATGGAACGAACATATCTTGTCCCTCCGCCCGATTTAGAACGCTTAAAGCATCATGGCTTAACGATTATTAAACCCTCAAAATGCCTTTTTTCTTATAAATCCATAGAATACCTTGGATTTAAAATAGGCGAAAATTATCTGGCCCCACAGAAAGAGAAGGTAAAGGCTATTGTAAATATGCCCCTACCGCGCACCAAGAAGCAATTACGGTCTTTCCTGGGTGCCGCTTCGTTTTACCGCCGCTTCGTACCCCAATTCGCTTCTGTAGCAGCTCTCCTAAACGATCTTCTAAAAAAGAAACTCCCGGACCCCCTCCAGTAGAACCCCAACGCCGAAGCGCACTTTGAAGAGCTCAAAGAGAAGCTAGTCTCCGCCCCGATCTTAAAATTGCCGAACCCTCAAAAAAATTTGGCGTAAAGACAGATGCCTCCCAACTGGCTATTGGCTGCGTATTACTCCAATACGACGAGGACCAAGTACCCGCTCCTATAAGCTATGCGAGTCGCCGACTGACGCCTCGCGAAAGGGCGTACGCTACGGTAGAACTGGAAGCTCTAGCGATTGTTTTGGGGATAACAAAATTTAGAATGTATCTGGTAGATCGTCCCTTCCTCATAGAGACTGATCATATAACGTTAGCCTACTTAAAAACTTGTAAAAACCGAGACGGCAGGCTAATGCGTTGGTCATTATTGCTAGCTGAGTACCGTTATGAAATCAGGTATCTAAAATGGTCTGACAATGTACTTGCAGATAGCCTTTCGAGAAACCCAATTTCAGAAGCGATTAATAGTCAATTAATTTTTTTTGGTGTGTATCTCTTTGTATAAATAATTATTTCTTGCCTGTACTCTGTATGTGTTTTGTTTTGTTTTGTATATGTAAATTAGAGAAACTGACGTAGCAGTAGTATTTTGTAGCCATTAGATACTAAGGTAAATTCCTAACGGTTCTGATAAAATTAGCGACTCAATTGTTCGAGTCGAGGAAAATAATTACAAATTCCCCCGGTAAAGTTAACTTTCACATTATTCCTTATTTCATGGCGGAATAATGTTCTTTGAAATAGGTAGGCGTGTGAGGATCTGGAACGTACATACTCACATGTCGCCAGACAATCGTGTGAACAAAAGAAATTTGTCGTTTGAGTTGACCTTTGTCTCCTTTCTCTCTCCCCACCCTCCCCCGACACTCTACCGCCCTCCTCCGCCCTTCCCTTGACCTAAGTCGTTATCCGTGCCAAACTTCCACAACAGGCGACAGGAAGTCTGACGAAAGAAGGCCTATCTCACAGAGAAACCTAAATTTTATTTGCCTTTTTTATGATACCATGGAAATTGTCCAGAAAGCGCTGCGATAAGTGAATTGTCTTATATGGAATCTCTCTCTCGATTTTACTCAGTCCGCGGTATAAATGACAACGCCGTTCATCCCTCGGGAGAAGTGTTCCAAACCTACTCGCGTAACCCTCACGTTGAACGAGAGTCGTTGCCGTAACGTATCAACTGCCAACGCGCCGCTGAGTTAACTTGGTCGCTGTCTCAAAGTGGTCCTGAGGCAAATCTCGCCCCGCAGAGTCTGTGACTAGAAGAATACGCTCTGTTTCTCAACATAACTTGAGAAAGAAAAAGGAACATCCAAATAGTTACTGGAAGTAACTATTTGTTAGTGTCACATCCAGTTAGGAGTGAACTAACCAGAACTGCAGTCAGCAGCCACGAACTCGTCGTCTTATTCCCCCTCTCCCCGAGAACTCGTGTTAACGCCACCCGAACCACCCCGTCTTGACCTAAGTAGTCGTCTCTCCAATCCATCACAATTAATGGTAATCTGTAAACCCAGTGTCCCTCTATTCTTAAATTACCTATTTAATTAACAGTGATTGATACTCCCATTGAGTCATTGTAAATCTAGACGCTTAACGTCAGTGTTATCATCCACTCCTTTTTTAAAGAGATTAAAGTGAGTCATTCCCTGATATTATTATTTATAATTGCTGTCAACCCGGACTAATCCGTGTTTAATATTTAATCCTTATTTACCTAAATGCCAGTTTAACTATTGCTACTAATTATTATTTTGGTTTAAAGTAAAGTTTATTTTTGTACGTGTGTTTATTTGTGGCTCCTCCTTTTTGACGTACCCTTGGCAAGACTTTAATTAAGAATCCCTTCGGCTAATTTATTTAACCTGTATTATGCACTCTTAGAATTTAACAATCACAAACCTCCCCCCAGTAACAAGTGGGACATTTATAGTGAGAATCCTGGCAGTGGCACAACCCGCCTCTAACCAGCTTTTGCACGTTCAGTAGGAATTAAAGCCTATATATATATAATGATCGTAGATTGAGTCATAGGGTCTCAATACCATCGACTTAAACAAAAGCAGTGTGTCCAGATCAAGGACTAGAATAATTATTGGACCAGACTATGAACAATTTTACGATAATATATATATAATACTATTTTATAGCTAGAAATCAAACAAATCTTTGAAGTTATTTACATTTTATGAAGGCGGGGGAGACGGACCGTATAAAAGACCTTCTTGCCGAAATATGGGTTGGATTCAGTTTACCTTTGGCAGAGAAAAAAGATCTGATGTGACTTAATCTTTCTCTTCTTCTCGCGGACCTCCGACGCCATTTATGTTTGCTAGGTAACTTTTTTGATATTTTACGTTTCTGATGTAATTTTTACGAGTTACATTATAGTCTACAGTGCTTGAAATACTGCCTTATTCTACTGGTTGTGGTTTTCACAGTTAATATCATCATTGTGAATGTAAATGAATGCAATTTCATTCGTGTCCACCTGACCTTATTTATTTGTTAATTTACTAAGCATGAGATATATAGTTTTAACGAGTTTTCACTCTCTCAATCCTTCTACTAACATTTCATTACCATGATTGTGAAAATCGCTTGCTTTTGATTTATAATAGTTCTTTAATTAAGGTTGTATTTACCTTCTCTTCATTTTCGTTAGTTTACATATTCTATAAACTCCTAAAAGGATAGTAATCTAAGGTGGCTAAGTCTGGTGAATACCTTGGATGACTCATTACTTATCATTCGTAATTTTATGCTTTTGTATGGTATCTCGTGTGTGATAAGGCCGGATATTTTACTGATTAATGCTGGCCTTATCTCTCAAAGTGTTGTATGCAAGCAGACCAAATAAGCACAATAAACCTCGTTGGTAATAGTCTGATTTGGTTTAAGAAGTTTAAAATGTATTAGGCCATTTATATCCCAGTAAACACACGTGATAATCTTCTGCTGTAGGTGAGGCCCCTCTTTCTGCTGGAGTAATATTTTCATTTAAGACTAATCTTTTTCCTGAACTCTTAATATTATTGTACATAACACACTTTTCGTCGTCTATAATAATCCTACTAAAAATAATTCATTTTTTATTCGAGAAAGAAGAGATTGACAAATGTTGATTCTTTGTCGCAAATTTCATTCTGTCAAGTTGTAAGGAATTCATTGCCTCAAATGGAAAACAGTACCAAACATTAAATGACGATGAGCATTTAAATGAAGTGAATTTATCTTTTAAACCAAAATATTTAACAGATACAATCGTCTTTTATTACACTGTTATTTTTCAAATATCCTGACACCTGATATAACTGCACGGAATTTGAAAGAAAATGTAGACATTCTTTTTTTGGGGAGGGGGATCAGCAAACAGTTTTAAAATTAAGCCAATTGAGTCCACTCATTCACTAGTAGCTTTTTGAGAAATGCATCCCTTCCTTCCACACTATCGTAGGTTAAGTTCCTAATTAAAACATCAACCAATACGTGATACAATTCGACAACTTTCGTGATTGCGTTTTTAGCCGCTAAATAAAGCGTCGTTAGTACATCGGGGTCAATTTACAGGAGATTTGGTGCATTTTTGTCTACCCTTGAGTTCATTAAGGAGCTCTAGGATTCTGGCACTATTTTTGATGGTTTTGTGGGAAAAAAGTCGAAGAAGATTAAAAATTCTCTTAGGGATTTATAGCATTTCGGATTTGGAAATTTTCTATCGCCTCAACTCTCCTAGAATTTTAAAAGATACCTGATGGATTTTAGAGTCTCCACATCTTGTTGGTATTTAGGAAGGTATTAGTTTTAATTCATAAGGTATCAAATGCTGAAAGAAGGTTATCAAGTTCTGAAAGATGTCTCACAAGATTAGATAAAAAAATTCCCTGAAGGTTATCGATAAAGGCATAAATGAAACGACTATCGCCAAGGACTGCATTTAGGAAGCGTACAACTTTCCGCGTTTGACTATGAGCCATAAGGGGCACGGAACGATGTCTACTCTACGCTCGATTATTAAACAGGTATTTGATAAAACACCTTTAGAAGATCAAGATTTGAAAAGATTTTTTCAGCTGGAATAAATACCATGAAATCATAAATGAAAAGGACAGAGTTAATATAAGCCTTCGAACTCTGTGTAACGCAAGAAAGTCACAAACATGCTGCAGGTGCTATATTTCTTTGAAACTATGTGCAAAGGTGTTTTCCACGGGTATCTAGATTTCTTAATAATACTTTTTCTTCCCTTTTCGCAGAGTCCTATTTGTCGAGTTTCAGTTTAGCAAGGGACGCGAAGAGTACCTGATTAGTCAGACAGACCAGTTGTTTAAATGTAGTGTTTAGTTTCGTATACCTGGCTACCCAGACACGTTGACATAAATTATCTCGGGGGAAGGATGGTTCAAGTTTGTGTAGCCTGTTCGAACAATGGAATGCGCAACAGAATGATTGACTATGGAATTTGGTGAGTCAAGTCGATAAACAGGTGGAGTTCTAGTGACACGCTTGACAAGAAAAGATGGAGTGGTTGTATAAAGGATCTAACGCACGGTATTTAAAAGCAGTTTCTTTCAGATGGAGAATGAGTGAGAAATGTGGCATAAAATAGGTCATAATATACGTACGAGTATATCTGCAACTAAGTATAGCCAGGTTTGACTATTGCCGAGATACTCGTATATGGCGAGAGAATAAATTTTTATGTTGTAAAACGAAATCGCCTGACCTCATACATTCTAAAGAGATGAAGCTAGGGCGGTGGGCGGGACGGAGTAAAAAAATGAGACTTATAGGCTCGGTTTTGAACGTAGGTGTTTTGAGTTACGGGATGGTTAAGTCAGTAAGGCGTTTATCCAATTTGATCTCAGCAATGTCACAGTCAGTGGTTCGATTCTCCTCCTCATTTCTCAGTTTAATTTCTTTCCAACGTCATCTCTTCTCTCGCGTATTATAAAACTATTCCATAAAAGAATGTAAATCCTTTTGACTGACCCTTCGAGGGTCTTTAAAACTTTTGTAGATCATCTTCTACTGACTCATAGAAAATATACATCACATCTGCGTCATTTATCAAACACTTAACTTTATTTAATAGAATTTTTCTATTAATCTTACATAACCATCAAAGAATTCCCTAGACGATTTAATATAGATTTTCATTTCTTTTGATAACTATACAAAACCCACCCTAGTGTTCAAATGTGCTGTAATATTTCCTACTCTCTGTCAAGAAGAATAGCTACCAAACTCTAAGAGCAGGGCACAGACATATGTTCTGTCTCGTTGTTAATCTTTTCTGATAGATTCCTTCTATTCTTAGACAAAAGAGAAGATAATGACCGACCTCAACAATATTTTAGGTAAGTAGACTTTTGGCATTGTTTAGACATTGAGGGTTAACTGCTAAAATAATTGAGAATTGCTTGTTAAATTAAGAAAAAATGTAATTACTGGAGACAGATATATGAATGAAAAATAGAAAGAAAGGAGAATTAAAAAATGATTAATCGGAAAAAAACAAAAGACAACCAAGTGTCCTCCGTCAGAAAGCTTTTAAAATGATATTCGTATAAATGATGGTGAAAACGGAGAGCAATGGTCAATATTAGAAGTTCTATAACTTTTCCTTGTAGTGCCCTATTAATTATCAGACTACCAAATCCACTTCGTACAGAGAAAACAAATAGTAAAATATATGAATATAAATACCTTTGTAGGAAATAAGTAAATACATGTTTTATTTTGATTTATGTTAGCACGAAAAAATTTGCAATGTTCTAAAAGACCGTTTCGTAATGCCATTCTTTATACCTAACATGAATACTTACCAGTTCGTTCTATACGATCTAGTGGTTTATTTCAGAAAGATAAAGCTACTGTTTCTAGACAAAGTTTCTTATGTTATTGAAAACAGGTTCAATCATATAATTGTAGATAATTTGAGGCGGAATCAACAGAGAAACAGGAAAAGTCTATCCAATAACCTGCGGCGTAATGTGATAAGATGATAAATGGTTATTGCATCGATGGTTTCCCATGGTTCAAATCACTTACAAGTGCTTTTGAATGGCTAAATGAGGCTTCTTCCACTAGATGGCGCTACTCAGCGCCAATTCAGATGGCAGATTTGAAATCCCCAGGGGGAATAACTATATGTCTCATGCTCATACGGGTCATTTCGTTGCTTTAAATGGGTACAATTGAACTTTACTCCTTTAAAAAAAAAGTGACTCTTTGACCTGGCGATTTGCCGCAGGTAAAAAACAGATGGAGTCAGAAGTTTAAATATGTCTAGAAATACCATTAAATTTAGTAGTTTGAATAAGTTTTCATCATAAAAATAATTACAAAATGGTTGAAACATAAGGCATGTGATACGAGGCGCAACTACTATCTGCGTTATTTACGCGCATTAATTATATAAGTTTCGGGTTTGGTGTGATTATATATTATATTTACATACAGTGTCAAACGCACACCCTTGGCAAAAAGTATAATGCACCATATGGCATCACTCATATAATATAATTAGATCTTTTTAGTTAATGAATTTAGTATTTTATATATATGTTTATATTTTGATTATTTTAACGCTTAGTTGGGCCTCATTTGCTTTAATTAGAGCCAGAATTCTTTGTGGCTTTAATTTCACAAAATTTTCACAAATCTTTCCACACTCAGCTTGTAATTTTTCATACATTTCTGTTGTATAATTTTCTAACACTCTCTACAAGTGTTCCATTGGAGTTAAGTTTGGGTTCTGTTCTGGCATTCCATAAGAGTAATCCCCATTTCGTTGAATAGTGGTTGGCATGGCGTTGGGTAATGTCCTGCTGAAATATAACTTTATTTCTTGTCGTTGAAGGATGCAATTTCTAAAATTTGTGACAACATAGTGGTATAAGTGTTGGTGTTCATTCTTCCCTAGCATAAAAAAACATCTCCCTTTTCCCCATACCATAATGGAACCAGTTCTATTCTTCAAAGTTAATACCACACAAGTAGAGTGAAATTCCTTTCCAATTCTTCTTCTCTCACAGACAGTTCAGAAGTGACGTAAATCTGCAAAATTATTACAAAAAAGTAAAAATTTACAATAGTTTTCTTGCAAAATATATTTAAATGAAATTACCTGAATTATTTTTAAAAAATAATAAAAGTCTTTTTTTACATACCCGATAATTACCTCAATCTGATCAAATATTTTTAGACCATTTTTCATTTGTCCAATCTCTGGACTACTGAAGACGTTTTTTATCTCGACCTCAGATATTCATGCTTTTTTACTTCCATTTATTTCTTGTTCTTTGAGTATCTTTCTAACTATTCTGGGTGATATTTTTTAACTTGAAGCCTTATTGAACTCCCTAGCCTGATCAGAAATGTTTTTTCCGCGATTCTGTAGTGATGCTAGATTTCTTTTCTAGATGTTAGAAGATGTTGTGCTACTTACTTCTAAGCTTTTTCTGACTTTAGTTATATTTATAGTGGTCTGAATAGCATATATTTAATATTTATTTTTATTATGCATTTCTACTTTTGATAACCCTTCGCTATGGAGAAATTGGATTGGTACTCTCTGTGCTTCTGTCATGTCACTTATTTAGAACAATTTTGCATACACAATAAGTATAAATTTAAGTTTAAACATAAAAAAAACATTGGTTAAATTCTGTTTCTAGATAACATGACACTTTAGTATAATGGTATTTAATTCAAACATAGTAACAAAATATTTAATTATATTAATAAAATACACCTTATTAGCATACATATTGAAGAATAATATGATTGTCGAAGTACGGTCAAGTGTAGATAAATATGCGTACACAGGGTTTAAGGTAGGCCAAGCAAGGCGACAACTGTTATTGTTTTAAGAGTGCGATTTGAATAGATAACTGCAGCTGCGTAAGCAAGGAATATACCAAACACAACGACAAAAATTAATTTTAATACACACTAAATAAAAGGCACAACAATAAATATGGATATATATGGGTACATGAATAAGACGGAATTAGGTTCCGAATACTAATTAGATAACCTTGGTTATTGAATGGTTATAATGGGAGATTTAGGGTAGTGAGTGATTTATTTCCTTTGAACCTCGAGAGTAAAGCGGGGCAAACTTGGGTGATTAAATTTATAAATATATGATGGGTGTTTTATATATGTTTGCATACTTATCAAACGTTTAATAAAATTAAACTAATCCCACTTATTCATTGCAAGGCATTTTGTAACGCTTTTTAATTCTTCCCTCTTTCTAAATTAACTTACACTATCGAGTTTGACAACAGGAAGAGTCCTTTGTCATACCATCGTTAGGCTACCATTTTACCACATCACCTCATAATGCATAAAATCAGGGGAAACAATGAAGATAGAAGACAGATTATTGAATTTTGTGACGCAAGGAACACGTATCTAGGACTATTCAATGCAATAATAACCTATGACATCAATTTAAACAAATATAAGTAGATAGTTGTACATTGCAACAGTTATACCGGCCAAAAACTGAAAGAAAGCCTAAATCATCAGCCAAAAATCCTCATAGAATTCTGAAGCAAGTTTTACTTTGCCTTCACAGCACTAAAGCAATAGTGAATCTGCTAAGATTTGGCTAAAGCTATAATTGATGCTTCAGAAATGACAGCGAAGAAATTCCTACACTAAGATTACTCGATAGTTAGAGGGCTAGAAAGAAGCAATATTTTGGTCAGAATTATACGTTACTACAAGACTCGTTTTATAGGAGCACTTTCACCGTGATAAGAGATTTTAGAAGAAAGTAATAGGCGGAAACAAACAAAAAAAGAAGAAATGTTTGGCGGAAAGCCAGACAAGTAATTCCGAAAAACATCGCACCCATCGTAAAACAGGGTGGGGGAACAGGCTCATAATTTTATGGAGTTGCTATAGCGTTTACGGTATTGGAATGCTTGATAAAATCAATAAAAAAATGAGGGAAAAAGATAATTTGGGGCATTTTGAAAGAAAACCTTCTACCATTAGCAAGAAAACTGAAATTTGGTAGAAAGTTTCAATTTTAACAGGACATCTAACTATTCAGAATTTACTGTTTTAAAATGTTTATCGCAAAACCAAAATAGAATCCTCTCTAAAATATCTAGGAATAAATTAAAAATGCGCTTTCACCAGAGAACCCAACGGATAAGGAGTTGTAGAGGTAATTTACTAGGGCTAGGTACTAAATTTACAATGAAGAGTAATGCAAGTAATAGAAAACTATCACAAATTATTGATGGCGGTAATTTCGCGCAAAGATCACGCCATCAAATATTGGTAATTTCCTTTGTAAATTTTGCGCTGTATTCAATTTTGTAATAGAGCTTAAATCAATTCTTTTTCTGGGATCGAAATTCTTTAGATTGAACTTTTGTATAATCGCAGAATGAATATATAGTCGTGGTCATAAGTTTAGAGCCTAAAACATATTTTTTTCACTTTTTTATTCGTTTTTTAATGTTTGTGTGATAGGAATAATTATTCTAATATTTAAATATTGTAAGTTTATTAAAAAGTAAGAATTTCAAAAATAATAATAAAAAAATGCATTCCTTCGCTGAAAAAAAGTAGCACTCTTGTCCTGTTCTTGTTAGAAGTGAGTTTTAGTCCCTTGTTTTTCGATCAGAAGGGTAAAATCTTCAAACTATGGGTTAAAGGAATGTGATTTTGTGAAATTATAATATATTTAATAATCTTTTTTTGAAAATAGATGCTTAAATCTTTTTCAATCCTAGAAATGGTTTTTCTTACCCAAAGAAAAGCGTGCTACCATTGTTGCTCTGCACTAAAGTGGGCTAAACTATAAGGAGATAGTTGCTAAGGGAATTGCATCAAGGCGCGTCATCTTTAGGATCGTTAATGACCTTACAAACCCTGGTTACACTCTTGTGAAGAAGTTTTATGGACACTCAACAGATTCAAATTAACGCTAATATACCCTCCATGTAAGCTTAATGACGTTGGGAAAACAACAAATATGAACGCTTCTATACTTTAGTGAGGTCTCTGCCTCAGTAAGGTGGAGAAGCTGCAAAGAAACCTCATCTTACCAGGAAAAACCTTACGAATAGGATTTACTTTTATCAACAAATTTTAAAAAATGGACTGCTGAAGACTAAGACAAAATGATATACTCTGATAGAGCTCACTTCCGCTTGTTTAGAGCTTCTGAAAGATCCCTCGTTGGGTGCTCGGGGAGAAGATAATTTACAGTAATCAAGTCGGGAGGTAACAAAGACATGGATGACCATTTCGGAACTGCTTCGGTCAAAGTGGGATCGGATACGACTGAGGTTATAGAGAAAAGAGTGATGATTTGCTGATATTAGCAACATGAGATTTGAAATAAAGTTAAGTGTCAAAGGAAATATCTAGGTTTCTAGCTTTGTCAGAGAACGAGATCAGGGAGCCACAGTTTAGTTTCTTTTCGACCTAGTTACTCTAGTTGCTAGCTAAAACCTTGATTTGTGATTCCACCAAGTTTTTCTCTCTTCCGAAACACCCTGCAAAATAGTCTTACATCTTGTCTTTTTGTGGGGTTTTAAAATTCAGACACTGTAGTTAAGAATACATTTTTTAAGAAATATCAATTACTCTATATCATAATAAAATATAATGATCCTAAACTAAATCACTGATTGAAAACACGTATTCACTCTTGCGATCCTGATGAAATACCAATTCTCTAATTTCTTTGTTATGATGTTTCTGTATTAATATTCTGTAAATCGGACATTTACCCATTCAGTTAAATTCCTTGGATCTATGAGATGCAATTTTATTTACGAATCGTATATCCGCTACTATGAAAAAAGCCTTTATCATATTCACTAATGAGATTCCAAAGATGAATTAATTTGTCTTTGATGATTAATTTTAAAATTTTCCAATTAAGGACGTCAGTCTGATTAGTTTATAATGACACGATTACATCAATTAGAAATCATGAATATTATCTTAAGATTCCTTTATTAAATCGATAAAAGAGTATTTTCCTGGAAAGACAATGCATTGGTTGATAATGGAATGTTATCTCGGTAAAAAATTAAATCAATCGAATTGTCTCCCAAGCTTTTCTGAATTAATTGATTTTCTAACTGACATAGGGATAATTGTAAACTTATTTTGCTCGTACTGCTGTAAATATCACCTATATTATTTTAATACTTAACCGTGGTATCTCACATTACATGAGAACTAAATGAGTTGTAATTAATTCTCAATGTAGCGTATATTGCTAATATAGTGAGCATGTTAAGTACCCAAATATTATACAGGAAACATAAAGTATCCTTGTTGAGGCAATTAGTTATAATTAGCAACTCAAATTTGTTAACCTTTCAATATTTACTAATTTGAGGACAATTCCCAACAATAGGTTTTCATCATTAAAAAGGCTTTAACGATACTAAAAACAGCTACGATGGGGTTTCAGTTTGGACATTTAAATGTGCGAATCTATTGAACAAACATTCTTTGAGGCTTCCTAAAAACAACATCGCAAGAAAGTAAAAGGAAGTTTTTTTCTTTGCAACTCTGTTATAACTGATTCATTTTTTCACCTCCCTTCTCCACTTTACTTTAATCCATTAACTATTTTGTATGGCAATTCCATCATTCTTTTTCCATTTCCGTAAGTAACCCTATTGAATTACACAAGCCCTACAATAATAAACGAAAAGTAACTTTAACTTATTTCTTCCATGAACGACAAGTGAATTTATTGCTTTCCATTGTTTTATCATTTTTACATATAGTTTCTCTTTTAAAATCAATGTAACATATAGTATGTGACGTCTACCCTCACTTAGATTATTTCGATTTAGTACTAACATTAAGATCGGTCGTTGAAATACCTTTATAATAATGATTTCAAATGGATCTAGAAAACACTAACTTAAGATACTCCATTTGAGGCTGTTTTAAAATCGGGTAACAAGGAATTCCATCTGTTAACACAATAACTACATTTACTTGCTCACAAATAGTTAAGGTTTTAAATTTATTATTCGAGCTTCAAATGGTGCTAGATGGCACTAAGATATTTATTTCACAGCATACTATAAATAAATTCATTAAACAGTTTGTTATTCTTATATAGTTCAATTCAAGGTCGACGCGTTAATTGATAAGTTGCATTATCTGTCAATAATTCAAAGCCAATTTAAACAAATGTAATATGTGTCTCATTATTTCACGGTTCGAATCTTAAAACCGCTAAGAAGTCGACAGCTGCAAATAATTTAAAGCAATAAAGTTCTTCAATAATTATTAATGTGATTCGGATGCAGTTTATCATTCTCTTGTAGCTCAATTGAGAGTCAACGCATTAATTGATACGTTTCATTATCTGTTAATAATTCAATGCCAAATTTAACGGCTGCGATCTGTGTCTCATTATTTTACCATCCGAATCTTAAAAACGCTAAAAAATCGACAGCTACAAATAATTTAAAGCAATTCTTCAATAACACTGGTCTGCATGATTTTTTTTTATTGACTGTATGACATTTTTTCAAAATATATATGAAAAATGGTGATTTACTTTGTTTTCTATGCATCTCTATCACATCACGTTGTCGAGTTATACGGAGACGTTATTTTTCTCTTTTTGAATAGCAAAAGTAAATATTTATATATATTATAATATATATATATATATATATATATATATATATTTTTTTTTATATAATATATATAATATATATGCTTACATTAGATAATATTTATATATATATATATACACGAGGGGCAGTCAATAAGTTTTGCGAATCGGTAGGGCAAGACAGAGGAAGGGTGATGGTTGTTTGTTGGGGTGTTAGGAGAAGTTATGACAAGTCAGGACCTGCAACCACACGCTCCTGCCTAATCTATTTAAGAAGCAGTAGCTGATCACAGATCGTCAGTCACAAATGTTTCAACAATGGAGAAGGTTGAGCACCGCGCATTCATAAAATTTTTGACCCAGGAAGGCAAGAATGCAAAAGAGATCCATGAACGCATGGTTGAAGTGTAAACCTACACCGCCCCTTCCTATGCAACCATTGCTCGCTGGAATAGCGAGTTCCGCCATGGTCGTGAGTCCCTTAAAGATGACCCCTGTCTAGGACGTCCCGCACGTCAGACGTGACCTACGAGGACAATGTGGCCGGTGTGGAGAGGAAGATCCTCCAAAATCGATGGGTAAGGTCGGAGAAATCGAACGAGAACTTGGAATATCACATGGAAGTGTTATCAACATCATCCACGACAATTTGGCCATGGCAAAGGTCTCTGCCCGTTGGGTCCGTAGAAACCTCACGCCCTATGATCGACTTCAACGTCGTCAGAGTCCACAAGTCCAGAGTTAAACAAGTTGCCCTGCACGAGTGCGGATTCGGAGAGCTCAACCAACCCCCCTCCAGGCTAGATCTGGCCCCTAGCGACTACATTTTATTCCGCCACCTCAAGGCTGCACTGCGTGGACGCCAGTTTGGGGACGAGGAAGATGTCCAGCTCGCCGTCCAGTAGTGGATTGAACAGCAGTCAGGAGATTTCTGGTTGTCGGGAATTCGAAGCCTAAGGGACAAGTGTCGTAAGTGCATTGAAGTCGAGGGTAGTTATATTGAAAAATAATAAAACACTTTTCCTCATATCTCGTTTCCTTATATCCGAATTGCAAAACTTATTGACCGCCCTTCGTTTTATAGATATCGTTCTAATATTGCCAATATATTTTTTTTTATTTTTAGCTTGTGAATATGTCACGAGGCTGTATAAATTCAGCAGACATATTTTGCTATGTCTGAGGGCAATTCACCCTTTCAGATTCCCGGAGCAATATTACTCCTTGATTGAAGCGTTGTTATTTAGCTTATTTTAGCTGCAGATTAGGAGACCAAGACAAGCCATTTGTCTCACACAAAGCTTGAAAGAGTTGAATCAGTAAGCTTAAAATGTGGTCAGTTGGAAAACTTAAATGTATGCCCTTTGGAGTACCAATGGTTTCGCGAGAGCAGAAGAATCACCATTATGAACTACAGAACTACAGAATCTAGGACCAGCAAAGACCCTAAGGTCCGCTCGAGGCTAGTCCGCTACACTACATCCGAAACTACGATACACACTTATCTACGAGTGTATCTCTAACATGCTATATTTTTTTTTTATTATTATTTTTTATTTTTAAATATATAATCTACTGTACACACTTTTCTACATGTGTACAATGTCATGCATATTAACTACTTCAACCAAGGGAAGGTGATAGAAAGTTTTTCTTCTCAACTTCCGCAGCCCTCGACTGCTAGTGGTGAAAATCTAGTTTTAGGATAGTAAGACTTTTTATAAGATAGGCGGAAAAGAAAATGGATATCTAAACTACACATGCAAGAGAAATCGCTGGCATCATTTTTAGTCATCATTTTTACTCTCGTTGTTCCTCCGCTTCAAACTTTTTTTGCAAAGGCGTTTTTATTTACTGTGCTCAGACTACATTATATTTATACTATTTAAGTGCGCGTCGAGACGGTTTTTAAACATATTTACCGACCTACTATCCACTACGTGGGTGGGTGGCCTATTCCAAATTTGAGTAATTTTAAACGTAAAATAGTTTTGGGCTATACTAGTGTTAAATTGCTTGTTTACTAATTTTAATCCGTATTGCCGAGTGTTTCCCCTGTGATCCAACTCGAACAAATTCCTATAATCAACGTTTGAAAATCCTTTCAATATTTTAAATACTTCTATTAGCTGGCCACGTAATCTTCTGCCTTCGAGAGATGGCAAATCTACTGCCCTGAGTCTTTCCTCGTAGGGCCTGTTTCTCAACTCGGGAATTAATTTTGTAGCCCTACGCTGCACTCTTTCTAATTGCGCGATATCTTTGTTTAAGTATGGAGCCCAAAATTGAACCGCATATTCGAGCAGTGGACGCACATGTGATTTATACAATGGTAAAATTATCTCTTTGGATTTGAACGTGAAATTACGCGGGATATAACCCAGCACACGATTTGCTTTTTTACATGCATCCGCGCATTGTTTCGTAACTTTGAAGTCATCCGAGACTAAAACTCACAGGTCTTTTTCCAATTTAACTACGTCGAGGACCTGGCCTTTCATGGTATACTCTACCCTCAAATTATGGCAACCCAAATGCATCACCTTACATTTACTTAAATTAAACTGCATTTGCCACTTATCCGCCCATCTGACAATCAAGTTTAGGTCCTTTTGTAATTTTTCTACATCCGATCTTACATAGGCACGGTTGCCCAGCTTCGTGTCGTCAGCAAATTTAGAAATCGTACTAAATACGCCATTATCCAAATCGTTTATATATATTAGAAACAATAATGGGCCAATAACTGAGCCTTGTGGCACTCCACTACTGACGTTGACCCAATCAGAACATTCACCATTTATAACTACTCGCTGCGAACGATCCTTCAGCCAATTTCTAATCCAATTTAATATCTTACCCTTCACACCGATTGCTTTAACTTTCATTAATAATCTCTCGTGCGTAACGGTGTCAAACGCCTGTTTAAAGTCTAGATAGATTACATCTACAGCTTTGCTTTCGTCGTAAACGCAAATCATTTTATGAAAGAACTCCAGCAAATTTGTCAAGCACGATCTCGCCCGCCTAAACCCATGTTGGGAATCTTTAATTAGATTATTTAGCTCGAGGTGGCTCACTATTCTATCTCTAATTACCGATTCTAAAAGCTTTCCAACTACCGAAGTTAGACTAATAGGACGAAAATTCGTTGCTTCGTATCTATTCCCATTCTTAAATATTGGTGTAACGTTTGCACGCTTGAAGTCTAAAGGGACTACACCATCTTCTAATGAGCGATTGAAAATTGAACGCAACGGCTTCGCAAGCTCATTCTTAAGTTCCTTTAAATGAGTGGGGTAAACGCCATCGGGCCCGGGTGATTTCGACTTTTTCATCAGGTTAATATATTTAAGAATTTCCACTTCATTAACTGTTATATCGGATATGCAAATATCACTATTATCTACTTCTTCAACTAACGATCCTAATTCGGACGAATCTTCAACAGTAAAGACGCTTGTGAAATGTTCATTTAAAATTTCAGACATTTTCGCCGGAAATTCCGTCAAACGACCATCTTTGTCTTTAATCGGCCCTATTGAACCTTTTAAGAGTTTCCTACTGTTTACATAGCCGTAAAACCGTTTCGGTTCCTTCTTTGAATCCTTCGCCAGTTTTATTTCATATTTCCGCCTTGCATCTCTAACCGCCCGTTTAACTTCTCTTCGAGAATCTATGTAATTTTGCCGACTTATAAATGACTCATTGTCCTTATGTATTTGAAATTTTCTATTTCGGTCCTTAATTAAGTTTAATATTAGTGGGCTAACCCACGGCGCTCTCATCGACTTGCCGCTCTTACGGCGCACATACTTTACTAAGTCGAAATTTACACTAAGGAGTGTACGCCGAAGCTCAGTGTACATTTCTCCTACTGACCTATTCCCGAAGCGCATTCCCCAGTCTACATCCTTAATCCTTTCGCGAAAAGTATCAAAATTACAGCTACCAAAACGTGGCATGAGCTGTGTACTAATTTTTACATCTACACACGTGTTTACTACGAATCTAATCGCATTATGGTCACTCGAGGCTAAATGCTCTCCTACACAAACATTTTCTACCAATGACTCGTCAGTCGCAATGATTGAATCGAGAATATTATTATCATGAGTTGGTTCCTCCACTTTTTGAACGAGAAAATTCTCCAGAATAAAGTTTAGTAGTCTCTCCGCAGCTTTATCTGACGTTAGATTACTATAATTAACGTTTGGATAGTTAAAATCGCCGCAGACTAATGTGGTCCCTTTTCTAACCCAAGATGAAAGCATATCAAAGAGTGCAGCATCTTTTCTTTCTATTTGCGATGGAGGACGATATATCAGGCTAAATTAATTTTATTATTTGCATTACAACATAATTGGATTAATAAGGCCTCACTTCTCATATCTGCCGTAGACGAGTCAATCGTTATAGCGTTTAAGTCATCTTTTATATACACTAATACGCCCCCTCCTCTACCAGTTTGTCTATTTGTATAATGAATTTTATAACCTGGTATATCAAATTCGCAAACACTGATGACTGCTACTTCTGAATGAATAAATTAGCTGGATTCAACAAGAAGACTAAAAATCGCATAATATACCCAAATATTCCTTTATCTGAGTGTTCCACACTCAGCTGATACACCTGTGCCTGTACCTGTATGGGCAATTTGATCAAAGTCCGATACTAGTGATACTAATCAGATAGAAGTAGACTAGAAACCACCACCAAATGACGATCCCAAACTCTTTAACCAACCTAAACTCAACGACCTGATCCAATACCTTAACCTTCCAGAAGAAAGTGCACAGAAGTTAAAAGGATTTTCTTCTCTACAATAGCAACAGAGCTGCATATGTGCCAATTGGCCATAACATTCAAATGTCTGAAACCTACGAAAATTTGAAAACACTAATAACTGCAATCAAGCATCATCAGCATAATTTTCTCATTTTTGGTGATTTAAAAGTTATTGCTCTCCTACTAGGTCTTCAAGGGGGATACACTAAGTATCCCTGTTTTTTGTGCTCTGGGATAGTAGGGCTGACAGACAGCACTATGAAAAAAAGGACTGGCCACCAAGAACCAGTTATTTTGCCTGGAAATAACAACGTGAGAGCTATGCTACTAGTTGACTCCTAGAAAATTCAACAACCACCACTCCACATCGAATTAGGGCTTATGAAAAATTCAGTGAAAGCCTTGAACAAGAATCGAGCTGCTTTCAAGTACTTACCTGGAGTCAAAGTTTCCTCGTATAAGTGAAGGCAATTCCCTCAGATTCGGGAATTGATTAAATACAATCATTTTGAGGGAGCATTAGCAGCTCTCGAGGTGAATGGCTGGTTTTCCTGCAAGCAGATTGTCCCATACTTCTTGTGAAACACCAGCTCCCCAGAATTTGAATAAATTATCCAAGATCTGATTTCAAGTTTCTAGCAACTTGGGTCTAAAATGAGTGTGAAGATGCACTTTTTGCACTCACATCCTGACTATTTTCTTAAAAATTATGGAAACTACAGTGAGGAACAAGGAGAGGGCTTACATCAGGATATTTGCTCCATGGAAACTCGATACCAGGGCAAATGGAATGTCAGCATGATGGCGGATTACTGCTGGTCATTGAAATCACAGCGGTATGTAGGCTAACCATGAGAGCATGTTTTTTTACATGCATTTGATTTGATGTTGATGCTTTTTATTCATTTCATGCTAACCGTGAATTATTTCATGTTGATTTGGTATATATATGTTCTTAAAACTAAAATAATGTGCTTTTCCATGATTACTTTTCAATTTAAGTAAGTAACAATATATTAAAAATGCACATTTATTGTTATCATTAATTTGCATTTTATTCAAAATCCTCACGTGATAGAAAAAAATGGTTTAGATATTTAAAATCAACAACCAAAGAATATGTAATATCACATCCATGAATAAAAAATATAAATTAAAAAATTCCAAAATGCAGACTAGTGTTGTTAATGTGATTCAAATGAAGTCCTTTTCTTCCTAAAATTCTATTCTTCTGGATTAAATGTAGAAGGCAAATAGTTTTCATGGCCTTCAACTATCGTAAAATAGGACATTGCCTTACAACATGTTTTTTTTAGTTTTATTTATAAAAAAAAAATACAAGAGGAAGATCTCTCGGGTCCGCAAAAACTGATTCTCGAGATACCCAAAGAAAAATGCAATTTGAATAAATGAACTGAAATGAAATGAATTCTTATATGATATAGAAACTAAAAAACTAGTAAATATATATCGTTTTAGTTCTACATCTAATGTCTAAACGTTCTAAAATAAATTGAACCAGGCAGTTCTACTTAAATCAATGCCTCCTGCGTTGAAAAACAACTTAATTTTGTTATTACGGGCGTCATGCCTCTTACCCCACCTTAAAATACCACTTCTCCCTCGAATCTTTGGGCAACAAAACACTCAATAAGCTGATAAATTGCAGACTACTCGAAAGCGTATTATAAAATTTAGCATAATAGTAAAAATACTTCGATTCAACAAAGGAAAAACAAAAACAACAATTTGTTCTGTAGTAAACTTATTATTTCGAATAGAGTTGTTAAGATAAATTGGCAAAAATTGGTTTAATAGGTTAACTACATATATAAAATATAAATGCAAATTCTTAAATAAAATAAATTAAGTATTAATATCAAATAAAGTCAACTTTCAAATTTATAATAAGGTAGATGTCATTTGCGGAAAAATCTCTAAAGTCAACAATATAATTGTAACCTAGGTCTATGTTTTATTTTGGTTTTAACCGTAAGAAATGGTTAAAAATAGAAAGAAAAAAAACAGGATTCAATCTCTCCTCTCCAAGCTCTTTTACAAAATTTAATCACGGCTTTCAAAGCTAATTAAGAAAATTATATGAATTTACTATCATGATCATGAATGATATCCGAAACAGAATACAACATAACAAAGCATCTTATAAATAATGCTGAAAACTAAAAGAAATCCCATAGAATAAGAACAAATTTTCATAAAAAAAGCCTTAATCTAATAAAGAAACTTAAAAAAGGTTAACCTATCATTTAAAAAATAACAAACTGAACCAGAAGAACAAACTAATAAAATCTAAACAGAGAATATGCATCATAAAATATAAAGAAATATTTAAAGGAGAGCATTAAAGAATTAAAACAAGGTCTGCTGACTAAAAAGTTGCGTGCACTCACTTATTCTGATTTATGACCACACCTAACATAATATAGCTAAGCGCATCATATTATAGCCTAGCCTAGTATATCCTAGACAAGTATAGCATACCATACCCTAGACTAGAATAACTTTGCATAGCTTAGACTATTATAACTTTGGTTAGCTACCCTATCGTAGCCTAACATACTATTACTTAGCCTAGCCTAGCATAGCGTTCCCTAGCATATTACAATTTAGCCTACCCTAGCATAGCATAGTATCACCCTATCTATGATAGCCTAGTATAATATAACCTAGCCTAGAATTAACTATCTTAGACAAGTATAGCCTATACTATCCTATTATACTCTAGTCAAGCATAGCTTAGTAATGTCTAGCCTAACGTACTATATGCTATCTTAGCATAACATTTTATAGCCTAAATTAGCATAGTATATCTTACGCTTGTACTTAATATCTTAGAATATCTTAGCATAGTATAGCCCAGCCTATAATAGCCTATGTCGTGGTATAACATTATATTATATCAATACCATATTTTATCTATGGGGAACGGACCAATAACTTAAAGGGGAACCGACAAAGGTTCGGCACGCCACAAGTTTCGACGGGCTGAATAGCGGGAAAGAGTGTAACGAGGTCAGGTAAAATTTGGGCAATGGCAAAGCTCAAGGTTATTTAAAGAGACCTGTAAAAAAAATATAATTTGATTCACATAAAAATGAGAGAATTGATGGGCAAAATTACATCAGAGAATTAATGGGTAAAATTGCATTGGTAAACGAGGAGGGGAATTGCAGAGATATGCATCAGACTATGAAATTAAAAATTAATGTATTACAGGAGGAGACTATTCAAATGGGGAGGATTAACTCAATTGGGTTACTGGAGGGAAGGAGGAGTTGGCTTACGGAGGATTCCGAGTGAAATGTCAGGGTAAGGCTTCACGGATGTCTTCTGCAGGCAATACATGTGAGGCGAGGGCTCTCGGAGCTTCTGAGCGGGAAGTTAACGGGATGAAGATTCTCCAAAAGGGGAGGAGGTAACGTCCAGTACAGGGGAGAGTATTTCGGCCACCCGAAAATGAGGGGCGAACGAGGAGGGATTCGACAGGAGTTGATGAGTGAAGTCAGAAAAATCGCTGGGTAGTGATCGTTAAATGGAATTACCTCACTGGCTGGGGCTAATTCCAACACACAAATAGTTCAGCCGTCACTTTGCTTTGTTGTTAGAACCTGACTTGGAACTAGGGGAATCTTCTTGGGTCCGGGCGAGACTTCTCAACTTTGTGTCTTCCTCATGGAAAACGAACACTATATATGTCCGAGGCTCTCCCCGTGGGGGTGAGTAGGAAATAGCTCTACTATCAAATTGCCTCGAATCTTCTTTCCGAGGCGACTCTAACCCGTGTAAAGGTGGTCCGTGGTGTGGACGCGGTTCGAGGCTACCGCTTGTGGAAGATAGGGAGGGGTTAGGCTTACCAATTTAAGCCTAACAAAACCTTCTCCAGCGCATGGAAATTCCGTGCTGGAAAAGAAATACCACGTGGAATTTCCCCACAGCCTAGTATAGTATAACCTATTCTATGCTTGCCTAGCATGTTATAACATATTATAGCCTAATCTAGTCTAGCAGAGTATCCGCGGAATAGTTATGATGTTATTGCCAAAACAAAGTAATTTCAGGGCTATCCTTTTGAAGACTTAGGCAATTCTATCATTAGTAAGAGAATGTATAACAATATAAGGGTTTCAACTTTCCTTAGATTTGGAAGAAAATTTATGGTTATTACCAAAACAAAATAATTTCCGGGCTAACCTTCGGAGGACTTTGGCAATTATAGAAATCGAAAGAGAATGTAAAACACCATAAGTTTTTGAAATTTTGTTTAGAATTGGCTGAATAGTTAGGATGTTATTACAAAAAAAGCAAAACGGGGAGAGACCGACCGACTGACCAATATAGTGAGATGTAGAGTCGCTCGCGTCTCAACTCGCACGCGACTAATAAGGATATTTAAAGGAGGCCACTCACGGTTAAATTAAGGAACAAGGAATAGAATTATCATAGTTGAAACCTAAGAGTTAAAAGAAAGGAACATTATAAACATTTGCATTCAAATAAAAATTCGCAGCAAACACCTCATTTTTCCTGCAAAATTCCATAAATATCTCTTCTTCTTAAATGAACAACTTACAACTTTCCATAGCCAGAAAATATTAAATGCCTTGAATAAGGCAAAAATCAAAATGACTAGCATAATACCTTAATAATTTTCCTAACTGGAAAGGAAAAGCGAATTATTACAATGTACAGATAAATCAGATTTTAATCATGTTTCTACAACGTCTTTATGTACATCATCACTAATAGAATGCAGAGCAAACTTGATAAGCATTAACTGAGAGAAATGTAGAAAGTTAGATTATTTGTCATCAGTCGGTTTATTAAAATCTTTCAATAGAGAAAAAAAAGAGGAGCGTCAATAACCTTATGAGGTTAAAATTGTTTACAAATTTTACTTTTGCATCATTGAAACTAGAAGGAATATTGGTAGGTATTTACGAAATTTTGAGGAGGATAATTACCTGTGAAACCTTGCATTGGTTATCCAAATGAGATCAGGCTATATATTTGATTATAAGAGGTAGAAATTTTATGGATGTGAAACAATCAATAGAGTTATGATTCATTCGCAAATTTTCCATGTAAGTGGTGTAGAAAAAAGGGAAAATTGAATTGGTCTGTTCATTTCATTTGTAAATTGGTAAAGTAAATTAAAGATGAATCCAATGTTAGAAAATCACTTCGTTTTAAGCTGAACTAACCCAGGACTAGGATTTAAATAGGGTTTCAAAGCCAAAAGTTAATTTGTGTATGAAGCTGAATGTAAATTTTTTATCGAATGAATTAAAGAGATCAATAATGTTTGCGAAAAATTCAAAACATAAACTAACGAAAAAACAGAGGAACTAAGGAGCACATGACATAAGCAACCGAGAAAGTAATGCCTAGCTATAATGCTGAGAAAGAACGTAGTTTCGGATTCAGTAAACTACACTTGACATCAGCATTAAAGAATCAGTTCAAAGAACCCAAAATATTTTATAGAAGTGATAGTATTCGTGGCAAAAGGATAAGGTTTGCTCGTCCAAAAGGGCTACAGGGTAAAAAGAATCCTGCTCTTTCTGGCACGAAAAGTTCTACCCAAACATTTACCCGATTATTTATAGTAGATTTATATAGTTAAATAGAAAGTTCATTGAATAATTATGGCATGAAAAAACTTAGACGAATGAACTATTAAACAATTGTCAAAAGTGGAGTGATTTTTACAAATAAATATTCTCGATAGCACCTTTGCTTGAAGTTTTTATAAAATAGTCCGTTTCAAAGTCATGAAAGTAAAGTATTTTAAAATGATCTTGATGTACATAGCTGCTATATGAGTTTATCCGACAATTCTTTCATTTATACACAGGAAGAAAATTGAAAGGGAAAACGACAACGTAAAAACAAATCTAATCATTTGCCCCCATTAAGGCTATGAACAGATGAATTGCTTCCCCCAACTAGAGACCTGGGGATAGCTGCATGTTCAAGGCAATTTCCCTCCTTACCGCAGGCTTCCTAAATGTGGTTCTAGCCCCCCCTTAAAATCAAAGAAGAAAGAGGAAGACGTATTATTTTTAAAGATTTCTTCCTTCAACGGAAAACGAGAATGCGCTAGGGCTACGGCATTCTCCGACGACCGCTCCGAAACACTCCGAAACAGTGGCAAAACACTCACCGAAGGCCTTTAAAAAGAAAAGGTATACTTAGGCACATGAATAGACGGATAAAAAATGGTAGACAGATCTAAGAAGGACATATAGACGTAAGCGGGAAGGGGGAAATCTATTGGGCGAAAATATATATTTTTTTAAATCTCATCTTCGGTAGAAATATACTTAAATTAATTTCCTTGATTTGCAATACATTTTTCCATCTTCTTGGTCATCTTTTTATGTTATCTAAAAAAAAAATACTTATAAAATTCAATAAATCAGCTAAATTCCCTACTAATAACAAGAATATCTGAATTTATTCCTTGAAAAATATTTTGTATAAAATCCTGTAAAAAAATTGTATGAAAAATACAAACAAACAAAATTGGAAAAAAATTAAAATAAAATCAAAATAAAAACAAAAATGCAAATTCAAAATAAAATATTAAACAAAGTTAAAGTTTGGAAAGTATGATGTAGTTTTAACATCACTTTTTTATCACAATCGAAATCAAACTTGTGAGGAATACAAATGCATAGGTGAAAAAACCCGTACGTTTACCAGCACCATTTAGTTTACAAAGTTTTGAGAAGTAAATGCCATCAGCATATATCAACACTTGAATTTGACTCGTTTTAAAAAAAGAGATAAAGGGCACATCCGTCTCAGGTTAGCTACATATACGAGGAAAAAAGTCTGCTGATCAAAGTGTCGCGTGCTCTCACTTATTCTGATTTAGGACGTAACACCTTCAAAACTTTCAATAATGCCTGGACTAACCTTGGGAGGCCTTGGCAATTCTATCCTTCGAAAGAGAATGTAAAACAACATAATATTTCAAATTTCGTTAGAATCGACCGAATAGTTATGATGTTATTGCCAAAATAACAGAATTCCCAGGATAACCTCCGAAAGAGAATGCAAAACGATATAAGGGTTTCAAATTTCGTTAGAATCGGCCGAATAGTTATGATGTTATTGCCAAAACAAAATAATTCCCTGGCTAATTAAGGGAGGACTTTGGCAATTATATCATTCGAAAGAAAATGTAATACAACATAAGGCTTTAAAATTTCGTTAGAATCGGCAAAATACCTACAATGTTATTACAAAACAAAAATAATGCAAAACGGAGACCGACCGACCCATATCGTGAGATGTAAAGTCACACGCGACTAATGAAAAGCATAAGGTAAACAGACAATTGCACTAAGTCACTGCAACAGGTGGGTTTTAGAGGTAATTAGGTATAGGGAAATATAAAAATTTGCAGTTTTATTTATTATTTTAGTAAAGTAATGAATAAGAAATAATTATGTAACATTCATGGAAGGCTAAATCTCTCCAATGAATTATGATTTCGTAATAAGAGCAATAAATAAACGAGTAGTTAGAAAGGTAAATTGAAGTGTACGCAATTGGTGTCCTGGAGGACGCTCTTTATTAACGTAATGGATACAGTCACTTGCTTGTCTTAGATGAAGAGCGTCTCCTAGGCGTTTCCGTTGGGGGAAACTCATTGCTATGGTAACCGCGAAGAAGTAGTTAATTTAACCTACATCGACATTGCTTCTTTCGGGAGTTTGCTGGGTTGTAACAAGGTCAACAAGAATAAGTCGCGTGCTCTCAATTATTCTTATGACCTTATGACCAAATGAACTTATGACTCTCAAAACTTCTAACAAGTGGGGCAATCCGACTCATAGTTAGTTTTCTTTTAATAATTCCTGGACTAACCTTAGGAGGACCTTGGCAATTATATCATTTGAAAGAGAATTTCAAATTTCACTATAATCGGGGTGAAATGTTACGATGTTATTGACAGAAAAAAAAAACAATTGAAAAGTAAAATGTTTACCATCCGACCAACTGACCTACTAACCGACATATAAACATGGATCCAAACGAATGTAAAATATTTAACCTCGATTTACTTCGCTGCTGATATCTGATTTTTTGCTTCAAATTAATAAAACTATCTTTGTCGCAATCGAGAATAAATTAACATTTCATCTATAAACTAAGAAAATTATTGTACGTTAAAATAGAGCCATTAGAAATGAGAATCAAATTTTAGCATATGATTAAGACTATACGAGGGGGAGTCAAAAAGTTCTCAGATAAATGGCATAAAATTTTTATTTGTAATAATACTGTAATCATTTTTCTACATAAGCTCCATTAACATCTATACACTTTCTTAATCTATGAATCCAACGGTAAAGACCATCTTTGTAGAATTCACGGGGTTGTCTCTGGCACCAAGTAATGACCTGCTTTTTTGCTTCATCTAATGATTGAAACCGGGTTCCATTTAGGTGTCCCTTTAAATTTGGTTAGGTTAGGTTAGGTTAGGTTAGGTTAGGTTAGGTTAGGTTAGGTTACCTAACCTAACCAAATTTAAAGGGACACCTAAAAGGAACCCGGTTTCAATCATTAGATGAAGCAAAAAAGCAGGTCATTACTTGGTGCCAGAGACAACCCCGTGAATTCTACAAAGATGGTCTTTACCGTTGGATTCATAGATTAAGAAAGTGTATAGATGTTAATGGAGCTTATGTAGAAAAATGATTACAGTATTATTACAAATAAAAATTTTATGCCATTTGTCTGAGAACTTTTTGACTCACCTACGTATGTAACTATATGTAGGGTTGTTTAAGCTTCATGATAGGAGCAGTGGAAGGAAATAAACAAAAGAACTCAGTTGGAAGGCAAAGGAAATGCTGACCTGTATCATAGAAGAATAAGTCGAGAAGGCTTTTTATGAAGAGGTAGGAATTACATATTAAAATAATTATTGTTTATTGTGAGAAAGGATATTGCAAAGTTCTAATCATTATAGTCTGTTTGTATCCAATTTATATGGACATTTACATCAAATTAAGAATTTTTTTCAAGAAAATTAAGAACTAATTTTCAAAGTTGGTAGGAAACAAGGACCCACATTCCTTTTGGGCATTCGAAACAGTTAGTCACGTGACGCTTTACACTCAATTTAGTTCAATGTCAATTTAGTATATTATTATTTGATGAGAGATGGAGTGCTTGAAATATATATATTTATAAATAAACTTCATAGGACATTTATCTATAAAATAAATTAATTTGGTAAAATATTTGACGTTATTTTGGTATATTAAAAGTTACATTCGAAATATAATGAAATGGTTTTGCTTCATAACAGGGCTGCCAAATTTCCACCATTATTTCCTTTTTTACGTTTAATTAATCATCGATATTAAAAAAAATATTTGCATTAAATATGGCTATTTAAAAAATATTCAATCCTTTAAATAATTTTCCAAATTAACTTGTGGAAAATATTATTATTTTGCAACACAGTACAGCATAGAAAAGCTTATCAAAGCTATCTAAAGCCTTATAATGATGTATAAAACATAAAGAATTATTTCATAGTTAACTCCCCTTTGCTTGAAACATTTTGAAAATTGTGACATCCCAAAGTTAGCCTTTCAAATGAGAGAAAAAATGATAGCATAATAGACATTTTTGAAAAAGCATTATGTCTTTGAACCAGACCGTCCTTAATATTTTTTCTTAAGTTAAATTTCACCAGAATATTAGACTAAATGGATCATTTTAACTCATTTATTCCCGAAACATCAGTTTAGCATAAAAAATCTTTTTATTATACTTAAATCTAACTGTGAAACCTGTAATCTAACCTAGATAACTTTGAGTAAGGTTATTTTTTAGCACTTTCAACAACATATGTCTTTCCATCTAAAATCACTTTAAAAATAGCTTTAATTAAAGATAAAAGAGAAAAGGATATGACAAAGAGCTGGGAGGAGATGAAACTATAATGGATTAAGCGGAGTGAGGAACTAGGTCATTTGCAATAGGAAGCTTTATCAATATGAGTGATTGGTTAAAGGCAAGTTTCAAATCTACTTTTCAAAAAAACAACTGAATTTACAGAATAATTTTTAATTTAGATAAATTTTTATATTAGATGGGCGGTTGGCTGATTTCGTTCCCACAAATGTTGAAAGTCAATGGTCTAGAGTTAACCTACATATTTTAAATCGTGGCGAGTAAATGAAAAACCAGCATAATAATCAGATGTACGACGCGGTAAGCGATTGTATGCGATCGCAACCGTATGTGAAAGTGGTAGAAATGCAGAGTTATGAATGCGCTTCCTCTAATAATAATAATAATAAGTTTACCGTTCAAACAATTAGTCAGTTTAATTTAAAAAAAAACTCACGTCAATAATTTTGGGATCCGCTCAAGAGACTATGCCTCTTACAGATTAGTCAAAGAGTTACAGTCCCACACTTATGGGCAAGAAGAGAAGATATAAAGATTGGCAGATGCAATATATCTATTTCTTACATTTTTTCAAATTCATCTCTCTCTCATTTCCTATTCTTTGATTGCATTCTATGTTACTGCTACAGATTTAAGCCCACTGTTTGCCTAGCAAATTCATAATGATAAAGATTATTTAATCCATTGGTTTGAGATAAAATTCAATTATCATGAAGCACAATACAAACAACAGATTTATTACACATTTATATATGTAACATTTACATATAAGATGTGTGCTCACGACCACTATAAATAGCCACCATTATATTGCATCTGCCAATCTTTATATCTTCTCTTCTTGCCCATAAGTATGGGACTGTAACTCTTTGACTAATCTGTAAGAGGCATAGGAGAAGGAATTTTAAAGGCCTAAAGGAACCGCATGTAGCGATCTGAAGGAATTGGAGCGAAAAGAACCGTAGGGTACCAGAAGTAACCGTACCGACCTAAAGGAACCTTACCTACTTCAAGGAAATGTAGCGAGCTAAAGAAAACTTACCTACCTCAAGGAAATGTAGCTACCTGATCGAACCTTATCTATCTGAAGGAAATGTAGCAACCTAAATGAACCTTAGATACCTGAAGGAAATGTAACGATTCTTAGATTTCGGTTGGCCTCGATGCCGTTACTGCATTCGACGGTTTTTACCGAATCTTGGAAGCTTGCTCTAGAGTAGGTTTGCAAGGGGCTACTCATTGCCATAATATTGTCACACCCTAACTACGTAAGTGCAAGATAACTACATTATATTTTTTAGCGTAAGTCCCCAATTAAGTAAAACTGTTCTGATTCATTGTTGATATCCTAATATTCTGAAAACAATCACCAAAATGAAGACACCACCAGTCTATTTTTTGAAATCAAACTGCTTTAATAATAGTGCTCGCTGAAATCAAAAAAGCCCTCTTTTCTTAAAGAAACCAATTACCCTTTATATTTATATAACCCCCAAAGAGAATAATGGGAAGGATTAGTTGCTGATTATAATTAATTAAACTGAAAATAGTTAATTAATCATCTACACCTACTTAAAAGTTAGGATTAATTACAACGTAGTGGCTGAGTGTTAGCTACCTAATTAAGGTTATATGAGCTTTTCTTATTCAATCAAAACTGAAATAAATTAACATTCGTTGTCTGCTCGTTTGGTTTTCAGGCGCAATTCAAATATTTTTAGCACATCGGTCTTATTCGTATACTCCGTTGCATACTTAGTTTATATAAAAAAACACTCTATTTATTATATTAAAGGCGCAAATAAACTGCACCTTTGTAATACACCTTTTTCGTATGGGGTCGGCTACTATCCCCATTTTTGCTTTTCCTTTCAAGTCCTTGAAGATTTGTAATCGTTTTATTCCATAATGGCTCCATGAATCCTTTTTTACCTTAGATGTGCAAAAATAAAACTTTAGATTTAATTGATTAAAAAAAAATCTATGTCTAAGCTTTCTAATTAAGTTTAGTTAATTAAATTTTAACGGAAGCGTTTTTCTACATATATGTGGAAGATCCTTTTATCTTGATGACTATCCTCACAGCAACATTATGTGGATGAGGGAGAGACGAATGCTATTGAAAATCATTATTTCCATAACAGTCTCCGCATAACCCTTTAAACTTGTTTAGGAATTTGGGGATTCTTGATTTAGGAAGATGAAAGCTTGAAATTGATTCAAATGAATAATTATAAAAATCTTTACTTTAATTGCCGAAGGGCGATTAGACCAAATTAAAAAAGCTTTACTCTTGATGGTGAAAGAGAAAAGCCATTTCGTTGAAGATAGATTTGGAAAAAGTATTTCAAATATCCAAGTAATTAAATTGTTTCTAAAATATAGATAAAAGGAAATAAAAGATTAAAAGGTAAAATATGACGACAATTAGGAGAATAAAAGCAATGTGTAACGGGGAAAGTTAAAAATTATGGTTTCTGTTCGATTTTACAATTCCTTAAATGAAGTTGAAAACTTTGAGCTTTCCTTCGCTTTTTGATTCCGTTGTAGCTCGCAAGGGCTCTTATTTGGTATTTTCACCTCTCAAAGACGCCATGTTATTTGCATATAGATTGTATGGAGTTATAATTTTAAATAAGTGTGCATTAAAAGCGTCAGGCACCAAAGTACTTTGGGAAAGGGTAAAACTTCGTCGCATCAGATTATCAGCTTAGCAGGATATGAAAGAACATAAACTGCCTCACTCAGACCAGGTTCAATAGATTCTCGTATAATGGTAAATCCTTTTGTTTGAAAATGGATTCACATTTCTTCTGTTTTTTGGCGTTCATAATAAAGTGATAGCAATCATATCTTCGAAATTAATTTTCACTAAAAAAACAACAGAAAAAAATATTTATTCATAAGACTTGGATCATAAATGCGGGCTTAACTGATTTTTTTTCGTTATTATTAATTATTTTTGTGGAAAAAACTGTGTTGTGGTGAGGCCCAATTTCATCAGCATATTTGTGTGGGTAAGACCTTCCTCGCAACTGGTTACCAAAAGTTTACATGCTTAGTCTTAATCGGTACTTCATAAAGATTGCGTCGCTTATCTCGTTCATCCTGCTTCTCAAACCATGTATACAAACAGCATACAAAGGTGGTTTATGAGCTGAATAAAAACAATGATCGATTTAACTATTTTAAATGTCTAATAAGCAAATTATTTTAACCGGGATGGGAAATATACAATTATTTGCCCTCGTGGCTAGTGATCATCTCTAACCAGTTTCCTTCTTAATTTCCTTTGTCTAATTTATTTTCTTGAAGAAAGAGGCAGGGCTTACATGAATAATTATGGCTCGCTCGCCACAGGATCCAGCCTCTTTAATCTCCTATTATTCGACAGTCTTTCGGCTCCATATTTTTTTATTATGAACGTTCCTGATTCTCGTATTTATTAATGTAACGAGTAGCTCTTCTTTTTGCTTAGACAAAGAAGATAAAAAAATGAGGGTAAAAAGGAGTTTCCTTCACTATATCGCATTTTTATTGAATTGCAGCCTTTTTCTCCAATAAAACTTGTCTCTCATTAGGAAACAAAAGAAATTACTGTTTAAATAATTATTTATTACAAATAACTTATTAATTTGTCAAAATAAATTGTTTCATAATTATCTTATTCCTACCCACTTTTGGGCGCATTTGTTCCACGTGAATGGGGAAAAGAAATAATATTAATATACTTTTCTATGGATCACTCCAAGGTTTAGATTAAAAAAAGAGCACCATTTATTGATCTGAAAACGAGAATGGGTGCGGGAGAAGCCGCTGTTACGAGATAAGTATTCGGATCTCGCCTGAGCGCAGAAAAAGACAGGCCGTGCCATAGTACAGGGGGCAAAATGGGCAGCTGCGCAGTTTGTCCTGTAGCGAAGGTAAGGTCCAGGGCAGTAGTGGTAAAAAAGAGTCATGAACAAAAAAGATACTAATGATAAAGGTATAAAGCGAGACATTTGGAAATTATATATCAGGACTCAGATAGCAGTGAGCTGTATCATGAAATTTAGAAAGAGAGGAAGAAAACAACCTGTGTAGCTCGTTCATCAATGATGCAGAATGAAAAATAGTTTTGCGCGAGAAGTACGGACGGAAGGAAAAAAACGAGCAGTGCACGATAATGGAATTTTATTTAGAATTTTAAACAAAATAGCAACGAACCTACATCATACACACAGTTTGTAAGTGGAGATCTGTAAAAAAGTGGTTGGGGGGCAATACAAGGGAGTTAGGTGCTGGGAAAGCCTACCGATTAGGAGAGAACCACAGTAGTCAATTCAAGAAGCAACAAAGGTATGTTCAACAAATTAGAAACTCTTGCGTTTGATGCAGGGTCACTTCTGCCGAAAAGTGCAACTAAAGCAGGAAGATGACCAGGCGAGATTGCTGAGAAAAGACGTGAACCAAAGTCCATTGGACTGCTGGGCATTCCTCCATTCCGCGCTACAATGACTTATAGTTCAAATCCTAATTAAAGCCGTTATCAGAAACTGTAACATAAAATAGAGAAATGGCGCCACAGTTCAGTGTTTGACGACCAACGCAGCCTAAAAGACTTGATCGTGTGTCGAGCAAGATAAATAATTCCCTATCATACTAACGACAGAATGGTTTATTTTCGTCCTTATCCTTTTGAGAACTAGAGAGAAATCCCTTTATTCTTATCTGGTATATGACCTGACCATCGATGTTTTAAGAGCTTATTCTTGTGTTAATTCAAATAAAAGATCGAAAACTAACGAGGGTGCCTCCTGTAGCATAACAAATTTGAGTCTAGGGGATGTGAAAAATGTATGAATGTTGCAGTACCAGTTTGGAGTTCTCATCCCAAACTCTTGAAGGCAAATTTAAGCGATTATTTCCTAGATGATCTTTTCCTCTTGTTCCTTTTGTTAGATATGGATAATCATCTGAATTCTAAGTTAAAAAGTGGTGTGGAATCATCCATCCTAGCCAAAGTCATTCTTTTCCCTACAGACGCCAAAGATTAGGTGGTGAGAAAGGAAAACAAAGTGGCTTCTATCTTTCGACTTAATCTAATGTATCCTTATGTTTTATTCAGTTCACAGGTAAAGTTTTCTTCCTCTTAGTAATTTATTTCACCAATCTAGTGATCCTCTTTATTGAATGCTTCAACACCTCAAACTTATCTCATTTCTTTTCTGAACTCTTTTCGCAAAACATTTTATGAGCCGACGATCCTTCTCTTTTATGTCTACATATATTTAGGTTTATGTAGTGTGAGGATGCTACCTTTATCCACCTCTTTTTTTCCCTTCGACTACCTTCAGATTATTTTGGGATCTTCCAATTGTCCCTTCAGGCACATTTGTGTCAAGAGGCCTCATTTCTTGTCCTCCTAAAGTTTCAGTCTATAATATATCGCCTTTATGTTTTATCTGCCGCAATATGTATATACCTCCTATGGCTTCTTATTTATTTTTATATATCAACAATCACATCAGTTTTGTTAAGTATGAAAAGTTTCCCTGTTTAATCTTTACTTGCCCTTTCAACCGTTTCTTTCTTTTACGGGATAGTAACTTTCGAAAACAGCAAAAATGCTCGTTTCCATTCACCGAAATTACTTAGGTAAGTTTTGGTATTGGTTATCATAGTATTACTCTTATCTCTTCTTTATTAATTTTTTGAGTATTTTCACGTTGGTAGGCCACACGTTGTAGGCTTTTTGTTTGCGCTATGAGTATTTGTTACTGCAAAATTTCGATAGGATTTTTGGGACCGCGGAATTCAAATTTGATGAATGATCACAATCGAAAACCACCTTATCCTTCTTATTCACCACCTTTTTAATTAGTGATCTCTACATTGGTTTGTAAATTCCATTTATATTGGATTTTGGGGGGTAGTAGATAGGAATGGTATCGGT
Organism: Ceratothoa steindachneri; assembly: GCA_963969495.1. Lineage (NCBI taxonomy): Eukaryota > Metazoa > Arthropoda > Malacostraca > Isopoda > Cymothoidae > Ceratothoa > Ceratothoa steindachneri. The sequence continues at coordinate 9,715,575 of OZ018329.1, forward strand.
TTCATCTATGTGGAATTTTTTAACTGCCTCTGTTATTCGCTTCGACTATCCTATTCAGACTACTCGTTTGCCTCCCATCAGGATATAAGTAGATCGATTACATATACCCTGATGGACACTGAATCACCATCAGAGTGACTTTGAATAACAGTACCGTTAAAGAGAACATAAATTTTATAAAGACAGAACATAAATTTTACTAAAACATATACACTGTATAGGAAATGTTGGTTGAAAACGAATGCGTTAGAAAATCGATTGCATTTTTCTATTTTGCCCATCCATTATTTCTTGAGCTTTCTGTTTGTTAAAGAAATAAATAAACATGTGTAGGTACTATTGATCGGCTCTCTTCCTAAATGACGTTAGAAAATAATCTTTCTATAAATTAAGGGGTGTAGTTTAAGAGAAAATGGACATATAAAATAGAAGAAGTACATCTAATTTTATGTAAGAATCTACAGGGGTTGGACAAAATAATGGAAACATTAATTAAATTACTGACTTTGAGTCCCCTCTCCTCCTTAGCAGTATAAATAGATTCAATACGCTAACCAATCGATTCATACAGTTTTGTGCTGTATCTATACGAATTTAACTGGTTTCGGGTGAAACCTGCTCTAGCTCCTTTGTAGACGCTTTTTAGAGGGAATATATCCCCTAGTTTTTGCTTTAATTTACACAAAAAAAACTTGATTACGGCAAGATCTGTGAATTATAGAGACCAATATGTCTTCAACGTCATTATCAGGTACTTTAAACAAGTTTTAAAATCATTTTTGGTGTGAATGGGTCCATTAGTTAATGTTTCCATTATTTTGTCCAACCCCTGTATAGTGGGTTGCAGATTAGACTCCCACGAAAATATGAAAAAAATAGAGTTGGAAGGCATGAAACTAATGATATGCAATTTTAAATGCTCGGAATTTAGTGATACATGATTTAGAGAGAGTCATTTAGTTCTAGTCACCCCATCCCCTCAGAATTAATTACTTTAGATTGTCAATTTAGATATTGAATTTAACCTTAGATTCGAATAAGAAGATATTATGTACGAGTAGATATTTCCAGGTTTAATAATGCTAAAACGTTTATTACTTAGAATCAATGTAGGATTTGTTTCTTAAATTTATTGTAAATTTCTTACAGATGCCTGGCTGGAATTTCAGTTTATTTGGAAATTTTTCGTGAGGCAGTGAACCCATTTTTTCCCTTTTAGACAGGAAGGAGGAAAAGGTGATATTACAGATTTAATGGTTTTCTTTTTAGCTTTTGATCATGATTGGAAAATTAGGCTTCTGATAAAGGTAATAGTTGCAAATCATGGAATCAAATCACTGGAGGTTTGCCCAGTATTAAAATGAGATTTTCATGTCAGACACAACGAATCTATTTATGAAAAAGAGCTTGAGATTCATGTACAAATTCGAAATCAAATCTACGGGCAAAATTACGATTGAATTTGCTTTTGCGAATGTTTTGCTTCCTTCAAATTAGTCTTTATGTTAAATCGAGACTAAAATAAGATCAGCTTTCATTGGTTGCATATGCACTTGAAAATGAGAAAGTATCCATATTTAGCGAAATTCTCATGTATTGGATCCCTGTTTTGTCGAATATTCATGCCATTTTTCTTCGTTGAAGTTTTTTATTATGTTAGCTGCATATATCTCTTCTGGGATTAACTTTTAACGTAAACATTATAGAGGGTTCATCAAATTAAGGAAGAGCAGTGATGCATGCGTTTTGTTTGGCTTATTAAGTAGCCGACGAGGTAGTTCTTCGATTCATTTAGAAAATTTAAGATCGAGCCATAGTACTTACGGCAGAAAATTCTCACAGCAATAGACAACGCCTGGGCTTCCATGATTATAAATATAAAGAACGATCCGTATATATATATATACATATATGGTCGGTATTAAGACCTCGCCCACCACGCGAGGTCTTAATACCGGCCGCATTAGATCATAGCCCGCCTCCGTTTAACTCTAACTTGCCTCCTTTGCAGATCATATATATATTTATGTTGGATTTCACGACCTATAGGTGAGAATGGGTGGATGAAGTATAAAACCGGAAAACACTATGGAGTTTTTTACAAAGAACTCGATAGTGTTTTCCGGATTTTACTTCCTGCACTCATTCTTAGATATATATATATATATATATATATATATATATATATATATATATATATATATATATATATATATATATATATATATATATATTACAAAAAACACACTTTAGTAAAAGCAGTTTATTGCATTACAGAACTGCATATTTCGCTTTGGATGTATATAAAATCGCTGATTTGATAGGATAGGAGATGATAGCGGAACAGGAAGAATGCCCAATCAAACCAGTGAGCGCATATATTTCCTCTTATTCTTCTGTTCGATTCCACCTTTTCTGCTCCCCGAAATAAGTATATTCTTTGTTTTTGACGAAGAAAAGTGGCTTTCCGTAAAATTCACGTTTTTCTGCATGACTTTTAATAATCCCTGCCTCCTTTATCAGTCAGTAGCTTTCCGTATCATATAGGGCGTTAAAGCAGACTAACTAAGTGCTTCGGACATGAATTGCGATTATAAGTATATTCTTATCTATTCCGACCATATAGTCAGTATGAAAAACGGGCAAATCAGTTCAGGAGCTTGGCCACTTGCCTCCTCAGTGTACTCAATTTCCATCAATAGTGTGAATCTATAAAAACAGCAGAAGACATTCTCCAAATCACCCCTATCCACAGTGACTCAACCTCCGACAGGCGACGATTGGGGGATAATCATAGGCCGCGAAGGAACAAAGCGCACTCTGTGAGAGACTATAAATAACAAGACGGTTACAAACAGCAGTAGACATTCTCCGAATAATCCTGATCCTCGTTAAACACAACACCGTACAGTGGGTAGGGGTAATTATACGCTGCGAGGGAAGCTAGAGTACTCTGTAGGGAACTATAAATAACAAAACGGCTTCCGGATTGAGAACAGCGCGTAATCCACCGTATCGAGTAATATTTTGCAACCGATGAAGACGACAGAGAAATCGAATGCCCCCTCAAACTTGTAGCCGTTCATATCCGCAGGATCGATGACAAAATAATTAGAATATAGTAAGGTAAATTTGTATTAGAAATACGCTTGGGAAACGGTATATTATATTATTTACAAACATTTGGTGTGAATACTACAAATTTACCCCTTACTTTGCTTACATTCCAGTAATATAATTACGAACAAAACATAAAAGAGTTCACTTATGTGTTAAAATATATAGCAAAATTGTATCTAATACTGTGTGGAGAATACTTTGTTTGGAATCACAGCTTACCATCACTCTTTAAAAGAAGCCGTTAGTTTTAAACAATAATATGCATGAGAAGGAACATAGATGGATCTTCAACTCAGTCCACAGATTTACAATTGGGTTCAGGCATATTCAATGGAGAGCCATTTTAATGCATTGATTTTATTATTTTCTATATTTTTCTTAGTGCTCTTGAAGGTATAATTTAGATAGTTGTTTTGATGTAATACCCAGAAGCACGTCATCTTAATTGTATTGACTGACGAAATGAGCTTTTGTGCTAGTGTATCCTTTCTTCAATTGTATGAACTCGTTTGTACGAAGGGAAGAGAAACCACCAATATCACTATACTACCGCTATTTTATTTCATGGTTGAGTCGGAGTTCTTTGGTTTCTACGCCTCGTTCTTATTTCTTCAAACTTATGAGATTAAGGAACTCGAGTTTGGTGCAACCAGAACAGAGAATATTTGTTCAACCCCCCAGAGGGCCTTGAATATACCCATTACTGTTTATGGAGTTCAGTAGTACCTGGTTTGGGCCACCGCAGAGTGGTGGAAACAGTGCTTACAAATTGGTGTCAGAATTGGCCGTTTAAAATAGTGGCATAACCCTCACATAAGTATAATCGTATACAGACACCTCAACAAATATTACCCAGCACCACTAAATAAAAAATACGACCCTACATATCATTCATGTATTAGGAAAAAGCCTTTGACGCAGTATACAATAACTAAGTTCCGATGGCATATCAGAAACAAGGAATTGATCAAAATTACATTTACAATTTTATCACCTATAGTATTTAAATGCTCAAGCTGCCCTCGGTTTGTAGTAAAATTACAAATATAGAAAAGAGGGATCCCAACTTCCCAACACTGTTTACAGCAGAGTTTAAGTCGATTTTAAGGACCTTGGAGTGCCGTCAAAATTGTGGTAGAATTAATGGGGAAGGGTTCAACCACTTTCGTTTTTCTGATGGCCTAATTATTATCTGCCTCAAATTAAGAAAGTTACAGTTAATAATAAAATGAGCTTTTCAGGACGAGACTAATGATCAATATATTTGTTAAATAAAGACCAAGTAGAATCAACGGCAAAATTTTAGAGCAGGTAGAAGAATATTGTTTACTTAGTATAGCTTGTGATTCCTAAAAGGAAGAGAAGATGAAATCAGTAGACGAAAAATATTAGGCCAGGAAACGGAAGCAAACAGCTACATCTTCAGAAGTTCTTCGACATGCCTCTATGCTTGAAGGCAAAGTATTTTATCCAAGTATCTTGCGTATTTTAATTTATTTAGGCAAAAATTGAGAACGAAATCTAAGAGTAGGGGTGTTCATAGGTTTTCACCTATATACTCTAAACCACTAATTTGTCTAGGTAGGAAGTTCAATCGAATGGATCAAATTGGATAGCTAATACTGCGAGGTTGATTTTACGCTTTGTTGTTTGAAAGAATTCCGTAATCCTGCCACGGGCTTTCTGCTCAATAATGCGAAATAAAATGTAAAGAGTGCTTCATGATTTCGTAGGATAATTCCCAGGCTAAATCTTATGAAATTTACATGAGCTTAGCTATATGACAATTCTCTTTTATCCTATTACCAAGATGAAAAGGGTTTCCTACTGATGTAATATGCACGACGTTCATATCACGATTGCCATCTCCCTGAGGATGGAGGAATAATTGCATTAAAATGTCCTAGATTCCTTTCAACCCACTGAAGCTCATTTTTCATCGGAATAAAAAGTGGAACATGAAACTCATGAGACACTTTTCTTCCATTAATTTAATTGAATAAACAGTTTCGTAAAGACTGGGTCAACTTCCTTTGTTTGGTTAGGGATTTTTTTTCGAATAGTCATTTCATTATGGTGTGTGTGTTTAGGAGTGGGAGCAAGTTTGGAGAGAATTTTTCTAAGTATCCGTCCGTTAATGAGTTCTTTTTATATTTGGGAGAGTGAGATAGAGAAGAGAAAGAGATCGGGGATTTTACCTAACATATAATTTTGTTAAAATATCAGCCCTATAAATTAGTGAGAACATTTTGCATACTATATTTTCCAAAAATGTATGAGAGAACAAAATTCCAATGTTCTGGTTCAAACTTAATTCCAGGCAAGCATCTCTACTCAGCCAGCATATACAAATATTACCCATAAAAGTCATAACCAACAGTTTAACACAAATACACGACTGCAATCAGACCAAACTGCAGTGTAATTGTCATGATTCAGAAGTAATTATCGTACTGATTTGCAGTAAGTTATTCAATTAATTACTTGTATCGAGTTAAAGAATAAGAACTTTATAAATAGCAATCGCAGCCTAGGGTAATGCTATAGATTCCATAAATACAAAACCTATATAGACATGGATTCTATATATACATTGAGTTAGCATCGTCTCTTAGACTGCACGACATTAACAAGTTAAATCAAAAAAGAGTGAGACAGAAAGAACTTCTTAGTAAATGTTTAGAAGAGTTATTGGGAAGCTTTTCTTGACTTGTAGAGTAGACAAAATCAAAGATATTTAACTTATCTTCACATTCTTGAAGATACTGTAATATGTTCTTCAATTTCAGAAGAATTAATTCAAGTATAACAAACTTATCGCTAATCAGGGTGCCAAGGTGTCTAAAGAAGAACTTTCCACAAACAAGTATAATTTTTATTTTAGAGAAACAGAAAAACCGCCTTACTTAAATTTTAATAAATTTTCTGAATTTCAATTCATTTTCTTTTAAAATATTATAAAGCATTGGATAATCATATTTATTTTTTCTGAACTAAATTATTTTATTTTTTCAAACTCTAAAGAAATTCTTAGAAATTACTTTGATGAAAATTTAAAATATACTTAAGTCATAACCAAACTAAGATGAAATTATTATTCAAATACTCCCAAAATTTCCGTTCTTAAATTATAGAGTTAGTGATGATGATGATAATGATTATTAGAAATAACTTTGATAAAAAATTTAAATATACTTAGGTCACAATCAAACTAAAAGAAAAAATCTTATTCAAACCATGAAAAAATCTCGTTAAAAAAATATAGGGTTAGGGAGGATATAGAGGATAATTTTATGTGTATATGTACGTATGTATAATTATATATGTCCGATGTAACATTTTATTTTACCTTATTATATCCTTACGCTTTTAACTTTTACCCATTCATTTGTTTAAAATATTTATTACAGGATGGCATTTAAATCCAAGCCCTTAATCATTTTCTATTATTAGTATTATCATTATTATTATTATTATTATAGAACTAATAATGGAAGCCAGTCGATTACGAAAACTGTCTGCTAAGTAAGAAATATTATGTATTTATAAAAAAGTAAAACTTAGTCTTTCTTCTCATAGGAAAATATATTTGAAATCAAATATTAGAACAAGTACAAAAATCCGTTATCTCGAAAGAAAGCTTGCTACCCTGGGCAAAAATACGCAGTACGTAATTGGTAGATAGAATTCAAAGAAACAAAACAATACTTGAAAAAAATAAAACGCAGGGCCCATACAAGAAATAAATACTTAATTAAAACCTTCATTTTATAGCCAAATAACATATGCAACCTGTAGGTTCCTGCTAACATATGATTTTAAGAGTCGTGATGCAACTCACTCTAAGTCGATTACGACGCTAATGGACTGTACCAAATTCGAGCAGCGTAACTTTAGTGAAAATCATCACTTCACCATATATATATATATATATATATATATATATATATATATATATATATATATATATATATATATATATATATATATATATATATATATATATATATATATATATATATATATATATATATATATATATATATATATATATATATATATATATATATATATATATATATATATATATATATTCTCGTTGCCTCCTTTTAGCGGCGAGGTAATTGCTTGGTTAACAAAACGACACTATCCAAGAAAAAGACAGTAAGTTATCTCTACGAATATATTATAAAACAAAAAAGTTAGCAACCTACTAATGAAAAACAACCGCTGTGAAAAAAAATCCGGTAAACCTGAAGATCGATGGCGTGACCGATGGGACGCAAAATATTTCATCCCAGTTCCAATATGTTTCACCTTTTTTAGTAAATTCAAGGAGACTGCTCATGGGTGATATATCCCTGTGAAGGGCCCCTACGATGATCATAAGTTTCAATCACTTAAAGCGGGATCTGGGTGGCACAGCCCCCTAATTCAGAAGCGTGTGCTCCCATCAGGTAAACCAAATTTGTGCCATTTCTTCTCCTACACTGTCTCTTCAGGATATCACTACGTCTCTCTCGTTGACAAACCACTCCGGTCATCATGAGGTGTTTCTGGAAGGTGTACCCAAAATAGCAAAAGGTCTAACCGAGGCGGATCTTTTGTGACGAAAACAGGCACGATAGAAGTCCAGGGTCATATTCACGACAGCTAACAGTTCGGACTTGAGGGTAGAGTAGTCGACAGTGGACTCTGAGGGAAGGGAAATGAATATGTCCCTCGACTGGGAGTTTTAGGAGGGGGAGCAATTTAGCGATACCATCTACCTCGATGTCACAATTGTTGATTTCGAAGATCTTCTAGAAATGCGTAAGATATGATCCAAAATCTTCTCCTTCTTTAACAACGGGCCATCTTTCTGACGGAGATTAAGGAGTTTCTCTCACGCTCTTCTATTTATAGCTCTCTTCTTTTCCATCTCTCGTTGTTCTCTTGCTCTTCTCTCTTCAGCTTCTTTTAGTTATTTTTCTTTCTTTCAGGCCCAATGACTATCCTTAACTCTTGAAACGGTCAAATAAAAAAACTAAGTTCATATTAGACCACTTAATTGATTCAAAATGAAGTCAAAATAATAATACATTTCCTCACTTTACTTAATTTAATTCATTTATAATGTTTTACATATTTATCGAATCTTACAATTGTTGTATTATTAAATATAGCAATCCTCACTCATTGCATTCTATATCAAGGCTGCCCATCCTGTTATATGTAGGGGGATCAATTTATAGAAATTAAGATCCGAGGACACCATCGATTTTTCGTTAAGAAAATATTAGACTGTCATAGAATTGCTCATAGTCTGGTCAAATAATTATTCTAGTCCTTGATCTGGACACACCGCTTTTGTTTAAGTCGGTGGTATTGACCCTATGACTCAATCCTACGATCATATATATATATATATATATATATATAGGTATGCTTTAATTCATACTGAACGTGCGAAAGCTGGTTAGAAGCGGGTTGTTCCGTAGACAGGATTCTCACTATAAAAGTCCCACTTATTACTGGGGGGAGGTTTGTGATTGTTTAATTCTAAGAGTGCATAATACAGGTTGAATAAATTAGGCGAAGCAATGCTTAATTAAAGTCTTGCCAAGGGTACGTCAAAAGGGAGGAGCCACAAATAAACACACGTACTTAAAATTAACTTTACTTTACACAAATATAATAATTAGCAATAGTTAACAGGCAAAATTAAGGATTAAATATTAAACACTGACGTTAAGCGTCTAGATTTATAATGACTCAATGGGAGTATCAATCACTGTTAATTAAATAGGTAATTTAAGAATAGAGAGACACTGGGTTTACAGATTACCATTAATTTTGATGGATTGGAGAGAGGACTACTCAGGTCCAGACGGGGTGGTTCGGGTGGCGTTAACACGAGTTCTCGGGGAGAGGGGGGATAATACGACGGGTTTGATGCTGCTGGCAGCAGTTCCGGTTGGTTCACTCCTAACTGGATATCACACTAACAAATAGTAACTTCCAGTAACTATTTGGATGTTCCTTTTCTTACTCAAGTTACGTTGAGCAACAGAGCGTACTCTTCTAGTCATTCTAGTCACGGACTCTGGTGGGCGGGATTTACTTCCAGGAACACTTTGAGATAGTGACCAAGTTGACTCGACGGTGCGTTAGTAGTTGATACGTTACGGCAACGACTCTCGTTCAACGTGAGGATTACGCGAGTAGATTTGGGACACTGCTGTAGAGGGGTAAACGGCGATGTTATTTATATCGCAGATTGTGGGAAATCGAGAGAGAGATTCCATTCACGACAATTCGCTTATCGCAGCGCCTTCTTGACAATCTCCATGCTATCATAAAGAAGGCAAATATAATTTAGGCTTCTTTGTGAGATAGGCATTCTTTCGTCCGACCTCCTGTCGCCAGTTGGGGGAAGGGTGGGGGAAGAGAGAGAGAGGAGACGAAGGTCAACTCAAACCACAAATTTCTTTTATTCCCACGATTGTCTGGCGGCATATGAGTATGTACGTTCCATACCCTTACACGCCTACCTATTTCGAGGAACAAAATTCTGCCATGAAATAAAAAATAAGCTGAAAATTAACTTCACCGGGGGAATTTGTCATTATCTTCCTCGACTCGAACAATTGAGTCGGTAATTTTATCAAAACCGTTAGAAATTTACCTTAGTATCTAATGACTACAAAATACTACTGCTACGTCAGTTTCTCTAATTTCCCTTTACAAAACAAAACAAAACACATACAGAATACAGGCAAGAAATAGTTATTTATACAAAGAGATACACACAAAAAATAAAAAATTGACTATTAATCGCTATATGAAATTGGGTTTCTCGAAAGGCTATCTGAGAATACATTGTCAGACCCTTTTAGATACCTGATTTCATAACAGTACTCCGCTATCAATAATGACCAGCGCATTAGCCTGCCATCTCGGTTTTTACAAGTTTCTAAGTAGGCAAACGGTCTATGATCAGTCTCTATGAGGAATGGATGACCTACCAGATACATCCTAAATTTTGTAATCCCTAAAACAATCGCTAGAGCTTCTAATTCTACCGTGGCGTATGCTCTTTTGCGAGCCGTCAGTCGGCGACTCGCATAGTTTATAGGAGCGGGTTCTTGGTCCTCCTCGTATTGGAGTAATACACAGTCAATACCCAGTTGGGAGGCATCTGTTGACTCGGAAATGACGTCACTAAATTCAACCAAAAGCGTCATCATTTGGTTTCTTTGGGCAGGGGTGAGGTCGGAGTTTGCATCCAACTCGGGGAAAGGTTCTTTTATGGGGGGCAGCTTGGACGGGAGGACGGGAAGGGGACAATGTTCGCTTGACTCTACCAAAATTGAATTAACAATATTTAGGGGGTTCTTTGGGTGGACGGCGTCAATTACCCTTTCTTCGTCAAAGGCGACTATATTGTTTATACAGGCCCGTCTATGATACTTTTTTAGCATGTTTATGTGATATAACTTATCACCTGCGGGTGTCTGTATAACGTAATCGACCGATCCGTTGGTTTTCTGAATGGGGTAGGGGCCTTTTCATTGGGAGAGAAGTTTCTGGGAATCCGAGGAGAGTAAGAGTAGAACTTTATCTCCGGGCTTCAGTTTTCTGTGTTTGGCCCTCAGATCAAAGTATGTCCGATACTTTTCCATATTAATATCGGAATTCTGACTGCTATGTCAAAACACCTTTTTAATATTTCCCTTAGTTCGAGGACGAAGGAATAAGTGTTCCTTAATTGTTGACACAAACGGGAATTTGTCCATAACTCCTTCAAAATACTGAGAGGCCCCCACACGTTTCTCCCGTACAGGAGCTCAAATGGGGAAAATCCGATTGTCCTATGGGGAATTTCGCGGCATGCGAAGACCACAACTAGCAAATATCGGTGCCATTCTCGGGGTTGTTCCATGCAAAGCTTCTTGAGAACACTTTTCAAGGTCGCATTGAACTTTTCGCACATGCCGTTCGCGCTCGGATGGAAGGGGGTGGTAAAAATAGGTTTGATTTGGAGCAGGGTGTTCACGTGTTCCATGAGCTCAGAGGTAAACTAGCTGCCTCTATCTGACAAGATTTCTTTGGGCAATCCTACTTTAGAAAAAACGGAAATAAGGGCTTCAGAGCAAGAGATACTATCGATCCCTTTTAGAGCGACAGCATCTGGGAATCGGGTAGCGCAGTCTATCAGGGTTAGTACATGTGTATGACCTTCGGCGGAAGGGAAGTGGATTGGTACGATGAGGTCGATGGCGACTCTCGAGAAGGGTTCCGAAAAGATGGGGTTCTTTGCAGGCGAGCTGGGGCTATTCGACCTTTTGCAGTGGTTTTCTGGCACAAGTCGCACGTTTTGCCAAATTCTGCAATATCTTTGGCTACACTGGGCCAAAAATTATTTAAATCCCGGCTGAGAAGTCTTGTTATGACCGAAATGACCGGCCATGGGACTTTTATGTGCTACTCGCAGGATTTGGTCTACATGTGTGCGCGGAATACACATGACCTTGGAAGGTGGGTCTGACTCATCTTGTGAGGTGCGAAATAGAAGGAAGTCGTTAATGATGTACCTTATGGGTCGGTTCCCTCGAACGATCAGCCTTTTCGTTTTTTCAGGCCTTTTCCCAAAGGGATTGAAGTGAAGGGCAGCTCTGCTGAGCTCTGAGGAATTGTGCATTGCTTGTTGGGACCTCTAAAGGGGCCTCTGGGGTAACCAAGCGTGTTGGGGGAGAGGCCTCGCGGCTAGCTTGAGCTCGAGTGACCACAGCTTGAGTCACTTCACTCGGGAAGAGTAGTGCGCTCTGGCCAATGAGTACCGAGCAAAATTTGATGGGGGCTGCCACTACGTCGGCCCAACCAGTGAAATATTTACACTGTACATGGCAGCGGATTACCGGGAATCTATTTTCTTGACCCAAGAAGTCGTGTACAATTGCGTACTTCTTATGTTGGGGGTCGACAGGGGGGAGCAATTTGTCTGACACGACAATGCATGTGCAGCCGGTGTCTCTGACAAGGGTGGACACTTTACAGCCATTGATCGAGCCGGTTTCGAATTTTAGTCCTCCGGGGGTACTCTTGTTGAACAAGAAGTTCACTTGAAATTCCTGTGGGGATGGAGACGAGGGGGATGACGTAAGCGCGGCCGGCCCTTCCGGGGAAAGGGTAGCAGTTACTTGGTGAACTTGTTGGCTCTGGGTGGGACGTAGGCTGGAATTCTGTACACATTGGGACTTATAATGGCCGGGGAAACCGCAGGAGTAGCATATAACCTGCTTATTCTGTTGCTGGTTATTGTAAGGGGGTATTGAAGACTGGGGGTTTTCTGTCTTCGTGGGCTACAAAAGGCTTATTCTTTGGCCTGAACGGGGCTGTGATCTTTATCAATGGAGGGGGTTACCTTTGTTGGGACTTTCATTGACTAAATTTATTCTTCCGGGACGGACCACTATTCTTCCAGGTATTCTGTGGGTATAGGCGATGATTTGTCGCATGGAAATCAGCTTCCTGGAGGCATTCTTGAAAGGTAGACCCTCGGCGGTCTTGCACGAATGCTCGGATCTCCTGGGGGGAGGGTGGACAATAGCTGGTCTTTTAACATAAAGTCAATCAGGGCCTCATACTCTAATTCGACTTTGGAGGATTCTAACCAGAACTGGAGGTTTTGCTTCAGGATATATCCAAAATGTCGGTAAGTTTGACCGGGCTGGATTTTAGCCGATCTAAACTTAGCGCGGTAGAACTGAGGGTTCAAGTTGAAGGCGGATAGCAATTCGGCCTTCAAGGTGCTATAGTCTATTGTAGCTTCGTGTGGTGACGAGATGGAAATTTCTCTTACACACGGACTGGGCAATGGGAGCAATCTACTCACTCCTTCGGATTCTAGGGCCCATCCGTTTACCTCGAAGAACTTTTAAAAATGTGTTAAGTATGAGCACAAATCTTCTTCATCTTTATATTGGAGAAGTTTCATAGCGGGGGCCTGGTGTTGATGATCACGGGATCCAACAGAACTGACTTCAACTTGGTCTCTGCTTAATTCCCTTTCATGTTTTCGAATCCTTTCTCTTTCTTCAAATTCTAACTCTTCTTTTCTTCTCCTTTCTTCCATTTCTAACACTTCTTTTCTTCTCCTTTCTTCCAATTCTTCTTTTCTTTCTTCCATTTCACGTGCTCTTTCCTCTCGCTCTTCACTTTGGACGAATTCTTTTAGTTCCTGTCCTGTGAGACCGAGAGCTTGTCCTTGCTTGACGAAAACTTCAAACGATTGTGAAGCCATTGCTGCTCTTTCTGACGCAACTGGTGACTCATGAAAGAACTTACGCACCTGGTAAGAGAATTAGAAGCTGCAATTGTTCCTAACCGATACAATCTAATAATTAACCCCCCAAAATAATAAAAATGTTCCTAGCTTTGTTTGTTTTGCTATCTGGAAAAGATTATTAATGGTTATTATTTATATTTCTTCGGGGAATAGACTCTAATTTATAAACTACGTTAGTTTATTTGGGCTTCCTTGGACGTTGGCAAGTTTTAGGCTATATGAGTTCGCTTCCTCAAAAATTTAAACACTTAAAGCTGATACTACTTTTATATATGTCGTAGAATTGCTCATAGTCTGGTCCAATAATTATTCTAGTCCTTGATCTGGACACACCGATTTTGTTTAAGTCGGTGGTATTGACCCTATGACTCAATCCTACGATCATATATATATATATATATATATATATATATATATATATATATATATATATATATATATATATATAGGTAGGCTTTAATTCCTAATGAACGTGCAAAAGCTGGTTAGAGGCGGGTTGTGCTGTAGCCAGGATTCTCACTATAAAAGTCCCACTTATTACTGGGGGGAGGTTTGTGATTGTTTAATTATAAGAGTGCATAATACAGGTTGAATAAATTAGGCGAAGCAATGCTTAATTAAAGTCTTGCCAAGGGTACGTCAAAAGGGAGGAGCCACAAATAAACACACGTACTTAAAATTAACTTTACTTTACACAAATATAATAATTAGCAATAGTTAACAGGCAAAATTAAGGATTAAATATTAAACACTGACGTTAAGCGTCTAGATTTATAATGACTCAATGGGAGTATCAATCACTGTTAATTAAATAGGTAATTTAAGAATAGAGGGACACTGGGTTTACAGATTACCATTAATTTTGATGGATTGGAGAGAGGACTACTCAGGTCCAGATGGGGTGGTTCGGTGGGCGTTAACACGAGTTCTCGGGGAGAGGGGGGATAATACGACGGGTTTGGCGCTGCTGGCTGCAGTTCCGGTTAGTTCACTCCTAACTGGATATCACACTAACAAATAGTAACTTCCAGTAACTATTTGGATGTTCCTTTTCTTACTCAAGTTACGTTGAGCAACAGAGCGTACTCTTCTAGTCACAGACTCTGGTGGGCGGGATTTACTTCCAGGAACACTTTGAGATAGCGACCAAGTTGACTCGATGGCGCGTTGGTAGTTGATACGTTACGGCAACGACTATCGTTCAACGTGAGGATTACGCGAGTAGATTTGGGACACTGCTGTAGAGGGGTAAACAGAGATGTTATTTATATCGCGGATTGTGGGAAATCGAGAGAGAGATTCCATTCACGACAATTCGCTTATCGCAGCGCCTTCTTTACAATCTCCATGCTATCATAAAGAAGGCATTTAGAATTTAGGCTTCTTTGTGAGATAGGCATTCTTTCGTCCGACTGCCTGTCGCCAGTTGGCGGAAGGGTGGGGGTAAAGAGAGAGGAGACGAAGGTCAACTCAAACGACAAATTTCTTTCGTTCCCACGATTGTCTGGCGACATGTGAGTATGTACGTTCCATACCCTCACATAGACATATTTTCATGACTCTATTTATATAGATATATCATTTCTTAATTTTAATTTATATAATAGTTTTTTTTTAATGACATGTTTAAATACCTTTTGTTAAGTATAAAATACCTAGAGCATTAAGTTAATGAAAATCGCAGATATGCAATTATCAGAAAAAAAAATGATCTGATGAAATCCAGAAATGTCCCGTGAATAACTTCGGCGGCCATGTGTCGCGCGTGGTCCACATTAATCCATGTCCTTTCCACTTGATTAAAAAGGAATCAAACATTAATCCATGCCTCTTGCCGGTGATTAAAAACGAATCAAACAGTTAGCATTCGTTTTCACCCCAAAATGGAAATCTTCATCTGTTTCATAGTACACTGTGTAACAAAATATCTCTTTTTCCTTTTCGTTCGGTTAAAAGTGTTATTTCCCAATTGTTTGTTGCTCTATTAAATAACAAAAGTCAATTTTAATCCCAAAACTTTGCTTTTGTCGCTAGGACATTGAATTTTTAAATTAGCCCATTTATGGTAAATAATATTATTTTGATGCAAATAGTAGAAATATATCAAAAGTTTCAACAGTTATGTTTTTTTTTAGTTATAATATAATCATGATATACTGTATTTAAAAAGTTATAGAAAGAGTAACACAGTAGTAATAGCTATTATTTTCCTTATATTTTTTTTGCGACCTGCACACCAATGGCAGTTCTATTACATTCCCCATAGATTCAGCACTAATTTAGTGGAAAATAAACTGTAGAGCTTTCTAAAACTTTCGAGAATTATTTATTTCTTTTAAAAATTTCTAGAACGTTCTGGAAACATAGATGACGGTATAAATATGAAGAATGTCTACTCAACAGATCAGTTTAACTCGAGTCGTCACAGCGCTAACACATAGCATCAAGAGGTTATAAGCATCTGACAGACACATTTTGCTATATCTGCGGCGAATTTATTAAAACAAGAGCCAAAAAGTACTATGTAGAGAAACGAGCTAAAATTTGTGATGCCTACCAGGCAAACCTCCTTGGACACCTCATTTTACCTGCGAGCTTGCAAAAAGAAGTCTGGAAGGAAATATATATATATAATGTGTTTTGTATATTTAAGTATTGGATTTTTCATTTATTTTAACATTTCTAATAACACTAAGTGAAAATTATTTGTATATTTATACTTATGTTTTCATTTTGTTTTTTTTACTGGATAGTACAAAGGAGAAAAGAGAGCTATGAATTTTGCAATTCCACGAATTCGGAGGGAATCAACTGATCACTCAAGCAATTGTTTCTTCTACATGATGAATCCTTCCAAACGTTGAGCAGGCAAAAATGAGCCTGTCATCATGTATCCAGACCTTCAGTCATCGATTGCGCCAGTGTCGGACAGTTATGAGTTCCCGTACCCACTCCTCCAAACACAGAGCAGCAGTTTTTAGAAAAGAAAAACACTTAAGAAGAGGATAAAGTTATTAAACCAGATTATGAAGGTGAAACTGAGGAGAGAAACCCATACTTCTCCAACCAAAAAGATCTCAACGACCTTGTCAGAGATCTTGGACTCACAAAGTCCAATGCTGAGCTTTTAACTTCGAGACTGAATCAGTGGGATTTGTTAGATGACAGTGTGCAAATATCATGTCAGTGAAAGCGTTACCAGTGTTTTTCAAACTTTTTTACACGTCAAGATGAGCTTTGCTTTTGTTACAATGTTACTGGTCTATTTGAGGCAATCGAAATCGCCTGTAACCCCAACGAGTGGCGTCTATTCATTGACAGCTCGTCCAGGAGCCTCGAATCAGTGCTGCTTCAAAATAGGAACATGTATTTATCTCTTTCCCTTGCTCACTCGATCCAACTAAAAGAGGAATACAGCAGTGTCAAGATCTTGCTAGATGCATTGAAATATGAAGAGTACGGTTGAGAGGTTATCAGAGACTTCAAAATGGGTATCCAAGGCGCCTTTGTCACAGCAGGGAGACCGTGGCACACTACTATCAGCGAAGTTGGCCACAACAAATCGAGGTTTGTGTAGGGAGAAACAACGTCAAATGGGAACCTTTCTTCGACCCCCGAAAACTACTGCTTCCTAATCTGCACTTAAAATTGAGCCTTAGGAAACAATTCTCCATAGCTCTAAATAAGGAGTCTGCAGCTTTCAAGTATCTCCAAGATTTCTTTCCTAAGCTAACTGCGGCAACGGAGGCTTCATCGGTCTACAAATAAAAAAGATCATGGAGTGCAATGAGTTTCCAAAGAAGCTCTCTACGACAGCTTTATCGCAGTGGTTCTGGGCTTCCTAGGTAATAACAAAGCCAAAAACTATGTAGAGCTTGTTGAGAACTTGGTGAGAAACTACGGCAAGATGGGCTGCAGGATGTCCTTGAAAGTCCATATCCTTGATGCTCATCTTGATAAATTTAAGGAGAACATGGGAGCGTACTGCGAAGAGCATGGTGGCGCTTTCCCTAGGATCTAATGGACTTTGAACGCCGCTATCAAAGATCCTATAATAAAAATCTGATGGGAGACTATATTTGGGGACTGATTTGTGAAAGAAATTTACAGTATAAGGGTAAATCATGGAAAACTACTCATTTTTAATATTTGAATTGTCTCACTCATTTAATTCTAGGATAAATAAATGCTATTTTTGTATCATGTCGTTTTGTTTCTACTTTATGCAAATGAAAGTTCGAATTGACCACTTCCTTCCAGAGGGAATAGGTAAATTTTATATATATATATCCTTATCCTGGACACAAAAGTAATGTTTAAAATAAATAACCGTGTTCTTTAATATATTCTGAGTACAAGAAAATAGAAAATAACATTTGAAACCAAAAGACCAAAATTGTGTTACACAGTGCTATCAAACAAACCCTTGGTTATTAATAACACATTTTCAGCTTCTTGCTTTCGATCATTAAAATTGGAGATTTTGTGTGTTGAGCGTTTTTCGAATGTATTATTTATTTTAGAAGCGAAAATTGGAACATTTAAGCTCTGATAGTGACTGTAGTACTAGTGACACGTAACAACACTAATTCTCGTGACTCAGACCTACCTGAAGATAAGACTAACCAAAAAGAGACTAGGTTAAAAAAAATATTTTTTTTTTGAATATAACTTGTTATTATTTTATAAAACTGATCAAAATCTTTATTTGAATGTTAACATTAAAGTTTAAACTAAATTATAAATGAGAAAATGCATCAGAATAATTCCGCGAAAACTTTATTTTTAGCCTTTTAATTCAGTAAAGTCAACACCAATGATAGCAGTTCCTCAAATTTGGGGGGAAAAAGTACTTTTAAATGAAAATAGCAAAGTTAGGAAAAGTAAAAATTAACGGAAATTACAAATGGCAACTCTCCTGAGCATGCTTTCATGTGGTAATGTAGGCAGAAGCCATGTAGTAAAAGTGACCTAAAAGGAAACACCTTTCACTAAGACACTGGGAAAGGTTAAAGAGAATTTAGTCATACTTATGGTTTCTAGCGATAGAATTAATCCTCTATTATAGGTAGTAAGTCTACATTTCCACACTTTCCTGCACCATCCATAGGTAATACAACGAATTCTATCTTTTTTATGCCCCGAGCGAAAATACCCTCGATAGTTACATCAGTTTAAAGAAAAGAAAGAAATTGGAGAAATGAATGAATCAGTGAATTGTACTGCAAGATCACAAATGCCAGCAATCAATTCTAACTAAATCCAAAATTAACAAAGGATAATACTTTGTTTTATTGGGGTTTTAATATATAGTTGCATGTTATTTATTTTTATGCAAGAGTTTGTGCTTTCAAATCCCCCGCTCCTAGACACCAAGAGAAAAAATAGTCAAAATAGTTCTTTGAATATTTTTTTGGCAAAGCACGCATCCACTCAGCAAAGATTTATTAAGATAGTCCCTCCATTTATTCTATTTATTCCTTTGCAATGGAGCTCCAAATGTATTTTGAACCCATTTTAGATCATAGCGCGCACTATTCCTCTCGTTGTTAACCCTATCCGGGAAAAAAATCTTCGCTATAACCAATCCAACCATGGGTAGGCGAACTTGCATCCCATACTTCTTCATGAGTTAGCAGCGTCCTTGTAAATTCAGTTTTCCGATTCAACGATATCGAACAAATTGTGGATCTAAAACTAAAATCTTTTCATTTTAACCATAACATTTCCATAAAAAAATAAATTGAATTTCCTCAATCAATCATTAAAGTAACTATTTCTCAAGCCTGATAACGATCTGAAGCATAACCAGCATAATTCTCCCTACCCCCAATGACTAGACCAGAACTAAAACACACAGCAAAGTAAGAGCCAGAAATTTATACAGACACAATTATGTCACCACATGAATAGTAAATTAAATTACTAAATACGTAAATACCAAGAATACCACATGGATGGCGTTAGCACTCACAGTAGATAACATAGTGGCTGATCACGGATGTTTAATGATTATCACCAGCCGCATATGGATATAATAATTATCCTTGGTAACAGACAAACAACACTGACTCAAATCGCATCCAGATTCAATGCAGGAAGTAGAGGACGCATACCATTGGGTCAGTAGATTAAATATCCACCAGTGCCCCTGTTAACGTCATGATCCCGGCCACAGCGCCGAACAAGGGATTGTGACATCGCTAATTGTAGCGTGTTCCGATGAATCAATGTTCCAGGTTTTTTTATTTAATGTTGGTTTTGGGGTATAATACAGGCTCCATGAAAAGCTTTTGACCTCAGTTGTCAACAATGTATCATGCAGTCTGATGGTCGGTCAATATTGGGGTCAGCTGTGGTCATGTGGTTGGTTTCGTTGGTCCGGTCAAACACGTTATTTACCGGTAACCTCTACGTTGCTCTAGCAATTCATGGACATCATGTTCCCCACCAACGATGAGATATTCCAAAAAGATGATGCAACGTGTCATCAGGCCCAAGTTACCAAATAATTGGTTCGAAGAGCGTAATAGAGAATTCCGACAAATGATTTGACGACCACATACACCCGACATAAATCAAAGCGAGCATTTATAGGACGTGATGGCTAACACTATTCATATCGAAGATCCGGGACCTACCAATATCATTAAACTGAAGACAGCGATCGAGAGAGAATGGGCCAACATCTCTCCAGATATCTTACGTTCACTTATGGAATCGATACTAAGTACCTGTGCAATGACTTGTGGCCCTTCAAGGTATATACAAGTACTAGAAAAGAAACCCGGCTTTGCTTAGGCCTAAATAAACTATCTTGAACAAAGTAAACTCTCTGCTCGAGTTAAATTACGCAATTAAAAGTTGGTAGATTTAAGAATGTAAGGTCTATTTTTACTTTTAAGCAATATATTAGAGTATCATGAAAGAATAATACAGAACGATTTTCATAGTACAGTAGAGCGGCCGAGCAAGCAACTGGGTGGGCGGGCTGACAGGCAAGCGTGACTAGGAGGGTGGCAGCAAAAGACTTTACAGCACGCCTTAAGCAGATGGGCGCATGCTGCTAATATGTACATATTATCGCGTTTTAAACATTGCATTCTCATAATTGTTTTGTCCAATCTTAATTTTTCTACGGGCAATGTTGGTTTTTAGATGCAACTCTTATCTGCAAAAACTTGTTAAAAAAAACAAGAAGGGGCAAAAAAACGAACTTTTAAATTTGCATTTTTTAAACGTGAAATACATGGAACTCTTAGATATTAACGTGCTGATTCCCAATATGAACAAGATTTCAGACTGGCTTGAATAGTTTTAATTTTTAAGTTATGGAGGAACAAACATGATTTGTGCAGACACGGCTGTTTTATATATATATATATATATATATATATATATATATATATATATATATATATATATATATATATATAAAGAGAAAGAGTCTTTCAATAAGGTTGCTCGATTTTTAAATGTAAATAAAACAAGTTGTGTATAATATATGCACTCAATTTTTTTCAAATTTGAAAGTACATTTTATGGCATTAAGTGTGAAATATGAACTCGTTCAAATACCCGCCGCGGCTTCCTTCGCTTGGTGAAACGTATTCGGGAGGCCCAATTTTCGATAACTTTGTCGCATAAATCTGGCTGAATTTGCTCTATGGTGTTCGTTATGTTGACTTTGAGGAAATCAACTGTTTTCGGATTATTCGCATAGACATGCGATTTAAGGTAGCCTCCAAAGAAAGTAGTCTAATGGCGTTAATCGTATGATCTCGGTGGCCAGTTGACGTTGCCTCCGCGCGAGATGACCCTGCCCTGAAATCACTGGTGCAAAATGTCTATCGAAGCGTGCGCAGTGTGGCACGTAGTGCCGTTCTGTTGGAACCAAATGTCATCAGTATCCATATCAGGCATATAATCCAGTTGAGGCCACAAGAAGTTACTTATCATCGATCTGTAGGCCTCGACGTTGACGGTTATGGCAATCCCAACTTCGTTCTCAAAAAAATACGGACCGATAATTCCGTTAGACGAAAATCCGCACCAAACAGTGACTTTGCTGGGATGCAATTGGTGCTGGTGTATCTCAGGTGGATTGTTTTCGTCCCAAATCCGACAATTTTGCTTGTTCACAAATCCCATTCATCTAAAAATGGGCCTCGTCGCTGTGGCGAGCATATAAATCACGTAATGTGCGGAACGTTTGTCGAACGGAGTACTGATATTGATAATAACATTTAATGATTTGCACACGCTGTTCAACACTATAATCTTCCATCGTGACTTGCAAGATACTACTGAATAGTTCAAAGTGAGGTTGAGAGATGTCGCTTTAACAACATGGACATTATCGCCTGACAAAGCTCGAGCATCCTTATTGAAAGAACCTTTATATATATGTATATGCATATATATATATATATATATATATATATATATATATATATATATATATATATATATATATATATATATATATATATATATATATATATATATATATATATATATATATATATATATATATATATATATATGTATATATATATATATATATATATATATATATATATATATATATATATATATATATATATATATATATATTTATATATATGCATATATATATATATATATATATATATATATATATATATATATATATATATATACGAGGGGTGGTCAATAAGTTTTGCGAATCGGTAGGGCAAAACAGAGGAAGGCGGATGGCTGTTTGTGAAGGTGTTAGGACAAGTTATGACAAGTCAGGACCTGCAGCCGCACGCTCTTGCCTCGTCTATTTAAGAAGCTGTAGCTGATGGCAGATCGTCAGTCACAAATTTTTCAACAATAGAGAAGGTTGGGCACCGCGCAGTGATCAACTTTTGACCAAGAAAGGCAAGAATACAAAAGAGATCCATGAACGCATGGTTGCCGTGTACACCGACACCGCCTCTTCCTATGTAACCATTACTCGCTGGAATAGGGAGTTCCGCCATGGTCATGAGTCCCTTGAAGATGACCCCCATTCAGGACGCCCGTAAGACGTGACCAAACAAGACAATGTGACCCGTGTGCAGAGGATGATCCTCTAAAATCGACGGGTGAAGGTCAAAGAAATCGAGCGAGAACTTGGAATATCACATGGAAGTGTTATCAACATCATCCACGACAATTTGGCCATAGCCAAGGTCTCTGCCCGTTGGGTATCTAGAAACCTCACGCCCCATGATCGACTTCAACGTCGTCAAAGTCCACAAGGCCAGAGTTGTACAAGCTTCCCTGCTCGAGTTCGGATTCGAGGAGCTTAACCATTTCCCCATCAGTCCAGATCTTGCCCTTAACGACGACATTTTATTCAGCCAGCCCAAGGCTGAACTGCGTGAACGCCGGTTTGGGGACGATGAAGATGTCCAGCTCACCGTCCAGGACTTGATTGAACAGCAGTCGGGAGATTTCTGGTTATCGGGAATTCGAAGCCTCAGGGACAAGTGGCGCAGGTGCATTGAAGTCGAGGGTAGTTATATTTAAAAATAATAAAACACTTTTCCTCATATCTCGTTTCTTTATATCCGAATTTCAAAACTTATTGACCACCCCCTCGTATATATATATATATATATATATATATATATATATATATATATATATAAAGAGAAAGAAATCCAGAAATTCATAGATAAGCCAGCATTTGTGTAAATTTTCCTCGTTTCGGTGGGAAAATAACGGAGCATATTTGAACTTTGTTTAGTTACCTAACTTGTTAGAGAGAGTAGGATTTTTCTCGATTTGCATCTTTGAGGGCATTTTTATTCTATAAGCTTAGCAAAACCGAGTAAGAAATGGAAGTCCGTAGGTCAAATTCGGAGAAAAAGATTGATAGAAAAATTATTTTACGCACACAAGACCGGAAGCAATAAAATGTAAGTGAGGTTATGATTACAAGCCTTGAGAGATGTGTTGGATGAAATGGTAATTGAACGACTGCGTAGAAAGTTTGCAAAATTCAGCTCTTGAGTTTTTCTGTTTTTTGTAGGAATAACCCCTATCGTCTTTTGTTATCGTCCATTATATCCCATTTATTTATTAATTTTCTTAATCTGTTTCGTTTATGCAGTGTTTTTCCTTGATTCTATTTCTTGCTTCAGGTATATTTTATAGAAAGTTTATTTTCTCGTTCTGGTTCAATTCAGCAAAATTAATGTGTAGAAGTTTAGTAATCTTAACTATAAGTAAATATCAATGAACTTAGATAACATCACCATCACATAAATTGGCACTTGGTAGAGTAATTTTTCCATAGTCTGAGCCACAAAAGAATTGGTTTACTTAAAACGAACCTCACACTCATTTCCAACATAATTTTTGAGTTTGGGCCAATAACTTCGAAATCTTCCCATTTAATCAAATCGCGACGCTTATTCCATTTTCCAGTAATAATCTTCCAACCCCAAATATATCTTTGGGATAAAAATACCTCAAAATTCTTATATTTTAAAACTATTCTCTTGGCTCGATTTGTCCAAGTTCCTGCGAAATATTTTCAGCCTCGAGAAATTTTCCATCGCTCTTCACAAACATTCCGTCGAATGACTTCTCCACATCCTCCAAATTACGACCTTCCTCAAAATTTCTACTAGTGATAATGGTTTTTCGAGGAATGAGGATTCATCATCATATTCCTTGAATTCTGAGAGCCACATTTCTAAACGACCTTCCTAAGAATCTGGAAGCCTACGCTCGAGAGGTTGCCACCCACATTAGGGTGCTAGGGGGCTGGAGGGCGGCCCAACTACGAGAGCCCACATGAAATCTCGACATTTGTGCCAACACAACCCAGACTGTATTTATAGACCCATACGCCTAATTCTGTAAGGTGGAGAACTAACGAACCATTAATAAATAGCAATTTATCCTAAGACCTAAATACGCACTAATGTCTCATTTATTAGAGATCAATAAAGAGAAATAAACCAAGAATTGAATGACTAATAACTTAGGAGAAGCCGAGAACAATTAGCAAAGGAACATAAATGAATTCAGAAGTTTGATGTGGAGGGGCGGGAGCAATATCTTCTTCGGTTCAACCAGAGGGTGGAATGGAGCGTTGTGTGAACTTGATTCTAATCCTTGTCTTGATTGCCATTCTTGTATGACATAATGCTGATCATCAGCCAGACTGTCTTACAAGCACATAAAGCATGGATACTTTGTGTACCCACTATGAAGGGCTAGGATGAGTCCAATAACTTTAAGATCTCCACAGCTCAACCATTTGTGTTCCAGGTAGTTGAGAGCAGAGAACAGACGATCCATACTGTTGCAGGTTTCTTTCATTGCAGCTGAGTGTCTAAGGGGGATCAATGAAATATTATTGCTGTTATTAAGAACTGCCTTGAGACAATGAAAAGTCTTCATTTCAGAGCATCAGACTTCAGTCCCTCAATTTGAACAGATCAGCAATGTTGTTATAGTATACCGATAAAGAGGCTTCATCAAACGTGCAAAGTTACCTAAATTCTTTCTTGCGGTCCCGATTCCAATATAATGTTGTCCCTGGTGCCAGAATAGATTTCTCTCGAAGATGTGAATCGAATAGCTGAGCATATTCCTTAGAAGAGTTTAGGTCTCGTGTCAGGTCGTTGAATTCAGCTTGCGTAAATTGGCTCAGTTGGTTGCCTTCTCTTGGTTTGTATGTATCAAACTCAGCTGTATCGGTAGTGACACTAGCCTAAAACTCAGATCTAGAATCCATGGTAAAATTAGGCTCAGGAACTGGAAGTTCAAAGCCATGTGGGACTAGTTTTATAGCAGAAGGAACTTCGGGGTATTGGACATGATGTTTGTTCTTGCGATTGATGCCTTTCAAATTTCTCATACCGAAGTAGCAGGCTGTGACGTGATCTTTGCCTTCCCTCCACACTATTGGGACACCAAATGGTATACTCTTCTTTTTCTTATTACTCCAATCAAGTAAATTTCTACACATGTTTTACAGCAAATATGGAGACTAAATGGCTTATCCTGGTCCTATATTTTCATTTAAAAGTAAGCATGATATGCCTTTTTAACAAAATCTGCGATATTTATTGACCGTCTGGAAAATTGACATGTCCGCAAATGTACCAAACCTGTTCGTAATATTCTTATACATACTATCCATTGCAATGCAAATCTAGAACTGAAAAGATGAATAAAATAGGTTATGTATGGTGACTCATCATTAGATGTTGTAGCGGGCCGAAAATCTATACTCTAATCCCAATCGTTCCAACTCGCTTCAAACACTAATTCGGAGGTGAGAATTCGACGGAGAAATAAAACGGATTGTATATACAGTCCTTTATGTACCAAAAAAATCTGGGAGTAAATAAATTCGAGATCTCGTTACTAAAAAATCCTATCACTAAACAAACAAGAGATAATTGAATAAACAAATACAATTTTTACATTAGAAACCTAATAAACATAAGCACCCTCTATCCAAAACACATGCAAAATCGTACAAGGAGGCCTGAAAACCACACTTGTACTTAATAACAAAGACCCTCACGTTTTACCCTTGGTGAGAAGTCCTGCCGGCTTCCACTCGAGTGTTCATAATTTGTGTTCCTCAAAAAAAGTTCGGCACCTCCGAGCTCGATACAACATTATATTGCGATCCGGTTGCAGTTTGAGGATATAGAGAAGCAAAATTTCCTGTCCAACCAATCAGTAACCAGTCGCAGGATGATGGCAATTTCAAGTATATTACTTCCCCTAATATTATAATGTCAGCCACTCTTTACAAAAGAAAGTAATATTTACAAAATTCTTTCGTAAAAAGATTTTTATCTAGAAACTCTCTGCAAAGGGACAAAAATATTTTAAACAAAACATGAAATCCCTAATAAATAATATATATATAAAAAAGAAAAAAAATCATCCCCATTTACATACACAATTCTTACAGAGGGAGGAAGAGGCTATTGGGAAAGGGGTGGGAGAATGGCCCTTCGCACACACTCCCATTCGCTCCACCACAATGTGACTGAACAAAAGTAATAAATCGTTGGATGATAGCGCCATTTTGGAATGTACATTCGGATATAAATCGAACATATCTTAGAACCTAGACCTGGCCAAAGAAAACTAATTATATTCTTAAATTCAACATGCAAAAATCATTCTAAATCAGTTGGAAAACCTTTGAGAAAAGGTTTGAAACGCAGGCCACTCACTGTTTTACATATGATTTTCAAAGTCTTTGCTTCTTGGTTCGTCCTTGTTCCCCTGGCTCTTCCAATTTAACCACTAAGTTCAAGGATTACCACTGGTTAGCTTTTGTTCTCTGGTTTGTATATCAATGGTTAACCACATTTACAATGCATCCTGTACAGCTAGAGGATGCTCTCCCTCTACGCCAAACACGCAACTGCATCCAATCAACCAATCTAACAGTCACTTGCTGGTGTGGGTGAAGAGCGTTTCCTAGGTGTGCCTGACAAAGTGTCAAAGTGGCTAATCGTGGCTATATTAAGCATACCATTACAGCGTAACGTGTAGCTTTTCTTACTAGCTTTGTTTTTGTTTGATTTTGGCATCATTTTACCTTCAACTGTTCCCAATCTTCGTTTTATCTACTTCATTTATTTTGTATCGTTTCTCCCACATCATTTTATCATTTTTACTTAATTAAATTAAGTTATTTTTTTCGTTAATGTAAGGAGGTTCTAGTTCGTTTTTATGAACCTCTATGCTCTTTCCGCTAAACTAAAGCTTTTATAATTCATCTTCTAAGAAACCTGTATTTGAAATTTGATCACTATTTATAATCTCTCTATTAGGATTTTTACTACCTCTACATTTCTCTCCTACCTATTTTTATTTATCCACTAGTTAAACAAAGTCAACAGACCTAAGTGGTGTGCTCTCAATTATTTTCATAATTTTGAAAAAAATTAACAAACGTATTATCAATTAAAAAACATATCTGACCTTACGACCTTCAAACTTTCAAAGACTCATTTAAAACTAAAATGGTTATCATCCCACCGACCGACCGACGGATGGAGTGACATAGTAACTTATAAAGTCGCGACTACGCGTCTAAAATGTCTTTAAACATAATACATCTAACTGGTATCCAGAAGGAGAATGTTTATTTTACTTATATGATTTTATATTATAGTTCATCCTATTTTACTTTTTAATGACACCTACAATCATGTATGTTATATCAAACTTGTTTCTTAATTATTTTCTTGTGTGGTTCTCATTCTTAGCAGTTATGTGAAGAGATCATGCACGTCTTTGTAGTACGATCAAGAAGTAAATAATTGTTTGTGTTCTTCTTCCCATTATGAAGTTTCTTCCCTTTGAATAATAACTTTCAATTCTTTGAGACAGTTTGAGACAATGAAGTCATTTTTTGTCCTCAAACAAACGAAAAAGCAGCGAGTTCTAAGAGAAAAGGCCATTTTTATGATCCCCTGCATGAAATGTTACTCATTGTTAGAGTTGAAAAGAAACAAAATTACGCAACCTTAGCTTTGAGTCAAGAGAGTATTTTTGCCATAGTTTGGTATAGAACCCGAGTTTAAATGTAAATAATAATATAATCAGCTGCCAAGATCCAATATTATGTAGATTTTCTTTGGTAGAATCGAGACAAAACGACACAAGGAAGAGATAATATAGCCCCCAAAGAAAAGGAAACTAAATGACTGCCCTAAACGTGTATTCACACGACGAAGAAATTATACACTTAATTAAAAATATCATTGAAAATGCAATAAAGAGTTCGAGTTTGCTGCACCTTAAAATGCAAGTAAAAAAAATCTTAAAATCCCCTTTTGGGTATTACTGAATGTTTACTTTTTAAAGTTGTTTATAATGGAAAAGCTTAGCATAAATTTTAATATTGAATAATCTTTCGTTTAGAAAATATCTATGGATATTCATTCATTTTTATCTTTGAGCAAATTTGTATTAGAACTTTGTATAATAAAGACAGCTTTTTTAAAGTCTGTGAATTAATCGGAGAAGTTTATAGGCTTTAAATCGGCGATACTCAACAGAAAGATGTTTAAATACGTCTTGAATGTTGCAGTGGGAAAAGGAAACTTTTGACATTTGGTGGATTTCGAAGAACACTGATTAGGTCTTCATAAATTTTACAAAAGTCCTACTTGTAAGGATTTCGAACCTTCTATACATCTGAACTGCAAATTTACTGTAATGAAATACGGGTTAGTACCTGAATCATTTCGTAAGAGTGATAGTCGACGACTATTCTCTCATTCCTAAAGGCTGTTTGGTGAAATTCGCTCCTCGCACTAAAAGCAATTATTCTAATTGATATGGGAAGAGCGAATGATGGGAACCAACAATTTGGCCACCAGCTAACGACAATGAAGGCGATAACATTTGGTTCTCATTCTCTCTATGCGCTTCTTATGTATAAATTAATGCATGCTACGTATCCCATTGGTTTTCTCTCGAATGAAAAGAGGACAATGAGAAAGGCAATATCTTCAGTTTGTGATGAAATAAAGTTTAGATAAGGGATTAGGGATTTAATTGAATCATTATAACAAATCAGAATAAACAAAGACCAGGAAGTCAAATATGAGGCTACTACAAATAAATAATATATTTAACTTTTAAAAATTGTTGGCCAGACTGATTTTGAATAGATAAGAGGGCTTCCATTTAACAAGCCGTTCGGGAGGACCATTCCGAAAGTCATTACTTTTCGTAGAAAATAAAATATTCTATTACTCATTTCAAGTTGAGGAAATTTGGATTCCTATAGTTTCCAAAGGATGTAAGTTTAATTCTTTCAACTGATATTCAAACGATGCTTATTAAAGTTAGCATCAATTTGATTAAGCTAAAACATATCTTTGAGGGACAACACTCATTACGTGTCACCATCCTCATGCAACACCATTATGTTACAACTCTTTATTTTCATGTGGTTAATTTTACGCTAACTATGAGTAATTTTCCATCGATAACGTGAGCTGTAACTTCCTTCAGTAATTTGTAGACGCTACTGAGTTAAAAGCCTTCCGAGAAGGGTGTAAAATACATCTACTGATATTCCTATGGCGTTAAAACTCAGGTAAATTTGTTAAAAATAATGCCTGTGCCATATTTGTTTATCCCAATCTCACTGTTTTTCTAAGTTGAGTATGATAATGAATTCTAACTTTTATTAATTATATTAATTAAGGAGTTCTGGTTGATCGATCTATATTTGTGTATCGATTTTCATATGAATTGGCGAAATATTCATATTTTAGATTCTCTTTGGACAAATGCTTCATATTTCATGTTAGTAATTAAATAATTTAGTTATTTTGTATCGCAATACCTCCTTAGGTTCTTTGAAAGGTAGCTAGTTCAGGTGAATTTTTTTATTTCATCTTTCAAATGTCACATATGCAATTTATTCTATTTAATTACATTTAGTAAAAACTTTGCCTAATTTTCGTTCTTGCCCTTTACAAATGCAGAATTCTTACTCTATTTAGGATACTCTTACAGGCTTTGCCTATAGAATATCTATCTCTATATTATATAACACAGACCCCTGAGACCAGGGGAAATTTTCTATGTTATTTTTTTTGGAAACATTTTAGAATTTAATTGAACAAAGAGTAGCTGTTCAATGTGAAGATTCTAATTCCTCGAACCTAAATTTAAACAGCAAAGGCAAACAATGGATGAAAAATTCTTAGATAATTAATAAATAATAACTTTTTCAGCAAAGACTAGATGGAACGAATCGTGCAAACAATATTTTGGATTAAATATTGAATCAACTTTAGTTGAAAATTTACATGTTGCTAAAAAACTGGTATTCAGGAAGCAACACACTATTCGTTTTAGTATATACATTCCAAATTCAAGCATAGCTGTCAATCACTTCCTGACTTTAAAAAGTGTAACTTTAATCTTTTTCCATGATCGCTTGAAACTTGTCGATTGTGATGAAATTTACATGTTAGTAAGACACAACAAATGTATGTTTGATTGCGCTATTTTTCTTTGCCCAATAAATATGTGATTGCGCGTTAGACACTGAGGTTTGTTAAATCTACCTACCTACACTTGTACCGTGAATAAAGAAGTAAAATAAAGCATCTACTTATAGTGGAACGTAATAATATTATATAATTATAAAAAATAATAGCAATAAGCTGAACAACAGGAACAGTTATAAATGTTATTGTCAGCTCACTAAACGTAACGTATGGATGGCTAAAAGGAAAGATGCAAAGGCATTAGTGATGGTGTCTAAACTCGAACCTAAGGGATTTTATTTAGAAGCAAACAAATAAGGGAATAAATATATTGGTTCCCTTGAGGAATCTCGCAGCCGGCTTGGTGAAAAGCTTGGAAAAGTCTTCACCTTTAAAGATACGGCAAATTTACCTGCTATTCTCTACGAAATTTTGATATTACAATGGTTCTTTAGAATATTAGTATAACCCAAAACGAAATTTATTACTATAGAAATGAAATAAAAACATCGAAAAAACTGTAGTTCAATGAAATATGTTGACTGAAAAACGCCCTGAGTTTATTATTAGGGAACAAATCATGGGGCATTCAGTCTTTGAATTTGATAAAGGATACTCAGCATGGCTTTTCACTTCGTCGCTCGTGTGTGAGTAATTTTCTCACAAAATTCATTCCGCATAAGCCTGTCAATAAAGATTATATAGATTTTTAAAAAGTGTTTAAATCTTTACCGCATTAAATACTCGATACATTTAAAAGTTCATGGATTATGTGGAAATGTACTGTAATGAAATTGCAAGCTGTCTAGTAAACCGCAATCTGTGAGTAGCGATTAATGATATTTATTAGGCTGTGTATCAGTCACGAGCGGTTTTCCTCTAGGTTCTTTTCTTGGACCATTGTTGTTTATCATGTATATTAATGACCTTCACAATAATTAATTACACAAAATTTCAAAGTTGCGGACAATATCTAATTGGGGAATGAGCTCCTCAATTTAATGATGAGTATAATATTGATATTAATTTAATACTTTTTGGTGATTTGATCAAATTAACATAGTTTCCACTTTCCAAAATTTGACAAAATATAAGAACTAGGAAACAAACAAGAATAAAAACTACTGATAAACAAACAACCACACTATATAAGCAAGCACCCATCATCATTACAATCCGTTTTCCCACAAAGTGATTCTCTTAGCAGCAGTCGCCTTAAAATATCTACCCACTACTTCTCACCCTGTTTTGCCTAATCGAACATAAAAACACCCCTCATAGAGGTTAGGTTATGTGTTGTTGCGTCTCATAAATTAAGAGTTCATTCTTTGGCATTAGACCCCAAACGTGTCCCTTCAAAAGCTCTTTCAATACATACCTATCATAAATTTGATCATATACCTGCTCATTCATCAACACTTCCTCTCATAAACGCCTATTGACACAATCAACTCACACTTTACGTTTTCTCACAATTCCTTTCCCTAAATTTTCTTAAAAACTCTATTTTCATC
Source organism: Ceratothoa steindachneri (assembly GCA_963969495.1). Lineage (NCBI taxonomy): Eukaryota > Metazoa > Arthropoda > Malacostraca > Isopoda > Cymothoidae > Ceratothoa > Ceratothoa steindachneri. The sequence goes on from OZ018329.1 coordinate 9,747,560, forward strand.
CATTTATCTACATCCAAAACTACCTCAGAACACTCTCAAATATACAATTGTCGTACTATTATTCTCCACACCATTACTATTTCTTACTCATTCTTTCCTCACTTTCTTTCGCACATAAACCAGCCCTACAAAGCACTTTCATCATCTACTTTCAATCTATTCATTGTTCAAAAGTGCCCTGCAAATGTTATCTTTGATATTCACGCAAGTAAATCTCTCTTTAGTTCTCAACTTTCTTACGACTTCTGTTAGCAATAATTTAGTGTTTCTATCCGGATTCTCTTTTATCTTGCTTAAAATGCTTTTCTTCATGCCACTCTACTCTCCTTACTCACTCGTTTCACTTTTCTTTTCACCTTCTTGTATGCATTCATTCACTTCACCTTGAGATCTTCATCTACAGAGGTAAGCATCTGCAAGTAATCTTCCCTTTGCTCTCTCCTTCAAGTTTCACATCAGCATTCCCGCTTTCAGTCTTCGGCTTTTTTAATCCATTTCTAGCCCAGTCCATTGACTACCCTCTCTCAATTCCCTAAATTTATTCCATATTTGTTCTATCGCCATGTTTACATTTCTTTCTCCTGCCCTCTCAATTATCCTCACATATTTTTACTACTTTTTAGATTCTCCTTTCCTTTTACCCTTCCTCCAGTCTTATCATCTAATCTAACAAACTTTCCCCAAAAATACATCTTACAGCATTTTCTTTCCTACCGGATTCACAACAATCATATGCTTAAATTCTCTTACAACTTTCTCGCCATTTTATTCTCTCCAGCCGTACCAAAGGTTCGAGTTATCCCATCATATATTTTGTCACCTATTCGTCCATTCCTATTTCCTACAACCATCACTACATGGTCCTTATACTAAATACAATTACCTACATCTTTATCCTATCGAATTTCAACCTTGCCTATATATCTAATTCTAGTGTAGACATACATATTCCTAACCAACAAATGTATCATGGCACCCGTTCCTCAAACTAAATATCGGACATTCTCCACCTCATTGCTTCATAATACACATTTCATCGAACTCCATTCACATTCTCCCACTCAAATTATTAAATGATACCTACTTGAATAGAATTTCACGTAACTACTCGGTTTGCACATTGAAGTGGATTAATTTCCTGGCTAGAATTTGTCCACAACAGCCCAACCCATTAACACCATTGTGTATTGCGCCCACGGGAAATGGATTTTCGTGTGCACGGCTTTCTAGGCCAGGGTTCACATATGCGTTTAGTTGCCTTCTAGGGCACGGGCAGGAAGAGAGAACGGGTTGTTTTCTTATTCCACAATCAACCGTTTGCATTATACTCGTACGTGTGCTAAGATCTTTAAGAAAAGTGTGAGAATAACAAAAACCTAAAAGAAAAAAGATAAATCTCACCAGGGTAGAGGATTACATGATATACAGAGATAGAATTCAGCAAAGACCCACTCGAATTTAGGTCAATATGAAGTGAAAGAAAGGATGGAATTCAGAGTTGATGGACGCGTAAAAGACAAGTTATGGGTAAAGAATTAGTCAGACAATAATATTTTTATGAAGTTTCATTTTAAATTAATATAATTTTTTTTGTTTCACATAATGACAGTGCTGCTTTCAACTGCCTTCCTAGGCAAGTTATTCCAAGTATGTGTTATTTTACAAAAAAATAAATTTTCCGCTGTTGTAAATCTTTTGTTTACTAGCTTAAAACCTTTATTGCAAGCGAAAACTTGGTTATCTAGATAAAACAATGAGTCACATTTCATAATAAGAACTTGTTTACTATATAAAGAATTGAATAAGTTGGCCGCACAGACACCGATCACCCATTGAAAGTAAATTGAGCTATCTCAGTGTGCTTTCATGCAATTTATTTCTATGTCCAGGAATTAATTTTGTTGCTCGACGCTTTTCAATATTATAATGTTCCCTCTCATATATGGAGATCGGAATTAAACCAATTTAATTATTTTAAGAAAAGTGTGTGAATGTCTCTAGGGGAGAAAGTATGTGTGATATAGTTAAAATTAAAAAAGTGCTGGAAAAGAAAGAAGTGTATGACGTTTACAAAGGAATCAAAGTGCCTGGTGATGAGCTCTATCGCTGTCATTATTATTATTGTTTGTGTATTTATTTGTTCTTAATTTTTTTACGGTGGTCAAGCCTCTTATGTTATATTATATATATATATATATATATATATATATATATATATATATATATATATATATATATATATATATATATTTATATATATATATGGAGGTAAAGTTGGGCAATATATTTTCATCGTAACAAGTCAAGTTTTGTTAAAAGCGACTGCTAATTTTGCGTTTGTGATTCTTTTTTCACATCTTTCAATTTGTCTTATATTTGCCTTTATGTCTGGATTGAGTCAATGTATAAGTTCTCCAAAGTTCATAATAGCACGATTTAGAAATTATAGCGATGGGATAGAAAATTCCTTAGCTACAAAACACTTTATTTATCTGACGCGTTTCGTTACAACTCGTAACATCTTCAGAGATACAAGAAAATACAAGAGAAAATTATAAGAATTGTTTTATATACATATTATGGATAGACGGTAAACATACAGACAAACATAGAAGTCACTCAAGTAGGGTGCACTAGAAAACTCCTTGATAGGGTGGGACACGTCAAGAGCGCAGGTAGAAGATTAAATTTAGGTCGTATCCAGATAGATAAATGATCTGGATACCTGAGATTAGCTCTCCGGTGCGTTTCTATTCCGATTCTTGTTGCTAGGTAGTATTCCATTTGAATTCAATTGAATATTTTTTTTCTTGTATTCACGTGAATAGGGGCGAGAGGAAGATTTTCAGGTGGGGCACCATCTTTTGTTTAATACTTTATTCGAAAGGCTTACTGCCAAGTTCTAGGAAAAAATTTGGGTGGTAGCTCTACTTTTTCGATGCTGACTTCCCGAGTTGGCTAAAAAGATCATTTCAGCTGTCTTGAAAGCATCTGGGAAGTAATCAGATATGCATTGAATATTCCTCTTATTCCTAATATAATATTTTCTGATGCCTTGACATAGTTTAATTTTGTTAGCTCCGATTGTCCTGGATCTTTCTGTCCGAATGATCGCAGCGGGTCAAATAGTTCCACCGTTGTTATCTCGGCGTCTCCGGAACGCTGTCTGTTCTCATGGTGGTGCGGGCGTGTCCTATGTATTTAGGTGTTTAGCTCGTCTATAACATTGGAGAACACGTATTTTATTGAATGATATCTGATACTTGATTGTAAGTAATTTTTGTGGGCTGAAAACAAATTTCACATCGGTTTAGCTCTATCTGGTCCTGATTCTTGTAAACAGCCCATGCGCCATTTTCCATTTTTTTTCAAAATTAGGACTAAAAAAGAAGTCATGCACATTTATTTCCAATTTTCATGAATAAATGCAGTTCAAACTATTGTAGAAATACATTATAATGATAGAAATGACTTAAAATAAAACAAAACAAAGAGATATGAAGCTTTCACTCTGGTAAAACCTTTTTAGAGGACTTTCTAGACTATTTAGTTGTTGACTGCATGACTATTTTCAAGCATCAGTAATAATCAGTCATCATGCAGCAATTATCAGCGTCCTTGATAATGTTTCTCCATAATTTTAATATTTTGGTGGAATCTCTTCCCTTGTTTGTCACTTACAGCATTTAAATTACTTGGAAATTGGTCAAGTAACTATTCAAAAAATGCATTTTTATGCTCAAATTGCAACATAGCCCCTTGTATTCCCTTAAAAGTCTTTTTACAAATTCTTCGAAGTTATCTCCCTTATAATTTCTTAAAAAGCTTTTTATCAAGTCCACGAATGAGAACCAGATATTTCTTTCGCGTTCATTCATGACACTAGGAAAATTGCTGTCATTAATTAATGTTATTATTTGTGGACCGTCGAAAATTCTAGCTTTAATTTTTTCATGACTTAAACTTGGGAATTTTGAAATTATTTGTTGGAAACACTCGCCGTTGGTATCTAAAGATTTTACATATTGTTACATGAGACCTAGTTTGATATGCAAAGGAGGAGATATGATTTTATCTCTTTTCACTAAAGGTGCATTAATTACATTTTTTCTCCGAGAGTAAGTGATGTTCGTGTTGGCCAGATTTGTTTACAATAATGTTCTTTCTAAGCTCTGCTGTCCTATAAGCAAAGGAAGCAGGTTTTTTTAGTATACATATGGTTAATCGTGCTTTCTATTTTTGATAAGTTTTAAAACAGTATCTACGAGTATATGCTTATACTTTTCTCTTAATGTTGTTGATGCCTAATTGGTATCGAGCTGTATAGATTACCATTATGCCACAACATACATGTAAAACTTCTTTTGCAACTGTTTAAACACAAACGCCAATCACTTGCATTGTAAACTATACTCTGTCCTAAAATATTTAAGAAGTTCTTTTTATTTGTTTCTGTAAAATGAAATGTATTTGTTTGAACTAAGCATGTTTTTCTGTTTAAGTCTTGAACTAAAATCTAGCAGCCTTTTTGGTAAATTGAGATCCTTTAAAAGATCATTTAAGATCACTTACACATACAACTACGCTGGAGTAGAATTCGGTGTCTGACTCCTTAGAGTGCATACCAATATTTGCAGAAACTTCTTCAACTAATTCCTAATATGGCGGACTCTTAAATTTTGGCATGGGAATTTCATTTGAATGTAGCATAGGTCGTATTGCGGTGTCGAAATTTGGGTACTCGATACAATTTTTATTTTTCTTAGTGAAGCCCGAAGTCTTAACAAAGCAGAAATAGTAATCCGTCTTATGGCTCTCGCCACAGCTGAAATGGAAAGAAAATTGTGAAGCGTTAGCAAAAGTGAATTTGATCAAAAGTTGTTTATGTACCTAAATTACAATTACACTTAGGTAAAATAAAGTACAGAAATGACTAAGTTACGTAGTTTTATGAAATCATTAACTTACCATCGGAACTCAAAAAGGTATTTTTGACTGCGAACCCTTTGTCCAATGTCGCAGTCTTTCAATGCATACAGTGCAGGCTTTATGAGGAACCCATGATTTATCTTGATCCCTAAGTTTTATGCCAAAATAAGCTAAGTAAGCTCTTTTCACGAAGTCCGTTATATTTTCTCGTTGATATGAAAGTGTAAAATTTCCACATATATAGCAAAATAAATCAGGAGAGTTTTTGTATATGAACTTTCTAATGCTTGAGAACATATTACTTGATTCATGTATTTTAAAAGCCCCCAAAATTAAAACTGGTAACACAAGCCGGAAAAACGCTAAATAAATTATTATTAAGTGTACCATTAAAGCTTAAGAAGGAAAATGGGAGATATAGTAACATAAAAATAGGGGCAAACTATTTTAACCGTTATAAGAAAATGAATATAGGAGTTGGATTCGAACCTGTGTCATTAAGCGCTCTGGTGATGAGCGTCTTGGTCATTTTAGCGAGGAGTGCTTATTGGCACAGTTCAAATCTAACTCCTTGAAGTAGTTAAACGGTACATGACGATTGGCCAGACAAATGTCTGGGTTTGTGACACATCTTCCTCTGACGTAGGTGGGAAGTCGGAGCATATTTGCTGGGCAATGTTCCAGTCGGACAGGGTATCTACGATCCTCCCGATGGCCTGGAATGTTCTGTAGCCGGATTTCTGACATCTCTTATTGGGGTTTACCATCAGAATTGTTAGAGTTCTTCTTGCAAATAGGCAGGGAAAGACTGAATTGGCAAAAGTTCTCGGTTTGGCGGTTGGGATCTGGTGGCTATCACCATTTCTTCTTAGTTGATTTCGGCCTTTATCGCAAGATAAGACTCTCCCAAGTTCCTTACTTGTTTTTATTTTATCCCTTTTTTTATCGCAGTAGCAGCACCATTATACTGCTCTTGTGAGTAATTCGTGATTAACATGCGATAATAAAACAAAAATTCTGTTTATTACGCGTGTAACTACGTGTTTTGAAATTAAGTTCACATCTGCATAAATTTCTCTGAATACGTTTCCGTAAGTTCTTTTTGTTATTTGTGATACAGCCACTTCTGTGTATGTACAATATTCTGAGTGCACTTCTTTGCATAATTGGTGTCCTTCTTTATCTTTGCCTGATTAACATTCCTTTTGAGCTCAGGCTTCTCGTTCTTTGTAGTGGGGCTAGGAGTCTTGAATTTGCTCTTCGTAGCCCTATTGCGAGTGCATGGTCACTCATCGCACAAGAAACTCGTAAAATATTCATTGTTTTCTTCTTCTGTTTCTGATTCATCTGAGTAATGAGAAGTTGCAGTTAAGGTTTCTGTTGTCGATCGCTGGTCTTGGATGCCGGTCAAGGCTACTTTAAATGCTCGGGAGCATTTGGTTTTCCAGCATTTTAGAGGGCCATTTAGGACCACATTATAGTAGCCAGCTTGTACGAAATTTGCTATGTTTGCGTGGATTATGCACATGAGAATCCGTGCTTTAAGGCCGCTCGTGAATAGTGCGGCTCATGTTCCTCACTTTTACAAACAGCACTAGTGTAGCTAGTCTGCTTCGTTTTCCGTCCTTTCCTTTATTTTTTTTTCTAATATTTTTATTTTTTGGCAGCGTAGGTCCATAGTCCGATGTTCTCTTTTGCAAGTTTAGTACCTTTTGATTGGGATTTGGCAGATCTGGTATCTGCGCCCTTCCGTTACACAATCGCTGCGTCTTCGGGGCAATTTGTCAAGGTATGTTCGTACATTATGCAGCATAAAAAGCACATGTGTTCGCTATGGAATTTTCTTGTTTGATATTTTCGCCTAAAATTATCATACTGAAAAGAATAATGTCTTCGCTTGCCGCATTACGTGTCATTTCTGTTGAAATGAAAGTGACTTTGAATACAAGGGCAGGGCGTGGAATTTGATCACTTCCTTGACCGATGGCTAGTCGAACTGTCTCTTAATCGCTGCCTCAATTTCTTTGGGCGTATGTTCTCCGACCCAGTTCTCCACCTTACGTCTTTGTTAACTGCCACTTGCGGAGAGGTTTGTTTGCTTGGAGTCGGATTCTTTTCAGTAGACTAGCTCTCTCTTCGGATAGGAGCTTGTCTACGTCTTTCGTTTCGGCACATATGGGTATAAAGCCATTTTGCACCTTGATTAGCCTGACGACTGCTATTCTCAATTTAGCGAATAGCACTTCGCATAGGCCGCTCTTAGGTGGTGGCATCTGATTGGGCATCGTCCTCAGGGGAAATATCTGAGTGAGGGTCTCCATTTTCAGACGCTCTTCTCTAGTGGCTTCTAATTAGGGATGGTCCTCAGGCCGAAATCGCTTACTAAACGTAAATGAATGAGAAAATTCTGATATTGTAGATCTCGAATGCGTGAGCGTACGAATACCGGCCACCAAAGATGCACTTCATACCCCAAAAGAAGCTTTATAAACGAAGAATATATTTTGATTTAATCGCAATAATGTCTTTGTATCCTAGAACTCTTTTCTTTTCTGAAGCTAAAATGTTATCAAGAAAGATGATACGGCTCGTTACGATGTACCTTTATCCAAAGTCAATAATGCACGGCATACCAAAAAACAACCAAAATAAGATGCTTCAGAAGGTAGAAAACAGCGCAATATACCTTATAACAAACACAAGAAGAATCGAAAGAAAAAAGCAGAAATACCGAGATAAAAGTATCAACCTGCAAGGAATAAAAAAGATACTAGAGAACAGGGCGCGCAAGATGAAAGAGAAAAGATTATATAGACTAGAAGAAAATATTACTGATATACTTGAAGATAGCAAACGAAGAAAATCGAACCAGAAATTCTCAAGCTTCGTATACAATCCAGAACAAGGAAACGAGGTACAAAGTTATACATAAAAATTCGGACTCAAAGGTGAAAATTATGGAGGAAAATAGGACAAGTTAAAAAACAAAACAACCTTAAATTGTACCAATAATTGACCTTAATAAGAGATGTTATTTCCAACCCCGATTATGGAAAAACAAGTGGGTTTGAAACACTAACTAACCGATACTAACAACCGAGTTGAAGAACGGGAGTTTAAGTAGTGGATACAGATTTTGAGTATAACACTATCCCATTGCATCGTCTTTCCCTCCTATACCTAGTTAGAAAACTCCACAGCAAATATAACGGGTTTAACTTCTTTTTTTATAAAAGCAATTAAACTGATAACTAAATAAAACTAAATAATGGCTGAAATTATTTGTTCTCCAAACACGAGATAGGATTTTAAAAAGTTTGACACAGTATAGAAGAATTTAAACAATACGAATATAGATTAGACGTATCTCCCGTCCTCTTTTGTCTTCAGAAATTATCGATCTAAGAATAAATAAAGAAAAAGAATAGAAAAAAATTAGAAGGATCCAGGATAGCCGGTGGTTTGAATTCCACGTTAATCACTAGGTTCTCCCAACCAGTCAAACTGTACATTTACAAGGACTTTGCCAGCAGAAAGCACCCCATTCTTCTTCAGCTAACTTCCTGAGGCAGACCAACTATGGCATGCTTCATTACTTCGACTAATATTTCCACCTCCCGACCTGTTTCATTTTCATTTTCTCTCTCCTACTCCGTCTTCCGGCTGTACCCGACTTCTCCGGGGCCACTTAGCCTCCTAGAAGTAGGGTATGGAAGATGGGAAGAGGGGTAGGCTCGCGCCGGCGCCGGCGCCCGCACATGTTCCAACTCGGGCTATCAACGCAAATCATCACGTCTGAAGAAAATGAAGAAATATACTGCGTCCACTGGATTGATTGGAAATTCCTCCTCTCTTCATTGGACGGGGTAGTGCATCTAAAGGCGGATAAAACTAGTGGCTCCATGCTAATATACCGTGTATTGGCATGGAGCGCACTGAATCAGCCAAATGTCAACTGCAGCGTTGTTTTCTATTCCACACATAATAGCCCCGTTGAGGCGGATGGTAAGAGAAAATAAAGATTGTATCCATAGAAGATAATAGAGAGAGAAGAAAACAGCCTTTTTAAATGCTACCCCTTGCCGGAGGTAAGAGTGAGGGGTGCCTCTTCCCAAGCCACGATCAGAGATGAATGGACGTCTACTGATCGGCGACCAACTTGAAAAATGAACGTATGACCCCAAAAAATAGTTGATAACCGGTTTGTCAAGAAAGTTGCCTAAAGTGGGGGAAAGGTATGTAATAAGAAACAAATAATTATTTTCAATCTATATCAAAAAATGTTGGGAATTGCGTAAGGGGGCAACCCCCTATTGTCGGCAGTCGCCAGATGGGCGTTAAAATACAACAAAAAAAACAAACTTTCATCGACGATATTTGTGTGTTCATCTTCAGCTTTACCATTTTGCTTCTTTTGTATAATTATTCCAAAATTATGTTCTATTTTACAATATTTTATACTAACAATATCAATGGTATTTTACTAGAATAATGGAAATATAAATCCTACTTAAGAAAAACGTTACCCTGAGTTCCTCAATTTTTTTAAGCCCTAATTTTTGGCCAAAATCTTGGGGAAAAAATGTCAGTCATTTTTTGCTCATCTTTTCGCCTTAAGAAATTTAATAAATATTAAAGAATATATTTTCGGAGAAATAAAAATTCGGTAAGGAAGAGCGAAAATAATGGTCTAACAAGGCAAGATTGAGAGAAAAGAAGAAACGGGAACAGAGAGGGACGATTAACAGGTTTTAACAATTGCATGGGCTGTCGTAAAGATGCAATCGTTCAACACACATCAAATGAAATGGAATTTACTCCATTATCTCTTTAATAACCTAGACGTAATAAGTAGAGAAGAACCGAGCAGTAGAGTAGATATGTTAATAAAGTAATCACGCCACCACGCTATCAAATTCACGCAACTGACGTTAAACCATCAAAAAAACAACAAAGACTGAGTCACTCACACTCACATTATATATACAGCCTTGGTGAAAATTATGGGGCAGGTATGAAAAAGTGAAGAGTATGATTTAAACTCATTTATTTCATACTTAATATAATACATATAAACATTTTGGCGTATATTTGATCAATAATTAATATTTGACGTATCCTTCTTTTGCTCTTTGACAGATCAAATATTAAATATTGATAAAATATAGGCAAAAATATTTATTTGTATTATGTTCAGTTTGAAATAAATGAGTTTAAATCATACCCTTCACTTTTTCATACCTGACCTATATATAAATATATATATATATATATATATATATATATATATATATAAGTGAAAGAGCTCAATAGCGAGTCATGGTATATGATAGTGAAACCATATATAGGATCACAGTGATTTCACTATCATATATATATATATATATATATATATATATATATATATATATATAACGAGTGTTCCATTAAGACGGATCGAAGTTATCAGTAAATAAAACAGTGTTATTAGTGAGAATTTATTGATTTCACTATTGGATCATGTTATTTGAGTCATGGCCATTATGGGTGAAAAATAATATCGCCTAAATGTCAGCCAAGGCTTCGGCGGCACACCTCCACTCGATGGTCAAAATTTTTGATGATGTCTCTGCATAGTTGCTCCTCGATCTCAGCAATATGCCTTATTATCTCCTCCTTCAGCTGTTAAATTGTTTTTGGCTTGTTGGCATAGACCTTACTTTTTAGATGACCCAAAAAAAAGAAATCTAAAGTTGTCAAGTCACACGATCGTGGTGGCCAATTGACCTCGTTTTTTCGAGAAATTATGCGTCCTGGGAACTTCTTTTTTAATAAAGCCATTGTTGCATTGGTTGTGTGGCATGTGGCGCCGTTCTGTTAAAACCACCCATCTTCAACATCCATAGAATTCAATTCAGGCCATAAAAGTTGGTTATCATGGCACGGTATCGCTCGCCTGTCACCGTAATAGAATTCCCGGCATCATTTTTGAAGAAATACGGCCTAATGATTCCGCTAGCAAAATATGAACACTGAGCAGTGACCTTTTGTGGATGCAGTGGCTTTTCAACAATCTTCCTGGGATTTTCATTAGCCCAAATGCGACAATTCTGCTTATTAATGAATGCACCAAGATGAAAATGGTCTTCATCACTAAAGATGATTTTTTGCGAAAAATCATCATTGGGTGGCTTTGCTCGTGCACCCAATTGACGAATGTCCGGCGTTTCAAATGGTCACCAGTCTTCAGTTCTTGTGTCAATTGAATTTTTTAAGCGTGAAGAGACAAATCTTTTGTCAAAATTTGATGTAACGTTGTTGTGGAGAGGTTCAATTTCTGCGCGCAATGACGAATAGAGGTGTCTGGATCTTCGGCCACATTCTCGCGCACTGCAGCAATGTTTTCGGCTGAACGGCGTAAGCGAGCAGGCAATGGCGTTTTCATATCGGCCACCAACCAGTTTGTTTGAATTTATGAACAATTTTCCCAATTGCACTCTCGGTTGGTCCATTATGTTGACCAAAAAAATCGCGAAGTGCCAGAAATGCGTTTCTGTTTAAAACTCCATTTTGTAATAGGCTTCGATAACTTTAACACGTTTTTCGATTGTTAATCTTTCTATGGTTCAAATTGCCAAAGACTGAAGTTGTTAAATCTGAAAGAAAAAGAAAAAAATCCTTCGACACTTAAATTTAACTCACATTTAAAATCGGTCTAAGTTATTGGAACACCATATATATATATATATATATATATATATATATATATATATATATATATATATATATATATACGAGTATGCATGTTTTATTAAAGACCAGTTTCAGCTGAGCTTTGATTAACTTTCTTATTTGCTTCTTTAATTTTCCTCTTATACTTTTTTTCCCCCTTCGAACTGTTATGAAAAAGGATTCCAATATTCATAATTTATTGTAGCTGAGCTTTCGATCACGTTTGACCATCTTCTGAGTTAAAGTTAATCAAAGCTCAGCTGGAACTGGTTCTTAATAAAACATGAAACAAAATGAAACTCCTCTATAAATATATATATATATATATATATATATATATATATATATATATATATATATATATATATATATATATATATATATATATATATATTTATGAGTATCTTCGATAAAAAATGGAAAGGGAGGATAAGAAAAACTACAAGTGAGACCAAATTCTTTATTACTGACGTTTCCCTTCTGGAGTTTCTTCAGAGCTAAAACGTCAGTAATATTATAAAACCTGGTGCCTCTTGTCGTCCCTGCCCAGTCTCCATATATATATATATATATATATATATATATATATATATATATATATATATATATATATATATATATATATATATATGCAATGTCCGGCAGGAAAAAATGAAAAAGTGCTTCCAAGTACTATCGAACTAAATTCAGTTCATTATCAAGGATAACTACACGAGAAAATAATAGAATAATGGTATATATAAGCTAGTAAAAGAGAAAGGACCGCCTCTAAGACAAGAAGTCACCAATGAGGAGGTAGGAGAGGGATGGGTAAATTCACATTAAGATTTAGCTTTAACAGGTAGCAAGATTAAAACGATTAGCGGATAAAGCGAGAGTCAAAAGAGGGAGATTAGAAGAGTGACCAGATATAAGCAGATACGTAGGGTAAAGGGACATGGAGAGAGGAAAATAAATAAAATTATGTTAATTCAAAATCAATGCAATAATTAAATTGAAAAATCTGGTGCCAATAAAAATTAAAATTGCCAAAAAATTAGGAACATAAGTCAAAGCTAATTTCTTTAAGAGTGAGTTTTTTCATAACAGCATCAATTGTTAAAAGGCCAGGGAAAATGTTAAAGTTATTAAATTGGCTTATACATCAACATTCAAAAAGTTTCTTTTAATTAAGTTATTTGAGCGAAAAAGTCAATTTTGCTGAATTCCAATTAATTAAGTGGTTATTTTTGGACATATGCACAAAAACCGCACTATTATTTAAAACTCCCCTTCTATCATTGCATTCATGCTGATTAATACGGACAGATAATTGCTTTCCTGTCTGTCCAAAATATTTACTTGGACAAACAGAACATTCGACCGAATAGACTCCCCCAATATTATTACAATTATTGTGAACTAGAATGGTTTTTTTTTATAGTTGACTCGTATTTCAAAGCAACTGAAATGTTAAAGTTTTTTATAAGACGGGGAAGGTCAATGAAACAAACAGAGAAGGGTAAAACCAAAATGTTTTTTAACATTAAAAGGGATAGCAGGAGTTGTATTATAGAACGTCTCTTTGCAGAGGAAAAACAGTTTAGTAGAAAGGGATAAGGGTAACATAATTTATGGCCAATTTCAAAGATATTGGAGAATTCAGAATCCATATATTTAGGACTAACAACTCGTAAAACCCGTAAAAACATAGAAGAAAAACCTGAACGTTTGACTTTGGAACTATGTGCAGAGTAAAAATGAATATAAGTTTGATTTAGTAGGTTTGCCTTAGATATATGATTTAAAATCAGTCGGTGATCTATGAATAAAAAGATCGAGAAAGGGAAGGGTTCTATTATTTTCAACCTCATGGGTATGTTTAATTGAATGGATGTGTGAATTATGTTTAGTAAGAAAGGTATTAACATCTTTACAATTAGGCCACAGGCAAATGACATCATCAATATACCTGTACCGAACAATAGGGAAGTCAAGGATAGTAGGGAGGAGCCTTGTTAAAAACATTTTGGTTTTACCCTTCTCTGTTTGTTTCATTGACCTTCCCCGTCTTATAAAAAACTTTAACATTTCAGTTGCTTTGAAATACGAGTCAACTATAAAAAAAAACCATTCTAGTTCACAATAATTGTAATAATATTGGGGGAGTCTATTCGGTCGAATGTTCTGTTTGTCCAAGTAAATATTTTGGACAGACAGGAAAGCAATTATCTGTCCGTATTAATCAGCATGAATGCAATGATAGAAGGGGAGTTTTAAATAATAGTGCGGTTTTTGTGCATATGTCCAAAAATAACCACTTAATTAATTGGAATTCAGCAAAATTGACTTTTTCGCTCAAATAACTTAATTAAAAGAAACTTTTTGAATGTTGATGTATAAGCCAATTTAATAACTTTAACATTTTCCCTGGCCTTTTAACAATTGATGCTGTTATGAAAAAACTCACTCTTAAAGAAATTAGCTTTGACTTATGTTCCTAATTTTTTGGCAATTTTAATTTTTATTGGCACCAGATTTTTCAATTTAATTATTGCATTGATTTTTTGAATTAACATAATTTTATTTATTTTCCTCTCTCCATGTCCCTTTACCCTACGTATCTGCTTATATCTGGTCACTCTTCTAATCTCCCTCTTTTGACTCTCGCTTTATCCGCTAATCGTTTTAATCTTGCTACCTGTTAAAGCTAAATCTTAATGTGAATTTACCCATCTCTCTTCTACTTCCTCATTGGTGATTTCTTGTCTTAGAGGCGGTCCTTTCTCTTTTACTAGCTTATATATACCTATATTATATTATTTTCTCTTGTAGTTATTCTTGAGAATGAACTGAATAAAGTTCGAAAGTACTTGGAAGCTCCTTTTCATTTTTCCTGCTGGATATTTCATTCATTGCGAACCTCACGTGCTACTTTGTGAGTTATTCATATCATATATATATATATATATATGTGTGTCTCTCTTCTCTCTCTTCTCTTTCTATCTATCTCTCTCTCTCTCTTGCTCTCTCTGAGAGAGATTTATTTGTAAATGAAGTGCCAAAAAATGTAATTTAAGGCACATTTTTTTCCAGCAGCTAAAAGATGCTCGGCATGCAGGAGGGATTGCCTCAAGTTCTCAGCTCTGACACAGAGATAATGCATATCGCTAGGCAGATCTAACTTACCTCATATAATCTGTTACATTTAAAGTAACGAGTGAGGGTAGCAAATACGGGCATACATAAGACCTATATCTCCGGAGGCCATCTTTACTTTAGTATAGATGGAAACAGTGTAGAAACAGGGAGCTGTTGGTCAGTAGTAACCTTGCTGCTAGGTTATAACTAACCTTTAGCTCCAGCTCCAGCTCCAGCTCCCATTGTTGATTAGAATGCACTAGAAGGGGATTTCTACAAATGAAATATTATAATAGATTGAGTCAATCTGTAATAGCACAGCTCAGTTCGTTACCGAAAGGAAGAATCCTTTCACCAACACTAAACTTGCAATATCTGTTCAAACCCCACACTGATATAAGACGAAATTTTTAGTGATATGCCCCAAAATGTAATGTACGCGCAAGTTTTTTTTAGGAATCCACACAGAGCAATGGGTTGTGCCGTGTAAACTGTTCACCTGGAGGAGCGGCACCACCTTCAAGCCCTAGCGCTTCTGGTACTATTAATTAGATTGAGACTCTTCAGGCTTTATTTCCTCAGACCTTTCCCCTCTACAATTTCTTTAGAATCCCCTTTTCACCTACGTTTCTTGGCATGCAGATGATCTAGCAGGCTACTTCCCGACCATCCTTCGTCCATTCACCCAAGATCGGGGCGTGGAAGAATGGGCTGGAAACTGGCTGCCTTTTAGCTCCCGTCTGACGTGGTCGCCTTACAAACATCTATATTTTCACACCCCTTTTCCCCACTTTAAAAATAGGTCGCCATGCCAAATCATCCTGAAAATAGGTCCCCATATCTGTTAATGGTAAAAATGAATCAAAAAGGACTCTATGGTGAAAATGTGTCTCTATGTCTGATAATGGTAAAAATGGAGCCTCATGCATGATAATGGTGAAAATGAGTCCATAAACCCGATTTGTTGAGAATGTGACTCATGTTTGATAATAATAAAATGGGTATCCAAGCACGATAATGGTGAAAATATATCCCAATGTAGGATAATAATGAAATAGACCCACATGTCTAATAAGCGTAAAAATAGACCCCATGTCTAATAATGGTAAAAATGTCTCCCTATAGCCAATATTAGTGAAAATCGGTACCCATGTCTGATGATTGTACAAATGGGGTCCTCTGCCTGATAATAGTGAAATTGGAACCACATGGCTGATAATGGTGAAAATGGATCACCAAGGCTGATTATGTTGAAAATTGCTCCCCATGTCTGATAATGGTGAAAATGTATGCCCATGTATGATAATTGTGAAAATGGACCTACATGCTCGATATTTGTGAAAATCGGCACCTATATCAGAATAAGATGAAAATGGGTCGCCATGCTAACAATGGTGAAAATTCGTTCTTATTTCTGATTTTGATGGAATTGGGTCCCCATATCTGATAATAGTGAACACCAGACGGAGAGGTCCTCATTGAGTGAGGATTATGGCTATGTGGGATCAACCCCAAACCTTCACACACTACTAGGCTCGGCCCTCCGAATCCAACGAAG
The DNA here is from genome assembly GCA_963969495.1 of Ceratothoa steindachneri. NCBI lineage: Eukaryota > Metazoa > Arthropoda > Malacostraca > Isopoda > Cymothoidae > Ceratothoa > Ceratothoa steindachneri. The sequence continues at coordinate 9,763,878 of OZ018329.1, forward strand.
GAGACTGATCCCACAAAAGGAAAACACAAGGAAGAAGCAAGAAGGATTAGATATCTACCTTTCTTGATGGTGAGAGAGGCTCTGGAGACGGGCAGGTCCTTTACCATTTTGGCGAAGGACCAAATCTTGGCATTTCCATTATCTCTTTTTTCTTCTTCTTGGGTGAAATACTCCTTAACCAAGGAAGAAAATAAAGATAACGGAGCCTCGAACACAGACCCGACGGTTTCAAGACATTTTCTGTCGTGGTCAAATCAAGCACAGTACCGGTACGGATCGCTATAGGATGGAACGTTTCTCCTTGACCTTCAAGTGAATTACAGATTGCTTAGTACCCTAAATTGTACGCTACGATTTGACTAAATTGGCCCGTCTTGGGGCGATTCTTCCATGTACGTCTCCTGATACCGTGACGAGCGAGGTCGCTGGAGCTTGTTTCTGGTGCTCAGGTTTTCTCTTTCACAACTGGATCATTGCGGGTGCATCCCTGACCTGTGAAAAATAAGTGAGCCTCTTTATTTTTACATTTAATCCTTATTGATGTTATTAATTTCTGTATTGTCATTTCTTATGTTTTCATTTTTTTATTTGTAATCAGTATATAGATGTGTTATCTACCCTATTAGCTTCTGTACCCTCGCTCTGGTTGGCAGGTTATCTGCATTGCCTGTAATCTACATAATTCTTGATACATTCGAGAACATTGACAAACTCGATAAAGAAATCACCGCTCGCATTAAAGCTTATTAGAGAGAGACGCAATCTTCTTCATAGACAAAGAAAAGTCGAAATTAAAAACAATGACTCTAAGAAAGATGTGATGCAGCCCTAAGATTTGAAACTCAGAGGATTATAAGGACTTCTCTTGAATTTAAGGGCATATATATAGAGGTTATGTGTTATAACTTAGACAGGTCTTGTTTTAAAAATCTGAACTTAGTATTTCTTATGGCAGAATTAGCTAGGAGTTTGAAATCCATGCCTTAAAAGTAAATATTATGTGATAGGTGTACTTGAGGGATGAATGTTGAGAATAAAACATGAACAGAAAGAACCGAAATAGAAATTTCAACAAGAAAAGAACTGCCATTGGAATCTTAATTAGATACAAATTATGTAGTGCATAAAAGAGCATTAAGACATTTTGGGAGGGGAGAATTTATAAAAGCAAGTAGTTTTAATTTAAACACTTGTATCTTAGCCCTAAAATTAAGAAAAATAATTTTGAATGTCATAAAGATCTCTTAGAATAAAATCTAATGTACGACTGAAAACTATATTAACTAGGAATATATTTACAGAATCCTGCACCTATTTTTTTTATAAAAAAAAATATATTATCGAGGAAGATGCACTTGGATATTTTTAGGCTTCGACTTAAGATTTGTCATTTGATTTGGCATATATGAAATCAATAATCAATCTATTTTATGCTTTAATAAATAACTTTATTTTTCACCAGAGAATAAATTATCGATGTTATACAACTTTTATTTATTGATGAAGCTAAAGGAAAAGGAGATTAATTTTATTTTTTTAATTTTTATTTTGTGAAACTCAACGGGTGAATATAATCCTTAAATGAATACAAAAGGGTAACGTAAAAAATTGGTGAACTTAGGAGAGAATAAAAGTATAAAAGTACAGAATTCAAGTAGGCATATAATATACTTGAAATACTAGAGAAGGGGAGTGAATTAATTTGGTGGATAAGACCGTAATAGAAATTAACTCAAGTAACACTTCAATTTTCGACCATATTTGTTTATTTGTGGGGTAGCATTTAAAAGAGACGAAGATTGCTGCAATAAACGAACCTGTCTTTAATAATTTCCGTCTGTTAAGTGGACTTTATTTATGTTTCCAGGTGGATGCTTGTCTCTGTATTGCTGAGACTTTGTCAACGTGAAATCAAATTCAGACCAATCGTCTCGTAAGTATGAATACGATTATTCTTTGGGGATCTAATGTGGTTCTTTTTAAAAAGTTTCGGTGTTAGAAAGAGGTTTAATTGAATCCGAGTTGAACGTTCGATTCATACGGGCCACAATACATCTTTTGGAATAAAGTTTTGCAATTATCCTTTAATAAACATTGATATGATGTAGTAAGACAGTTAGTTGGTGGGTGTCTTGCACTAATAGCCTGAATACATCAGGTAAAGAATGACATGTAATAAAAATTAGCACGTTCCAATTCTTTTATTTGCAAGGGTTGAAGAGAGTAAGTTCCTTGCAAGGAAAAAGAGCTAACAAAACGAAATAACAGCGAGAAGGAGGCAAAGAGATGGAACCGTCATTGAGCTCCTCTTTTGACTTGCACTGGCTCTTGAAACAAGATCAACAGACCCAAGTCGCGTGCTCTCAATTATTATGTCTTATTATCTTACGACTTTCCAAACTTCCAACATAAGTAATGGTTTATTTCAAAGTTGAAGTCAAGAATACTTTAATTCATTTATAAAGTTTCAGATGACAAAAAATTAATAAAAAGACGAACACCAAATGGAATTGAAATTTTATAATATTACAACTAACATTCGGTCCAAAATAAAAGAATGTGTGATTGTAGTTCCTACTTAGATGAGAACTAAAGAAATAAGTGAGGAAGAGTCTAAGTTCGACCATACATTTGCGTTACAAAGAGGATAATCAGGATATATTGTGGGTGGGTGGGGGGAGGAGAAGAGGTAACGGACGAGGGCATTTTCACTTCATTAAGGAAAAGTGGATGGAGAACCAAATGAAGCATAAAGGTAGATATAGACCATCATTAACATCATCACCATCATCATCATTTTCAAATATAAGTTGGGATGGATGCTTATAAATGCTATCAAGCATGAACTATCCAACTTTCAAGTGGCCGTCTAACATTCAACACACCATGAAGCTCACTCTCATCAATGTTAACTCTCATAGAGCCACCAATTCAGAGCTTTCTCGTTCATATCTTTCTTTATATAGCATTGGCAGTATTTTCGTTAATCATCCATAGCAACTTTTCGTAGTCATTACTAATTTCAGCTCACAAAACTTGTTTTTATATATTCGGCTAAACCAAAGTAAGAAGATGATAGCAATAGAAAAATAGTCACTGAGAAAGATTAGATTCATAATTCCTGGTGAGCCAGAAAGCATCAGACTCTGGCCCTTATTGAGGAGGAAGGGGGGGCTGGATCATAGTGTGCGATTTTTATACCAATGAAGAAACAATTTGTCACCTCAGGAGGGACGAGTTCCGCGTCGAATATGTGTGAATATGAGTCTCTCCATTTGGCTTGGTACTTATCCATCAGCAGGGGTCTGGAAAAGCAAAGAGTGGGTATATTGAGCTGTAAAGGCTCCTCAAGTATGTCAATAGGGCATAAATGCTAAAAATGCGCCTGGTAAAACTGAAACCTAGAAAAACGAGACCACCTCACGGCCCCCGTGCCAGCAGTTAGGCACACTCTCGGCCACAATTCCTGCATGATGACTGTAGAGATATACGAGTTAACAGAGGCAGTTAATAAATTTCGAGGGTATATATATATCGACATCTTTTCCATGGTGAAGAGAAATAATGAAAGAAAAGCAAAGCCCACCTGGGTTTCTCTGAGCCACCAATACCCGGTCTTCGGTAGCATTTAAGAACAGAAAAAATAGTAAATTTTGGAGACAGTAATTATCGACCTCTACTTAAAATGCCGACTCTCCGAGGGAGTATTTATAAACAAGCAAGTCAAAAATTCAAACTGTCGATCTCGTATTACGCTTTCCTTAGAGCACCACGACGCCAAAGCACGGCATAATTGATACCCACTTCTGTCGAATCAATATGAGATCCAGTTTCCCTAATTTCAAAATGTCGAGGAAGAGAAACAACAGACGCCCCAAAAGGCAGACCACCCCAGGGTCTCACCTTGCTATTCTCCTCCGCCTCCCATTATCCCGCGGGAGTAATTCGAGTATAAAACTGTTCGGCAGGAGAAAAAGAGTACTTTTCGTTTTCGTCACGACATCGAGAATAACTTGCCGGGAGAGAAGTCCTTCAGCAAGTTAAGAAGGAATTTCATTTTCTTTGACAATAACAGATTGCATCAAGCATAATTGGCACAGTTCAATTTCCAAAGATCGTCAAGAGATCTTACCTCCAAGTACAATTGGCACAGTTCGATTAACAAAGATCGTCAAGTGATCTTACCTCCAAGTACCATCGGCACAGTTCGATTATCAAAGATCGTCAAGTGATCTTACCCTATCTGAGTTTGACAACCACAAACTAGATAGATTTCTCACCTAAAAGAGAAGCCCTACCAGCGAAACCAACTCGCTAGAAAATCAGACAGACATCAAAAAGCCGCGTCTGAGAAAATCTTTTCAAGGTCATAAGCATCCGAAATATAGCCACCTCATCGGCATTTTGTTTTGATTCTTTCTATTCCGTGACCTCAAAATTCAGCGTGACGTCACTCGTTCAAACCTCTTTCGAAGTAACGCCATCTATTGAGAAGACAATAAACTACACTCACGGCTCTTCTCCAGACGAGAATCGAGTAAAGGTATTTCGTTTGTATTCTCATGTTTCATGTGTCAGTGCGTTTAAAGTAGATTATTTGTATATTTTAAAGACCAAGTTGTTTCAAAGTAAATTGTTCTCCCTTAAAGCCACCTGAAAACGAATATCGTTAAAGGGACTTATGAACCATTTTTTTAGTTGTATTTTTTTACGTGTATATATTAATTTTGTTTGAATTTATTAATGTAAGAGTAAAAATCTATTTTGGTTGAAGTGTTTAAATAATCCTTGAACAAGTTGAGTTGGCAGTAATTAATTTTATAAAGAGAGAACTCCCCTTTTTATTCATTCAATAGAATAAAGATACAAAAAGCGCTCTTAGAGACCGATCCTGTAGCGATCACTGGAAGTACGAACGTACCTCTTATTTTTATTAATCATAATAATAAATAAAAGTATAATCTCGGCTAACCCACGACAATGACCAATGGCCTCGTTGCTATTACGCTTTAAATTTCGAATAAAAAATTGCTGTGAAGGGGGATAAGTAAATGATAGCGGTGCTGGAATCAGTTATGTGTATGATGATACGTGCAGAGAATACTTACCCTAGGGGGCAAGTGAGTATTAGCGCATCGGCCCACTGGGTGGCCAGCTAATTAAGGCGCTGAAAGTTTTGTATCTGGGATTGAACCCCTTCCTTGACGTCAGAAATCTCACTAGCATTGGGTAGTGATAACTTCCCAAAGCATATGATGAGTGTGTAAAAAAGAAAAAAATAATGTGTGTGTGAATACAATTTAAAGGCAATTTGTTGCTAGACGAATAAATCGCGAGATGATATTAGTTATACTCGATTATTCATTCGGTATCGGAAGTTGGAGGATTTTTCCTGACTCACCGTGAAAGCACATAAATATCAATAGGATAGATGCTAAATAGAATAGTAAATATAAAAATTTACTTATGGATATAAGAATATTAAGAGTGAATGAAATCTTTTAGGAGTTAATCGTATTCCAACCTTTGAAAGGAATATTTAATCCTCCAAGACAGAGGCTTTTAAATAAAGATTGGAGTTCAACAGGAAAATTTATTCTCATTCAAACTACAAAATATGACATTGAAGATATCTTGGCTTCTGTCAATAGGTTTCCATTAAGAGTATATAATAATTTTTTTTATTAGGATTCACGTATTATACACGTTAATATGTAAATGTAAATAAAAGCTTTAATAAGTCCAACTTGTAATGGTAGGAGTACAGAAGGGCTGACAGATGAAGCGTAATGCTCTGAAGTTGGTTCTCTACATAGTCATACCTTTAAAAGTCATTTTTCTCAAAGTTTTGTTTTGCCATTTAAATCTTCTCTCAGATTAAAAATGATCGAACATGATAAAGTATAGAGGTAAGCAACTAAGCGCAAAAACAAATAATTAAAGCGGAAAATATCTAGTGCCTCTCCCGTAGATTTGGGATCGTGCCAAGAATAGCAAATCCAATTCCTTTCGGTCCACTATTTTTTACCGGATCAAATACGCGAAAAAAAATACGGATGCGTTTTCTTGCAAATGACATAACAAATTTGCAATTGTCTTTAGAATATAACCTCATTTTAGCTGGATTTTCTCTGCCAAAATAAGGCAGTGAATTCATGTTATGTATTGCTATAGTGATAAAATTAGAATAAGAGCAAGTCGGCAAGTAGGACTTTCGGCTGGGTTTGGATTTAGTTTAGGATACCTAACCAAACTCAAATCAGGCTCGCGAGTGTGATTCCCAGGCTCGCTGGACGTTCTCGGTACGTACCACTTTGTAGCACACATTGTTGCAAATTTAGACTTTTTTAGGCACTGCTTGAGGAATACACTGATATCAGCATCACATACCTGTTTCCACTATATACAACACTGAATTTGTTAATTATGTCATGAGTTATTATACACTGTAACACTATTTTTTTCCTCGGTAATAGTTATTTCCTGAATGCGCATGCCTCAAGAGGAGTAAGCGTTTCAATTATTAGATGATTAAAATTGTGGGACAATCCTTGTAAGGCAGTGCGTGTTGGGGAGAGATATTTGGGCGATGGACTCCTGCTCCCATTTCCCTCGCCGTTGGCTGCGGGAGCGGTTAGTTGCCAATGAGGAGAATTCAGTGAGTAGAGTTGGTTGCCGTCTGGGTTAGACAAGAATTCCGAGCCTAACTACGCGAATGTTCAGTCTATTCGCGTATTATCTTGATTGTAGTCGAAGCGTCTGGATGGACACCATAGACACAGGAAAAACATGTGCACACCTAGTAAGACACACATGCATCAAACATTCCACATTCTACATACACACAAAGACTTAAAACCATTTAGGTATAACAACCTCTATGGCTAAGGCTCATACCAATACAACAGCATACTCCTACATGACCGCATCTTTCAATGTTTACAGCTAGATCGGAACCGTCATTGACGCGAGGTGACCCGCATGGGAGATAATGTTCATTGCGCTGATCCTTCCTTCTTCTGGAGGCGCATGAAGAGGATGTTGCGCACTGTTCAACTCAACCTATAACCCTACAATACAACGGTCGCCCCTCATTGACCCTAAAGAGATCTTCGACACAGTAAAGTCCCACTGAGACAACGTACACACAAAAAATCCTCACGCGTAAGAGCAGAACCAGAAACTCCTGGAATGGTGTCGTTTTTAAGTGGAAAAGATTGGGCCCACGCCTACTTTCTACGAATGGATCTGCTACACAACTCCACCACACTGACCACATCAATCACCGTCGAGGAAACAAAACACTAGATCAAAACAATTCCAAAACGCGTCCGCGGCCCATCCGGCCTCTTAGCCACAATATTCTAGCACTAACCTGAAAATATATTCCCTACGCTAACGCATCTATTCGACACCTCACTCGCTTCTGCCCATTTTCTACAGACATTCAAAATTTGACGCACCATACAATTTCATAGACCCAAAGGGCACCTAAAACAGGCAAAATACTTGAACGTATGATAAACACCCGTCTCCAGAATTTTATAGATGAAAGGGCCTAGTTTTCCCACTCTGAATATAGCTTCACTCAAACAGTTTGATCCATCGTTCATGACACCATACAAAATGCACGTTAAGAAAAACAGAAGACACTCCATCAGCAAGGATGTGGCGAAGGCATTCGACAAGGTATGGTACGAGGTACTCCGTTGGAAACTAGCCAAGAATACCGAGGTCTCTTTTTCTGCACTAGCAGGTGTCTTTCCTACTAATCTACCGACAGGAAATGTCACATAAAATACAATGACAACATCACATCCATTCACACCACGCGCCGGCGTACAAGTTTAGCGTGCTGGCGCATACACTATACACCATGTTCACGAATGACAACACTACGACCTCCATAAAACTGCAGGTACATATACACACTGTCTTATGCTGACGACGAGCCCATTTTTGTCTCCGGAAAGAGCCCAAACACACAATGGTGCACCGGGAACAAATAATACGAAACGAAAAGACGGTGTACGAGGATAAGTAGCCCATATCTACGAATCCTCTGAAAATACAGACGACACTCTACGGCGCGCAATATCATTATATGCATAACATAGAAATATATATATATATATATATATATATATATATATATATACCAGACTAAAACTACACAGCCACATCAGAATTACATATAAACCTCACCAAAAAGATAATTGGGGCCATGTTCGACAGGAGCCTACACTTCCCCGCACAAGAAATGATTGCACAAATAAGTGACAAACCCACAAACAAAATGCTAAGCAGTTAATAACCATTTCTGCTGCAAAATGAAACTACAGTTGTACAAAACACTCGTGCTGCCACTCCTCACATACTCACTCATTATACACACTGCCGCTAACCCCACTGTGCAGAGGAGAGCAAAAATATGCGTTTAAATACGTATCTGTCTATATACGAATATAACAACAAACTCACACCACTTAACATATACATCCACAGCTGCTTAGCATGGCATTGGAAAAACCTGCAAGAGATTCCACATATAGCCAAATACACGCTGCTTTGGCGGTGAGATACCCACCAGTCATTGATCACCCACAACGAGCATCCATCTTAAAATATGCGTTATGAGATTTGTGTTTCCTTTTCTTTCGCTTTATCCTTCGACTTGCCCCTCTATCACCCAGTCTAATACCATTAGATAGAACACAACACAACATACGTCGCATTAGTGTAGAGCCACCGACCTTTAAATTTTTTTTTCTCTCTTAAGTTGTTTCCGCACCATTTTCTTCTCCCACTACTTGATATCTGCACCACATGCATCTCTCGGCTTTTATTTATATTCATATCATTCAATCAGATGCTTATCAGATCATCTAAACTTGAAGAACTGGCATCACTCTCGCTGACCGGCTGATTTTCAGGGAGCAATGAAAAAAGAGAGCTCGACTAAATACGCCAACAAAACTGGATCAAGCACAGTTCTTCAAAAAGGATAACAGCCTTTCCTCTTTCCCCCTTTTCCACCTCACCTCGCTTCACCCGAGAGAATAATACTATTTAGGCTGTTATGACATCACACATGACACGCCCTAATTCCCATTTCATCCCGAACTCCATCGTGATTTTGGCCATTGAATGAAGACTCCACATATAACTCTCCTGTTCTTTCGAATGTCATAATTGGAAAGTTTGAGGAAAGGAGCTTTGTGGTCTAGCCCACTGCGGAGCCCGAATTCAAAGACATCCTGGAATGGGAAGGAGTTAAGAACTGCGGAAAGGGTAATGACCCTACCCTGTAGATCCAGCCAGGATCACAGAGGGTATTACATCTGGTTTTGTGTATCTAGACCAGGGGTAGGGAACCTTTGGCCCGCGTGCCAAACGTGGCACGCCAACGACTTTTACCGGCATGCGAAGCCAAATGCTTAACTTAAGACAACTAAATAAATGTATCTCCAATTTATTTTATATAGCAACCACATTGTGTACAACCTGTTATAAATTATGTTATCAATGAGACAGCACCAGAAATCTCATTGATGGTAAATAAATGAAAAGTTCCACAATCTTTCTTTCTCTAGTTTCGATTTGTTGTTTTGTTCTTGAAATTATAAAGATTCAATTCTGTTTAATATAACATGATAATATGTATATTTTTAGGTAAAATAACTATCTTTTCCTTGTAATTTTTATGCATCATGAAGGGTTAGGAATAAATAAAAAGAACATTTTGAATTTTATACCTCTTTATTGTGTTTTAGTAAAGTATTGGCACGTGAGGAAATTTTGTACCAAAGATTTGGCCAATTTTGGCACACCCACTTAAATTATGTTATCAGTGAGACAGCACCAGAAATCTCATTGATGGTAAATAAATGAAAAGTTCCACAATCTTTCTTTCTCTAGTTTCGATTTGTTGTTTTGTTCTTGAAATTATAAAGATTCAATTCTGTTTAATATAACATGATAATATGTATATTTTTAGGTAAAATAACTATCTTTTCCCTGTAATTTTTATGCATCATGAAGGGTTAGGAATAAATAAAAAGAACATTTTGAATTTTATACCTCTTTATTGTGTTTTAGTAAAGTATTGGCACGTGAGGAAATTTTGTACCAAAGATTTGGCCAATTTTGGCACACCCACTTAAAAAGGTTGCCCACCCCTGATCTAGACGTAAATCTAAAGACATGAAGGGATAAAATCGCTAGTTTTTGCGTAGAAATAAAGCGATCACCAGTTATGGAGTAAAGTTTATGGGTTGACCAATTTATAGTGAAGGGGGATTAAGTAGCTAAATCTAAAGATGAATTCTTCCCAACGTTCTTATTTTGGCTGGGCTTGCAGAAGGTTTAGGGTTATCGAGGTAAAGAAGGACGTTGCAAAAATATATATTTTATTCTAATATGCCTATAACGGGGCAAGCGGCACGTCACGAAGTTACTTTACAGATGACTTGCAGTCTATATATACTCAACGTGAAGCATTAAATTCTGGAGCGACAAGAGCTGGTAAATTTAAAGGGGTTCCGTAAATGCTAATACGGGTATGACAATCTTTAACGATAGTTATGATGCTAAATTCTTAACTCTCTAATCCTCTCATTGCTCGCCTATATAAATATACAGTTTCATTTTCAGGGGGGCGTGGCCTAGATTCTACTCTGGGACAAATCTGTCGTCGGTGCTCAAAAGTTTCACCCCTAAGGGGGGAGTTTTGCACGGCTGTGTATCACAATTTGCTTACATCCTCCAGCTAATCTAGCTATTCTATGACTCGATTTTACAGAACTCTGTTATAATTTCATTTAGGTGTGTTTACTTAGGTGTTCCGTAGACTTCTGTCTTCTAATAATTTTATCCCGAGACTTGAATTCGTTTTCTCTTGTTGACTTAGGTATCTTGACTTTTTATCTCTTTTCTCGCGTTCACCCTTTTTGTATTTCCGGCACTTTAGGATTAAATGAGGCCATCGTGCATCCATGTTGTAGAGTTTCTTGCAGGGTCTATTGAATCCGACAATTTGGTGCCAGTAGCCTACCTATTACATAAACCGATCCCTACAGACCAAACCCGTGAGGGGGCGACACCTCCCGAAGGAGATTGTTGATTCGGCCTTAATCCATCATTTAGGCCACTGTGAGTCATATCTCTATAGGAGCCCATCTATAATTCATCCAGAGTCGTACTTCATAGTGTCAGTCTGCGTACTGGTAGGGCGCTTTACTCACATATTTTCCAAAGAAATTTCACATTTTCTTTCGTATATACAATACTGTAAACGCCATGGGTGATAAAATCACTCTACATTTACAGCATACTGGTGGCAAACAATATACTATTCCAGGCGCCGAAACATTAAAACCAGCAAACACATTGGAGAACTCCGTCAAAAACGAATTTACGCATATGAAGAACCATCCCACTTTGGTTGGAATTAACCAGAGAAGAATTATTCACTGAACTCAGATGCAAGTAAGGCGAAGAGGCCATCAAAGAATTCTATTTACTACAACAGCACCAAAGAATAGCCAGTCATCACACTTTCAGAAGAAGCGTACACAAACACATTTCTCTACCAAGGTATTAAGGTCCTCTGCACTCTAACATATGCATAAAAATAGAAACTCAACACAAATTCAGACCACATCTGTGTCTTTGATGATACAAGACTGACCATCTAACAAGTACATACTAAGTATACAACGTCTACTCCAAATGCAGTGTAAAACACACCATTTTCATTGAATTCACTCGAACCACCCTCTAATGCATTAACTCGGGAGCTATTCACGTCGCGGTTTGCATAAGGTGTCCATACCTAAGTGAAAAGCTCACGGCTGCCGTTGTGGGGTTACAAAGGCAACAATTCTCCTTACCCTAACACATATCCACCTCCTTCATTCCCCTTCATAAAACATACGCCATTGATGCTGGTACACAAGATCCCACCCATAGCTCTAAACCAACATTCACACCACTACAAGCCAATCCTAAAATACAACTGATCGCTGTGCTCTTGACGGTGGCTAAAGACATGAATGATGGTGACCCACACCTCTACACCACCGTCCTAAACCAGCTTTATGCTGCATAGGGAATCGACTAGGGCAGATCATCTTCAGTGAAACGGTGTTTGCCCCAATACATAAAAACAGAAGGCCAACAATATTCCTCACACCATGGTGTAGGAACCCATTAATACCCACTCCCTTTTCCAGCTCGTTTTCCGTTATTACAACTCCCCCTGCCTCCTACCCTGATTTCTCCACTCCTCTGGCCCCTGAATCAGCCCCGGTTCAGGAACATTCCTGCCCCTGCGATTTCTTCCCCCATCCCTCCTTCCAATGTCCTCACCACACTCTCTTCTGTGCCCTCCCGCCGGGAGATGTCACTCCACCCTCCCTCGCTCAGGCCCCTACGGCCACCTCCTCCCGACCCATCAAACCCCTCGTCCTAGCACTTACAAACGACACAAAATCCACACCCTTCTCGTAAATCAGTGAATACCTCCCCACCACAACAAACACGCGGTCCTCACTCTCACGGTGCAATACCAGGAGATCAATGAACGTAAAGCGGTCCATACAAACACCGCTGCATGCAGATGTTATCAGACAGAATACAAAAGTTTTCACTGAAACGCTCACATAGCCTTCCTCCATTCACGCACATGTCAACGCTACACAGCAACAATGAAGTGACATGATTGAACATATACACATATAACTGCGTAACTGAGGAAATTCGCAAGAGACTCCACATACATATATGTACACGAAAGAACACGCAGCGTGGGCGCGGAGGTACCCAGCAGCCAACCACTATCCTCAACCAACACCCATCAACACATAAGAGAGCAACCCCATGAATTTCACGTTTCCACAACTCACGCCTCACCCTTTTTGCTCACCCCTTTGCTGCTCTAATCCAATAAAACAACAAGCCCCTACTATACACATCATAGCAGTGTATAGCCACCGACTTTCAACCCTATCGATCCCCTCCTTTAGTTTTTCCGTGCCATTTTCCTATATGTATACTTTTTGTTATATTCTGGCATAGGAATAATGGTATTCTTCGCATGCGTATTATGATAATTAGTGTGTTACGTGCATGTGAGTGAGTTGTTATTGTTAATAGCTCTCCAGAGCAGATGACCTCTACTCGTGAATAAGCAAGCAAATTAAATAATGCTTCTGTGAATGAATGAGTTTGTGAGTGACTTTTTTAGGCATATCTTTGCACGAGTGTTTTTTATCTTTGAGTCAGGTAATTGTAATTCTTACCAAATTACATGATGTAATTTCACTAATTAGATAATTATGGAAGTAAGATTTCAGTTTTGTCGGACTAATTTTTTTTTAGTTTGCAGACTAAGTATGTTCTTCTTACCTTAAATTTGTGTAAATTTAATCATATAATAACTTAATTTTTACCTTTCCACGAAAGCCGAGATGTTTTCTAAAAATATTGTTTTATTTTTTCTTTTTTCTAGATTTAATGTTTAATTAGAAAACTAGAAAAATGGCCCGAAGCAAAAAAGAATGCAGTATAAACCTAAGTTATTCAAATATTCAGATATGTGATAACGATCCGGGCACGTCAGACCCCAGTCTGTTGAGTTCCTGCAAGTCCTCGCAAAGTGAATATATGAAGGAAAATAAAATAAAGCGTCATTTACACTCATTTCATCTAAAGTTTACAGAGAAAATATTGAGTTTTTATTGACAAGGTAAAATAGGTAAAGTAAAGTCGGTTTGATGCTCCACTTGAGTTCGGAATTTTTCTCGGGGAAAAATTACTCTCAAACAACGATAAGAAAAGGAGAGAGCTTTCTTGTCGTTCTTTAGGATAGCATAGATAATTTTAAGATGCTAAAAGCCTCATATCATTGGAGATGAACTAATTAAATCAGCGCCAGAGGCAATGGTCTAAACTGTTGGTAGAACAGAAACTGTCAAGAAGGTTGAAATAGTGAGATTTTCAGACGTAGGTACGATCTCATTTCAGGGAATATTTTCACTCAACTGAATGTGGTTATGAAAAAAAAGCAAGAATTTTTTCCTCGAACACTGATGAGTCTTTGCATATTGCCGGTGACTCTCAACATATGATTTTTGTAAAGTACTAAGGAGAAGATGACATTCAAAAGCAGTTTCACTCCTGCAAGGCCATGTCAAGAACCACTACTGGAAAGGAAATCTTTAATATGATAATTATTTTTTTTAGGAAACATGATCTCGCCTTGTTAAATTGTTTGGCCTTGTGTAATTATGCAACTCCTTCAAAAATGGGAAGTCGTATGGGTTTAGTTACTCGCATTAAACAGAAGACCCTGATGAAATAATAATTAATTGTTATTTAAATGCAGAAAATATGCTTCTCAATGTTTAAAAAAATACCTCCCATGCAGTTCTAAATAATGCTATTGAATAGGCAGAAATGGGATCAAATTGCAAAGACTTGCTGTTCCAATCTGGTGTCTGCTGGCTATCTCTAGGAAAGATTTCCCAAAGACTATTTAAAAGAAAAAATACAATTGAGATATTTCTGTGTAAGAAAAACATGCAGTGAAAAGATTGTCACATTCAGGGAAAAATTTGCTGTTTAAAGGCAAATTTGGTTATAAGAAAAAATGTTTCCCTTCCAAAAGTAAGTACTATGCTAGAAGATTCGTCATAAATATTACTTGTTAACGTCAAAAATATTTTCGAAGTTCATCTGACAAATCCTCAGGAAGAAATGTACATATAATTTCCAGAAAACGTGAACCAGAAGAAACAATGTTGGATCAGGAATGTTTCACGTGTGACGTAAGAAATGTTGGAACAGATATTCCATGGTTTCAAGAAGAACTAATAGACCTTCAGGAAAATCAATTTAATAAACAAGGGTTTGAAAACCTTCAATATGTAAATTTTTTTACTCAACCTAAGGATAAACTCATTCTGATTCGGGAGACCAAAAAATATATTCTCCCTTTTTCAATAACATCCGTTTGTGAACAAGAAAATTCAAGCCTTATTACCAATCAAAACTATAGTTTCTTACAGTATTATATATTGAAGTAGCTTTTATTAAAGTAGATATTTAATAGAAGGGAAGTATTAAAATAAAATCTCATTTGCAATTAAAGCTATGATTGAATTTCATTGTGTTATTTATATAATTTTGTTAAATAAAAATATATAAAAGTATACAGAACGTTTGACTTTATCCAAAGTTCTGTATATAATTCAATGTTTCTTCAGGGGTTGCGGGTCACCAGCCCGGAATTATTGGATCTTAAAATTTCTAAGATCTTTAAAAACTTTCTAAGATCCCTAAAAACTTTCTTGCCAGGTGCCTAGATTTGGCCAAAAAAATCTTTTTACAGAACTGAAATCCCTCCCGCATACAATTTTAAGAACTCCGTTGTTTTACTGTTTTCTGAGTCCTTTTCAATGTTTCCCCGCCTTTGGAAATGCTTAAAGGTTTCAGTCATATTTAAGTATGACTCTACTATGTACAAAATGTTGATTCAAAATAATAACAAAAGTATGGTAGTTGGATTATTGTGTCGTATGGGCAGTTTGCCCTGAGCAATACTTTGGGCAAACTAGGAAAACATTAAATGTACGTTTCACCCAATATAAATACAATATTAGAAGAGGTGAAAGTAATAGTACTTTCTTTGTTTGTTTCTCTAAAAACAGTCACCCTATCAATTGGAATTCTACTTAATTTATTTACAAGTCTGCTGACTATGTTAAAAGAAATGCCTTTGAATGCTCTTTAATTAATTCTTCGCCTAATTTCAATATATCCCCCGGTCTCTTTCAACTGGCCCCTGTAATTCAAAGTCTTCTTTGTAACGAAATTGTTCATTTTAAATCTCATCCCTTTGATTTATTTATATCTTTTATAATTCTTTTGTTTATTTCAATGTATTTATAATTGCATTTATATGTACTAATGATTATGTGACCTATATGTCTACATTTCTCACACGTAGAACTTCAAAAAGAGATATTATCTTTATGTCTTCACCCTTCGTACCCGGTATTTAATCCCGTTTCTGATCATATTTTTATACTTCGTGCCCTTTCGCTGTACATGAGTGGAGCATCGCTTTGGTGTCTCCTATATATACCACCTTTGTAAAATTATTCTTTATTCCTTGAGAATGAACTGAACAAATTTCGAAAGGACTTGGAACCTGCTTTTCATTTTCCTGTGGGATTTTTTTGCTGAGTGAAATAAGTATTCATACACCTTTAAAATTCAATATTAATAGACATCCAACCCATTAAACTTCATGAAGTTTACACAATAGATGTATATTAATGTAAAATTAAAAGTTCTGTGTGCAAAAAGGCATGAAACCGAATTGATATTCATTAAAATTGAAATTAATGAAAACTAGAGAGAAAAAAGTATTCGTACAGAACCATAAACCTAAGGAAGTTAATTTTTAAAAGCACATGAGAGACACAATTTTAGCTGTAACGGTCTTAAGAAGCTTCTAGAGGGTTTCAATAATATGTACAGCTGTCAACAAGAGCTCAGGAAAGATTGGAATACCATTCAGCAGTCGACGTTCCAGCAAGATAGACGTTATCATAGCGAAGAATAAAGAACTTCCAATGACCAAAAAAGGACGACCCTGAAGATCCATACTGATGGGCTGAACTACAGAAAGATATGCGAGCAAATGATAATACCTTCCTGCACAATTCGCTCTGTCATTCTGAGGTGAAAAAGAGTGGGAACCATCGACAACCTTAAACGTTCAGGTGCTCAACGGAAGATTCTCCTCAAAGCTTCTCGTATAATACTGAGGAATGACCTGGATCAACATGATTTTAAGTCTCACAAGTTAAGGAAGACATCTCTGCTGCTGAACAGATACAGAGTTGCAAGGTTAAAGTTCTCACGTGAGCATATGGATGAACTTGCCTAAGTCTGAGATAAGGTCTACGATCCTAAGAAAACAATCCCTATCATGAAGTTTTGGGGAGGGAATCATCATGGTGTAGAGGTGCTTCTCATCTAAGGGTACCTACAATATCAATATCACAAATAGGACCATGAATTCGACACTCTACAGAGACATTTTAGAAGAACACCTGGTCGTTTCTGTACAGAAGCTTTGACTGGAGAGGGGTGGATCATTCAACAAGATAATGATCCGAAGCATACTGCGAAAGCTCCTAGCAAATGGTTCAGTAAAATCAATATAAACGTTCTAGAGTGGCCTAGACGATCGTCAGGTTTGAACCCAATAGAGAACTTGTGGCGAACATTGAAGAGCAAGATTCATTTGAGGGGTTCTAAAAACATAAAAAACGGAAGTATTTGCAAAGAAGAATGGGTCCAAAAAACAAAGGAATGTTGCAGTGCACTAGTGAAGAACTACAGGATAGTATTTATGGCGGTGAAAGCCAACAAAGGTTATGCCACTAAGTATCAATCACCAAATATCAATTTGTACGAATACTTTTTTCACCAATGTTTTCATTAATTGCAATTTTACTGAATATCAATTCTGTTTCATGCTTTTATGTGTACACTGTTAACTTTACATTAATATACGTCTAATGGGTAAATTTTATGAAGTTTGATGGGTTGGAAGTATATTAAAATTGAAATTTGAAGGTGTACGAATACTTATTTTACCTCCCTATATATATATATATATATATATATATATATATATATATATATATATATATATATATATATATATATATATATATATATATATATTAGTTAAAATGGTTGTAGACCTTTTTGTATGCAGATTTATATGCGCCTTTATTTTTTCCTTTGGAAACTCTCAATTTTTCTTATTATCTTTCTAGTTCATCTTGTAGATGGTAAACAATTTCTTCTATGTTTATCTCTTTTTTTAAATGAAATGTTTTGTAAAATCAAACTCGACTTTAATTGCTGAGCTTTCGATCTATGCAATCATCTTCAGAGTGACTTTCCTCTTTCATCTTTGAAGAATAGTGGAGTCAGAATGAAAAGAATTGATTGATGTAACAAGTGGGGAAATGTGTTGTAGGTATAGATAGTGGTAAAGAATACTTTTAGTTTGCCTTGATGTAGAGTGCATCTTAAGCTTCTTCCCTTTCTTCTTCTTTCTTTTTGCCTCCTCTTTCAAAGGTGTCAGTATTAAACTGACTCTTCGAGGTGGTCACTCTGGCAACCCTTTGTTTCTCTCGTATTTTCTCATTTATTTATCCTTACTTTTATTTATTTGCGTCTTCTTTACTTTGTTGTTTTTTTCTCCTGATTATTTTTTTTATGGGGCAGGCCATTGCTATAGATCGGTTGCATTACCTGCAGTTCGCGCATTCCTCTCAAGGGCTCTGGCAGTTCTTTCAGTGGTGACCAGGTTTGCTGCACTTAGAGCATACTTCTTAGACCGCCTGGTATTCGCGCGTAGTGTGTGCCTCCATTTTGTAGCAGTGGAAGCAGAATTAGATAGGGTGGAACTCCTCTCTTTCGATCTACTTTCCGCTGATCCTGGCGTTAAAAATAAGGAGCCCAGTCTTCTTCGCTTTCTTGGCCATGTATGTGTCTCAAAGATGATCTTAAAAACGTGGGTATAGTCAGAATTTTCCCTTTTGTTCTGGAATTTGACAATCTCCGTGACCTTCGCCCATTGATGGTTCTTAATAATCTCTTCTTTAATTTCATCATTAGAAAGCTCCCAAATTCAGGGTCTAATCTCCTGCAAATCACGCACCTGTTCGTTCGGATCTGGGGAGGGATTGCCTGTTGCAGGCCGAGCTTGCCAAGGACCTCAACCGCTGCTTCCTTCGTCATGGCCTCCACATCTTTTTCCGTTCCTCATATAGCGACATATCCCGTGGGTACATCTAGTAACCTAATCATAGCTATTTTAAGATGCCCATAGACGACCTCAAACACTTTGTCTCTGCGCGGTCTGGTGTAACCACTGATGGTACACAGCGCAACCCTGTTGGTCTCAGCTTGAGCCATCTTGTCCGAGGAGGGCTCCTAAGGGCAGTTTAATCACTGTATGGACGCTCCTTCTTCGTGGTATTTAGCTGGTACTATAGACCAGAACCTTGTGTCCTCTTCTGTGGGACCGAATTCCTTACTTTGAAAATAGAGCGCTTAAGGGTGGCCACCCTCTCTCTGTTGTAAGCGAGCTTCCATGAGCGTGAACTGCCGGATGAGGGAAAGAAATGATGATGGGTGAACCCGGGGGAGGACCTCACGAGGTGTGATTGTATGACGAACTTTTTGTTGGTTAGCGCAGAATCTACCATCGCTAAGCAGGGCTGCCGCCCCTCGAGTGTATGGGTATAAAAACTGCAGCCTACATACATAGAGACAGATGTTACTTCTATTTATGGTAGTTAACTAGTTTACATGCTCGAATGAAGACTGTAAGATTCAAAACAGTTCAAAATATGTTAGCACGAGTACCACACCACTTTTGAGGCGTTGACAATGCATCTACAACATGGAGCTCCCCCAAATCATATGGAGACCATGTATAACATCAGCTTAACCAGGGACATATGGTTAATAACACAACGATCAGAAGAAAGGAGAAAAATAAAGCTGGACTAGACACCTTAGAAGACATCTTATTTAACGAAGAAAGACCACCCTTCAACATCCAGATTATGGGTTAGAATCGAACCTTAAAGTAGTTTTAAACTTCCACTTACACAAGAGTGGCCCGTTCCCTTGACATAACGTTTAAGCGAGGAGGAATAAATATCACCCTAAATCCGTTTTATTTTCATTCTGATTCCACCATTCTTCAAGGATAAAGGAGGAAGGACACTCTGAAGATGATTGCATAGATCAAAAGCTCAGCAATTAAAGTCAAGTTCGGTTTTACTAAACAAAATTTATTTAAAAAATAGATGAACTCAGGAGAAGTTGTTTACCATCTACAAGATGAACTAAAAAGGCTAATAATAAAAATAGAAAGTTTCCAAAGAAAATTAATAAAGGCGAAATATACTATGGTCTTTAACAAAATCTGCATATATATATATATATATATATTAATATGTCGTAGAATGCCCCCCCTTTTTGTTCTAAGAGTGCTAAGTGTCTAATATATTAATATTATAATAATATCTTAAAGAATAGAGCCATTGGAAACACGTAAGGATATAGAGAAACGCACAATAATTCCCAAAATAAACTTATATTTTAACTTTAACAATTGAATACACAACATTTAAACATTAACTACAGCAATACTATGAATATTATTATAAACAAAAATTAATTCAATTAGTTTGACCCTCAAAAATTGGTTAATTTCGCTACTCACCTCAATAATATAAGATTTAGGCTTACGGACTCAACTGGAGTTTAAATCCCTCAGGAATGTTATTGTCTCACGACGCGTGCCGTCTGGCCAGATGTAGGTGGGCGAGATCACGATGTTTTTTTGGCAAGGGTAGCAGCTGGGAGTCCACACGGTATTCCGGGGGGGGCGGGGTTCTTTAAGGACGAGAACAATTACAGTGCTTTATGCGGCACCAAGGTAGTCGTGGTCTCTCTGGCAAGAGGGGAGTCGAACTTGGTTCTTAAACCAAGTTAACTTGAAGTGCGGTGTGACCACCGAGTAATGAGCTCGAACGGGAGCTTTTCTCCTTCGTTACTTAATTGCTCATGGACGAGGACTGAACTCGGGAAAGGTCTTCTTCAATGGTGAGGATCGATGAGGGAGGGGTTGTCTGACGAGAATAAGTTACTTAAAGTTTGGTTTGGTAACCAGGAACTAGCTCGAGGATGAGCTTCTTCTTAGTTCCAGTTTTCTTCAAGGGCGAGTATAACGGAGGGGGATTTCTCTGACGAGAATAAGTTGAACTTGGTCCCTCACCAAGTTAACATATGAGTTCGGTGTGGCCACCGAGTAACGGGCTCGAGGGGGAGCCTTTTTTTTCTTCCTTTCTTAATTCCTCAAGGAGGAGGAATACCCCTGGTGTTTAAGATGCACCAGGATATGAGGAGTCTCTCTGACGAGTGTAAGTTGAACTTAACAAAGTTAACTTAACGTTTGGTTTGATAACCAGGGACTAGCTCGAGGATGAGCTGCTTCTAAGCCCCTTAAGGTAGGTAGCCCTGCCTCTCTTGCAGGGTACTTCTTGGTCTGGCGAGCCAAGTAATTTACCTCTCCAGTCTTTGTAGCCCGATCTTAATTCGGGGACTTCGTCAAAAAGAGACTGACGTATACTACCTCGATTTTCCTCAGTGTTCCTCATTTATACCTTTTCACCCCACTGTGGGAGTGGTAAGGGGGGGAGGGGCTTGAGAACGGCCCCAGGAGGGTTCTTATGCCAAACGGTTTTTCCCACCAAGTCTTACATCGGCTCCTCGTTAGCCTTCGAACTTGGGAGAAACACGTCTCCAATTTCTTATTTGACGTGAAATCGAATCTCACTCTCCTGAGGGAGATCTTGCATTTTAACCTTTAGGTCTTACATAGAGCGGAGTGGTGCAGCGCTGCGGTTACGCGCTTGACTCGCCGATGCCTGGGGCCGGATGTCTTCGCGGTAACCGCCTCGTGACTTCGCCACGAGAGAAGGGGGGAGGGACGATTCCCCTAAATATATATATATATATATATATATATATATAAAGGCACAGATCATCTGTGATGGTGTGCAATCGTTCAGAATTCGACTACACTACGCTTTCCATAAACTTTAACCTGTGATCCCCTTTTCACGGTACAGACTGTTGCCTTTCTACCAGGTTCCATATATAACGTGGACCTGACCTCGATCTACTCCATCTTCCCAATTTTTCTGGCACTTAATAATGCAAGTGGGTGAAATTTATCACGATCGATTAACACATTTATTTCAAGTGTGTAGAAGGCAATGGAAATAAATGAGTTTGTCGCTTAATATGGAAACATTGCTCTTAATATCTTAATATATATTGCGGCCTGATGGCGCCTAACGCAATAAAACACACGAAGTGTGAACTATTAATGTGCCAAGGCAGTTAACGTGGTATGAGGCCCATCGTCAAGACGAACTTAATTTTATAATCTTTAAAATTTTTAAAAATTGACAGTGTAAGAATTAAATTATAGTACTGCTAATTAAAGGCTTTTATATATTTCTATTAAATAATATATGAAATAACCCGTTAATAAAGGAAATTTATGAGAGTAACTGCCAAAGAGTAACATTAAATAATGATAACCTTACCTGAGACCATCAGTAAATGTTGTTTTCTGATACAGGATTAATTACTTATATTTTCTCTTTATGGGGTAAAAGAGATCAAACACTAAAGAGTGTAGATTATGAATCAGGTCAAAATGTGTACATATGTTTATACGACACCTCTGAATATTTGTTCGAATAACATGTATGTACTTCTTAGACATAATAATTATTCCAAGTAAATTGATTGATTGCATTGCAGAGGTCTATAATGTACTGTTAATTTATTCTTATAAGAAATAAAATTTACATAATAAAAGAATATAAAAAAATAGAATAATAATTTCATGTTAGTTTGGTTATAACTTATGTTTTTTATCAAAGATATTTCTAATCATTCTTTTATAATATCAAAAAACAAAATGGTGAAGTTCAGAAATATATATAAGTATCGAAATTTTGTGAATTTTTTCAAACCTAAGGAATTACAAATGGTGAAGTTCAGAATATTTATTTTTATATATCTTCGATAACTCTATATTTTAGCCACGTGATATTTTGAAAGGGGGAAAATTAAGTTTAGAGTTTCTTTTAAAATTATTATAATTGGCGAAGTTCAGAAAATTTATAAAAATTTAAGCATGGCTGATTTTTCTTAGATTTTAATCTCAGTTGCAAAGCGCAAGCTCGCCCCGTAAGGGGAGAGTGGCGAAGCCATTGCCTGGTTTTAATAATATTTAATTTTAAGTTATTTAATGAAAATATAACTTGAAACTGTTTTCTTTTGCGATATAGTTTATATGGTTCAGTATATGTCTCCCGTGTTCCCACTTATTAATATATATTCTTTTTATTTACCCTTTTCTTAAACCACTTTACCTACATGAGAAAATGGCAGAAAACACCTCGGCTCAAGCTTATTGTTTATTTTTGTGAGTCGCCGTTTGTGATTTCTATTATTTTGAGTAGCCAAAATCAAGAAATATATTTTTAATGCCATTTGATCTAAAAATAACACCCCGGAACTGTAGAAAAGATAAGAATGTTAGGAGGTTTATGTAAAAAAGACGATTAAATATTCTAATTTCCATCGAGGTGTAACTAAAAAGCGGCGATTTCTATAAAATGTCTAAGGATTTTTTGCGTTTTCGTAGAATATACTGCGTTTCCGCAGTAACAGGCTTAAATAATATACACTAGAACTTAAGAACACATCACATTAACAATGGAATCGGGTATGGATCCGTATGCTCACCCACCCTTTTTTTTAAACTCTCCTTCTACGACCTTCTCCTCCCTAAAATCCCAACATCATAATCTAAAGTTAAGAAGATAAAATACCGTCCTCACCCAATGTTACACAAGACACACTCGCTGGCCGCACTGCAATAGATCTCAATAACCTTCTCACCTTCAAAATTATATTTTACACATTTCACATCCAAAACTTTGGGATACATCCAAACCCCCCGCATCACCCTATCAAAACATCAAACTCCACCTAAATGAAACCCCTGTAGTGTTCAGTGTCACAGTGACTAAATGAGTAAATTTTTAACACAGAAAGCACTACAATCAAAGATAACAGAAAATGAATACACTCAGCGCATTCACAAACACCACAGTAAGCCAATCCATCGTCCACACCTAGAGGTAGCATATCACTTCCTTATTCAAATGTTTCATCGACCCGAGGTCAGAATCCCGCATCCACCTACTCTAGCACACTACAAAAGACACAAAACAAAGCCCTCCACCTACTCTAGCACACTACAAAAGACACAAAACAAAGCCCTCCACCTATTCTAGCACACTACAGAAGCCACAAAACAAAGCTCTCCACCTATTCTAGCACACTACAGAAGACACAAAAAAAAGCACTCCATCTATTATAGTACACTACAGAAGACACGAAATAAAGCAATCCGCCTCACGATAGGAAGCACTAGCAACACCTTATAAGCCGCGTCCACTCCCAACTCAGAAGTCGATTTCATAAAATCCCCTCTTGACCTCTTAGAAACATAATTACTGGATAGTAGGCCACATCTGAGCCATCCTGCCATTACACGCAAACCCCTGACCTTCCTCCAGAGAACGTGTGCAAGACTACACGCTCTTGAGAGATTAAGAAAGATAACCTTTGATCCTGCTGTAGGGTCCGCCAACGTTAGAAAAATTAAGTGGGGTCGCGCTTTCTTCGAGACTGCCTTGAGGCACTATTTTAGAGGGGAGTGAGGATGTTGCATGCCTTGGAAATTGTATAGCCCACCGCTCTGCTAGCTGTCCATGCAACAGGTATGAAGTGGAAGGTCAATTACAGCTTAACCTCACGCAGATTGCATCCAAGTGAGGTAGTCTCACACCATGACTGACCACTCTACAGTTCTTTTTCTTTTTCCCTACAGGGTGGCTAGAGTTTAAAAAACACACCCTTGCCAGCTGGGGAGTTAGTAGCTAGAGAGAGGCACAAGCGAATTGAGCGCTCGCTAACCTGGGTTTGATATCAACTTTAAGGTCCTCATGAGCTGGCCACCCATTGAGGGGATACGCTGAATTTACCTCCGCTAGGTTAAGTAGCTCCACACGCGTCACCACGCTCATAGCTATTCATAACAACGTTATCAGTCCCTTCTCTTCTTTAAGACACAACAGAGACACCCTTCTTCGTTCTGAAATGCTGTTAGTGGAGTTTTAGTATCTCCAAAGCGAGTTGTTATATCCCTATATTAGTGACAGGGAACTCTGCAGGGTTCTATGATCGTCGGTTGGTGTCAAAACACACTCTCCCACTCCTCTCCCCCATCCCATCTCTGAAAGAGGACCTACCCCTTTGGCTAAAGTCTTGCCAGCGAATGTCTCTCTGATCTTTATGGACATTTCATTCTCAGGTCTTGGAATCTCTTCAATGCCGCATGACACGGATGGAACTGCTTACTACTCAGAGGAATCTCATCTCCACGAAACCAGACTCCCATTAACAACAGAACAATCAATACATACACATAAGAGCACGGAATCTCCTTGCTAAAATAACCTAAATGCCGTTCCACCCGGTCGCCCTAGGAAGGCTCCGGTGCGGTCAACAGCTAAAATTAACATATACAAATCCTGAACTGACCTCACCGACACAGGCTTATGTTCCGGTCACCGCCAATAGCTAGAGAAGGTTCAATACATCTTCACATTCCCACCAACAGACGTACAACTGAAACAAACCCGACAAAGGCAGGGAGTAGTAGATCTCTTGGAGAATCCCTTCGTCTCTGTATAGTTTGCTGAGGCTTACAGTGTAATTTGCCCCTGGAATATTGAGTAAGTAAATGTTCGCACCCTTAAACTCAAATTTACCTCGATTTACCAAATTCTTAGGTCAGACACTACCTGCCGAAAATCTTCTTTAACATCTTTTGGTAGATTCACTGTTTCCTGAGATAAGTCATACCCTCTAGTACGTACTTTCGAATCTTCCACTTTCAATCCCCAGTTCACTCCTTGACTACATTACCGAATCTCCCATTCTATTGGCTAACATTTTATATGCTCTTAAAATATATTAGAGACATAAATCATATTACCACTCAAATGCTTCAATCAAGGGAAAGTTAGCTATATTCAATTTATTAGGGGTATCACAATTTCAGATCTGTTAAGGGAGATGAGTTCAGTAGTTTTCCTACTGAAACACTGATTATTTCAATATGATGAATTTAATAAAATAACCAAACCTGAACACAATATTTCAGATCAAGAAGGACTAAATAAATCATATAACTTGATTTCTATTTCGCTGGTTTTTCCCAAATGTTTCAATCAATAACTACTATTATTCGAATAGCCTTTTACTTGCTTCTTCATACTCATCAACTGTTCATTCAGCTGAAGAATATAATTGATATTATTACAACGAAAATGAAATCCCTTGCAGCTACTTACATATATTTTGCATTTATTACCTCAGCCTAGAATTATTATATATTCTTCGGAAATCCCAAACACACTCTGAGATCTGCGACTAGCATGAATTTATATATTATCTCCAGATTTCAATATATTAACGTGCACTAAAGTCATACTATACGAGGATTTAAGTATATTATAGATAATACGGGCCAATTACCGATCCCTGAGGTTTGAGAAAATACCTTCCATCAGCATTTCATTTTTTATATGGAAAGTCAAATGAAAAATATAGCCAAGGGCCATTAAAAATTATGAATATAATTATGGGATCTCATCGAATGTAATGTCTGGAAGCAAAAACACTAATTGGCATTCTTAGCCACGATTCTCCAGTCTGCCATAAGTAAAACTAGAGCCATTTTCTTCCCAAAGGTATTGAAGTTTGGTTATTTTTACAAATATCTTCTAATTAGATTTTTGGAGAGGCTTTGCGAAATAAAGATGAAAGAGAATAAAAGTTTGACTTCCTTTCGGTAGTAAAAATCGTGCTGCAAATATCAGATAACTAGTTCAATTGTGATTACCATTGGTGGGTAAGCCTAGGGGTTGATATCATTGTGAGTCAAATCTTTATTTATTCATTAATTTTCTAATTCTAGATTTCTGAAGAGACAAAAGAAATGTGTCCGTTATTCAATGAAACAATCAGGATCCAGACGAATTAGTAACTCGATTCACTGGAAATGATCGAGTGACATGACAAAACTTATCGATAGATTTACCCAAAAGGAATGGCAAGATACATTTTTTTTTTATCTTTAGTCTATTTGGCAATATAAAACTTTGCCAAAGTATAGGTTAGTAAAAGAAAAAATATTATAATTATATATAAATAAACTTAAGTTGGGTTTTTCGAATGCGATGGTAAATGAAAAAGTTTTTTTATAATGATTGTAGTCCTTTCATAGAAGATAGAAAGAGAAGAGAGGGAAATATTTTAAGGAGACTCCTTTAAATAAATATAATTAATATAATTGTATGGCTATTGGTAACTGTGGTCGCTTAAAGGGTATTTTCAGTTTTCTAGTTCGAACAAAGTAATATAGGGTACATAAGAATTAATATTTGGCCTATCTATTTAGTATTTATTTGATACCAACTATATATATATATATATATATATATATATATATATATATATATATATATATATATATATATATATATATATATATATATATATATATATATATATATATATATCTCCCTCTTTCTCTCTCTCTATCTCTCTCTCTCTCTCTATATATATATATATATATATATATATATATATATATATATATATATACATATATAAATATTGAAAATTAACCTAGAGGAAAATGAAAACGTCCATCACATAGAACAAACCAATGGAAAAAAAGACATAAAAATATCAAGAAAAAGAACAATGGGCAACTAATAACAGATATGTGCATCCCTAAAACGATATACGCACGACAACGCCATGTTTATGAATATGGTTAGATGAAAAAACAAAAAGATTTTAAAGGATTATCATTAGAACAGAAACATTTAGGGCTAAGAGTTTATCCACAGACATAACAAAGACCTGTGGTGGGGGAGGCAATGCGAATGAAATTACAATAATAAAAAGTGACAACAGGCTACATTATGAAGTTATTTCATCTAGTACAAGTTTTTTTTAAACATGGTCGAGTTTAAATAAGCCAGGGGAAATGATTTTATTAGGTAAGATGCCAATTAAAGAACACTCGACAATATTTCTTCTTGTGAAATCCGCGGAATCATAAAGGAATTTTGCAGAATTCTACTCAATGGGTTGATTATTTTCCTCACGTGCCACTTTGTGAGTTTTTTTCATCATATATATATATATATATATATATATATATATATATATATATATATATATACATGTTTTATTAAAGATCAGGTCTAGTTGAACCTTGATTAGCTTCTTTCTTTGTTTTTCTAACTTCCTTATTATTCTCTTTTTGTCTTGCGAAATGCTATAGATAAGTGTTCCGATATTCATGGTTTATTTTAGCTAGCTGAGCTTTCGGTCACGTTTGACTCAATTAATTATCCGTTTGAAAGGCTAATTTGGGCAAACACAGCCTTCCTCATAGCCCTGGAAAGGAGCTTTTCTTACATATACGAGAAGGTAACACTTAAAATAAGTGTTTTTTCCTTCCGAGGGCTTTGAGGAAGACTGTGTTTGCCAAAAATTACCTTTTTTGGCAAACACATTCATATGGAAGTATCAATGTATTAAGCCTTTTATTCTCTTCAACGGTACATAGGAATTTAATGTCCCAATTATTATTAGTGGAATGAAGAAACATGCGTCTAATGTACACCGTTCTTGCATATGACCCTGTCTAATTATATGATTATGTTTAATTGTTTTCAGAAACATCTTTAAATGTGTTGGTATAGCAACATTCTCGAGCTTTAATAAAGATGATGAATCTTTCTTTCTCAACCAATTATTCAATAAATCTTTAAAATAACATCAAATAATCAATATTTGTAAAGAAGTCTGGCTCTGCTCTTCTGATCAATCTTCAGCCTTATTCTCATGCGAACATTTGTGAAGCAAAGAGTGATCAAAATTCCCGGGAATATTGAAATGACTGCAAAAGTTTGGTCAATCAGTAGATCTTCAACATTCGGACAATATCAAATGACACTAAGCTCAGGGTAAAAAGAACTTAAAAAGATCAAATGGGGTATCTTGGAGCTCAGTAAAAGATTAAGGAAAGAAGATGAAGCTATACAATTACTGGTCATATAATTTCTATAGAAAGGTTAAAATTTAAAAAAAAATAGTAGTAGATGAGGGTGCCTTATATGTTTACCGAGACATTATTAATTACACATTGAAACACAAAATGAAGCAAATACTTACCAACCTAATGTATTAGGTAACAAGTTTGCTGAAATTGAAGATAAATTAACAGAATCATCTTTATAAAACTTCAACAGTGATAAGCCTTACAGAACTATTTTTCAATTTGCGACTTTGGCTAATAACAATGAAAGAAGTCGCCTAACACAAAAATAACTGTGATAAAGGAAAGACTAAGAAAAGGGCAAAAAAGGAGAAGTGATGAAACAATTAGAAAAATGATCGAATATATGAACTCACCGAGCTTCATAAAACTAATCAGGGTAAAATATAGAAAATACAATACAAATATATTGAGCAAAATCTAATTAATGAAAACAGGAAATCCCTAAAAGAGATGAAACAACACCAATGGTTGGCAGGCAGCAAATGACAGCACTAAATCATAAACACGCGAATAAAATAATAAACATAGGCTATCATTGAAAGAGGTGTATAAATCCATCAGGAGAGACTATATATCAGATGATAAGTTCTTTATAAAATAGGAGGAAATTCTTACTAGTTTATTTATAAAGAAATTGGGGAAAAATAGGATTTCAGTGGCATGAGTCAGTACTTGCGGTGCACTTATTTACAAGAAATGTGACATGATTGCAGTGCAATCATCCACTTATCAGCAACACTTGAACTACTTACAAAAGACATATTCCTCTGATTAAAACAAGTATTTTACTGCAATTAAGCAAACTAACAGGCAGAATTTAGATGGAACTATAGTAGTTATGAGAATCTGCAGGATGTTCACCAATTAGTAGTAATAAGACAATTCAATAGAATGTCTCTTTTTGCATTCCATTTGGATTGTATGGAAATGCCTTCAAATTAGTAAACACCTATTTATTTCTAAAAACACTACAGAGACAAGAATTAACAAAACCTACATTGGCATACTCTTCTACTACACATTTATACAATGACTCAACATCATCTTCTAGGCTTGACTCAGTCAAAAAAAAATACAAGTAAATGTGAAGTACTCGTAAGACAGTTGGATTCCATCTCCTCGAATCTGTTTACAGTAATGATTGAGAAGATTTTCATGACTTTGTACGGGGACTAAAGGAATTCGGAATTAGCAGGAGATATTTAAACAGCCTTAACTTTGCTGCTAGCATCGTAATATTTGCTAGGAATCCCAAGGAAATATAGTGTGAATGATAGTAGAAGTATCAATCGATATTCTTACATTTCGACTGAAAATGAATTTTCCGAAGACCAAGATAATGATCGCTAGTTTGTCTAAAGGTGCAATTATGAGAGTACAAGAATATGTATACTTAGAAGAGCTTGCTTACCTGATCGAACCAAGGATAAAGCCATGAGTCAAGGGGAGCAAAATTAGGGTAAAGAGTAGTAAAAATCCTTACCTACGGCTTAAGTAGCAACGTGCCTCTTTTCTTTAAATACAAAATATTTAATCAATGCATCTTTTCAGTCTTTACTTTTGAAGTCATAGTTCGACACTGAAAGCCAAAAGCACACAGAATTTGAACACAAGTTGAAAGACATCGAACTGTACATTTTATGAATAGCCAGTTCAGTTCCTAAAAACAAACGGGTAAGGACACAAACAGATATATTGACAGAAAGAAAAGTTGGTAAATGAGGAAAGAATTATTTAAGAAACGAAAGAAAATCGAAAAAGTCTAACCTCGATGCCTTTCATCTGTCAACAAAACCAGGAAACGACCTCACGAAGTAAGCGAGGATGATAATTCCTTCAAATGAAGGAAATACTGTATCAAAATCAAGCGATCGAAAGTCTAATGGAGTTGCTTTCGCAGCACTGGAAGGTGTTGATGATATCCATATATCACAATGATTCATAATAACATTTCTCAACAACTGTATAATCATTTTTTTTCTAAACAAAATTGACCCGTGAGCTTTCAAATGTTTTCCCGGCTATCGATGTAACCACAAAACGACCTGGAATCACATTTTTTTCCTTAATCCTTATTGTAGATCACTTGAACAGCACGCAGCCCTCCGGTCGGTATGGATTACTTTGAACTAGTGAGCTGCCATGCTGTTTGAAGATGACTGGAACTAGCGTCCTGTAACAGGAAGAGACACGATGTTGCTGCCTTCAAATGCCCAACCTGGTACAGCAATGTACTCCGGCTTTCGCTCTCCATATTTATTTGCGCAGCCATAGATGAGTACACAATAATATCTTCCTGAAAACGGGTAGACAAAAAGTAGATTTAACTAATACCTAATTATCTTTTTATCTACCTATCTAACAATGTACTAGCACCATCTTTGTCCATCTTCTCCTTATACCTGGCTACTCTTCTATACATTATAAAATAAAATTAAAGAACAAAGAATTATGAGAAATTCCGATATCTTTCATGAAAGAGAAACCCTTAATTTTCTAGCTATTGCCTTTGCCGAACATGAAGAGGCAAAACAAAGTTCCTCAAATTATATTATATTCTTTAATCTCTTTAATATAGTAAATGCGGTTGCCATAACAATGAGTAGCCACTTTTCTACTGCATTAGGGTCGCCTAGAGGATGCTTTTCATCTACGCCAAGAAAGTAACTGCATCTAATAGACTAATCGTAAATGCCCTAAAAAGAGCAGGATCAAATGAATATTTTAACCTTCAGATTTGCCGTCGAAGTACACGGAACCATTTTCACCTTCCTCTTGCTATTCATTGCTCTACTAACCTCATTCCATTCCTGCGTTCATTGCAGTTTACCTTAATAAAGTTAATATAGGTATACATACATATATACAGATTAAAAGCGAATACAATACCGAACGGATATTATACCTTGTACGCATATATTGCAGAGTGTTATATACTACGCACTATCTCGTAGAAGAAGTTAATATAATATGCAAAATAAATACATTAATAAATCCGATATACCACATATGGTAAATAAAGTCCGATGGCCAAATATTCTATAGGAATTATTAAAAGCAACTAATTTCTGTATGAAGGCAAAGTTTGGAGAGGGAAATTGTCAAAACATTTGATGGTTTATGTATATGAAGAGCGGAGATTAATAAGAATAGATTCCGGTATTAATCTGGAGCTAGCATAAGGGAAGGGAAGGAGGGATTAGGATAAAGCTGATGAAAAGGGAGGCGAGGTTTAGATAGTATTTCTGCTATACATATAAACAGAAGATACTCTGGCAAAATAGGTTTCATTTCTATCAATTCAGACAAGGATGCACAAACTTTTGAATGTAATGTAAAATTAAGCAAAATTTCTTCTATGCTAGAAAGCTTAAGATTATTCAAAGTTCCTTTTTCACTAAGTATACTAATATGTCGTTAATAACTTGGTATTTTGCATATTGCATATTTCCAAAAATATTTTTGAGGTATTTTTTATTCATTCTCTAACAAACATTCCTTGACAAATTAACGACGCAAGTTAAATACTTAAGTATGATATCCTGTCGTTACGAAGCTATTCGTGAAAAGCGACCTCATTGACGTTATGGAGTCCTTCTGCAACACGACAATGCTTGTTTTCACATTGCCAATATGACAAAAGACGCCATCCAAACGCTTAATTAGGAAATCTTGCCGCATCTTCCATATTCGCCAGACTTGGCTCCATCGGATTTCCATCTGTTCTGATCGCTCTCCATACTGATGTGGAATTAAGAATCTGGTTAGACGAATTCTTCGAGTCAAAGTCCAGAGATTTCTATTGCAGAGGCATCGAAAAAATAGTTGCACGTTGTGAAGAAGTCGTAAATAACAACGGAGAATACATTATTGATTAAATTGAATACTGTTATCAATTAAAAATGAAGTTTTTCTAAAATTGTTAATGGTAATGAATAAATTGGATAAAACCACAAGAACTTATTCCTCAAACAATTAGATTACTCCTTTTACTTCCATTCACTTGTTTTAAACAATTATGGAAATGGTTTGCTACATTTGGTGTTTTAATCTTTTCCAACTTTCTTTTGATCTTTCTTAACTTTTCATAATATTTCAACTTTTTAACTGGAGCTCTTAAGAGAGTTTGATTTCAATTACTTGAATAAACTCTGACTTCTCTTCAATTTCTTCGTTCCATACGTTGTAAATTCACATTTTATTCTTCAACTCCTGCACTTTTTCGACTTATCCGCATAATACTCGTAGCTCAGATTATACTCAAAAGAGAACAATTTTAACTTGAAAATTTTAAAATGTAAAATTAAAATGACACCAACAAACTGTAATTTACACTATTCTCTATGTTTAAGTATACCGAAGGTTAACTCAAAGCCTATATTCATAATTTCTTAAACATTTAACGAATTGATAGACAGTTGTTTCATAATTAAATTTTCAATCATTAATTTCCGCCCCTGTCAATTTTGATTGACTTTAACGAACTCTTCCATGGAAAATAAAATTAAGCGCTGTTTTTCTCGAGATCAAATTTTATAGTGTTCATTTTCTCGCGACTTCTTGATTTTCGATGGAAATTAATGAAAAGAAGGATCGATATTTATATCAACTCCACATTTTAGAGCGAGAAAGATAATGCCGATTATTAGTCTCAATAATCGGCTAGGGTTCTTTACATAAAAATAACATAGAATAAGCACATTCTCTTTTCAAATCGAACTGGAGTGTAAGCAACGATTTTATTCGGTTTATAATTCAATTGTAACACTCCTTGATACTTCACTGGGGTATGGACTGAGGAATTCTCCTCATCCAACTCAAATCGGTTTGGAGAATGGTTCGCCTTTGCTTTAATAACCGCAAATACATTGTTCTTAATGTTCGTACGATAAGGTAAGCGAATACTCTTATTTGTTCGCATTCCTTTTTGTTTGTGCTAAGACAGCCAGGTTTGGGTTTCGTTGATATGTAAATGCAATATATGAACAAAATGAGGTATCTTAAAATTGTACTCATTCAAGTTTCAAGGTAAGGGAAAAGGCTTGCAGTTTTTGAAGTTATGGGTGTGAAGAAATCTAACACAACTATCATTTTCATAAAGGGGTGTGAGTCAGAAAAAGGTTTTTTGGCAAATTTGGCTAAATTTGGTAACCTATTATATTAAATTATAAAAAAAAACCCGAAAACAAATTAGAATAAATTAAACAGTGTCTAACCTTTATCGTAGGAGTTGTGAAATCAACTATCTAAAGATATAAAAACTACTAACAAGATTTGTTCTTTAGTTAGTTGATTTGTTTTCGGGTTTTTTTTGTTGTTTTTTAATATAATAAGTTATTTTATTCTTTACTCCAGTTACCTTTAATTTTTGATATTTTTAAAAATTCGACTGGATAGTATTAAATAATTCTATATATTGTTATTTGTGTTTTTACTTTAATCTCAATAATTATTAATTTTATTATTTTAACTTGTTCTTCATCCGCTTTTTTAGTCATTATATAATGCATTCTTTTGACTGTTATCGTTTATATTTCTTCCCCTTCTCATTAGTCGATATGGTCGTTGAAGATGGTCCTAGTGAAGGTCAGAAACGTCCGGCCAATAAATGATTAGTGTAATTACCTGGGTCTTCATATTCATAATACATATCAGTTTCCTAAGCAACAAATTAATTACAAGTATTATATATATATATATATATATATATATATATATATATATATTACTCAAATTTCCTAATGTCTTTGAGATTGGTCACTAGTTGTGTTAACCTTATCCCCATTTTAAATTGTCTTTCTTCTGCTAAAAGAAGTTCTATACTACAGTTCCTACTATCCCTTTTAATTCTTCAAACGCTCTGGTTTCCCCCTTCTCTCATTGTTTTATTAACTTTCCCCGTTTTTTTAAAACTTTAACATTTCTTTTGCTTTCAAGTACAAGTCGAATATTAGGAATATACTTGTTCACAAAACATGTAATTATATAGGTGAGGTTTACTCAATCCAATGTTCTGCCTGTCTGAGTAACTATTTTGGACAAATAAGCAAGCAAGTGTCGTCCGTATCAATTAGCATAAAATAATTGCCCGTTTTTTGTTCATATGTCCGAGAATAACCACTTAATTAATTGGAATTCAGCTAAATTTATTTATCTATCCAATGACGTTAAAAAAAGAAAAATTGTTGCTGATGTTCCTTTATTAGCCTTTATAAGCCATACTCGTATGTCCGAGAATGACCATTTAATTAATTGGAATTCAGCCAAATTTATTTATCTATCCAATGACGTTAAAAAAAGAAAAAAATGTTGCTGATGTTCCTTCATTATCCTTTATAAGCCATACTCGCATGTCCGAGAATGACCATTTAATTAATTGGAATTCAGCTAAATTTATTTATCTATCCAATGACGTTAAAAAAAGAAAAAAATGTTGCTGATGTTCCTTTATTATCCTTTATAAGCCATACTCGTATGTCCGAGAATGACCATTTATTGACGTTAAAAAAAGAAAAGATGTTGCTGGTGTTCCTTGATTAGCCTTCATAAGCCATAATCGTATGTCCGAGAATGACCATTTAATTAATTGGAATTCAGCTAAATTTATTTATCTATCCAATGACGTTAAAAAAAGAAAAATTGTTGCTGATGTTCCTTTATAAGCCATCCCGTTAATATATATCCCGTCGCCTTTTGAAAAGCGAAGCTGTTATCAAAATCTTATTCTTAACGAAATCAGTGTGTACTTACATGTCTAGTTCTGTGTTTAATATTCATAATTATGGGTACCTAGTTTAATTATTTCAGTGATTATTGATTTAATCACAATTTGATTGATTCTCTCTCTCTCTTTTTCTCTTTGTCCCTACATTTAGCTGGTCCTCGTGTCTCCTGTAATCTTCCTCTATAGGCTATCTCCTTTTACAGTTAATTTTTTTATTGCCTACAACGTTGTTCTTTACTTTTTCTGCCACTTCGTTTGACATCGCTACATTCTCCTGATAAATAATGATGTGCTTTTACCCGCCATTCCCTCCTTCTTCATTGGTGATTTCTTGTCTTAGAGGCAGTTCTTTATTATTTTCTTTCTTATATATAACCTTTCTATATTAATTTGTCTTGTAGTTATCTTTGATAAGAGACTGAATATAGTTCGGAATTACTGGCAAAAACCTTTTGCTTTTGTCCTGCCGGACATTGGACGCGAATGAGCATATATATATATATATATATATATATATATATATATATATATATATATATATATATATATATATATGAAAATTAACACACAGTAAAATGAAAGGATAAATCCAAGCCCTTTCTAACTATATTTGCAAGTTCATTTTCAAGGAATAGAATGAAAATCCTTGCCTTCCCCGCCACTTGCCTCTGTTGTGCCTGTGGATTAACTCTTCGCCCTAAATGTTTTCGCTCTAATGATAATCATTTAAATTCATATACATGGTGTTGTTGTTTCTATATCGTTTTAGGGATGCATATGTCTGTTATGTGTTGCCTATTGTTCTTTTTATTGTTTTTTTTATGTCTTGGTTTTTTGTTTTTTTCCCCTTGGTTTGCACTGTGTGATGAGTGTTCCCTTCGTATCTTTGTACCCTATATAAGGTTGTCTTCTCCTTTTTCATGCTATTCCTTGAAAATGGACTTACAAATATAGTTCGAAAGTGCTTGGATTCATCTTTCTATTTTCCTGTGGGTTAATTTTCATATTATTGCTTTCCTCACGTGCCACTTTGTGAGTTTTTTAACTATATATATATTTATATATATAAATATAAATAAATAAAAAATATATTTATTTATATATATGTGTGTGAGCTCACTTTACGATTCATTTGCTGAGATTCTGAGCCCTTAGCCTCCCGGCTACTATAGTAGTTAGCGCGCTTGCCCTGGCTAAGGTCCGCTTGAGAAGCTACATAGCTTGATATGAGGACTAAAAGCAACAAACTTTAACTTTTAATAAAAATGGTTCGTCAGTGAACAGTTTTGAGTTGCCTTGATTTAGAGAATGGTTTAGTTAGTTTTCTTGATGGAAAAAATATGACGTCTAACTGTTACCATCATCTGGAAGTAAGTGTACGGTATACGGAATACTTCCTGTTTTTTTTTTAATGAAACGGAGCTCAATACAATCAAAGGTCAACTTTTACCTAAAACTTCCTTTTTAACAGATGATAATACTCTGTATAATTTGTCCTTTACCATAACATTGAAAACACAGGCCAATAGAAGGCTACTCCAATCCGTACACTGAACTGTGCTTCCTATTGGCAATCGGCAATTAAGGGATCCTAATCAGATGAAATAAAAGTTGTCGGTTTCTAAACCAATTGAACTTTTATAAATACCTTGATACCACACAATTCTTTTGAATTTAA
Source organism: Ceratothoa steindachneri (assembly GCA_963969495.1). NCBI lineage: Eukaryota > Metazoa > Arthropoda > Malacostraca > Isopoda > Cymothoidae > Ceratothoa > Ceratothoa steindachneri. The sequence goes on from OZ018329.1 coordinate 9,801,186, forward strand.
ATATATTACAAAATCACTTGTTAGTATAAGTTTTTCTCACACTGGAGGTGAGTTAGTAATTGCAGAATAAACAAGACAAGAATTTGGCCCCATATTAGGCTACCAACGATAATATTTCAACCACTCACGTTTGTGAAGTACTTTGATTTACCGTGTTTAGTGATCATTGTCAAGATGGCAGAACAATAGGGAAAGTCTTTTCGACTTAACACAGCCTAAAATTCAGATACGAGCCATGATAAATTACGAAAAGCTTATCAAAAGAGTATTGCTACCAGCTCATACTATAATTACCCACAGTAACCTCGTACCATTCACCGAGTCACCACGTAAGGGAACATATTTCAAAAGCTTTCCTTATTTATGAACTTAAGAAGTCGATAATTAATAGCAAATTAAGCCTAATGCCATCTCAGGGGGGGGGGGGGTAAGTTACCCCCTCTAGAGTTGGTTTTCGTCTCTTTTCTGCTCGATCCCCCATTCTGAGCTGGAATCTTTAATATATACTTAAATAATATACTTTCATTTGTTTTGTAAACTTTTTATTATCACAGAAATATATTCTCTTTACAAGGTTAAAAGAAAAGAGATTCCGAGTAGTTTCATCTTTATTTGCGAAGTCTTTTTCAAGAAATGAAAAGGAAGCAGCATACATGAACTTATATAGAAGATAAAGATGGCCTACCTTCCCCCAAAACCTGAGTAAGGGAGACAAAATCAAGGAGAACTGATGTACGAAGTCATTATGGGGGTCTAACTAAAATAACCCTGGGTTCAAATTAAAATTAGGGAAAGTTTCAATGTATATACATTCTAAAATATCTTTGGTAACGTAATTATCGCATTTAATGATGGATTTGGTGCTATTCCATTTTATTGCGTGATTACAATTGTACATAGGTAAGTAAAAATAATGCATATTTATCACTATGGTTTCGTATATTAACCTGATATTGTTTTAAATGTACCAGTAGTTCTTTCCATGTTTTTTCATAATAACATATAGTACAATCTTCACACCCTGTAGAATAAACCAGACTCGGGCTGGTGGGATAGTCCTTGACAAGAATACGATGTAGCGATGACTGATATCTAAATATGACATTTATTTTAAGCGGTTGGAAGAGACGAAAAATTCCAGTGAAAACTTTGTTATAAGGTAAAGATAGCTTATTTTTATCATCAAACATTCTACTCGTAATATTTTCGTTGACACGATAAAAAGGATAGCATAATTTTAAGCCTATGCTATAAATATTATGCATTTTTTACCTAACTATTCAGAGGACACTATTCATAGGGCACAAGGAAACATGGATATGAAAATATAACGTTTTATACTATTGTGATGGTTTGAATAAAAGTATGTAAGAATTTATAGCTCAAGGTTTTCTGCATAATTCGTATTTGAAACCTTGTAGCGTCCTATTGATTTAGATGTCTAAGAATGGGATAGTGCAGTCCTTTTCAACCTTAAGGGTGAATTAGATAAATGAAACCAAGTTATTAAGCTCAGTTAAAAATGCCATATACATAATATGTCATCAAAATACCGTATCCAAAAGAAGGGAGGGTTTGTTATCCGTGGTAACATTTTGGTCTCAAGGAAGTTCTTTAGTTTTACTTATGGTTTGAGGAAGAAAGGCCTTATTTCTCTTTTCTATAAGCTAATTTATCATGTTTCTTGCTGATTTCTTGAAAAGGTCTTCGTAACTAAAGAACAATGCGCTCGGAATCTCTCCATTTTCCTTGTATTTTGTAATATAATTATGATCAAGTGCTACTTTTTGCGCTGTTAAATCATTATCTTATGAATAAAAATAATCGACTAAAACATACACAATTTATTACATTAGAGGAAAATGGCAATTGTACAATAATATTAAGGTTTATAGACAGTAAATTAGTCATGGTGTAAAAACAATACTCTAGCTAAAACAGAGGCCTCACTCAGAGAAGATTCTCCCGTGCGTTTGTTGGGATATGAATGATACGAGGATCGGTCAATAAGTTTTGAAAATTTGTAGGGCCAAACAGAGGAAGGGGGATGGCTGTTTGTGGGGGCGTTAGGACAAGTTATTTCAAGTCAGGACCTGCAGCCGCATGCTTCTGCCTCGTCTATTTAAGAAGCAGTAGCTGATCGCAGATCGTCAGTCACAAATTTTTTAACAATGAAGAAGGTTGAGCACCGCGCAATGATCAAATTTTTGACCAAGGAAGGCAATAATGCAAAAGAGATCCATGAACGCATGTTGCAGTGTACAACGACACAACCCCTTCCTATGCAACCATTGCTCGCTGGAATAGGGAGTTCCGTATTAGTCGTGAGTCCCTTGAAGATGACCCCCGTCCAGGAAGCCCGTCAGACGTGACCAACGAGAAAAATGTGGCCCGTGTGGAGAGGATCATCCTCAAAAATGGACGGGTGAAGGTCGAAGAAATCGAACGAGAACTTCGAATATCACATGCAAGTGTTATCAACATCATCCACAACAATCTGGCTATGACCAAGGTATGTGCCCGTTGGGTCCCTAGAAGCCTGACACCCCATGATTGACTTCAACGTCGTCAAAGTCCACAAGGCCAGAGTTGCATAAGCTGCCCTGCGCAAGTGCGCATTCGAGGAGCTCAACCATCTCTTCTACAGTCCAGATCTTGCCCCCAGCGACTACTTTTTATTCCGCTAGCTCAAGTCTGCACTGCGTGGACGCCGGTTTGGGGACGATCAAGATGTCCAGCTCGCTGTCTAGGAGTGGATTGAACAGCAGTCGGGAGATTTCTGGTTGTCGGGAATGTGGCGCAAGTGCATTGAAGTCTAGGGAAGTTAAATTGAAAAATAATAAAACACTTTTCCTCATATCTCGTTTCCTTATATCCGAATTGCAAAACTTATTGCCTGCCCCTCGTATTACCAACGGCTACATGGAGTTGATAGAGTCTTACGAAAATAAGAATTTGATTTCATTTTAGGGTTGTTGGAAGATTCACGGAAACAACGATGCTAACATAAATTTTGTTTATGTTCCCAAAGTGGGAACGATGGCGAGTGCCAGTACCTATTAATGAGAGAAAATTAAACAATGCATATAAACGAATCTTCTTTATTTGTAATGAAAAGTTGTGGTACAAAATCAATAAAATTGTCAACATATAATAATAAGCTTCCATTTAAAACAGAAATACTGTTAAAAAATACTTTTTCGATTCCATAACATCACAGCTCTTTGCTTATTGTGGTATATTTTGCTGCATTTTTTGTGGAGCTTTTTAGTATACTTTTCACACTTCAGTCTGGTGTTTTTAATGCAAAGTACACATCTTCCCTGCGTACAATCTGTAAGATAGTGGTTGATTCCGTCGTACCTGCGTGTTTGGGAAAGGGCTACGGATGGTCTAACAAGTCCGGTTTAATAAGACGCACGTCCTACTAATAAACTAGCAACCTCTTTCCTAAACTGTATATGAGCCATTGTCTTATCTGGATCGAGATATTCATAAAATTTGAAAGCAGCTAGTACAGCTACTTTAACAATGTGATTGAACAAACTTGACCACCACTTCTTGCTTCTAAATCTTGCTCTATATGCTGACAAAAATCGATCACATACATTAACTCCTCCCATTCCTGAGTTGTACATCTTATTTGATGTTAGGATGAGATATGGCCTTCCTACCTTCATTTCTGAATCGTAGGCTGTCTTTGTGAATTGGATTTACAGCAAAGAGTTTCTAGCGGCAGTGACTGCGCTATTGTAATTCCATTTGAGACACAGGACTGTTCCATCACATCGATAATCCTAGTGTCCGCTCTCTTTCCTAGCTAGGTCAATTGGAAGAGAATATCTTATAAAGAAATTGTCAAAAAAACAAGTTCTGTCTGAGTCTGTGTGGATGATTGGTTTAATCATGGCATTTACAACATGAGAGCCAAAAGAAATCTGTCTGCTTGGATCCTTTTCACAATAGATTTAAAAATTAAATAGGAAGCCATTCGAGCTGCAGAGCATCCAAATATAGCCAAATATTTCTGCCATTTTCTTGAAGAACTGAATGGCACCATCTTCTCATCTATACTAAGGGTTTGGTGGAAAATCCTGAACTGCTAAGATTATTTTTTCAACATATTTAGAATGGGAAGACCTTTGCAACCTTTGATGTAGGCAAATTATTTTTCTCATCGATATTAAGATATTGCTTTATTGCTCTAAATCGCTCTTTACTTTTTTTTAATAAAAGGGTGTTTCTAAATACTCGCTAGTTGAGCAGAATTTGTCTTCTGCTGAAAAGCAATTTTATCCACTCATTAGCTCTGGTCATTTTGTCTCATCTAACGTACAAGTTCGTTTGCTCGACAATGAATGAAACTATTTCCGGTGAGAAAAAAAGCTGACAAATGGAGAAGACATCTTCACCACTATAGAATGAAACGCAACTTGGTGTTTGCAGAACTTTATGTGGTCATAAAGAAATATTTTCTTTTTTTTCTCCATCGTTTTTCGCCTTCAGGAGTGGTAATGCTACAATTTGAACGTTCTTCTTTCGCGTGAATTTTTACTTCACCTGCAACATCTTCCGATATGTAATCATCACCAAGAATATTATCATCACATTCTTCATCACTGGCAATCTTCCCACCCTCGTTGTCTAGAAGAAGGATAATAATATCTACAACGCACTTCCTTGGAACAGATGTGGAGTTCGATGTGCTGACAAACTGTAACGACAAATAAAATTCATTTTAGTCGAATTAACTAAATAAATAATATACAATCAATTATTTTTATTTATTTATTCGCATTTTTTTAATTTCCTTAAAGTTTTGGTTTTTATATAGTATAATATCACATCAGGCTAATTTGATTCCAATTGTTTAATAATATAAAAAATAGTTAAATATTTATATATAATATAATATATATATATATATATAATTATAATTTATAATAATTAAATATTTTATATGTATAATAAATATAATAATATAATATAAAATAGAGAATATCAAATATTATATGATATAAATAATATTAACAATAAAAAGACACTGTTCAACTGTTGCGACTTTTTAGACAACTATATTGACGTAATTACGCAATCTGTATACATTATTTTGATAAGAGCACTAACTAAAATTAGTTATAAACAATTTTAATTGTGTATAGTCGTTTCAGAGGTTATACCTAAAAATATTATGGTACATCATAAATTTCAATAACACCCGTAAAATGAATTAGCCCCCATTCTTGAAACACACTCAGATCCTTTTATGATGAAAGATCAGACAGCAAATGATTGCGCTTATACAGTTTCGTATGTTACCACGAAAATATCTCACTGGTTAGATAGAACAAGTTTTAACACGATCTATTCGGATATGTAAAGTACGATATATTTTGCTACCATCGACCGACAACGTTCCCATTGTGGCAACATTAATTACAAATTAATTTCCCGTGTTTTTCAAACTTAGTTTTGTAAAAGTCATTGATCATTTATTTGATCAATGTTTCAAAGTTTGACTTTAATATGTACTTCTTCCATCCCCTTCATCCACATCCATTTACAACCAGAATATTGAAAACTTTTAAAAATGGTAATTTTGAACAAATTTAAGAGACTGTGCTGTTTATTAATTAACTTAGGATTGGAGTTTTAATGAATATTAGTTCCTTCATCTTTCAAAACCAAACTAAACCATAAAATACTTCAGACTATTGTTGTGCTGGTTATGGTCAATTTTAATGCATGTTCATAAAATGGGAACGTTGGCAGTTGATCTATTTTTATCCTCTCAACCCAAATTTAACTATCGCCACAGAGATTTATTATGTTCAGTTGGACTGTTTACTTGCAGCACTTGAAGAATAAAGGCAAATATTAATCAAAAGAGGAAGTGTTCTTTCATCAGGACCACTCTCTACTTCAAATCGCAAGAGATCACATACAAAAGTTAAATATTTTGAATGGGAACTAGTAAGTCATTCATCACACTCAGCCGATTTCACCCGAGAAGATTAATATCTTTTAAAGAGTTTAGCGAATCACCGTGAGAGAATAAAGATGCCAAAAAGAGAAGAGGTCGAAACAATTTTAAATCTATTTTTAAAATCAAAGTCAAACGATTTCTACAAACATGATATTGAAGACTTAATAGAAAAATGAGCAGTACTTGTGGAAATTATATTACTTATTCAATTAATAAATAAATACTTATTTAACTATTAATAAATGGAAAAAGTTTTTTGGTTCCTATCCATAAAATAATGCTAAACACACAAAATCACGAAATAAATATATAAATATAAACATATATCGCTGTTATATATATATATATATATATATATATATATATATATATATATATATATATATATATATATATATATATATATATATATATATATATATATATATATATATATATATATATATATATATATATATATATATATATATATATATATATATATATATATATATATATATATATAAGCCATGGCTTCGTCACTCCCCCAACCCCTACAGCGGGAGCTTGCACTTCGCTTCGCTCGCTACCAGCCTTTTGGCCTATTTGATCTTTCAAACCGACTCTGATCATCTCTAACCCCCTCACCTCCATATTCTCCTACCCTAATCTCCTTCTTCCTCGTCCCCTATCACCTCATCTACACCATTCACTGCCCTATCCAAATTCCTTTCCCCTCTCCTCCCCCCTTCCTCCTCCCTATCTTCCGTAATACATTTACCCCTCCCCCTCTCCCATCTATCTCAAAAGAGGGGGTGACAGTGTCAGGGGGAGCTCATTCATAAATTAAACTATAATAAAATTGAAAATTATTAAAAATATCACGTTCTAAAAATATACAATTTGCCCGCCCCTCTTCCTCCCCTACAATTCCCACCCCGCTTGCCCTCTCCCTCATTATTTCCCTCTTCCCCCCATCTCCCACCTCCCACCTCTGACCCCCTCTCTCCACACACCCCTTCTCCCCCTTTCCAACACTCTACCCATAGGACAGAAGAAGGTGAGAGGTAGAGGGGATAGTTCAATAGAGAGGGAGGGGATAGATATAGGTGAAAAGGGTGGGGAGATAGAAAGGAGGAAAGGAGAGTTACATAGAGTTACATAGATACACAGATCACACGGGCCTTACGGCCCAGACTAAGGTGATTGGCCTTAAATCTACTGCCACTTACACATAGAATAGTAGAAGTAAAGGATAGAAAAGTTTTAGGCTCTCCCCACCCTCCACTCCCTCCGGCAAAAGCCGTACATGAAATAATTTGGGAAAAGTACCTTGCAGGTGTAAGAAGACAGTACCTGAAGGAAATTGGCATTGAATAGTAATTAAATGAAATGAATATGAAAACCACTTACATACACCTGAAAAAGTTATAGTTTTTGAATATTATTTTATTTTGTAGCTTATGCTAAACAATTCCAATATTTGCTAAGTGTTTGTCTAATCTCATTTTAAATGAGTCTATAGTTCTGCTGTCCACTACCTCGTTTAGCAAATTATTCCAATCATTAATAATCGAGTAAGTGAAGAAGTTTTTTATTACATCCATAGTGGCTCTTTTACCCTGAAGTTTTGAATCATGTCCACGGGTGGGACACTCCCCTGTCAGTGTGAACAAGTTATTGGCATTAACGTTGTTAAATCCTTTAAGTATTTTGAAGCACTCTATAAGCTGCCCCCTTAGTCTTCGTTTTCTGACGGAAAATAGATTGAGTTTTTTTAGCCTCTCGTGGTAAGGTTTGTTACGTATTGATGGGATAAGTTTTGTCGCTCTGTGTTGTACAGCTTCTAATTTATCTATGTTTTTTATTAAGTAAGGGGCCCAGAACTGTACAGAGTATTCGAGATGGGGCCTGACAATACTTTTATATAGTGGCATAATTATCTCTTCGCTTTTATAAGTAAAGTTTCTTTTTATAAATCCTAGTGCTGTGTTAGCTTTGTTTGCAGCAGCTGCGCATTGGTTTGATGTTTTTAAGTTTTCTGTAATTATTACTCCTAAATCTTTAACCTGCGGGGTTGTGTTTATTGAGCCGCCTTGCATTGTATAGTTGTATTTTTTGTTTTTTGTTCCGCACTGAAGGATTTGGCATTTGTCGATATTAAATGGCATTTGCGATTTCTCAGACCATTCGGTAATTTTATTTATATCAGCTTGCAGGCTAGCCCTGTCCTCTTCTGCAAATTTAGATATGATATTATTTATTCCAACGTCTATGTCATTGATGTATATAGTAAATAAAATAGGCCCCAGGACTGATCCCTGGGGAACACCGCTAGGAACAGATACCCAGTCTGATTCCACGCCATTTATTATCACTCTCTGCTTCCTGTTTTTTAACCAGCTACTAATCCATCCGTATATATTACCGTTAATTCCTAGCGTACGCACTTTTTTCATGAGTTTCTAATGGGGAATTTTGTCAAATGCCTTTTTGAAATCTAGGTAAATTATATTTAATGATTTAGTATCGTTATATAGGTTGAAAAGGTTATGGTAAAAGTCAATTAGGTTTGTTAAGGACGATCTCTTAGACCAAAAACCATACTGGCTATCTCGTATAAGGTTATTGTTTTCGAGGAACTCTACTAGCTTGTCTCTAATGATAGTTTCGAGCAACTTTCCAACTATTGAGGTTAAGCTAATGGGTCTGTAATTACTGGCCTGGTTTTTAAATCCCTTCTTAAAGATAGGTGTGACGCTAGCTTCCCTCCAATCATCAGGGGCGACTCCATGCTCGAGAGATTTGTTAAAAATGAGAGCAAGTGACTCTGCTAACTCATTATGGAGATGTTTTAAGATTTTCGGGTAAAATTTATCAGGGCCAGGAGTCTTGTACGAGTTCATTTTCTTTAATTTATCAATTACTAGTTGCGGATTTACTTCCAGGATCCTTAGTGATGGGTGTCTGACCTGTATAGACTCGTTGTTATCGTTATTAGTATATCCTAAGGTAAAGACTGAACTTAAAAACTCGTTTAAGATATTAGCCATACCCATATCATCTGAAATAATTTCACCCAACTGGTTTTTCAAGGGGCCAATCCCGCTTCTCATTTGCCTATTTCTATTGATATAAGTATAGAAGTGTTTGGGATTAGTGGTGCTTGCTTTCGCTATCTCGATTTCGTATTGACGTTTCGTTGATCTTATGAGTGTTTTAACCTTTCTTTTGCTAGTGTTATATTGTTGGTTAACTTGATAGCTTCTATTGTGTTTTAATAATCTGTGGAGACGGTTTCTATCTCTAATTGCTCGTTTGATGTCATTATTAAACCACGGCGGCTTTCCTCTATTCGCGTTATTATTCTTTGTCTTAAGAAGAACATGGTTTTCTTGGGCTATAAAAAATAGTTCTTTAAATTTATTCCAAAGTTGATTTACATCTTCTATTTCTATCAGCTGCTCGTGAATATTTCCCAGGGCCTCTCTGAGGCCCTCTAAGTTAGCTTTACTGTAGTCTGGTACTTTTGAATAGTTATTGGTAGTTGAATACCTGGCATTTAGATCAAAGCGGATTAGTTTATGGTCACATGTACCTATATGTTCCACTACGGCCAGAGTTGATATTAAATTTTCCTGGGATGCAATAACTAGGTCTAGTATATTATTTCCTCTGGTTGGCTCCCTTACGCATTGGTGTAAATAATTAGTATCGATGAAATTTGTCATTAATTTTTCTTGTTGGCTAGTCCCTATATTCAAGTCCCAGCAGATATTAGGTAAAATAAAATCTCCCAGTAATAGCGTTTGTTCCTCGTGTAATGTTTCTTGTAAGATTCTATATATTTCCAAGTCCTCATTAACGGTAGTATTTCGGCGACGGTAAACAGTGCTTATGTTTATTTCAAAATCTCGTAAATGTAGTTTAACACAGATCAGCTCCACTTCATTATTTGTAAGTTCTACCTCAGTTACTTTTAATTCTGATCTTATATATAGTCCCACTCCTCCTCCAAGCCTTCCATTGGCCCTGTTTTTGTAAAATAATCTATAGCCTTCTAGCATGTATTCACATATTAAGTCTTTTATACTAAATTGTAGATGGGTCTCAGTTATGGCTATAATGTCAACCTCTTCCGTTGCTATTAGACATTTAAGTTCTGTAATATGGTTTCTAAGGCTACGTGCATTAAAAGTTATTATTTTGATTTTACTGATTTCTTTTGAAGGTGAGGAGGTGAGACTATTCATTAGTTTCCCTGTCTGTGGGTGGAAGTGGGGGTCAGGGCCGGGGGGGGATTGGGGAGGGGAGGCAGCTGCTTGAGCGTAGCCACGAGGATTAAAGGGATTTGCAACAGGGCGAGGAGTGACATGGAAATTAAATGGGTTTCGAGGTGTGGCTTGGGAGAGCTTGGAGAGTGGGCAAGGGAAAAGGCTTGTAGAGGGATGGGGGAGAGATAAGGTGTGGGGGAGATGAGAAAGAGGTAGAAGGGGAAAGGGGGAAGATGAAGAGAGAGAATGGGAGAAAGAAGGGGTATAGAGATTGGGGAAAGATAGAAGAGGAGAGGGGAAGAGAGAAAGGGGAAGAGAAGGAGGGATAGAGTGAGGGAGGGAAGAGGGATAGGGAAGAGGGGAACCGGGTGGGGGATCAAGAGATGGGGGAGATGAATATTTGTGTGGGATTCACATCATTTATCCGTTAAGTAGTATGTAGATCTATAGTAATTTTTCCCAAATCTTGGGACCTCTCTTATGTAGAGTTATGTTCACAGGTTCCAACTCTATTTATGGTGATCTCTCCGCCCTGTAGAGGTTATTAACAAGCTCCAGTATTCTGTACTCTCTGTAATTTGACAGTTTTAGTGAATTGATGGATCTGCATAGACAGAGAGGGTGGCGGTGTGATGTTGTATGTCAAGGATACTCTCAACTCGACGGATTGCAACATCGTATCCGACCATGAACTACTAGGTGTTGACCTAGAGATAGGTCCTGCCAAATACAGGACCCTGGTGCTTTATAGACCTCCTGACCAACTCGTTGAAAAGGACAGATATATGTACCAGCTACTAGGAGAACTTGTCAAAGACAGAGTGTGTATCGTTATGGGTGATTTCAACACACAAGTTGACTGGGAAACCAGAGAACCCTGTGGCGAGAACGCACTACTCCTGGAGTTCACGAACAACGAGTTCCCCACTCAATGGGTAAGAGAGCCAACGATGAGAAAACAATATCCTCGACTTTGTTTTCACCTCTGAGGATGACATCGTTGAGGACCTCTCTGTTGGCGAAGAGCTCGGTGGCAGTGACCACCGACTACTTAGATTTGTAGTCAAAGTTCGGAAGGCAGGGCCTGCAACTAGTAAATCGAAGAAACTCGATTTGAAAAGAGCAGACTTTGCAGGTCTTCGTGCTGGACTGACTGACGCGAGGCTAGAAGTGTGCGATGTTGGTGAAGACTCGTGGAACAGTTTCAAAACCACATTCATGAGTCTTCAATCGCGTTTCATCCATCTAAAATGTCCCCGTCGGTTTTCTGTTCAACCAAAGTGGTTTAATCGAGAAATCGGCCAACTGCTTAGGAAGAAGAGAACTGTGTACCGACAATCAAAGATCTCGGGTGACTTTGACGAATACCGGAGGCTAGCCAGGAGAGTGAAGTCCAGCATAAGGGCGGCTAAGCGTTCTAAGGAACTCCGAGTGTCAAGACTCTGTAAAGAGAATCCCAAGGAGTTTTTTGGATACGTGAACAGCCGTAAACCAATCCGTCGAACGATTGGCCCTTTGAAAAATTAGGAAGGGGCATTAAAGCACTAAGATGCAAAAAATGCTAACCTCCTCAACGACTACTTCTCTTCAGTGTTTACTGAAGAGTGTGGTCCCATCCCCCAGCCAATGGATTCCTACTCGGGGGAAAAGCTGGAGGATATGGATTTAACCGAAGGGAAAATAAAAAAGAAGATCAGTGACCTAATGACGAATAAGTCACCTGGCCCGGATGGGTTTCTACCTAAAGTGTTGAAAGAAGTGCGCGATTAAGTGTCACGACACCTGAGTGCAATCTTTAACATGTAAATCCGGACCGAATGCGTTCCCAGAGACTGGCGTGAAGCGGAGGTGACTCCTATCTTCAAGAAAGGAGACTGAAGCCAACCGTCGAACTACCGACCTATCAGTCTGACTTCGATAGTCGGTAAACTCATGGAAAGCATGATGGTGGACAAAATGACGTCGTATTTAGAGTCAAACCTGCTACTGAGGAGTTCCCAGCACGGCTTCCGAAGGCAACGGTCATGCCTGATGAACCTTGTGGAATTCTTCCACTTCGTTTTCAGTGAGCACGATCGGGACAAGGCGGTGGATGTGGTGTACTTAGACTTTCAGAAAGCCTTTGATAAGGTACCACACCGCCGCCTTCTCCGGAAAGTGTGAGCGCTGGGCATAGACGGAAAAGTAGCCGGCTGGATCGAAAACTGGCTAAGTGGCAGACGGCAACGGGTGGTGGTGAATGGACAGGCTTCTAAGTGGGTGCCCGTTACTAGCGGGGTGCCTCAAGGTTCTGTCCTGGGACCACTACTATTCATCATCTACGTCAACGACATGGACGGTGACATGGTTGCCAAGATTTTCAAATTTGCCGACGATACCAAGCTTGGTATGAACGTTTAAAAGGATGGAAATACTGCCCGCCTGCAGGAAGATCTTGGGAAGAATGGGGAGTGGTCGGACACGTGGTAAATGCCTTTTAACGTCAACAAATGCAAAGTAATGCATATCGGCCACAGAAATCCCCAATCTCATTATATCCTTAAGGGCACTGCTCTTGAGTCGAGTGATACTGAGAAGGACTTAGGTGTAACTATCACTAGCGACCTCAAGTTTTCGAAACAGTGCATTGAGGCAGAGAAGAAAGCCCAAAGGATGTTAGGCTACATAAAGCGCCAGTTTGGATACCGTAACAAGGAGATAGTACTTTGTCTGTACAACTCCCTGGTTCGGTTACACCTGGAGTATGCCGTACAATTTTGGAGTCCTTCGTTTCGAAAGGATATCGCAAGGTGGGAACGCGTGCAAGCCAGGGCAACCAAGCTGATTCCCTCTATCCGACTTAAAAGTTATGAGGATAGATTAAGGGAATTAAATCTGTTCTCGCTGGAAACCCGTAGACTGCGTGGTCAGCTCATCAAAGTTTTCAAAATACTTCGAGGGTTCGACAATGTTGACTACCGGGATATTTTCACACTGAGTGAGAACAGAACGCGCAATCACGGCTTCAAACTTGAACTGGAGCGTTACAACCGCAATACAGTATCTGCGGTAAGTGGAACGCACTTCCAGTGAAAGTTGTCAACAGTGAATCTGTTGACCAGTTTAAGTCAAGACTAGACAAAGTCTTGAAAAGCGGCCGTTTAGAGACGCAAAACAATTGAGCAGCCATGTGACTGTTCGATTGCTATTCCAATGGTACCCTCTTTGTATGGACCGTAAGGTCTCCTAGGGTACTTACTTTCCTTGTTACTCCTTGTTACTCCTTGTTACTCCTTGTAGAACATGATAAATTTTAATCTTATTATCTGGGTTTAGGTTTTTATGCTGAAACATTTTTACTAAGTTTGCTTAAGCTAGGTTTATCGTTTCTGTGAGGTGCTTCTTATAACCGTTGGTGGTTATATTGAGCCCGCGTCTTTTGCCCTCTTTTTGATATCGATATCTTTCGTTGTTTATAACCACTCTTGACGTTTTTCGCCTTCTTATTGGTATCATAATAAACTTATCAGCGTTTGTTCTGATATTATCCTTTTCTCTAAATTGTTGATGTTTACAATTTCGGTCGCTGTTATCCTGGCCATTGTTGCTGCATGTCTGTACGGACCATAGATATATCGTCCACAAATTGAATATATCTTGTGGTTTCAAGGACTGAATCTGGTGAGTCACTTGTGTATATGCTATACATCATGGGACTCAGGCATCTCCCTTGAGGTACTCTTTGGTGGATTTCGAATTCAGATCTCTGATGATCTTCTACGGTAATATATGCAGTGCGGTCCGTTATGTAATCACATATACACTTGGTCAGGATTGAGGGGAGTTCCAACCTTTCTGCTTTATATTTTAATCTTATCTGCCAGACTTTGTTGGACGTCTTTTGGACGTTCCTAATCACTAGGTCTGTTTTTTTTATGCTTTGCTTTTGCTATTGTTTCCACGAGCATGGTAAGTGCCGTCTCTAAGCTTCTGTTTTTTTTTAAACCCGCGGTGGTGAGGTGGTATTAGGTTATTTTCCTCAAGGTGTTGGTTCAAAGTTATGGGTCTAAATTTTCGGGGTGGTTTGTGGACTTGCCCGGCTTAGACATGAATATTATCTTGCCTCTTTATTGGGCATCAGGAAAATAATCAGTGCCGATAGTCGCGTTGACAAGTTCGGTAATTTTGGTTAGAAAGACATCCGTTGCTCTCACCAGGTTCTCACGGGATATCCCAGAACCACCAAGGGCTTTTTGTCTTCTGGTGTTTAGAGTGGCTTTAAGTTCTTCAAGCGTTATTGGTTCAACGCCTTGCTCTCCCATTATTATAGGGGAAGCAGAGTGATTAGGCGATATGTCTTCTCTGTTCCTCTCCAAGTCTTCTACTATCATGTTCTCATGTTCCCGATCAAAATCTTCGTTCTCCTCTGGTTATATAGCAAATAGCTTACTCCAATGGTCTCTAAATGCGGCTTCTATTTGTTATGGTACTTGTGCTTCAATCCCATTCTATTTTATGGCTAGCTTCTCTTTCGGTTTCCTGGTGCCTCTGGCCATATTGACTTTCTGCCATAATTTCGATGGATTAATGCTGCATCAAAGAAAGAAACAACTAAAGTTCCGAGGGTGCCGAATCGAGGCCTCCGGTTTATCGCCAACGAAAGGTGGCAAGACTACCTGACCTCGAAGAGCCTTCACGAGGAGACAGGGCTGGAACCACTCAACCACTTTCTTTACAAAAGAGGACCGGCTATCTGGTCAAGGCTAGAGAATATTCTCGCTCTGGAGACCCTAGCAGCCCTTGGTTCTGATGCAGAAGGAGTTACCTTCAAGAGATAGCCCCCCAACACCAATAGACGAGAACCCGCACTTATATACGGCTGATCAAGCCTATGGAGTAACAAAAAAATAATTTTAAACACAATTAATAAGGAATTTAATAAATTAAAAGCAAAAAGATCCCAAAGTGGGACAATGAAATAAAAATACTAAAAGAAATAAAAAATATCCCCTAGTGGGACAATAAAATAAAGAGAATAAAAGGAATAAAAAGATCTCGCAGTCCGACACTAACACCAGAAAAACAAAATTACGGAGAAGGCTCAATCACCGGGAATCTATAAGACTATTACTTACTTCCTTTTTCCTTACTATTATCCTCCCCTCTTTACGAACTTCTTCCCTTTTCACTCTACATAGCTTTCTCAGTCAAAACAAGACAAATGTTTTTTCATTGTTTGACGGCTCAGTTCATCCGAATGTTCTCAGCGTACTACAAACTGCTAAGTTACGACAAACATTTGTCTTAAATAACTTTACAAAAGAAAAGCATTTTTTACATATGATTACGTATATTTCAAAGAGAGGGAGAAGAAAGAAGAAATATATGCACGAATCGGACTGATTGAGGAAATCTCCTGTTTCCGATTAGAGGGGCTTCACCCCAAAACGGTGATCTCCTTAAAATTCCATATCTCACTCTATCTCTTTTATATATCTAATACTCTCTCATTTTATTTCCATCTAGCACAGTATAACCTGAACACCAGCAATGTCTCAGAAGCAGTCCGTTGTAGGGTGTAGTGTGCTACCAAAGGAGACCCCGTTAGGAGCCCAGAGAAGGAACCCGGTTATCGGTGACGAGCTCGAATCTGATTGCAGGACCGATTATAGGGTTAGGCCTAATTAGGGAAGGTGGTCAGGGAGTGTGCGCTCCAAAGGAGGTAGGATATATAGAATTAGGTCTATATAGGGGGCTTCTTCAAATAGCAGAGCGGGGATAATAATTCTCCAGGTTTTTATTTTCCGAAGGACTTTCCCCTCCCAAGGAGTCATGAGCTAAGATAATGTAACCACTATATTTCATCAAGAGACTGCCCCTTCGAGTAATGACGTAAAACAATTACTTTTACCTCAAAATGTAATTTTGCAATTATCAATTACCCCATTGAACATATACCTGGTAATATTGAATGTTTTCTTTTTTTTCGTAGGCTCACGATGAAGAGCAAGGGGAATATAGCCCGCTATTGGCTGTATATAATTAAGTATCCATCACAAATGTAAACTTTTCTATTTTTATTTATATCAATATCCGCCATGATAAATGCAAAGTATTTAATAGAACAGTAACAATACATATTTTATCAGTGATCACTGTATTCATGTTCTGGTTCTTCAATGTGAGAGTTGAGCTTGCATTGAATGTGCAATTTTTTCTATTCTGGGTATGGTCACAGAAAGGGCTACACGGACGTCAGATGACACGTTGAGTCTATTACGTTTCCTGGTCTTCATTCCAAGGAAAGTAGAGAAAGATTGCTCGTCAGAGATAAGTGGTAGAAAATATTATGAGAATTTGTACTGCTCGAGAGACTAGTCTTCGTATATCCTTCAATGGAAAGATCTAGAAGGTGTCTATACCGGCCTTGGCCTCAAACATTAGTTTACATGCATTAATTGTCCTGAGTGTGATAATTTTTCCTTTTGCTGGACAGTCATCATCAGGAATGATATCTTCACTCACGTTAAAAGGATTTCTTACTATTTAAATCTGGAAAGTACTTCTGTAAGCTTTCCATGAGGCCGGTCAGGTGATCTATAATTTCTGTCTTCATGTGGTTGAGGATATATTCAGAATTCAGCTTATCAAGGAGAGCATCCGATGTAGGAAATTGTGCAAAAAGTTCCCGTTCCAACACATCTAAGCTATAGTTGCAATTTCCCACAAAAGGAAGCGATGTTTCCCGAAGTTTGTGTAACGTGGTCTCTCTTCCTTTAAGTTTTAAATTTCCTGTATTCACCTCTCCAAAGATATCAGCTAGGTAGAACAAACATTTGACCCATACTTGATCGTCAAACAGATCCACGAAAGATGATGCTTTCTCTGGCAGAAATATATGAAGTAATTCACGGAGCTCAGCAACACAAACAAGAACTTTCCCACGTGACAGCTAGCGAACTTCAGTATGGTACAGTATATTTTCATAATGAGCTCCTATCTATTCACAAACCTTTAGATTTGACGAAGTTTACGATGAAAGAAGGCATAACGATGAAAGAAGCAGTGCACAACTTCAATATTTTGGTTCCTTTCCTTCAACAAGCCATGGAATCATTTGCTCTGGCCCATCATGCTTGGAGCTCCATCAACTAATACCCAGAAAACTTTGTCCAAATCTAGAACTGCCTTTCTCAGGAACCCATCCACTCTGTTGAAGATATCTGCACCTTTTGTCGTTGTCAGCAAATTTTCACATAGTAACATTTCCTCCTTGATACTACCCACATGAACATATCAAATGAACCCAATCAAAGTGGCACAAGATGCAACATCCGTGCTTTCATCAAACTGCATTGAAAATTTGGGATAGGAACTGGATAATACCTCTGAAATAAGTTGTTCAAGAATGTCTGCAGAAAGATCTTCTATCCTTCTGCGAATTCTGTTGTTGGATGGAGAGGGAAATAGCACTGAGCTTTTTGGCTTGTCCAAGCCACATAGTTTTTCACTATTATGATTGAGCATAGTAAAATCAACTCTTCAGCAATTGTATGTGGCTTTTGTGGTTTTGCTATTGATATGCCACTTCATACGAAGCTTCAACAGCAGCCGCCAGTTGTTGTGATGCAAGTCCAGTTTTTATACACTTCACAGCCTACAGATTGTTTGCCCTTTGTTGAAAAAATGTGATACTCTGGGAGACACTTCCGGAATGACACTTTATCAGATGTTCATTTAGCTTTTCTGGTTTTAGACTTTAATTGATGAGAACTTTGCCACAGAACACAAAAAACAAATATATTCACAAAGCCATACTGTAAAAATGCCTCATTGTAAGTTCGTTTCCGTGTGACTTTACTTGCCATCCTGTGAAAAAACACATATATGATTAGCAGGAAACAAAAGCATGAGCAGAAAAAAATAATACAATTAATAATAGTAAATACAAATAGTGATAATAAAAACCACAGCAAATATAATATCAATTAAAATACTTCCAAATAATAATAATAATTATAGTAATAATAATCATTTCTTTAATTTTTATAATAGTTTCTCCTATTATTTGCTGTACTCCAGCCTTAGAACAGGAAAATTTCTTAATAAAAAAGAACATTCTTCTATAAGAGAGCATTCGATTAAATGCCAAACAATTCCATCCCTGAATGACTTCGAGATTTTGGACTCCAACTGAAACCCACTGTCACTACGTATCTCTGAATCTATTTATATCAAAATACTATCTCCCTCACTCAATTCTGATTCCTCTTCTATTGCATTAAACATCCTTTAAACAACCACTACCAGCGAAACTGTTATATTTCTCGTCACCTCTCTACCACACCATATTCTCACTGGATAACAAAGATTCAAGGTATGTTTCTCATTTGATCCGTTTGGTTTTGTATTTGTTGGGTTTTGTTTTGTTTTTTAAGCTTTTATTAATCAGTTTTTTTCTAAATGCTTTTTTTCTGTACAATTTTACTTTAATTCTTTCCTTAAATCATTGTATTTTATTCCTCTGTTATTATAATTAGAATTTGCGGTGACCACGGAAACCTATTTTGTATATTTGTATATCTTAATCTATTTTCTATAGCCAGAAGATGACCGTAAGATCGAAACGTTGCACTACTCAATCGTAATAAAGATTTTTTGATGTTGGATTTGTCTACTCCTCGCCATTGTTTTCTTGTTGAAAATTAAATTAAGGCTGCACAGTGAAAACTACCTGGAGTATATTTATATATATATATATATATATATATATATATATATATATATATATATATATATATATATATATATATATATAATTGGCGGTAGTTAAACAAAATGATTGATTTGGTCAGGCTGCGTCTTCTCACACAGAACATCCATTACCCGCCAATTATGGGTCCATTACACCAGGACTGGGAAACATATATATAGAGCCAAAGGTACCAGCACAGATCATCGCAAATCAAAGTGTATCTTCTGCAGGTAAATCGAATCATGGATAGGATGATGCACCCCAGAGGAGCTAAAACCGGAACTACAAGAGCAACAACCTTGGCTGAAGATTCATGATATCATTAAATTCAGAGAGCACACACATGTTTTTAAAATTGTGTGCGAGTCAACTGAGAGTGCCAAGAAAGTGCTTCTAAGAGATTTCTCGCTTACAACAGGAAAATCCCCGCCTGTATCATTAAGAGAGACCAATACCATAATATCCAAATTTATTTTAAATGCTACAAAATGGATGACCCATTAGGTAAATGTATAAATAAATAACGGTAAAGCCTCCACTCTCTCACAAAAGAAGAACTACTTAAGAACCAACAAACAAGATGGATAACAGAAAATTATGAATTCTACAGACAAACACGAATGGATGGAAGAGTAAAGAAAACACATATGGAAATATATTTAGAGAAATAGATCCCGACATTATTTTAATTTCAGATCACGGAATTAACCTTGAGACTCACAAATTTAAAATATGGAACTACGACCTAATAGCAACTAACCGCATAAACGAACAACACGGAAGAGCAGCAATAGCCATAAAGAGAGGAATGAAGTACAAGAAAAAACAAGGAGTAACCGAACCTTACCTCGCACTTGAGGTTAAAATGGAATTAATTAACCTAATAATTGATACGGGACTCCCAATAAATAACTTTGTGAAAATATTTAATAATAGACAACCAACCTTGTTTGTGGGCGACCTGAACGTAAGATGCACGTACACAGGATACACGAACAGAAAACATAAGGGAAAGGACCTACAATCAGTAATAGACCGACGGATAATAAGAAGACCAAGACCAGAGTACCCAACGTTAATTAAAAACAGAAAAGCGACAACTCCCGTCATCTGCCTTCCAAACTATAATATTCCATTTAACTACCACATGGAACCTGTAGACGTTATCTGCAGTGACCATGCAGCGACGCTTGTAACTGTAAATCAGCAACTAATAGAAATATCCGCTAAACAATGGAAGGCGTACCATAGTGCAGATTGGGAAAAATACAAACAAGAATTGAACGACTGCGCGCTGAACGGATTATGTGAAGCTACTTTAGAAGAAATAGACGACGGGGTAGAAAAAATAAGGTCGCGAATACAGACAGCTGACTAAACGCAATACCAAGAAGCACTGTCAAAACATTTAAATAATTTATATGGACAGACGAAATGAAGACTAACAATGCAAAAATAAGAAGATAAACAAGGACATTAGAACAAACGGAATATCAAGAGAAAAATATAGTAATCAGAGAACGAAGAGGAAAGAACTACTAATCGCAATATTGGACTAACAAAGAGAATACTGGGACATAACCGTTCAAAATATTGACAACGAGCTAATGCCCCGAGAAATTTGGAAAAGGAGAAGACGAATGGAAAGTAATAAAAGAAATGAGAAAATAAAGATTATGGACAGAAATAGAAATTTAATCGAAGATGAATACGAGATTGAAAAATTATTCAGGGAACATTGAAAAGGAGTATTCAACATCAGCAAAGAGGAAAACGAAAACTACGACATAGACTTTGAAAACCAAATGATTAATGAACTAAATAAACGGATCGAGAGGACTTTTCTATATTATTACGCAGATAAGGAACGGTATGCGAACGAAAGATTTAACACTGAAATCACAATCGATGAATTAAAGAACACCATCTCCAATTTTAAATAGAAGGCTCCTGGAAAATCGGGCCTCACATGGAATAATTATATAGAAACACCGGATAATATACTCGAGGGGATAATAAACGTGTTTAACACTTGTGTAAACACGGAATACTTCCCCGATGAGTTAAAATTGCCAAAATGATATTCATACCGAAGCCTGGAAAACCGCCTTCGGAGGTTGAAAACTTCAAACCAATATCCCCTCTCGACTCTATCGGGAAGGTGTTTGTAAAAGTCCTACACGAAAGATTAAATCAATATCTCACCGAAAGCAGCCTATGGAACAACCAACAATTCGGCTTCAGAAAGAAGAAGAACAGGGATATGTCCCTCAGCGTGATAACGGAGAAAATGAGCACAGAGAAAGGAGAGAAATCCAGCATGGATATAAGAGGCAAGACGTATCAAAGGCATTCGATAAAGTCTGGCAAAGAGGCATACAGCATAAATTTCTTAATCTAGAAATGAATAACCACCTGGAAAGAATTTTATGCTTTTACGGTATGGAAGGATATGCATACATAGACACAAGGACAACTACCAGGGTGAGAGATTCGGCGCCAGACCTACGACGTCGAGGATTTCGCGCGAGCCTTTGATGGTCGCCGAGAATATCCCCTCCACCCCTAGCGCGCCAAGTCTGAGATTTACGTTCTCCTTTTGGCGTCCTCTGGTGACCCGTTTCTGCCGAGGAAGTATAAATACTTCGGGGAAAGCTTTGAGAAATTAGTACCGTACAGCCTCGTCTTGGTTAGGGCCTCGATCAGGCAAGATGTTTAAGTTCTTTGCTATACTCTGTGTATACATCAGACATTCCCCCACTCAGGAACGAGAGCTGTGTTAAGAGACAATACGCTGATGATTTCACTCAATTAATTCCCTGTATTGTAGAGTCGAACGTCGATGCTAGCCGAGGGTTGCCTTTGCGGTAACGCGGAAATGAAGCACGGCAGAAATTGGGATATAGATCCCAGTACGAGGGTTAAATAATCATAATCGAGTATGGTTGGCCTAAATAATCAATTCTTAGAGGTTCTGGGTTTAGAAAAACTGATTTTAGAAAAGAAACTTTACTATATACAAAGAAAATATTAGCAAAAGTAAATAAACGACAATAAATAAGATGATATCCGTAGTACCAAACGAGGGAGTATTCCAGACGAGAACGAAGTCGATACCCAATTTATTGATACCTGTTCGTGTCTATCTTCTGTTGGGCAGGAACTCTGGACTTAGGTACGAGCGAGACCGGGTAGAGAGGTAACGCGTTGCGTTTGTAGCTGGAAGCCGTTGGGAGACTGTACGTGGCTGCTAACCAAGACGAGGCTGTACGGTACTAATTTCTCAAAGCTTTCCCCGAAGTATTTATACTTCCTCGGCAGAAACGGGTCACCAGAGGACGCCAAAAGGAGAACGTAAATCTCAGACTTGGCGCGCCAGGGGTGGAGGGGATATTCTCGGCGACCATCAAAGGCTCGCGCGAAATCCTCGACGCCGTAGGTCTGGCGCCGATTAGGCATTGAAACGGGGTGAGAAAGGGAACCCAACACGGATCACGCGGTTGTGCAACATTTTTGAGGCGGCTCTTTGGTTCGACTGATCCGACCATTCTTGATAATAGCGGCGGAGTCATTCGACCGCGCGAAATTCTCGCTGCTTCCTTGGGGCCGTCTGGGCGTACAGGTGCATCTTTGTCAGGCGCCACGGATAGACGTTGGTTGGGTTCTAGGGAGGGAGGGTAACCTTCTCTCTCTGACACCCTGTGTTTATCACAACCCACAGAAGCAGGACAGAATAACGGTCCTAAAAATTAAAAACCTTAAAGATTATGAAAGAAAATGGAAAATTAAAACCAACAAAGAAAAATTTAAATTATACCGATCTATCGCAAAAGGTTATCCGACGTTTACTCAATGTTGAGCGATACAGTTATAACGGAAAAGGCAAGATTTTAAGCCTAGCTATTACAGATAATGGTTACAGGAAACACGTACACGAAAGAATAAACAAAGCACGAGGTACGCTAACTTACATTTAGAGATTAAAAAATCTAAACATGAAAAATAAGAAAAAGATTTACAAAGTCATAATCCAACCAACTTTAATATACCATACAATTATCATGTATACGGTTTCAAGAAGCATCCTAATAGGAATGCAACGTATACATAATAAGGCGGAATACATTATTACGAATACACTACCCCTAGAGAGAAACAGAGATTTAGATAACCTAGCAAAAATAGAACCACTAAATAAAATAATCGAGAAAAGAGCCAAGAAGATTATGGAAAAAAAACACAAGAAGAAATAGGCTAGGAACCAAATAATCAAAAAGCACTAGGAGCAGGATTTAAACAGCATATGCTGTTCCCTAGTCCTAAAAACAACTCGGAGCGAAAGGAAGAGAAAGAAGTTTACGTTTAAACCAAATATGGACACCAATTGAGGCAAAAATTCACGAATAAGGACAAAACCTACCTGGCTGGACCTAAAACCAACAAGGAAAGACAAAACAAATTAAAAATGCGAAATCAACAGACAAATGGAAATAAAATATTAACATAATTAAAGAAGAAGAAAACATACAAATAATGATAACTAAGGAACATGAATCCACAGAACAGATACGAGAATTAAGCTACAAAACTCAGAAACTCGAGTTAATAACATAGCAGAAAAATAAAGCAATGCTAACAACGGTTTGAATGGTTTTCACCTCTCTGCAAACCTTCAACTTCTTTCCGATTAATTCATCTTCCTCCTTTACCGCTATCCAAAGTTGGGCCGAACATTAACATCAGGGACAGGGGACAGAAAATAAGGTAAAACTTCAGAAGATCTACGCCGTAGTTTTAGTGTTATACAAGTAGTCACGGTTTTTTCAGGCATTTCAGTAGGGAGATATGTTTTCAGTTTGGCGCGGAAAGTAAATATTTTTATGATATTATACCTGGCATGTTTTCATATTGATAGTTACATACGTGGCCTTTGAATTCTCTGTGTAAAAAAACCCATGTTTTTCACACACTGGCAACCTTAAGTTCGACCTTATTTCAAACATTGGCAACCCTGGAGGGAAGCATTTAGAAGAGTGCGATTCTTGTGAGCTTGGTTTGTATGACTTAATACGCCTTTTGCAACAGGAGTAGTAATGAAGCACGGCTCGATTATAATAGTGAAAGGTGGAGATGGTTTAGCACATGTCATGAAGTGATTATATATTGTGTAATTTAAGACGACGATATTGCCGCAGACATTTAGCAACCGCCTTTTGCATTTAAATATGTTGTTAACCTTTCGAATTAGGAATATTACGAGTTTATTCAAAGTTGCGGGGGCGGGGTATGGATTGCAAAGCCCCCTAATTCGAAAGTAACTAAAAAAAGTTACTTTTTGCCGAAATAGGGGACGCTATTATGGTTATTATTTCGATAAACGTACAGAGCCAATTGATTTAATTGTTTTCAAGAAATAGCGCCTCCTAACAAAAAACAGGGCACTGGTCTTTTGAAGTTTTACCGCAAATAATATCAATTAATGAGATAGGTAAGCATAAACCGCTGTGGTCCGGGTCCCATGTTAAGCAGAGGCACAGACCAACTTGGTTAACGATTAAGTCTTTGACTTTATTTCACTCTGTCCTATCCTTGCTATTTTCTTATTCTCTCCCCCCCATCCTCCGGGCCCCGAGGTATCCCTAGTCCAGGCGGGCCCGGTCAGGGGGATGAGGGTACGATATCTTTAATTTCTTCTACCACTTTCCCTTTTCATTTCATTTCAATTTCATTTTTTGCCCAGAAGATGACCTTTGAAAAGGATCAAAGACGTCTCGGCAAATAAAGATATGCCACTTGCCAGCATTTCATCTCATCCCACCTTTGGCTTTCTAAAAAAGAAAGTCTGTGGAAGGTTTTTAAAAAAGCTGCAGCGCAGACACAACCAAGCAGCCATCGCTGTTTATTTTAACAAATCTTATATATATATATATATATATATATATATATATATATATATATATATGTATGTAAAACAATCGCCTACACTCTTATATTGATAGTAATGTTATACATACTAATGGCGTAGGTTTCCCCATTGCACAATAACGCCTTCACTAATTGAAGTTATAGGGATATCTAATAATAATAGTAATAAATTTAGCATCAAATATTTATTTCTTCTAGGTATTCAAAACTATGCACCTAAAATATCTAATAGAAGATAGAAAATTTCATGACATGTTTAGTAGTCATGAATGCACATAAACAAGGAAATCTTTTCTTTTAGATAGTTATGGGGGGGACTTAGATTCAAAGATTTGAGAAAAGAGACGCAATAATCCATCGGCTGGAATATTTACAGTTTACTAGAGAAATAAATATCAACCGATTCGCATAATTTTCCGAAATTTCCTTTTCCAAAAGAGGAAAGAAAAAAAAAATGGTTACAATGACGCCAATCTATACAGGAAATGAGAGCCATTACATAATCTGCCACAGGATTTTTTTTTATTAAATATATATCAATTATAAGCTCTATTAATTCAGCTAACGACTAGAGGGATATTATAAAAATAGAGCTAAAACAAGTCAGAGCCAATCATGTGGATGAAAACAAATCTATTGAAATTGAAAGACAGAGATAAAATATCTTCCAAAAGAGTCCAACAAGTTGAATAAACTTACGATCAACTGACATAATCCGCATTAAAAGAACGCAACAAAAATATATCAGAAACTATTTTATAAATTGCCATATAAAATGTGATGATACATTAAAGACGTTTTTACCAAAGGCGAAAAATATAGAGGTGAGGCAACCATTACAGAAAGGATAGAATAGAATGACTAAAATGCATTAAAAACACATACTTCAATATCATTATGCATAATACAAATGCAATTAGAAAAACTAATGCAAACAACAAATTACCAAAGCAGTTTGAAGATAGAGAGACAAAATTCTCAGAGATCGACGCGCATCAACGCTATTACCATTACCCCTCTCTCCCACTCCTTATGCCCAATCAAACATTCATTATTTTTTCGATATTGAAATGTTCTTTCATAACAATGTGAGTGATAGCCCCAAACACCTCTGCACAAAATCCCTCCATCTATCATACATTATATCCTCCACTTACTTCTCGGTCAACCCCTTCTCTTACAACACTCACATGATTTTCCATCTTTTCGCACTCCCTCAACCTCACTTTCGTATATTCTATTTAGAACAAGTCTATTTTCCACCATTCTTATTACATGCTCAATTTTGAGAACACAGTCACAACCTCGATGATACTTCTTCACAGCCTAAAAATCTTTTACCAAGTTCTTCCTCACTTTTTCTATTCTTCGCAAACCAAGCATCCCACTCAAATTCTCCAGTTACACTACATTCTAACCCTTATCTTCTCCCTCGCCACACTCTCATTTCTACACACCAATGTTGGCATCGGTATACTATTTGGCGGCTCTCTGCCACATTACGCACTCAAACCCTTAGCACACAAAAAAACAAAACAAACAAGGACATTAAGTCGCTTTGCCTCCTTTTGCAAATCTTTTCTATCACTTACACATTAAGTAAAGCAAAAAAATGGGGCAGCAATAGGTTTATGAATATGTAAGTGAAGATTGAGTGAGCATGCCTGTAATTAGGTGTGAAGAAGTAAATGTAAACATGGAGATAGAATAAATGTGAAAAATAGTATTGAATTAATAGTGGGTATTATAGTGGTTATATATTGGTGCGTTGGAACTGAAGAAATAAAGCTGAGCGGTGCAATGCCTGATGAAATGTGCCGTCTAAAGTAAAAGAGAGGCGTAATGCAAATGCTTAATCAAGATGAAAAAATCAGCGAAATGCGGAAGAATACATACAAGGAGGGGAATAGCAAAGTAAAACGAGTGATTAACAAGAGTAAGAAACCAGAAAAGAAAGAATTTGGACACGAGATGAATGAGGACGCGGATCGAAACATGCAGTTATTATGGAGTGAACTGATCAAAGTGAGAAACCAAGACATAAATAATGTGATCATCAAGGATAAGAATGGTCTGGTATTTTTAATGGAATGATACTTAGAATGGCAGTGTACTTTAAATGGCAGGGTACTTCAGCTAGCAGAGTACTTTGAATGGAAGGTACTTAAAATAGCTTGGTACTTATAATGATATGATACTTCAAGTGGCTTGGTACTTCGAATGGCATAGTACTTCAAATGGCAGGACACTTCTGATAAAGGAAGAGAGAAAATTTAGAGATTAAAAGTAATTTGATGAGTTAATATAGGTATGGAAGATAAAGCGAATGTGAATATGTTTAACTCCGTGGATATAACGCAGGTGTTATATCAGAGTATAGTAGCGATAAGCATGAAATAGGTTATCAGTGTTGTCTGCTATCTGAAAAAGGGGAAGATAGCTGGAGTAGGTAAAATTGACACTTGGTTGCTAAAATATGGAGATGATAGGCATTGAATGGGTCTGTTTGTTGTGTTATTTAAGGTATTTGGAAGTGTTAGAGTGCTTGAGGACTGGAATCATATTGTGATAGTCTGGCTTTGTAATGATAAATGAAAGAAATGTAGATTCAAGAAATAGATGGAGTAGTTTTGCGTGCTGTAGTTAAGGTCTATGAAAAATTCTAATTTGAAGCAAAGTTTATTATGATGTAGCTAGAAAAGCATTTTAGCGCATTCTAAGAATGTATTGAGTGATAAGATGTTGAAAAGTGTGGAAATGTATTATGCTGGAAGTAAAGCTTGCGAACGATTGAAAGATGCCCAGCGTGTGTGTGTAATTTGAAATAAACACGAGAGGAGATGGGTAAAACAAGGTAGTGTTATTTCACCATGGCTGTTAAATATCTTATTGCATGGAGTATTGAAAAATTGGAGTAGTGATGGAAATTAGGAAAGAGTTGTATTTTTATTGGTAAATACTGATAGCTTGGTATAAGATGATAAGAGTCAGGAAAATTTGAAAGTGTAAATAGAGTAAGTGTGATTAGGAGCGCTAAAAAGAAATTCAGAAAACTATGGTAATGATGTTTGGGGATGTGGATAAAGTGGGTTGGGATTGGAGATTCTCTGATGCTACCGTTGAACGAGTGAGATCTTTTAAGCATCAAAGCTGCGTCGTATATGGTAGTGGTACATACGAACCAGATTTGGACCACTTTATTTTTTCAATGGTAGGAAAATGCTTGGGGGCGATCTGTACTTTATAGAATCATATGAATGACTGTTACATTTGCCACAAAGCTCATAAAAGTATACTGAGTCCACCGTTGCCGTATGGGAGTGAGACTATGGTATGGAAGAAGAACGGAATATCTTGAGTGAGAACGACTGTGTAAGAGAATTTTATGTTATGAATAAGGTGTGAAAGAAAGCGTTACTTAATATTTTGTGAATTCATATGGGTATGTACGAAATAAATTGATGGAAATATTTAGACTTGTGAGATGATATTAAAAATTAGTGTAAGGGAGTACAAAGTGTTGGTAGACAACGTTAAAGGTTATTTCATTATGTTTGTGATTGATTAAAAGAAAATGGTTGATCAGGGAAAAAGTGGATCACATTGTGTATGGTTGAGAAGCATGGTGCAGGGTTTTTAAGAAGCGTGCTTGTTGGCTTCTCCTTAAGGATGAATCTGTTCGAACAAGATGCTACAATGCAAAGCGCACTATCAATATGAAGAGCAATTTCCGTGTGGATAAATTGATGGGTTATTTTGAGCATAATGTGGCATAATGGAGTGGAAAAAACAAATAGTTTTAGTGACGGTGATGCGAGACGATCACACTATGGGTAAAACCAGGTTGCGAGGGAATTCCCTTGAAGGACCTCCGTGAGAGGAAGCCCCTTGGAAATACTCCTCTATTCTTCCAAGACCAGGTGAGCCAGCGTGAGAATTTCAGAAAGTCGAGGAAGAATCCGTCACTCGCTTAATCACCCGCTCCGGCTGTGTTTGCTTTCAGACGCTAATCGTCCTTCCCTCCCCTGTGATAACACCGAGCGCAGCCACATTAACTCTACCCCCATATCGCTAGGCAAGTTTCATCGTCTGGAACGACGCGTTATCATCAATTGTGATTGCTTATACTGACGCCAAGAATCTCCTTGGCTAGGGACCGCAAGGCCCTTAGGCGTGTACCGGATTAGCCACCCAGCTATTTAATCCAAAGCTCACCATCTCTCAAAGAGATTCAAAGCCCGTCATCCACTCCGTCCAGACTGCCGTCTGTTTCCCGTGAACCCTCGTAACCCGTTGTCGAAGATCTCATCAGCAGATCTACCTTTATTAAGCTTTGGCCCCTGTTCAGAGAAAAGCTATCGAACACCCTTCTTGCTGGAGACTTGTGCGGCCCTCTCATTTTCACCACCCCTTTAAGATTCCCGTTCTTTCGAGACTGAGACTCCTTGCCGATCTAAAGAATCGTCTCGAGTTGAGATTACGTCTCTCTGGAGGAGAGAAAATCTCATTTTTTATCACGAAATAATCCAACCCCATCTTCAATTTCTCCTCGTCAGGACTCCCCGAAGTATCTACTTGAAAAACTTCGCCGTTTTCTTACACTATCATGTAATTCGCCCGTGCATGCAGGTAAAGCGATCTTGTATGGTCATCTCCAGATTACTTCGTTAATTTTCACTTAATTCACTTAACTACCATAAGTAATTTGTTCCCCCTTTTGCATATATATATGTAAATTTCCATATTTTATTATATATATTAAAATTATATTTTTGGATATTGACTTTATATATCCTTTGAATTGCAACTTGGCAAGCCATTAATCTAAACCTGGTCAACCGTAATTCGCACTCTATATTAATCACCCCGAACTATCTCAAGTGGCCTGTCGTCAGCTGTCTGCCCGTTCTTGTGTACGACTCTGAGCGCTGATTTAGTCTACACAAGTATACTTCGAACCAGTTTAAAAAAGGGCAATATTTGCTTTCAGCAGCTGAAGTTAGATACGTTTCTTTGGACTGAATTATTTTAGGTGCAATATTTGACTTTTGGTTGGTTTCTACTTATGTAAACCCTTCTAGTGATTGAGAGGGAAAAATGGAACAAACATCTCTGTAGTAAAGGATAGAGACAACTAAAATGAACACCGCTCTAGTAGTAGATCGAGACAACTCAAACGAACACCTCTCTAGTAAAGGATAACCCACTAAAATGAACATCCCTCTAGTAAATAATAGACGACTAAAATGAAAAACACTCTAGTAAATGATAGAAATGACTCAAATGCAGACTTCTCGACATATTGAATGAACATCTCCCTATTTACTGATAAAGACGACTAAATTGAAGATTTTTTTTCTGCATAGGAAATGAACACCCGTCTAGTAAATCTTAGAAACGCTAAAATGAATACCTACTTTGTGATCAAACAAGGCACCTGTGGGCATAGGCAAACATACTTAATTAATTATTCTCTAGCCACATAATAACTAGAGCTGTTTGAAAATTTTAAGCTAAAATGTGGGGAGGTGAAAATGTGTAGGAGAAATAGAGACAAATATCCATCTGCAGTCACCTAGGACAGGGGCACGGAAGTAATAGCTTTGGGGCAGAGAGGGAACGCAATCTTTTAGATATCTGTTGCAGCATGTTTTCCGAGCTACATCTGGCAACCAGTTGCGAGGAATGGCAGTGAGAGTGATATTTGGTTCAGTACAAATAGAGTTTAGCAGGAGTTTACTAGAAGTGATCGGTAAAAAAAGTGCTGGAGATCGAGGAAGTTAAAATGTTTGGAAAATGAATATTTACATATCCTCGTGCAGACAGTGGGGTTGGGTGGTGAAATTTAATACGCTGACACCACCCTTGCAAGTTTGTAAGGGAAGAGAAACTCAATATTTCTATCAATAATTACTTCCTATGTGGATAAGTAGAGTTAATTCACAAACACAGGAAATATACAGGCGCCTTCAGCCTAAGATTTGCATGGAAAATTTAAATTTTTCCTCTCGCTGTTATCAATTCTGAACTCTCCGTTTAGAAATAGTGATAGAGTTCATTCAACGAATGCAAATTAGGAATTATTAGGGTCATAGAGGCTTCACAAACTTTTATAGTTCAGTAAAATTTGCATCGCGAAAGTAGTTATCGCCAGCAAAGCACCCCACTGAATATATTCCCTTACTTAATCTTTTCCATGTTTCAAAAATAGATGTGGCTACAAATAAGGAGCCGAGGAACGCATTTAAACAGAATGAAGACAAAAACTAATGGGATCGAGAGGTGTATATATATTTTTACCTATTGTCCATACAAAATCAATTTTAAATCTACTTGGACATAAGTGAGACAAAGCTTAGAAAGAAGATCCGTGAGAAAGTGGGAGATTTAGCGCCAAAGATCCATTCGCATGAATTTGACTTTATGTGTAAAGCTGAAAGAAAAACAACTTACCACAGTAGAGGATTAAACCTGAAGGTCATAAAATCTGACCTTTCTGTTATTGGGAAGGGAGATGTCTTACAGGATGCTAATAGGAACGATTATTTTGCCTTTGGCGATTTCTAAAATATGATGAGAACTTTAACGATGCTCTACAAAGATCTATTAATACCTAATATTTTTCACGTACTTTGCTCCATTTACAGACTTCCAGATATTTTAAACATTCTAATTGGTTCACGTTTCTTAGTCTTTATCTTTGGGACACTGCGCTAAACTTTAGCATACATTTAAGATCCCCCTTATACGGCCATTAGACTAGTCAAGAGACTAGATTTAGAGTAGTGGCCAGATAAGTGAGCAGAGCTCGAATGATTAAGGGTTCAGATCCCCACCATTTCATTTATGTTATAGATTTGTTTAAGATGTTTTGATGGTTATTGTGAATTCCTTGTGTATTTGTAAATAGAGTCTCTCAAAAAGTTCAATATTTTTTCAAACTTAATACAGACTAATCACTTGATGGATTCATCTAAATTTTTATTTCTCTTTAGAGGTACAAAATACAGCAAAATAACAGCTTAATTTGTTTCAAACGCGCAATTGTTCGAATGGTCGACAATTGACATCAATGCACCGTTCAACAAAATATTTCTGAGTATATTTCTACAAGCTTCTTCAACAGTGTTTTATAATTATTTAAGTGAGATCGGTAACTGCATATGTAATTCATTTTTAAAAGACTGCAAAATAGTCATGTTCAAATCTAATGAACGTGGTTGAAACTAAATATACCACGTTGTCCAATCCACCGATTATCACTAGAAAAGCGAAGCGGTCAAATTGAGCGATTTTTCGATTTAAATTCGCACTTCTAACTTAATTCATGTTAGCTTGCCATCATATTCCCTGAATGCTTTCACTAAGCCATTAACCTTTATGTGGTATCATATGATTCAATACGTCTTGCTATTTCACAAAATATTCGGCAAGATTACTAAATGAGCGAAACGGTCAATTTGACAGCCTCTCCTAAGAGCAATAATCGAGCGTTGCCATGAGTTGTCCCGACATGTTTAACCTCACTGTATGCTGATCACTACTATAACCCGGCGAATCATTTTGTACTACGTTTCCAATCTACAAACTTGTGTGCAAAACACTCTTTTCTGCAAATGAAAAAAAAAATCTTTAAGTTTGAAAGCAGTTTCCGAATCAAACTCAGAAGGAAGTGAAATATATGTGGAGAGTGATCATAGCGAGGATGATTATGTTCCTCAGGCAGAAAATTCCTACTACGAGTCAATTGAAGAAAGTGATGACCAGTCACAGAGTGATGCAGCTAATAAAGAGTTCAATGCTGGTCATGTTAGGGCGAGTACAATAAATATTGACATTTATTTTGCAATATGATGATGAGTGCATAAGTTTATCGATGATATTTAGCAGTAATTTTGTGACATAATTTAGGTCCATTATTATAATATTTTGCTGATCTAACATTTTTTAATAAATATTATCATACTATTATTGAGCAAAGGTTTTTCTGCATATTTTTGGGTTTGTATGTCACTCTTTTTTCAACTTTTACACGGTAAAAAGTTGTGAAGTATAACATATCTAAAAGACTGAAAACGGACAAATTAATACATAATAATAACGGACATAATAATACAAACCAACTAAAAATGGGATTAGGTTGACCACTATACATAGATGTGTTCAACTTGATGATGATGTGAAAATAACCCCTGATACGGTGACTTTCTACTATTCAACAAAATATGGAGTGAATATTATTGATTAGATGACTCGCAAATACATAGAACACAAAATCTGGCTCAAGAAATTGGCCCGTTTTACTCTTCTACAATAAGTTTGGACCTCGCTGGAAAAAAAATGCAGCTGTTCTCTATCGAGAAGTTAATAGTAAGAAAATTAATAGTCGCGACTTTCTTCTGGAGTTATCTTTACAATTGCGACGGGCTCTTGAAATGAGTGATGATGCAGAGCAGGATATCAGTGAAGACGACACTGCAGAGACAGATGGTGTAATTCTTCCAGAAAAGATAACAACGCCAAGTGTGAATGTGAAAGCAGAATAAAACTTGTGAAATTTGCTACATATGTAAAAAAATAATTAGATGTGGATCCTTAAAATTCAACCTATCAAAAAAAAATAATTGCAAGAAGTGTTCTTCAACATAAAATGTCACAAAAATAAAACTAGGCTTTAGGAGTAAGATATGAATTAAATGTTGTTTTATTCTTCTGTGAAGCTTACCTCATGGTTTTATTTATTTCTAAGGTTTGTAAGGAGTTTATTTATTTGTACTTATTGCACATGGTTAGATAAATAGTATATTTTTTAAAATAAATTTAAAAACATGTACAAAAGTACAATTTTCCGTCGATAAAACATAAACGTAAATTGAACAGGTAAATTGAAAATAGTAGTAGATGACGGTCAAACTGACCGCTCTCATTGTTAAAGGTATCCAAAAATTTCCGCTGTTCTAGTTTATAAAATGTCTCATCGAGGAAGTTTCGGACATGATCAAGGTAATGAGGCGGTGCCATATCTTGTTGAATATAAATGTTCTCATCTCTGAATGAGTTTGGGCTAGTTATGACCGATAACTGTGCGATCGAAAAAGAATGTAAAACCAAATCCTTATGGGAAAATTACACCAAATCAATATACTCGGTAAAATCCCATGTCGTTTCACAGAAATGTGTATTTTCTTTTGACTAGTATGTACAAATATGAAAATGAATTTAACTTAAAATATGGAAAACATTTAACTTAAATGTAACTTTATTGGACCATAAAGCTTTTCTGCATGTTTGCCATTTTCTCTATATATTACTCGAAACCTTTTGCAAAAGTGGATTCTGCGATCTAGATCATCTTCATTCGAAACCTGAAATAATCTCAGGATATAAGATTTGTATTTAACATTCACTTGTATTAATTTTCTTTCTTTTGCAAGCACATTAACTCAGAGCTTTTTAGGGATCTCCTGAATAATTATAGCACTTCATCAAAAGTATGAGCACCTATTGATGTCTATGGACGCCCAATAGCTTGCTTATACTCATTATGTCATGCCGTAACATTCAAATATCTCACAGTTACGTGAAATGGTTAGGCCAGTTGTACGACTAGTTAAAAAGATGTATCCACTGTTGTTAAACCTTGGATTTTTTTCAAATTGGAAATCTAAACTTAATATCTATTTCGTTGTCTAAATGATATTAAGTGCCTCCTTCAATTTGCTATGTTTACTGTTGGCAGGCAAAGGCTAGTACTAATTTCGATTTTGTATCTTTTTAAGCTATAATCTATAAAAAGAAATACAAATCGTATGAATTTGTTGGTGTGTTTGCCTATTATAGTTTAAAAAATTGTATATATATTACTGGGATACTATATTATATATATATATATATATATCGAAAATTATTTGCAATTGTGCAATCATAACACTGGTCAACACCATACTATGCTTTTCTAAATGCAATTTCCATGTTGAATCCGAATCTACCTTCGGTTTTGCTCTAGCACTTACCATTTTTAAGATATGCAAAAAAATTCAAAATGGCCACCTGCGATTATAAAATGTATATTACTGGTATTGCTCTATTGAATGCATCTTTATTGTACTGCTAAGATGAGCAAACTAGATGCTTCGTGAGTTCTTGCTGGTTAAAGGGGTATAGAGAAGAATTAATTTTACATTTGTAACCAGCATGCATATTTTGCGCAATTATTTATAATTCTTTTTTATGCTTCCAGGTTCCTTAGGTGATGTGCATCTTCTAAGCTGCTCCTTATGCGTTGACCATAAGAGGCTCCCAAATATTTCCACAAAGCAGTAACAATGCCCCGAAAGTGGAAAAATCATTCAGATAAATTCTCCTATGTATGTGGGCATTTTACATCAAAATCTCAGCAGCGTACTATCACAAATGATATAAAGAAAATGAACAAAACTCTACTTCGATTACGCTGTAGGTGACCAAGATAAAGCATAGGCACCACACCAAATTTGTACTTCCTGCTCTAATGGATTACGTGACTGGATTAACAAAAAGAGAGATTCAATGCCCTTTGCTGTTCCTTTAGTATAAAGAGAGCCCAGACATCGTCTCAAAGATTGCCATTTCTGCAGTGTGACCACAAAAGGGTTTTCTGCAAAGAACAAACACCAACTTGTTTATCCAACCATGGATTCTGCGTGTAAACCAGTTCCAGTTCCACCTGATGATGACCTCGTACCTGACGATTTCAGTGATGATATCAGTACTAAAGGTGCACGCAAATTAGATGCGGATGTTGAATATGAGGATGCTAACTCTGAGCCAAAGTTATTTACTCATGAAGATTTGAATGATCTTGTGTGAGATCTGTCACTGTCAAAGGAGAAAGCAGAACTTCTAGCATCTCGACTACAGGAAAAATTCTTCCTCGAGAAAAATGTGCATGTGAGTTACTTTAGAAAGCGTAATCGTGATTTTACTTCATTCTTCACAGTTAATGGACCTCTTTGCTACTGTCATGATATAAATGGATTGTTCGAACCCTTGTCACAGACATATGAGGTGTCTGACTGGCGTCTCTTTATTGATGCTTCTAAGACAAGTCTGAAAGCTGTCCTTTTGTAAAATGGCAATGTAAAGCCTTCCATTCCTATTTGCCATTCTCTCCACCTTAAGAAGACATATAACAATATGGATATTCTTCTAAAAGCCATAAACTACCAAGCCCAGCAGTGGTACATCTGTGGTGATCTAAACGTCATAGGCATGCTAATGGGTATGCAAGGAGGATTCACGAAGTACTGTTGCTTCCTCTGCCTGTGAGATAGCCGTGCCACTGCAAAACATTATGATAAGCTTGACTGGCCACTTTGATCTACATATGAGCCTGAAATAAGCAGTGTTCAATCTTTTCCCCTTGTAAAGTCTCAGAAAATCTATCGACGACCTCTTCATTTGAAACTAGGGGTAATGAAATACTTCAGGAAAGCAATGGCTAAGGACAATTTTCAGGGATTTCAATATCTGTGCAAAAGATTTCCACAACTGAGCGCGGCAAAACTAAAAGAAGGCATATTTGTGGGACCACAAATCAAGGAGGTCTTAGTAGACTCTGACTTCGAGAAGACCCTCACTCCTCTTGAACTAAATGCATGGCTAGCCTTCAAGTGGTTATGTGCAAACTTTCTGGACATCAACAAGTCACCTGCATACAGAGATGGCGTGGAAAACCTTCTTCAATCTTATACAGAAATGGGATGTCGTATGTCACTTAAAATCCATTTCCTTCATTCGTACCTAGACTTTTTCCCAGAAAATCTTGGAGCCGTAAGTAACGAGCAAGGTGAACGTTTCCACCAGGATACCAAGACCATGGAGACTCTCTATCTAGGATTTTGGAATAAGAGCATGATGGGAGGCCATTGTTGGATGTTGCATCGTGATAATCCTAAGAAAAAATTTAAAGGCAAATCCCATTCACCACGTTTATGAATTCAAGCTTTGACTTATTATTCCTTCAATTATTGTTTACCATTCTTATACATGCAATATAAGTACCATTAACTTTATGATGATCGTGGAATAAACAAAACATGGCTATTTATCTTTATCATATGTTTACGCCTAAAGAGAATGATAAATTTTAAAGTTTCTATATGTTAAATGTATCATTTTGTGTCAGTTCAACTTTTCAATGCACATGGAGATATATAGAAGGAAATTTTTTTCTAGCAATGGCGCTATGAATCCATATATCACCAGTTTCGGCAAAGAAATCAGAGTAAAACGCTACATTCTATCAGCGACGGCAGTCATATTGCATCTTCGAATATCTCGAAAACCTAATCTGCTAAAGAAAAACTAAAGTTAGATTTTAAATCAGTGAGGAAAATGACATTAGGAATGTTTGCTCATTTTTCTGATTATTAAAAAAAATTCAAATTTCTTGACCAGTGTAATTATGCGGGTAAGAAGGCAATGTTGTAGCTAACTTGGAAGGACCTTTTTCGCATAACCAGCCTTTCTTAAAAGCTGGTCCTTCCGAGAGTTCGATGAAGAGCTTAGTTAGCTACAACATTGCCTTCTTTACCGCATATATATATATATATATATATATATATATATATATATATATATATTGCGGACTACTTGTAGCTCAGGATACATAAAGTACGGAATAAAGGCATGAGCGAGCTATAGTCATTTATTGGCTAAGCTCTCAAATCCAACTTCGGATTGTTCTTCAGAGCACAATAGAAATACAATGTATGAGTAATGCTTTATATACGAAAAAAGGGGGATGCTATATCACCTGAAATTGTGGTGTCCCACTTGTTTGGGTTTAAAACTAATAGGCAATAAATTAAAATGGTAAAATCAATTATATGGACATATATCTAGAGTAATAGATTATCTGAGGACATTGTAACAATCTTATAATTCGATGTGATGGTGTTGTGTGGGGTAGGAGGCGCCTAAGGTTTTTAACATTCACCGTGGCTATATGTATATGTGTCGTAGAATTGCTCATAGTCTGGCCCAATAATTATTCTAGTCCTTGATCTGGACACACCGCTTTTGTCTAAGTCGATGGTATTGACCCAATGACTCAATCTACGATCATATATGATTATATATATATATATATATATATATATATATATATATATATATATATATATATATAGGCAGGCTTTAATTCCTAATAAACGTGCGAAAGCTGGTTAGAGGCGGGTTGTGCCGTAGCCAGGATTCTCACTATAAAAGTCCCACTTGTTACTGGGGGGAGGTTTGTGATTGTTGAATTCTAAGAGTGCAAAATACAGGTTGAATAAATTAGCCGAAGGGATTCTTAATTAAAGTCTTGCCAAGGGTACGTCAAAAGGGAGGAGGAGCCACAAATAAACACACGTACAAAATTGAACTTTACTTTACACAAATATAATAATTAGCAATAGTTAAATGGGCAAAATTAAGGATTAAATATTAAACACTGACGTTAAGCGTCTAGATTTATAATGACTCAATGGGAGTATCAATCACTGTTAATTAAATAGGTAATTTAAGAATAGAGGGACACTGGGTTTACAGATTACCATTAATTGTGATGGAATGGAGAGACGACTACTCAGGTCCCGACGGGGTGGTTCGAGGGGCGTTAACACGAGTTCCCGGGAAGAGGGGGGATAAGAGGACGGGTTTGGGGCTGCTGACTGCAGTTACGGTTAGTTCACTCCTAACTGGATGTGACACTAACAAATAGTAACTTCCAGTAACTATTTGTATGTTTCTTTCCTTTCTCAAGTTACGTTGAGCAACAGAGCGTATTCTTCTAGTCACAGACTCTGCGGGGCGGAATTTACTTCCAGAAACACTTTGAGACAGCGACAAAGTTATTTCGGCGGCGCGTTGACAGTCGATACGTTACGGCAACAACTCTCGTTCAACGTGAGGATTACGCGAGTAGGTTTGGGACACTGCTCTAGAGGGATGAACGGAGTTATTATTTATACCGAGGATTGTGGTAAATTGAGAGAGAGATTCCATTCACAACAATTCGCTTATCGCAGTGCCTTCTGAACAATCTCCATGGTATCATAAAGAAGGCAAATAGAATTTAGGCTGCTCTGTGAGATAGGCCTTCTTTCGTCAGACTTCCTGTCGCCAGTTGGGGGAAGGGGGGGGAGAGGAGACGAAGGTCAACTCAAACGACAAATTTCTTTCGTTCCCACGATTGTCTGGTGGTATGTGAGTATGTACGTTTCATACCTTCACATATATAAATAAGTATTAGAGTTCTAATAATAGAGCAATAAGTTGCTCTCAACTCGTTGTATCGGTGATTGAGTTAGAGTAGCGAATCTCAGCAAGAGACATAATTGCTGAGTGGCCGGCGGCAGAAGTACATGTGAGTCTGCTCTCCTCTAGTAACTGGACCTTTAATCGCACTGATATTTGAGTCTCAATTAGCCATTATGAATTTACTTAACCATGACTATATTATAGAAACTCAGCAAACAGAGAAATGTGGTCAAAATTAAAATAACTATAAAAATTGATATAATCATTTAAGATTAATATAATATATGTATATACAAATGAACATCAACAAAATTAGAGCCCCGTATAAAGTTAGTTATTTTTTACAGTAAAGAAAGATGATTTCTTGAGCCTACTCTGATCCGGTTTTCATAGAAAGTAGGGCAGGAGAAGCGTATGTTAAAATAATTATCATTCTGACTGCCTTAACTGAGATTTTGACTAGTGTATGTTTGTGTGACTCCGTCTGCCTGAATGTATGGAAGTGTGATTCTTTCTGAATAGCCAATTTGTGTGTTTTTCGTCTTGTAAAAGAGAACAATCTTTCGTTTTCAAAACAAAAGTAAATGGCCTCCTCCTCTCTATCTGCTCTAGGCATTTCATTTTCGAGACTGGTGAGATTCAATTGCGAGAATAAAGGTGTCTTGCAGACTTAAGATTACGAACGGCGACAGTTCTTATGCATTTATGAACACTTAAATGTAAACGAATTTTTACTGAGTTAAGGGCCGAGGAATAGTTTATTGAATTTTGGGAAACAATTTAACTTCGTCGCAATCATATAGGAAGAATTTCTTATGTGCTTGGGGAAGTAAATTTTTGGGTTGATGGGATATTTCCGGTAGTAAATTTGATTTATGTCCACTAACTTTGTCTTAAAAGCTTCTGCTAATTCACCTATATGTATGGAGATATCAGTATGAATAGTAAATAGACAAGGTAGGCGCAGAAAACAAACATATACAGCTTAAGTTGGAGAGATCAAATCATCACCATTTATTTGTTGTGCACTGTAAGCAAGTAGCATACAAAGTATCTTATTGTACAATTCTTTACATGCAGAACCAGCGAGTAAAAACCATTTTGTTTTTACGTGAAGTCACTGTAAAATCGTATCATCATGTGCGTTAGAGATATGTTGAAAGCCTAGGAACTTTTTGAATTTAGAGCGAAAGTTGATATCATTATTTACTTTAAAAAATTATCGTTTGGGGTTTTCCGAAGTAGTAAATCCATGCTTGCAAAATAGCATGTATCGATTCAGCTGCTAAAGGATGTCATACAAATATAGTTAAAACCATAAAATTGACGGTAAGGGCCGGAAATGTTCATGTAACTGATAGAAAAGTTAGAATTCGCTAATATATATTGATTTTAAGTTGTTTGTTCTAATTTATTCGTGCAGTTTACTGTCAGGATATGCAAGTACGGACAATATACTTAATATTTTTTACAGATAGATGGTAAAACTAGGTTTCCGCTTACAAGAGAGCTGACTGAGCTAATCCATTTAGTAGATTGAAATCCTTTTCTTTAAATGACTCAGAAACGATCACTTTAAGTTTCCTCTGAGAAAAAATATACGAGGAAGGTTTCATTCGTTTTAGCAAGAGTGAGGTAAGAACATTTCAATTTTTTGCGCTTTCAAGCTCAACATTTTTCGTGTGGATCATGTTTAGGATCGATGACGAGCGCAATATAATCAATATCCTTGAGAAGTGGTGAAGAAGAGCTTTTTGCGTGCAAGGGGATCTTGATTAGAAAGCTGAGAGGATTATGTGGCAAGTGGTTTTCAACTATACACTCATGAGAACAATCGTTTTTGTCAGTTTTCTTAGTTCTCAAGAAAGTGTCAGCAGGCACGAGCTCATCCGCTTTCGAAAACATTTCGTCATTCACGAATTGCGTGATGCAGTATAACTGCCTCGCAACCAGCAGAGGAAGATTTTATTGCATATAGACTACAATGCGAGTTCAAATCCTTTAGGGTATCTAATGAGTGGTACGTCATAATCTTTAGCGAGAGAAAAAAACAATTTTCCCCTTAGAGCTGCTGCGTAGTACTCTACAGAAATGGACATTTTCTTCTGTGGAAGATTGAACCGTTCAGAAGAGAAAGCCAATGGGCTACTTTTATACCCCCTTCAGTTGCCCGAGCGCTGCTTCCTTTCTCTCTGTTTTAGCCTTCGTTAAAATTTTAAAGTAGGCATTTGTTAATGTACTTGAAAAGTCGCCACGTTTTTGATCGCGTTTTTGGCCGAAGTTAATGCGTCGTTCAACTATTAGGACCAATTTCGTGTGGAATCTGTATATTTGTGTGCACCCTTAATGAGTTATTTAACAAGATCTAGGATGTTGGAAGCATTTCTTTAGATAAAATAAAAAACTAAACATGCCTACAAAATCTTTGAGGCATCTTTCGCTTTTTTTACTGCCTCAACTCTATCAGTAATTGGTGAAATACTTCTTTGGCGAAAAGATGGCTTAAGAATTCAAGCATTTTCACCAACAATTGGTATTCTTTGAGGGTAGTTTTACACCATAAGCAAGTAAACGTTCAGAGACTTGTTTCAGTTGCGAATGATGTGCACGTGCCTAGGTGGAAATACAAGAATGTCATTGATAAAGGGAGAGATAAAGAAGAGGTTACTTGTGGAGAAATGAATATAACGAGGAAATGCTGACGCCATGTTGTTTATACAGCATCACCCGTCACGTTCCGCATGGGCCAAGACTCACCACCCCTTTTCTCTGCTGCCCCAAGGCCCTTCGAAGTCACTCGCAAAGAAGGATTTCGGTCAGCAGATTTCGTAATTTACGAGACTGGTGGTGTTGTCCGTTAATATAAACATAGGATGGTGTGAGAGCCTTTAGAATGAAAATCTTGCTGCTTAAGGCTTCGTCAACAGAAAATCTATGAACAGGCTCACTGTCCCCTCTAAATGTTCATGTCTATGTTTCGCCAAATAGAAAAAAACTCACCTTCCCCGTGCGTAAACCTGAAGGGACGAAGTATCACAGCATTGAAAATTTATGCCCTTGGAGAGGGGCTTAAGTGTGGGCTAGTGAGGGTTCGTCCCTCCTAAACTCCCTCGTCTCCCCTTCCCCCAGGGGATAATCGATGTATATATAGTTTGATCTTGATAAATTTATAGGAGAATCCGTGTAGCCATCGAAAGAAGAAGACGAGTCCCTGAGTCAAATAGGGAATCAAGAAGACAGTTGGAACCAAGCGGGACTTACCCTCCTGAGGCTGTTCCTTTGGTCGCTTCGAAAAGCAGACCAGTAGTAGCGAGACCATCTTCCTACCATTCTCTTTCAGAGAAAATCCCGTATGTCAGTTTGCTGAAAAAGCAGAGATACCATTCACCATTGAGGAAGACTAGAGTGAATTCCCATTCAAGAAGAGATTCCCATTCCGGTTAAGTATCACCGTCGAGAAGCCATAATTGATAACACAGGGATCGGGATAACTTCCATTCATCCAAGTTTCCATCACTTACATTTTCAAGTCGAGAGAAGCATCGTCACTCGCTCCACCTCTCCGGGAGAAGCATCAGCTGTTTTCCCGATTCACCTCACCACGCTCGCCTCACCTCAGCGAGGAGGTCTCCAGTCAAAACTCGCCCAAACCAACTCGGCGAGGAGGCTCACTTTCAAGGTCATTTTTGTTATTTCCCATTCCGCGCGAAAGTGTATTCGTAACAAAAACCATTTCAATCTGGTAATCCTAACCATATTATTTCAAGTTTAAATGTCTTAAGAACTCGCATTAATTGAGCTTAAAGTTCGTGTATTAGTAGTGATCTTTGTATCAACCATCTCGTAGTACTCATATGTAGTGTTAATTTTTATTAGACTCGCTTACTATACAATTAGTGCATTGAAAGATTTAATATTTCGTTCTTTGATGTTATTAAAAGTATATTTTGTCTGAGTTGTTTAATTAGATCCTCGAACGCAGCACTGGCAATAGATATATCATAATACGAAACCTCCCTGGTTAAAGAATTAAATTAGAGAACTCTTAGAAAAGAGTAGAACGGATTTACTCATGTAGGAATCAAACGTGCATATGTACTCGGCCGTAAACCACGACATACCTATGACTATTGGGAAGCGCGCAAAAGTTTTAAATGAAAATTTCAAATCAATTGACATAAAAAAAATCGTATGACCGATATAGTGTTTAGACTGCCGTCTTATCCAACCTTATTTCTTCCACAGGTATTTGATACAACGTCTATGGGAAGATGCATCATGGAAAAACGTTAGCACATGCTAAAGTGATGAGAAGTCAGAGATGATAGTAACAGAGTATTTATTAGCCGATGCAACTCTTTAGAACACTGAAATCACAAACCAGATTGTATGTGCCATCTTTCTTTGGAACTAAGTGCAAAGATGACGAACA
Source organism: Ceratothoa steindachneri (assembly GCA_963969495.1). Classification (NCBI taxonomy): domain Eukaryota; kingdom Metazoa; phylum Arthropoda; class Malacostraca; order Isopoda; family Cymothoidae; genus Ceratothoa; species Ceratothoa steindachneri. Next base: position 9,844,802 of record OZ018329.1, read on the forward strand.
TGGAGATCGAGATTGTCTAATAATACCATCTATTTCCATTTTTGCAAATTCCTCTTTCGCGGTCTTTAGTTTTCATGCACCAGACGACGAGGGCAGAAGTAAACAGGCGTACTAGTTATTTCAATATAGTTTTTCGTACTGTGTTGAGCTGGTTTCAAACACACCATGGCGAGGGTAGATCAGAAATGGATGCCATAACTTATGTATACTGGGCTTGAATAATGAGCACAACAGACAATTTGATTGGCAGATTTGTGCCGATTTTAATGATGAGATTGGAATGTCTGGAAATTTGAAAATACACCTTCCGTTTGATTTGGCAAGGTTATGCCTCGGTACTCTGTCACTTGGTAATATCAACTGATTCGCAAAGGCTCGTGGTGTTTATCAGCGTATTGTCATGAATGTGTAGGTATAAAAACACTCATTGTGGTTGCAGTGCAGTAGCTTTTAAAAACATCTTTCTCATTGTGTCTCAGTATGCAAAGAAATTGTAAGAAGTTCATAATATTGTTTGTTAAAGTTTTTATATAGGTTAATGAGTGATCAAATCGAGGATAGAAAGCACACGGGAACAGAATTAACATTTGCTCACAGTTATATAGTTACGATTGACGGCTTGATTTTAACAATGTTTAAAAACAGTTGCCACACGTGATCAAGAGTATTAGGTAGGTGTCCACACGGTTCCAAAAGTCAAGAATGATGAGATGAGGCAATTTCGCTGAATATAGTTAGGTGTAAAATGCAGATAAAAACTAACCAAACGCCAGCTGACACCAATGTTGCGAGGTGGCTAATGTAATGGTGAGGCATTCCAAGTTTCTTCGACCTAAATATAACCTAAAATAATTTGACCTAACGTAAACTAGCCTAGCTTATTCTAGATTAGGTTGGTAATGTTAGGCTAGGTTAAGTTTATGGATGTTAGGGTATATTAGAGTAAAAAAAAACAACTTGGTTATGTCATCTTTTCAAGATCCTAAAAAATGTTAGAGGTTTTAATCTGCCAATTTGCTCTCAACTGGTAGTGTTGTACTATATGTATATATAGTCTGCAATGCGCAGTTTCTGCATCTTTCTTTCTGCCTTAAAAAGGGTTTTAAAAGGCAAAAATTAAATATGGTCTCCTGGTTGCCGGAAATCTGGAGACCCGGCCTCGACTTCTGGCTAGGATATTTCATTTTTTCCCCTTGGCGTCATTCATGTGTTCTCGATATGGATTTCCCTCAATAAACCGTCCTTTGTTCTTTTTAATTTGATTCTCAATGTCTTGCTTTTAAAAGCTCCAGTTTCTTATCTTATATGGCTATTTACGGCGAGATTTTTTATTTTCTAGTATTATATAAATATATAATTTGTACTGAAAGGAATGTTCATCTTTCTTTCTATCTTAAAAAGATTGTGAATGGCAGAAATTTAATATGGTGAAAGCTCTGTGATAGCTGTTAAACGTCTTTATCTTTGTACCAAATATATATATATATATATATATATATATATATATAGAGAGAGAGAGAGAGAGAGAGAGAGAGAGAGAGAGAGAGAGAGAAAGAGAGATTGAGAGAGAGAAAGAGTGTGTGAAAATGAATGTTTGTGTGAGAAAGTGTCTGTGAGACTGTGTGAGACTCACAGTTTGAGAGAGTGTGTGTGTATGTGTGTCTTGTTAATTGTTGGAAATTAGCAAACAATGTTACTCTGCTCACGTTGACTCTTGAGTTGTATTGGTATGATACTGTTCGTGGGTCATTGCAAATTGAAAGAAAAATAAAATATTTTTTGAAACACTAACTTTTAGCTCTTTTTCGTTATGGTGGCAGGCATGATTTTTTTTTTGTAATCGAGAAGTTTAAAGTATGTACCTTTGTAATCTGAAAACTAAATTTTCTTAACTGAATTGCTGATTTAATTATATTTAAAAGTCTTTTCACTTTGGCCCCCAAAATTTGACCGTATCAGATAATGCAGTAACGCTTACCTCCGAAATGTTTTCTTCTTTAGCTATTTCTATGTAATGTGGAGCGAAATATGCCCCTTTGACCCTCAATTTTAAGTATACGTTTACTCGTTCAAGGGTTATCCAATTAACTAAAGATTTAATCAGGCACATCTACATTTCATTCTGATCATTTTGGCCGGTACACTTCCAAGACAACGTTGGATGGTACCAATCTACCTAATACAGTTTCAGTAGCTTTTTATTTCTAATTGCAAGTGTAAGAATTCAATTCAGGTCAAAAATCTTTTCTCCTCATAATTCTCGAATTAAAATCTTATCTTCTCTAGTAAGTCCCATATTGAAATGTTCTGAAACATAAAGAAACAAAAACAGTTATAACTTTAAAATAAAACAGATTAAAGTTGTTGTTGCCTAAAAGTTTGAGAGGCAAAGAAAAATCCCAGATGTTTTTCTGAACGCCATTTCAGGTAAATTTAAAGTCGAAACAAAGACTTTTGTATCGTTTTTAACAATAAAAGTGTGTCTCCATCTTGCGCAGTTTTCTAGAAAATACTCTTTGAAATAGGTCGCGTTTATTTGTAGGCCTCTTTTAATATATATATATATATATATATATATATATATATATATATATATATATATATATATATATATATATATATATATAATATATATATGTATATATATATATATATATATATAATATATATATATATATATATATATATATATATATATATATATATATATATATATATATATATGTATATATATGTGTGTGTGTGTCTGTGTGTGTGTGTGTGTGTATCCATAAAAATATATTTTTAGAAAGTAATTTTTGCAATATTTTCTTTTCTTTTTAAAGAGGACAAGTAAACTCGTATGAATTTTTAATGCATTCTTTGCCCCCACCCCTTTCGCTTATCCTTTTTCCCCTCTATCTCTCCTCCCTCCTCCATTCTTTCTCTCTTTCTCTCCTTCTAATCCGTACACTTCTTCCCTCTCTCTCTCTTCACCATCCCCCATCCATTTCCCCCAACTCTCACTCCACACCCTGCCCTCCCTCTCCCATTCTCTATTCTTCTCTCTTTCTACTCACACTCTCTATCACCCACTCTATCTCCCCTTTTATCTCCCTCCACTCGCCCATCATCTCTCTCTCCTTTCCCCAATCCACTCTTTCTTACTCCCCGTGTTACTTTGTCCCTTACCCCCTGCCCACTCTCAGGATCCCTCTCCCCCTTCCTCCTTCGCACTCTCCCCATTTTTCCCACCAATATCTACCTCTCCATCTCTAACTAACTATCTCCTATATCCTTAAACCCTCTTTTCTCCAATTGTAAAGCGTTGGAGAAGGGGGAAGGGGAGAGGGGGATGGATGAGGGGAAAGAGGGGAAGCAGTCTAGGGGAATAGGGGGGGAGGGGCAAGGGGAGGTGGAAATAGTGGGAGAGGAGGAGAGAGACGGCAAAGTGTATGTTTTTAAAGCGTGATTTTTTGAATGATTTTTAATTTTATTATAGCTTAGTTTATGATTGAGCTTTCCTCTGAAATTGTCACCCGCCCTATCAAGAATAGGGAGAGAGCGGTAAAGGGATTATGGAAGATAGGGAAGAGGAAAGAGGAAGGAATAGGGATAGATGAGGGAATGGGGCAGGTGGAGGAGTAGGTGATGTGATAAGGTTAGAGGAAGAGGGAGGTAGGAGGGTAAGGGAACATGGAGGTGAGGAGGATTGTGATGATCACAATTGATTTGAAAGATCAAATAGGCCAGAGGCCAACAGCCCGAAGGGCCGGTAGCGAGCGAAGCAAAGCGCAAGGGCGAACCCATGGCTTATATATATATATATATATATATATATATATATATATATATATATAAATATATATATAGATATAAATATATATATAGATATAAATATATATATATATATATATATATATATATATATATATATATATATATATATATATATATATATATATATATATATATATATATATATGGATTAAAGAAGCGGGAGAAGGAAAATTCCCATCGCCACTTTTCAGCCTCTAATTGATTTGATTCTTTTTTTACACTTTTCCACATATCGCTAGAGACTTTTTTTTACCATAGTCTAGAAAATACCGTCATATCTTTAATTATTATAATAAAAGAAAGTTTTATACTTTTCATTTGTGCAGAAGAAATTGGAGAGGACGGTTGGAATCTAGCTTATAAACCTTTTTGTGAAAGTAATTAAAACTTATGTCCTTAATTGCATTGCTAACTTTACCCGACACCTGATTCTAAGCTATTTATGTGATCGAGAGCAAAAAATTTCGGAGGTCATTTTAAGTTAGGCGTAGAATTCGATTGCTAGGAAACTTCCCGATTAATTTTGTTTCTTCGACAAAAGAAGAAAGTTTTTAAGAAGAATTATATAACGAAATACTCTTAAATAATTTCCTTTATTTTCTCGCACCTTATTCAAGTGTGCTAACAGGTGACCCCGTATAAGTGACATCAAAATTATGAGCAGAGTATCAAGCACTTAATTTTTTTTAGGTTATAAAGAGAAGAGAATAGAGTAACAATGGGTGAGTCAAGTTTAGTTCCAATATATTAAGAATCAAAGACTCTAAAAATACAAGACTTTGGGTAACTATTTAATACAGGTCACAAAGAGAAACAACCATTCCGAGTATAATTATTATCCGAATGACCTTTTTGATTTCTTTAACCCTGATATCTATTTATTTTGCAAATGCAGATTTATGTTTATAAATATAATATTTTATTATAAATTAAATCTTCCTGCTATGCGAATACACCCAACGTTCATTTGTGATATTCTAGTATTTCTATTTTCAAGTTGTGTATACTACGAGTTAATTTTTAAAATGGGGTATTGTATCTTTACCAAAAATTTGGATTAAGGGAGCAAAGACCCCCAATTGTTTTACAAACTTTTAATTTAAATATTACATAAAAAATAAATATTAAAAAAATAAGGAAGAAGTTACGTCATTAAAAAGAAAACAATGGGAAAGGAATTCTACGTTGTGTGTTGTCATAAAGAGCGGAATTTTTTGCATAGGAAAAAGGTATTTATTTTTGCAAACGCAATATGATATGGGTCTCAAGTAATGTTTCGCCTGGAAATCTATGTTTTCAGATGTTTGTCAATTTTCGCTTATAAATCAACTCGATTGGTAGAAATATTATTATTGTCTGGATAGATAAAAGCAAGTTTGGAAAATATAAATCCTATAGTGGTAGGAAGTAGTTAGTGGATCCTCGGGCATCTGGGTGTATGGGACGAGTATAGAAAAAGCATTTGTTTTGCCCCTACTGAATCGTGTGGCATATTCATTAATACCTATAATACGACAGTATATCTTGTTCAGTTTAGTAGAGATAGGATAGCTAGGTGAAAGTAAAAAATACGTTTTAATGGTACATTTGATGAGTTTTGCTTAGATATAACCTTTTTAATTTTTTTTTCGACATAAACAAGGCTGGTAAAATTTAGTACTTCAGTTTTTTAAACTTCTATGCATTTGCAAAAAAAATAGGTTCAGATTTAAATAAAACACATCAAATAGAGTTAAGAACTCTATTAAATAATTACTGGTGTTTGTTTTGATGTTAAAAAAATTGACGTTGGAAATATCGCGTTAGAAATTTTAAAGGAATAATTTACACTTCTTAAGTATAAATTTAGTTATCGTATAAAATATCTACCATTTTCCGTTTTTTATCTGATTATAAGTTTGAGTACTTTAATGTTTTCTGTCAATTAATTTTTTATTCTCCCTCCTTCCACACTTATTTCATAATACCGTCGCGTCCCTCCTCACTTGTTCTACTTTTTAAATAAGTTTTATAGTTTAAATAAACATAAACATACAACCAATTGTGCTCCATTTGAGGACGAGAGAAAGCGACCTGAAGCCTTCAAGGCATCGATGAGTAGGTCCATGAGAACAGTCGCGTCGTGATGGCACACAACTTTAAATTTACATCGTTATTCCTTATCTTTTTTCCTGATATATAGTCAGTGTGAAGAAGAGCGAAATGCTGGCCTGATTGCCCAGTCGTCTAGGACACTTTGGCGCCCCTATTGGCGCGTTCAAACCCCACACTCTCATCATGTCACAGATACCGCGAACCAGGGGATACGGAGAATCCCATTCTCCGAGAGCACTCAGGGCACTTTGTGTGTTGCTATCGATTTAAATCTAAGCTAAGAACTGGGAACAGTACGTTATCTCCTGTTATGAGTGATGTATTGTAAATAACTCGGCCATGAACTCAAATTAGGCCTACCTCATCTTCAGACTTAGAGCCATCTATTTAAACTGGCATTGATCCAGCATTTAACTAAGTCTGCTCCCATTTAACTAAGTCTGAAATACTCTTGGCACTGTAGTAGCCTTAAAAGCAGAGGTATAGTGACTAGTATTCACAGGTGGATTCTTCGGGATGGCATTCTAAGCAAAACCAGAGGCGCAACCCGTCCGAGAACTACACTGATATCCCAAAGGAGTTTCTCAGCCGTAAGTTCTAAGAGCCTAGGGTATGACTGTTGTCTATCGACGTCTTATGCACTGTCAAGATCGGCCGACGATGCAATGAGACCCATGGTTGATAGATGGAGACGCTTCCCTGCGCGTAAAAGCGCATTGCGAATTGTATACAGTGCAGAACGAGTGGCATCTCCCCAGCAGCGACAAGGAGGCTTTAATGGGGGACGTGCGTAAAGCAGCGATCACCAGACGAAAGCCAGTTTGGTGTATCAAGTCCACCTTCCTTAATTTCTCGCTCGGCCTCAGATGAGTAAAGCTCGCATCCGGAGGCTAGCTTTGATCGGACACCCTATGATCACCAAAAATATTGAACGTCACGGAGCGAAGATTGTTCATGGTGTATTTACAAGAGACCCTATGGCTGCGAATATGGAATTCCTAGGTTAGCCCTGGTTCAAAAACATAGGCAAGAAAACGGTAAGTGTCCATTGCTCCTGGCGAATCCAGTTTATTAACAAGTCTGGGTTAGAATAGGTCAATGGTTGGTGACAGAAGTGCACTATCTTGGTCAAAGAAAACCAAAACCTGTGAGATTTGGAATTGAGAGAGATGCGGTATAACCTGTTGAAGTCGACGCTCCTGAGTTTCTATCTGGGCCACACCGAAAGAAATCGAAAGGTCGTCTACATAGAGTGTAGATAGATCATCTTCTAGCAACACTGAGGTGATATTGCCGATGCTCAGGGTAAAGAGTGTGATACTAAAGACACTTTGACGCTGAATAGGCTCTTCCTTCTCTATTGGGCCGGTGAAAGCGCCCTCCACCCCCACACAACCCTACCCGAAATCGAAAATCTTTTAGAAATTCAGATATGAAACTATACCCTCGGCCCCATCATGGGGTAAGGGGTTCTCATTAAAAAATTATTGCCATGCGTATCATAGGCCTTCTCTAGATCTAAAACCCCATGGTGTAATTATGTCCATGAAGGAATGCCTCACAGATGCCATTTACCAACCAGAGTGAAGAGCACCTGATGTGAAATGGAACGTGTAGAAGTCGCACTGTGGTGAAACAGATCCTTCCACTTTTAAGGAAAAAAATAATCTAACCTTTACCAATTTCTACATCAACTTGCACCTGTAAAAGGTTAGAGTAATTGGGCGGAAACCGGCCAGGGTAGAGTGATCTCTTCCCAGTTTGCCCTATCAAACTCGTCCAACCATTAAGGAACAGGATGACATGCAAAACGGATAAGAATTCAACGAGCTCATCCACTGACATAAACTCTTTGATAGGGCAAGATAATTCAGTCATTTTCTGGAATGAAGAGCACAGTGCCCGTTCCATCACTAATAGGACGGTCTTTTAGGCGGCAGCGGCCCAGAAAATGATACATAATGGAATAGGAAGTGGTCACTAACATAAAGATCATCGACTACCTCTCATCCTAAATAAGACAGCACAAGGGGAGATCAAAACAAGAAAATGAAGCAGTTATTGGGCAGTGATGCATAAACTCATCTACATTAAATACTCTTTTCTCCACTTCTTCGCTGAAGTCGGCAAGGACCTGATCATTGAGATATATCGTGTAGTTCATTTAAAGAGGTTAACAGCTGAAATCAATGTCACTGTATCACTAGCATGAACTTGGTGTCTCCAATTCAGAATCTCGATGTAAGCTTAGCACAATCGTGACAACAGCCCCTCAACAAATATTTAACATTAACGATTTATTGCTTTAAGATAATAAGCGAAATATCAGGTATAATAGCAGAATAAAATTATTTCTTTATTCGACCGCGAAATTCCTCGCTCCCTAAGACTTGTCCTCATATTTTGTTCTTTGCCAAATATCTGATGAACTTACGATCCGATATGATAAAAGACAACAAAATACCGAGTGTCCCAAAATTGAGCGCGTATTTTGATGAAATTGAAAACTTTTCTGAAAAGTTCTCGTTGAATTATATCCATCATGTTCAAGAGGCAAATCACTTACTTATATTTTATTCCTGCTTATTGATAACACTATACAACAAAGTTCAGTGTCAAGAAGATGACATACCTATATCTCATGTGCATTTTATTATGAAGTTGATTGTGCTAGATTCGAATTTGATAAAAAAAAATCCCATCACGTAACTGTAGTATGTGAAAAATAATATAATTAGTAACAGCAACAAATATTGAATCAAAAAGTAAAAATAGGAAGCATTTATAGTAAGTTAAAAAATTATCAAGAGTTACGTAAGAGTTACCACGGATTTGGCCCATATAAAAGAAAGATATCGAGTAAACTTTCATAAATTTCATAGGTTAGGTCGACAAATATCTTATGAACACGTCATTAAAATTATATGAAAATCTGTGTATAAGTTTTAGAGTTGTCAGTTTCGGCCCAATCCCGTTTGCATTCAATCCCTACAGAACTATCAGTGTATTTAACGTAGGTAAGATGGTAATTGACTAGAAACTGGAGGGTGGCAGAAAGAGACGGATGTTATATTCGTGATTTACGCAAAAAATACCCATAGAAAAAGTTATTTTGCTTCCGGATTATTTTTCATTGTTGCACACTATTATTGATATCCTTTACTTTTTAGTCTTTTTTTTAAATAATATTGATTCATACATTTCCACTAGTTTGGAATAAAAGGTTGCAACTATTTAACTAAAATATGTACCATAGGATATGGGTGGGAATAATATTAGTTTAATCCTTCTATAGGAATTCTATTCTATATAGTTCGGCTGCTATACAAACAATCGTAATTAGTAAAGTTTTATTCACAACAGAGTTATTCCAATTAATATATTTTCCAACCATTTTCTTATTATCATAAGATTTCCACTTAGGTTTTCATTGTCCTCCAAAAGGATTGAAAATTCTTTAGTCATTTGCTTAAGAAAGTTCACATCCCTTTGTTTTTAAAATCTAGGAAATGGGCCAAAAATTTAAAGTTTTTTTCTCTTTCCACCAAAGAAGGCTAAAAGCAACTTTAGGTGCATATCGCACGGAGGAGAAAGATAACTTACACAAAGTTTACGCAAGGAAAACTTGCAGTCTGCCACCAACGTCGAATTCTATAGTCTGTAGCATTTTGCATTTACTCAAAGTTACAGATCCTAAATAAGATATTAAAAAAATCACCCTACTCTTCTCAAAGCCCAATACTTTGTTGTGGAGTAGAAGCAGGTTGATGCGAGTTGTACACCCTTCAGTTTCTTACGCTCCTAGAAGTCTACTCCTTTGGTTACCTTAGTTAACCAAATTTCCCTCTAAAATTACATCCCTTAAACCGCTAATTTAAATTTTTCATCTTGTTTTACTTTTATTCGTTTTCTCTTCATAAATCTCTCTCTCTCTCTCTCTATATATATATATATATATATATATATATATATATATATATATATATATATATTTAAATAGATATACGAATATCAAAGGTTTTCTTATTAATCATAAAATCCATTTTCAAAATGATGTTCTCAAAGAAGTTATTCCAACACTGATGTCGCCCTAATTAAGGGAACGACTGCCAAATTTGGGGAACTTTGGATAACCTCCACAAACTTAAAGCTCAAGTTTTACGGAGTTTCCAAAATTATTTTTAGCCTCTTTTTGATTATCAAAGACTGATGATGAGAAGAAAGTCTTTCGCCTCTGATGTTGAAATTAAATTTTCATTTTTAACATTTTAATTATACAAGTTCGTGATTTTCCATTACGGCATCTCTCATTTACACTTGCATTCTTCGCTTTGCATTCGATGGCAGATGTAGAGGAGTACTGGTGCTTAGTAGATTCTATCTCTATTCTTTTCCACAAACTTCATTTCTTTCCTGTAAATATTTGAATAAATCTAAATTTAGTTGCATGAAAGAAGAAAAAGATGGATAAGAATCTGTTTTGGCTAAGATTGTAGCTATAAATTTAAGCGCGGATCGTTGTGTGTGTGGAGGGGGGGGAGGCTGAAGCCTCCCTACCCAATTTAAGACCTCCTTATGTTTATATTTCTTTTATCAAGCCATACCTGTATTCTGCTATTCAGCAAGAGTTATAAGTACTAATATTGACTATATATAAAAACAGTTTTTAAACTCTTGTGATCGAGTGTATCTTATATGATACATGTTTAAAATACAGGTAAATCTCATATTAAATTATTACATTCAGTATTAAACCTTAGCTGACGTCATTAAACTAGAATTTATAATTTTCTGACTTGTGGAAAAAAATTCGGATCTAAGAAAGTTAGTACTCACTCCTGCGTCAGATAGTTATTTATTTCCAATATTGTGTAAGATAAACACTATTAATCATCAAAGCTTATTCTCAGACTCCTCAGAGTAAGGAATTCAGGTTAGCAAAGTAAAAAAACGTGAGCCCTTCTCATTTCACCCAATTTGCTTTGTGCTTAGATTCTAATACACAATTAGCAAGGTACTCTTCTCTAATTATCTACGACACATTAAGTACAATTCTTGCCTAAATGTATATAAAATCTTTTCTAAAAGTATTTGAGTGAAACTGCGTCTTTTTTCTCAAACTTTAAATTAATCACAAACAAAATTTAGAAATATTGAGAATTGTAGATCGATCTTAACAGTTCCTTTCAGTGATTATCAGAAAAATTCTAATAATGCAACTAATTACAACTGTCCGAATAAAAATTTAAAAGTGGGTTAGAAAAATTAAAAAATGAATCTACAAAGATGTTAGGGTTTCAGTTTTATTATTTCAATTTATTTCACAAAGTGGCATATGAGGAAAGCAATGAAAAGATGAATCCAAGCACTTTCGAACTATATTTGCAAGTTCATTTTCGAGGAATAGCATGAAAATGGAGAAGCACCCTTATGTTTGGTTAATTTTCATATATATATATATATATATATATATATATATATATATATATATATATATATATATATATATATATATATATAGGCGCTTTGATATTTGCGTAAATTTGACTTTATAATCTTGGCATTATTTTTCGAGCCAGTTTTTCTTGTGAAATCATAAGTAGTTTTGTTCGAAAGTCAGAATTTATAACTTGATTACTGGTCATAAACCCAATTTGATGAAAGTTAAGAAAACATAAATCCTTGTTTCATGCCCAATGTAAAGTGCTTCAAATTCACATAGGAATATCCCTTCTTTTAGTGAAAGAATGAGATCTTGGTTAATGAATTATCAAATATTTACACAGAGTTTGAGGAAAAAATTCTTTAAATACAATCAGCACTATATAATATCAATTAAACCTATTATATAAGAAAATATTTAATCTATAAAAGAGCTAAAGACAAGGGGAAAATTACCACTTGTGAAATTAATAAAGTCTTAGCTAATGATGTCAAACAAGTTATTCAAATTATCGATGATAAACTTGTAGTAAACCAAGATTCAGCAAGATGGGTCTTGAAATTGTTGGGTTCTGAGCAAAATAAAAACAGTTGTCCCGTTTATCGTGGATTCAAGGGTTTTTAACAGAGAGATTGTCGACTTTACTGTCAATTTATTGATATTGAAACCTGGATCATGTTTTAATCTAGAAATAAAGAATTAATTAAAATGATAGAGAAGGTCTGGAGAGGGACCTCCTGTCAAAGCCTATGATATTCTCTAGATAAGCAAGCTGATGATCATCATTGGGGGACTACACCGGCATTATTCTACCTTTTATAATAAAGGCCGGGTAAGAAAAGCAGTTACAAAATAAAGTCTGTACATCTTTATGATTGCTCTTCCTTGTTGAGAAACAATGCATTCTGACAAAAATATGCAATGCCAAATTGAAGAAAGGGACTTAATACCCCAAGACGCAGGGTGCTCTAAATTAAAAATTCAGACCGCGACTAGGTACAGTTTATTACAAAGGCTTATCATAATTCGTTGCTGCTTTCGAACTGTACAGAAAATGGAATAAGCTCGTGATTTGGGAACAGCCCACAGGAACAAATCAAGATTGACTCAAATCAAATGCTGAGGTTAGAATGAGAAACACATTGAGTGACAGAGATGAAATAGAGGGCTTTGACATTTGGTAACTAAGTGGTAATTGCTTCTTTCAGTGAGTATATCAAGAGTTATCACTGCTGTGACTTAGTCGGCCATCAAGTGAGATATATGACGCACATGACTATTTCGCCTTATTAAATTCAACACAGAATGTGTTTTTTCACAACTGAAGGAAACTTAAAGAGGGATTCCTCTGAAGTCACATAAAGAGGTGAAGATGGAATAAAAATGCGCCCTAAAAGTTCTCCAAATACTTGCAATGAGGAAGGATTAAGGAAAATCATCACAAGCTGGGCAAAGGGGTTGAATGCATATAGTAAGTTTAGTTTAATTAGACTGTAATTATATTTAAAATTTAAGGTATTTTGATTTAAATCCTTAATATAGTTTACGCAACGTGTATGTGTACTATGTACATATTCAAGTTGGCTAAACGTTTAGTAGTTTGCATAAGTTTCTCATTCCAGCATTATTTGCTAAATACGGAGCTCAAACGGTCTTTATATCTAAATACTCAGATTAAATATATATATATATATATATATATATATATATATATACATATATCGGAAATTGTATGGTTATATAAGGGTTTCAGCTGTCTATATACGTTTGTCTAATTCATGCAAACCGTTGGTTTAAATTATACTATATTTCCAATAATCCGTTCCAGGGTTTTTAGCAGACTTATTGATTCTTCAGAAATATGTGCCATTTACAAATTAGTGTAAGTGCGTGTGCGTGTTGGAGGCGACAAAGCATGTGTGCTATATATTGAATGAAATAAGTGATGGAAAGAAAAGGTAATGTATGAGACTTCCAAAGGGATACAAGGATTAAGCTACGAAATAGAAATTCCTGTACATAGGCTCCTTTCATCACACGAATGTTAGTCTACATACAATCTTTGCCACGTCTGTTCAGGTTGGAGAAAAAGCATGAAAAATAGTCAAGAAGTCATGTCTTTTAATTTCCAAGAGCATAGAACATGAATCGCGACATCAACAAGCAAACGAACATCCCACGGGCATCATTTCAGACATTTACACGTATCATAATAGTGTACGAGTGAAAGCTCCGCCAATCATGGATTGATATCCGTAAGATTATAGTTTAGATTTTCCACCAAAAAGGGCCGAAAAATATACTTGTAAGACATGAGACGACAACGCTCATATTTGCATAGAAGTACGTTGACGAGACTAAAATATTATGCAAGAAAGTATTAGGATTGAGGAAACTAAAATAGAAAAATGTGTTCTAATTTCAAAGGATTTTTTGACAGGAAACTTGTAAATCCCTTCCACCCTTAAAAAATATTACATCAACCGTAAACACCGTAAACAAGGTGGAGGAAGCATAAATAATTTATAGCATTTCTGAGATTTTATTGATACTTGATACAAAACTCTTGTTCAAATCAGTTAGATTGAAATAAAACATTATAATAACACTAAAAAAAAGTTACTGTAGGGAAGGTACTATCAGCTTCAACATAACGACGATCCTAAACTTCATGTTTAACATCTGGTGTGGGAGGTAGTTTGAAGATTTCAAAATTAATATTTTGAACCGATGATCTTAAAAGACTAAGAAAAATATTAGTGCATTCACATACTCATACATGGTAATAGGACAATTGATACCGGAGAAATTTGTCCTAAGGAAAATTGCCCGAGGACAATTACCTCCTAAGATACTACTTGCCCTCGATTATGATGAATATTTATTATATCACTTAAATTTATGTTAATAAACCAACCAACTACAGAGCCCACAAACAAAACAGCTAGCTATATATCTAGAGCAAAACATGTAAGTAAAAATGTGACGAATTTATGTTAACAACATCGGTTACTACTTTGCATCTACTGAAGAGTGAGAGAGGGCGTGGGGAATTTAAGTTAACGAGATCATATTTTACTTTCTTTTATTAACAACTCTTTGTCTGCATGCAGTTTATTATGAATTAGATAAGGGGAGACAAATAGTGATGGAAGATTATATTTATGATAAACAAAGGGATTTAGCAAACGGCGTTATTTAATTTGACTGCGAGCATCGCAGATATAAGGCAATATACAAAGCTAAATTCAAAGTGTTTAAAAATTAAATTGTTGAACGACTTCATGCTCATAGGCATGCGCCGATGCTACAAAGTATGAGGCTGGTATAACTGATGAACAATTAAAAGTCTGTACTGGAAGCTCCCATGAAACTTTTATCAAATAATAGCAAGTACAGTTATAGGTTTAGGTGAAGAAGCAGCCTCAAAATTTTCCCTCTTCATCACGAGCACCGTACTATTAGGCGCCCAAAACAATGAGCTAACGTTTCAGCACCTTTGCTCTTAAATGCCAAAAAAAACTAGTTTTAGAAGATAGATATAAAACAATGCACGATGTTTTTTTTGCTTTATGACTAGGGCTACTCGGTTAGTGTTGGTGGAACAAGAATTTTAACTTTTAGCACACATGAAAATTTACAAATTCTTTCTTCTTCTCTTCATTGGTTTTGAGAGGGAACGTCAAAACAGTTCCTCTGAATTTCGATCAACATTATACAATCCATTCTTTGCAGAATATTTGTGCAGTGATACCCTTGATTCATGCTCTCCTTTCTCATAAAACAAAAAAACACATACAACTATTTTAATAAAGTTAAAAATGTTAAATAAAGAATGATCCCTAGTCGGCATAAGGGTAGATTCTGAGAAAGGTATTTTCAATAGCTTGTATGCTGTATTTCATTAAACTGAGATAAAGGGCTGAATTTTTATTTTAATCATAACATTCAAATATTTCAAATGATAAAGAGTTTTCTCTTAGCATGAGGATGATCGCTGCATTAGCTTTTATTCCAACAACTGAAATTGAAGAAGCTTTGAAAAAATAATAAAAAATAATGTCTCCGTAAACCCATCCAATACCCAACTGCTTTCAAGACACATATTGGACGACCTTGTCGGCGTTGAGGGCGACGAGATCCTTTGTTTGGCACGGCTCTATGGGGCATCTGCACGAGAAAAAACGATAATAAGGGATTTTTTGACTATTACTGAATGTTGCCATCTGAATATCTGGAAATTAATTTCGATAATCCAAAAAGAACAATCACTTAAAGAGTTTCATATTACTCAGAGTTTAGCCGGCATTCCAAACGAATGGTCACGACAAAAGTACGAAGATTGTTTCCATCTTATACTCATATTCTCTGAGCTATTAAAGAGATGATAGATGCTAATGATCTCCAATTTCGAAATTTAGCAGAAGAAGTAAAGGACAAGAGCCATGAAATCAACCTAGCTTAAATTGAGATTCAAGAAAGTTAAGACGAATAAAGAATAAATTCCAGTGGACACAAGTATGGCCCGATCACTTACATAAAATTTAAAGGTGATTGTTTTCAAATTTCAACGTACGAAGTTTATATTCATGGCTTTCATCTTTTTTACTGCTATCTTGTAGAAAGTATTTTGCTTGTTTTAACAGTATAGAATGATATCATAACTTTAAAAATTTATATTAAGTCCGTTCTTATTTGAAATTTCCATCGAATACTAGTTCAATTTCTCTAGTCTCTCTAAGGAGAATCTGTTTTTTAATCCCTAGATCATTTCAAGAACGACCTTATGTATTTTTAATAGCATTTTGAATAAATTTAGCAAAAATAATAACAAAATAGAGTAGTGTATTTGCTAACGGAAATTAGCTAATCACTTATACGAGAACCGTAATTTTATCCCTCAAATTATATATATATATATATATATATATATATATATATATATATATATATATATATATATATATATATATATATATATATGAATAGGTCGAACAATTTTGTCAGTTTCAAACAGCATTGATAAATGCTTGGCAAGTTTCTAATCTTTACTGATAGTAACACCCGAATTTCTCCGCTTTTTTGATAATGTTCACTCAGTATTCATAACACAAAGGTATTTCATAAAAGAATGATGGTACGAGGACAAACGCTCGAAGTAGGACCACAATTTGCAACGCATAGTTGTTACAACGACGTGGTAAAGAAAATTGTATCGCTTCTATTATTGGGTTGAGGAATAAGTTCTTGCGGTTTTATCAAATTTATTCATTACCCTTAATAGTTTTAGAAAACTTCATTTTTAATTGGTAACAATATGCAATTTAATCAATAATGTCTTCTCCGTTGTTATTCACGACTTCTTTCCAACTTTAAACTAGTTTTTCGATGCCTCTGCAATAAAAATCTCTGGATTTTGACTCAAAGAATTCGTCTAACTAGGTTCTTAATTCCACATCAGTATTGAACGAAACGCCGCGCAAATTGTTGGAGAGCGATCGAAACAGATGAAAATTCGATGGAGCCAAGTCTGGCGAATATGGAAGATCCGGCAGGATTTCCAAATTAAGCGTTTAGATGGCGTCTTTTGTCATATTGGCAATGTGAGGACGAGCATTCTCGTGTTGCAGAAGGACTCCATAACGTGGATGAGGTCGCTTTTCACGAATAGCTTCGGCGAGTCGATACATTTGTTGAACGTAGAGTTCTGCATTGACAATCTCGTTGTTCGCAAGGAGCTCATAATAACTGATGCCTTCACAATCCCCCTACACACACAGCATCGTCTTTTGTGGATGAAGTCCTTGCTTTAATCGCGGAAGTGTTTTTTTATTGGGGCTAAGCCATTGTTTTCGATGGTTCATGTTAACATAAACACACCACTTTTCATCACCAGTGATGATGCGGTAAGTAAATCTGTCCTTATATCCACGAGTAGCCTTGTGACGAGCAAGCGAACCTGCGACAATCGTGGAGCGTTAAAGTTTATTGCTTTCGCTCAAAGCGTGCGGAATCCAAGCACCGAGTTTTCGAACTTTTCTCATCGAATGAAGGTGATTGACTACAGTTTTCTAAACACACGCCAATTGTACAGTCAATTCTCTAATCGATTACGAGCATTTTCATGAAGAAGGTTTTCAATCGATCTTCATCCAACTTAATGGGACGACCAGAACGTTCTTCGTCATTAATATGGAAAGGACCCTTTTTGAAACGTGAAAACCACCATTGAGCTGTCCTTTCTGATAAAGCATTTTCGCCGTACACAGCAGAAATATCGCGGCGAGTTTTGGCTACATTTGCATTGTTCACGTCTCGCTTGAAAATGAATAATAACACGTGTCGAAAATGTGCCTTTCTTTCAATTTGACATTTCATTTTGAGTGCACAGAACAAAAATTAAATTAACACAACTTTAAAATAAACCGCAATGACTTATTACTCAACTTCAAGACGTAGCCTAAGCAAAAGCCTAATAGTCTACGCTGTTAAGAGACGTAGCCTAACCTTTGCAAATTTTGCTCTCATAATTATAATTGTTTCTTAATATGTGCAAAAATTACGTCAACAAAAGTTAAATCAACACAACATTAAAAAAACGCAAGAACTTATTCCTCAACCTAATAATTAAGTTCCCATCCACTTTAGCAAGTTATTTATGATGCCGTAGCCAGTCAAAGTTCTTAAGAAATTATTTGGTCAGAGCATTAATAAATTCTAAGCTTTACTTCAAACACATTTTTATTTTTAAAATTCACGGTGATTTTCGCGTATCAGTGTATCGTGGTTCATAATTTCATTATTTTACTTCTAATAAATTCATATATACCTCTAAATTATTGATCTATCTTTGGGTGGTTGGTATCGATCTCCTCTCTTAAATGTGGTTGCGATAAAAGTTATTTTATAACTATAGGGAACCAGATTTTCTTCAATACACTTATTATGATAAATCAATTTTAAGTTTGGTGCTAATATCTGTGCTTCCTTCAATTTAAGATAGAAGTAAAGTCTAATGAACGACCCCAATAAACGCCATGATAACAGAAAAAACTTTAGTTTCAAGAAATGTGGCTTCTACACAGGCCTTATTATTATTTTAACGGGATTATTTAACTAGATGCAAGAAAATATAGCTTTGTCCTTCATTTTTTCACTTTTACTATGTAATAGTTTGAATTTGGTAACTCAAATTTACAGAAAATACATAGTAGGACAGGGAGGACAGACGTTTGTGAAAAATTTCATTGATGCTCTATCGTCCACAGCGCCATGGCTCCAACTGAAAAGAAAAGAAAAAAATGCTACGACACGACGGGCAGAGTGATACCTGCCAGACATATGTCCCTTCCCTTGGGGCTGAATAATAAACATTTCAGAACCTTCGTCCTCTCTGCCCCACCCTATATCTCGTATAGGAGGGTTTCTTTAACTTTCTGAAATTCTTGTTTTATAAAACAAGAATTTCATAAAACAATTTAAATTCTAGTTTTTTTATAATGCCTCTCCCATTAACGTAACGGAATTTAGGGTTATCAAAAAGACAATTTGAATAAGTTAAACATTGATTCCACCTCCATTCTTTTCCCATGGCGCACTTCGATTTTCCCCTCCTCCTTTGATAAAAAAGAGAGGAGCATCACTTAGTAGTTTTCTCAATTATTACACTCTAATTGAATTACAAATTGCACCGCGCTCCACATTGATCCGTCCTGTAGTTACACCACTATTAAGCCACGTTATTTTTCTCACATAAATGCTTAATTCTTTTTCTACTTATACTTTTTCCGCACTGTACATAATTAGTTCCACAATTGCTCTATATCATCACGAGTTATATGATTGCAGTATAGTATGTCCTCTGGCATACCGGTGAGCCTGACTGTTTTCTCAAATTTTCATTTCTAGTATTGAGAATTATCAATTCAAGAGAATTTGTCACTTCTTGAAACCACTATCAACATTTCAGTTGACACTACACTACGGTTAAGTCTTTTGGGATTTTTACATTCCTCCGATCTCTCATACACACCTTACATGCATGGTCAGCCAAAATAGTACTATTTCATCCATCTTTGTCTTATATCATAGTTAAATAGGAATGTGATAGCATTGACAAGATATCCAAAGATTTTTTAGTCCAATTTCATAAATTAGTAATGTATAGATTTCAAACTATTAATTTGTGAGTCAAGTTTATATCTAGATGATTCAGATCTTCTTATACTGTATTTGAGGAGCTATCGATTCCGTTTCACACAATTTACCAGACTGCACCATATGCCAACAGGCAATATATTGGTAATACTAGATAGCTAACTGTTTCTGTTAAAAAGTCAAATCCTCCATTCCGTAAAAGTTAAGGGGACAAAATTGCTGGAGGAGCATTTAATAAAAGATGTTAATGGGCCTAAAATAATTACTTCAGGAATTCTCAAAATAAAGTTGTTGGTAAAAAACGAGCTGATTACGAAGTCATGCTTGAATATATTTAATTTTAGTCAATCGATGTAGTAACTGTCGCAGTAATGTTCAGCAAACTCCATTAATTTGGTGACTATAAATATTATTTTATCTTTACTAATGTAATATCATGCTTAAGACCTCTAGTGGATGTCTTAAGCAGTAGAAATTTCAGAGCCACTTTTAAATCTTTAAGCAACTCAAAAGAAAGGAGAGAAAATCATTTGCGAGAAAGCAAGTTAACGATCCTATATATCACTAAAGAATGACTAATAACTAGAACTTGTGCTCTTAATGGTTTTTACAAGTACTTTGAGTTGCCACAGAGAAACTAATGATTTTTGAAGGAGTTTGGTCAAGTTTGATGTTTCCTAAAGAAATCGACGTTTAAGTGGAAATTATCATTTGTTTATTGGTCAATTGATATTTTAAAAGAGAGTTATCTTTATTTATATCTTCTAAAAAATAATTTTATATTTGTAAGTTATCCCCAAATCCATTTTCCACGTTGTTATAATAGACGTATACATTATATCCCTACTCTTTTTAACTTTTCATATTTTGTAACTTTTAAAGCCCCAATTTACTTCTTATGTTACCTAACTTTCCTTTTACCGGGATCATTTTTCTTCTTCATTGCAACATAGTCATCAGAAGGTCTTGCCATAGAAGCTTCTGGTGACAGGGTGGCTCTAAAATTTTAAGGCTTGTCTGCAGGGAAAGGGAAAGTCGAAACATGCCTCCCCTCCCATCCCAAATAAAAAAGAGTATTCCTCTTTTCTGGCCAATTCCGATGAAAAATTCAAGTTTGTGCTTTCTTACTGGGTGGCGGCGACTGAAGAAACTGAAAGAAAAAGTCTTATTATCTACACTCTTTCCTAGCAAATTTTCGACTTGTGTTGTTGTGCAGTAGCACAAGGATCCATGTCATTTCTCTTTTATGTCATTCAAACAGAGATGAAAACTCGTTTAATCTACCGATCCGGCGCTCATTCTCTGACAAGCGAAGGCAAAAGTGTGAAAAAAACGAAAGATTCAGAAGATTATGACAGAGCAAAGCGTAGAAGTACTCTCATAAAACCGCGTCAACCCTAAATTTTGGGGGCAGAATCGTGCTCGCCAAACATTAATAAAAGTGATATCCATAAAGAACCAACTTTAATGCGAAAATTACTTTACTTTTTTAAGGAAAGATTAAAGGTTCTCACTCACAGTAAGTACTGGCTTGGATATGGAATTGCCATAAGTTTAGAACATAAAATATTAGAAGATGGCACATTTTGTTATTTTAAACATATGTATATTTTAATGCATAGCAATCCGTATCATCTATGTTTGATTCAATATTCGATGTACATATGTTTTAGTCCACTATACTAGAACAGGAAAACGGTTTGGTCAAAAGTTTTAGGTTTCAAGTCGTTTAGCATCTCACTTCCATGTTACTATCTAGACATAAAAGCAACCGGAAGTAAACGTAATCTATTACCAATTCTAAATTTGATCATGAAATCTAATTCTTAATTTTCAAAGGCTATTTTTTTAATATATATATATATATATATATGGTGCCCCCAAAGAATATATAAACTTTATAACATCATATATATGATCATTCCCTAAGCGAAGGCGAAGTCGGTAACCAGGAAAATAACAAAATTCATTCATTGTATGATTTATTTTCAATGTTTTGAACTAAAATTCTCATACTTCGGAAATATTCTATAATGAGAAATTATAAACATTGTAGTTATAAAATTTAAATACCTCACTTGAAAAATTAATAATCAAAACTCATATCAATTGTCAATAGTAATACTCTGCTATAATCTCACAACCACTACCAACAAAATAATTCATCACATCCTATAACATAAATCGCTTGCTTAAAGAACCTTATATATGTTCCGATGTAACTCTTTAAAGGTTATTTAAGGATCTCGAATACTGTGTTTGTTCAAATCCTTGATTCATCTATGTTTGGTTATAAATGGCTTCCTTTAGTATATCTCACCTATTTAACACTGATTTAATTATTGATAATTAATATGAGTTTTTATTATATATTTTTAGAACTATATTGTTCGGATTTCTCATTTCGCGAAGATGAGTGTTTTAGCTCGAAACTTTGAGATAAATCTTTCAATGAATGAATTTGGTATTCTTCTGTCATTGGTCTTCTACTGAATATATATATATATATATATATATATATATATATATATATATATATATATATATACATATATATAAAATATATATATATATATATATATCATGAAAGACTCGACGTATAGGTGAGAATGGATGGGGAGAAAGAAAAGTCCAGACACTGCACAGAGCTCTTTATTGACGTTTCGCCTCTTGGCTTCCTCAGAATGGAACTAAAAAGAGAGATGGAAGATCGCCGCTCGACCATTCGTAAAGTTAGTCTGGGTCGCGGTCACTTGCTCTCCCCCGGCCGTTTCCCCCTCGTCTCGACCCTTCCGCCTCTTCATTAATGAGCCTTGCCGCACCTGTCGCCAGCTTGAAGAAACCGTCCCGGTGATTTATCGACCTATAGGAGAGAATATGTGCAGCTTCAATAATCCTACGCTCACGTTTTGATAAACCTTTTTGAACTATACTCACCCCATCCCATTTGGGTAAATGCCCACATTCATCTATATGCACCACTAACGAGTTTGAAGTTGTATGTGCCCGGACGTCCCTCTTATGCTCACTAAGTCTAGTTTTAATGTCCCTACCAGTCTCTCCGTAATAACTCTTGTCGCACCCTTCACACGGAATCTGATAGATTATGCCCCTATCCGTTTGGGCCCTAAACTTTTTGTGCGAAACCAATTCCTTGATCTTCGTCCCAGCATGATCGGCAACTAGCAAACCCGTTTTCCTGAGGGCCACATTTATGTTCTGCGCAGCCTTGCAGTAAGGCGCTGAAAGGTACCTGACCCCATCCAATGTGCCTGTCAAAGCCTCATTATCCGCGGTCCCATTTGTCGTGCTACTCATTTTGCCTCTTTCCGATATCCCGACCGCTTTATACCTCAACTTTATTAAGAGACCCTCCGGGTACTTTAGTTTCATAAAAGCATTCTTTATGTAGTTATACTCATCAGTTAAAAACTGTTGGCTACAAATCCGGATGGCCCTGAGGTAGAATCCTATCACTACCCCAGTCTTCGTTCTATCGCTGTGTCCCGATAAATAATGGATGAAGTCATCCTTATTAGTGGGTTTCCTGTAAACGGAAAACTCAGTTGCACTCCCAACCCTATGTATAAGTGTGTCCAGAAAAGGAATCCTGTTGTTAACTTCTTCCTCTACAGTAAACTGTATGCTACCGTTTATCTCATTCAACCGCTCTAATTTCTCATTGACGTCAGTATTTTCAGGAATTATGGCCAGAACATCGTCTACATATCTCAACCACAAGGAGTCACCCTCCCCGAATACCCTCATCAATTTCTCTGTTTCAAGGACCTCCATGAATAGGCATGCCATGACAGCGCTAAGTGGAGATCCCATCGCCAGTCCCCTGTATTGTCGAAATTCTTCCCCTTCAAAGGTGAACGCACCAAAGCTCACGCATAGCGAAACTTACTTTATATAGTCCCTTTTACTAACGGGTAGGTCAGCGTCATTCAAGACGAGTAACAATTTTGCCACTGCCTCCAAAGCACCGTCAACAGGGACATTGGTGAACAGCGATTTTACATCAAAGCTTACCATTTTCTTTCCCTGTAAGTTGACCCCAATTAACCTCTCCTTTAAATCGGTCGAATTCTTTAAATGCGCTTTGCTAATTTTTCCCAGTCCCTGAGACAATGGTCTGGCCAGTGCCTTTGCAATTCTGTGGGAAGCGCTTCCCACTCCCGATGTGATAGGTCTAAGAGGAACCCCTTGTTTGTGGGGTTTTGGGAGCCCCCTCATTTTGGGGGGTCTGGGGATTTCCTCAATGAGGTAGGTCATTTTCTTAACCCTTTCCGTTCTCCTGAGTATTTTTCGCACCTGTTGTTCGAAAGCTGCGGCCTCTTTTGCTTCGCTTTTGTTACAATGCCTTGGCCAAGGAACGTGAGGTTTCCCTACCGAAAAGATTTAAGCACGCGTTAGAGCAGCTAGGTCGGTGTGAGGACATTATTATAACACAAGCGGACAAGGGAGGAGGGGTGGTAATATTAGATAAAGTAACCTACATTGACAAAATGAATGATTTGCTTAAAGATGGGGATACGTATGAGAAAGTTCCCCATGGAAGCGCGGCAAAAGAGGCCGCAGCTTTCGAACAACAGGTGCGAAAAATACTCAGGAGAACGGAAAGGGGTAAGAAAATGACCCACCTGATTGAGTAAATCCATAGACCCCCCCACAATGAGGGGGCTCCCAAAAACCCACAAACAAGGGGTTCCTCTTAGACCTATCACATCGGGAGTGGGAAGCGCTCCCCACAGAATTGCAAAGGCACTGGCCAGACCATTGTCTCAGGGACTGGGAAAAATTAGCAAAGCGCATTTAAAGAATTCGACCGATTTAAAGGAGAGGTTAATTGGGGTCAACTTACAGGGAAAGAAAATGGTAAGCTTTGATGTAAAATCGCTGTTCACCAATGTCCCTGTTGACGGTGCTTTGGAGGCAGTGGCAAAATTGTTACTCGTCTTGAATGACGCTGACCTACCCGTTAGTAAAAGGGACTATATAAAGTAAGTTTCGCTATGCGTGAGCTTTGGTGCGTTCACCTTTGAAGGGGAAGAATTTCGACAATACAGGGGACTGGCGATGGGATCTCCACTTAGCGCTGTCATGGCATGCCTATTCATGGAGGTCCTTGAAACAGAGAAATTGATGAGGGTATTCGGGGAGGGTGACTCCTTGTGGTTGAGATATGTAGACGATGTTCTGGCCATAATTCCTGAAAATACTGACGTCAATGAGAAATTAGAGCGGTTGAATGAGATAAACGGTAGCATACAGTTTACTGTAGAGGAAGAAGTTAACAACAGGATTCCTTTTCTGGACACACTTATACATAGGGTTGGGAGTGCAACTGAGTTTTCCGTTTACAGGAAACCCACTAATAAGGATGACTTCATCCATTATTTATCGGGACACAGCGATAGAACGAAGACTGGGGTAGTGATAGGATTCTACCTCAGGGCCATCCGGATTTGTAGCCAACAGTTTTTAACTGATGAGTATAACTACATAAAGAATGCTTTTATGAAACTAAAGTATCCGGAGGGTCTCTTAATAAAGTTGAGGTATAAAGCGGTCGGGATATCGGAAAGAGGCAAAATGAGTAGCACGACAAATGGGACCGCGGATAATGAGGCTTTGACAGGCACATTGGATGGGGTCAGGTACCTTTCAGCACCTTACTGCAAGGCTGCGCAGAACATAAATGTGGCCCTCAGGAAAACGGGTTTGCTAGTTGCCGATCATGCTGGGACGAAGATCAAGGAATTGGTTTCGCACAAAAAGTTTAGGGCCCAAACGGATAGGGGCATAATCTATCAGATTCCGTGTGAAGGGTGCGACAAGAGTTATTACGGAGAGACTGGTAGGGACATTAAAACTAGACTTAGTGAGCATAAGAGGGACGTCCGGGCACATACAACTTCAAACTCGTTAGTGGTGCATATAGATGAATGTGGGCATTTACCCAAATGGGATGGGGTGAGTATAGTTCAAAAAGGTTTATCAAAACGTGAGCGTAGGATTATTGAAGCTGCATATATTCTCTCCTATAGGTCGATAAATCACCGGGACGGTTTCTTCAAGCTGGCGACAGGTGCGGCAAGGCTCATTAATGAAGAGGCGGAAGGGTCGAGACGAGGGGGAAACGGCCGGGGGAGAGCAAGTGACCGCGACCCAGACTAACTTTACGAATGGTCGAGCGGCGATCTTCCATCTCTCTTTTTAGTTCCATTCTGAGGAAGCCAAGAGGCTAAACGTCAATAAAGAGCTCTGTGCAGTGTCTGGACTTTTCTTTCTCCCCATCCATTCCCACCATATATATATATATATATATATATATATATATATATATATAGGTGTGTGTGAGTGCTTGTGTGCGTGTGTGTGGTTAGGTAATGACAATAGTAAGAATTCCGTAATCTGCTAGAAAAGGCTCCTGGAGTCCCTCGACCCTCTTCAAGAATGCCCTCCATATGACTGGGCAACCATCCATTTCTTCTCTAAATAAAAAAAAATTAAGAAGACATTTGTGTAAGATGTAGCGTTTACTTTAACAGAAAAGTGAATACGAGTGTTCCTATGGATCCTCCCCTTTCTAATTCTTTGATAATTGAACAATTACGTTCAATTCAATGCTGTTTGGTAAGGGTAGGAGTAAGAATTCCTTAATCCGATAGAAAACTCTCCTGGAGTTCCTCAACCCTCTTCAGGAGCGTTAAATATGTATTTTTTATTTTTTTTCACTTGTCTGTTCCATTTCTTGATTCTCTTACTTTCGCTCTCTTCTCTCTCCTTTCTTTTGTATTTTTAAGTATTTAGTTTATATTTTGACTTTTAGAACAATTGCTGCTGGTACGATTATGATCTCTCTTTTCCCCAGCCCTTTGGGCGTTGTTCTTTCTTAATCCCCTCTTCCTTTCTGTGCAGTCCTCTTTCTTTGTTTGTAGGTGAAGCTTGTGTCCTGTTCTCCTTTATATAGATTTATTCATGTATAGGAGAGAAAATATCTATGCTAAGATATGTGCTAAATTGGATATAGGGGGTGGTAAAGTTATATAGCATAAGGAACTAACGACGAAGAACTAATTATGCCAGTGAAAATTCGGCCAATGATGATTTGCGATTTTTTTACGATTGTTAAAAGATTATCTTATTTATAAGTTCTTTAAAAATTATATTTGTCGAAATAAATATCTTTTAATTAACGATCGGCACATGCTGCAAAATTTGCAATATTAAGGAAAAGTAATAGAAGAGGAATACAGTAAAGTAATTTACCAAGTTCAACTCCGAGAGAAACCCAACTGGATATGATACAGACTCGAGGCAAAATAAAATATGCTCGTGGGTGGAGCAGTTCAATTAAAAGGAGGGAAACAGTTGTTGAGTCATTGTTGCGGGAGGATTTTAAAATTTTGAGATTCTATTATTTATGCCTGAGTGAGAACAGTCTAGATACCAAAGAGCGAATGGTGCTACCTAAATACCTGCATCGATCGAAGTGAGGACAAATGGAAATATATACTAGGCAATTCTACAGGTGCTAGGGTGGGGTTGTCATCTTAATTAAACAATAAACCTATTAGAAAATTAAAGGTAAAGATTATTTTAAATTGAATATGAGTGAAGTATTATCGCAGGATATATGGTGAAATGTCACTATTTTCTTGCGTAAGGAGCATAAATATAGCAATAATACGTAAAATGAATCTTTGTTACAGTACTTGGAACCTCTTATCCAAGAATTTTTAAACCAAATATACGAGCTCAAAGTATTATTAGAAAAAATTTAATTTTATGTATCATTACCAAATTTAGGCTCCCTCAGCCGGTCCTTCCCCAAGGAATTATGAAAAACTTCATCTGCAATGATACTTTCCCCATATTCAATTTATAATAATTTTCACCAAAAATATCTCATTTGGCTTAACATCTTTTCGACAAGCAGGGATAACAATTAATAAGGCCAATCAAAAGACAGTTCTTTGGTTGTCTTAGAAAAGCTTATTTTATGCGTTATCTTCTCGTGTATGTGAGAAGAGCTCCTTCCGAAGGCTTTGATGAAGAGCTAGTTAGCCCCAAAATTGCCTTCTTAACTGCATAATTATGATTGCCTAATTGCAAATAATTCTCGATATATATTCCAAAATATTCACACCCTATTGAGAATAAATCTACATGAGTATAAATTGAAAAAACAAAGGCATTAAGATCGATTAGGATTGCCTCAATCACCTGAAAGTCGAAGATGAGTTTTTTTCAAGGCTGGTAAATTAGAAGAGATTCAAACAATGATTCATATACTTAACCATGGAGGAAATAGAGTCGGCCTAAAATTAATTTTGGAAAGAAAATTATGAGAAACTAACAAGAGGTTAACATGAGAGATACTATAATTGACAACGACCAGATTAAAATGTTAGACATATATATCGTAGACAAGAGATTACGATGTCACAGAAGAAAAATCAAGAAATCTAAGTTAGAATCAATCTAGCTTGGAAGTAATTTGGAAGGCAATCATCAATTCAAAAGCTAAATGTCTCTGTGCATAAAAAGAAAAATATACAACAATTACATAATTCCCACTGTTAAACAACACATAGAGCCCCTGAACGCATTATGATGGGGATAACTTGGCGTGATATAACATCAGCCAGTTGGATACATGATCAAACCAAACTTCAGGATAAAATAGAAGCTCTAAAAATTTGAAATGGAGCTGGAAAAGCCATTTGACAAGATTGCTAGACGATAGATGGACACCAAAAATTACTGATTGTAATCTAATTAATATAACATTACTAAAGACAAGACCAAAGAGATGAAATAATCACCAATAATAGGTATAATAATTGAAACGAATTGCACATGATCTACAAAAATTCAGAAAGATGATAATATATATATAAGTAGAATGTTTGTGGATAAGTTTAGAAAGACGAAACCTCTCTATTGGTTCTGGAGAACTTGTATTTGTGCACGATGTTTTGCATTTAGATGGGTCGTAAGCCAATCTCTCCCGCCTCTATATTGGAGTCCTTTCTGAGGTCTGGCACCGTATAATATTGAGATGAAGGCAATCTATTCAAGGCTTTTACGATATAAACGCTAAAGACTAGATTCCACGTATTTCCGCGTCTTCATTCCTTTCCCATCTATTTATCTATTTCTCCAAATAATGGAATTTCCCCAATGGACACTAAATAACACGCTAATCGTTTCTCTTCGACTATATTTATATATATATATATATATATATATATATATATATATATATATATATAGAGAGAGAGAGAGAGAGAGAGAGAGAGAGAGAGAGAGATAAACTGATCAGAATAAAACAAATTTGTAAAGACGAGAAAATTATCTTATATTCTGGTGATTCACTCTGAATTTTTAGTATATTTAGTTTTAAGAATTGATCTAGATACAAATATCTACCATAATAAATATTATTAAATTTTACTTATAGAGAGAAGGCATTAGAACCAAAAGTTTATATACAAAAGTAAAATTACCATAATTATAGAAAAGAGAAAAAAAACCCCATTGAATTAAGTCGTGAAAGAGTGATCAGCTAAGTCGCTTTTACACGCAAATTAAAACACTGGCGTAAAAAGCCACATCTAAGATATTGAAAAAAGTGATGGATTAAAAGAGCAACAAAAAGTGAAACAAAAATATTGGAAAATTTAAATATACTTAAATGTAAGGGTTCCATAATAAATTGTTTGGTTGTGTATTTGAACAGTGTATATGAGAAAAGTTACAGTGGAACTAGCCGCGTTGTGGAGAAAGGTGGCTTAAGGTTTTTGGTATATACAAAATCTGGAAGTCTGAGGAAGGAAGAATGAGGCAATGGAAAGAGTAAAAATTATGAAATAATATGATAGCTTTGATGTTTTTGTGTGGTTTATTACATTGATGTGTACGTTATAGCACCTCTATTCATGTAGGATTAAGTAAGCTACAACTTAAGCAGAGCCTCTTAATGATTTTATTGTCTCTCACAAAATACAAATAATTTTGATTAACCCCAAATTGTCCAGATTTCTTTTGATTACCTAACTTCTTTTCCTTAACGAAACACCTTCGTTTGCCTACACATTTCTCTTTTTTTCATTCATATCCACCATACCCGAGGTCTAAGGAAAGAACGTGTAGTTCACTTCCCCCACTCAATTCTTTACAATTGACTTTTAATCTTTTTAAATTCCCTTCTTAATTTACGTTTACACAATCATGAGAATTTTAATTATAATTTATGCAAATGGGACACATATGCAACTCTGTTTGCTGCATGAATATTAAAAGGATTCGTTTACGACAAAGGTAGCAAAGAGTATAGTGTGTGTCTGTGGGAATGAAGCGCTTTATGGACATGGAATATGGCAGCAGTAATTTACTCATTTTTCAGCTTTAATTTTAATCATCGTGATTCCAATCATTAATTAAAACCTACTAAATTTCAATGTGGGACGATGAAAGCAGGCAGTTAAGAGAATCTTGTTGGATGACAACAGTAGATATGAAAGTATAGTGTAAACCATAGAGAGGAGATTTATACACCCAAACTTGGCAAGTTTTCACCCATGACTAACAAATGCAATGCAAACAATGTACAGGAAGGAAATCGACCACTACGACTCATCTTCATTACTTGTTTTCGATTTTTTTAAAATGGAAAAGCTCGATTTTTTTAAAATGGAAAAGCTCAATTTTCTAAAAATGTAATTTATCTCTATTACGCAGTCTTAATTCTATTTCAAACTAATTAGTGACAATACTTTAAAAATAGAGGTCTAATTATTCTAGAGCAAACATTTAGGTCTGAATGTCATCAGGTAGTACGAAGGTGTACATTACATTGCCTTATCTTTGGATCTTATCTCAATTAATTTTAAGTATTTTTGATATTAGATTTCACCCCAAAGTTGCTGTGCTTCTGAAATTTCGTTTCGATTTTTTCAAACTGCCTTTGCCTTATTTATCTGATTTAAGTTATCCGAAGTCGTTAAGTTTATCTGAAATTTGTTCTTATATTTGCTATTTAATATAAAGCCTATGGAACTATCTTCGCTTTATGGTAATTAAAGAGAGGTTTGTCCCGAAGGTCAGTTAAAGGAACAAAAATTGTGTGGAAGGATGCGTTTCATTTGGCAAAGAAAACAGGTAGCTTTTCTTCTTAAGCTGGTCGTTCTGACCACGTTTTCATCTATCTTCATCGTTTTCCTTCATCAAAACTTATTTAAAACCAATTATTATTTGTCCTATAACACTGATTGGAGTTAATGGCTATAGAGCGTTTTAGTTGTTACATCAGTAGAAATTATCGAATATTTATAAATCAATAATTTTAGGATAAATTAATTTAAAACAAAAGCTCCAGTTCTTCAAATCTATCCTTCAATTTCTTTTAGAAATTGAGCAAGTTACTAAGTTGGAAACCTGTAATTCTTTTTTTACCCATTCAGAAAAAAACAAAATATTTCTCTTTGATTATCTAACAGCATTCAATACAAAGGTAATAATATAACATAACTGTTTCGCTTGCCAATTAGGAACTTTTATTATTTAAGGATACATATTATTAAATCTTTTTTACATTATCGGTACAAACTTCTCAATATTTCACTGTGTGCTGGTTTTGTAAAACCGATGTGTTCTGAATTTTTGCGTGTACATTTATCGAAATCGATTCCATTGAAACCTGGTTACTCGTATTTTTACGGGAACCAAATTATTGTGTAAATTACTTTACATATTATTAAATATTTTTTACATTATCGGTACAAACTTCTCAATATTTTACTGTGTGGTGGTTTTGTAAAACCGATGTGTTCTGAATATTTGCGTGTACATTTGTCGAAATCGATTCCATTGAAACCTGGTTACTCGTATTTTTACGGGAACCAAATTATTGTGTAAATTATTTTTGAACCGTAGGATAAAGAAACATTGAATGCGAGCGTTTTCGTCTTTGGTGAGACCTTATTAAGGCATGAGAGAATACACGGAGTCGAGTTCTTTAAAACATGAAAGGTAAAGGTGAAAGTAAGACATATAAATGTATCCAATTGAAATAAACCTTTGTTCAAATTGAAGTTGAGGAAAATGTTTTAAACATATGCATTAAAAAAATATTTCTTTCGTTATTATAAATTACAAATAAATTAATATACCTCTACAGGTTTGATCCCATTAATATTAATTTATCATTTATATCGATAATTATAATATGAATCCAATATTGCTAGATCGAATCGTTTTAATAACGTAATTAGATTGGTAAAACCCTGCGAAGCTGGCAGATGAAGGATATTTTCACCTTAATTTTCTCGTTAGTTCTTTCGGCGAAAACCTTCGGCATCATTCATAAAGTCACCTAAAAGTGGGTTGGGCAGCATAATTAAATACCAATATTCTAAACTTTGTTGACCTCGTCTCAAAGAATTCTGGACTAGCTACTAGTAAAACAAGAGCAAGAGCAAAGTCATAAAAAGAGGTAGGTTCTTTATATATACTGTATTTGAATCCATTTGGGTTCTGTCGATTGGGTTCAGTAGCATTTATTTTCAACTTCAGTTGGGGAGTCAATAGAAGGTGTAAAGATGAGATTTAAGAAAGTTCATTAAGTCGTCTACGGGAAATTTAGTAAAAAGTGAACATACGTTAAAATTAACTAGAATAAAATTATCTATTATATCATCATTATTAATTATGTTGCAATTTGATATGGTAAGTACCTATAAGTCGAGACAAAAGCTTATTCAGCTATTTTGAAAGATTATATAGGGATGGGCATTCAACCGACGTAGTAATCGGACGGATTGGATAAGAAAAACTTGAATACATGGGCGAAATCTTTTTCATAGTCTCCTCGATTGGGCATTTTCACAGTGTTTGGAAAATAAGGAGGTGATTTCAAACGTTATGCTTCTTATCCAAATAAGCATCTCTAAAATAACCACTATACTTCAATTTCTCTGAGTTTGTTAAATTAAAAGACATGTTTGATTTGAGGTAATATTTTGAGGTAACGGCTCTGGTAGTTATAATCAATAGGGAAATTAATACTATTGAATATTAAGCCTCTGGCAATAGGTAATATCAATCATGAAAAATGTCACTATATTTTTTCAAATTTGTGAAGTGCTTTCAATAGTTACATCTTTGAGAGGATGGGACATTAATAATTTTAAGCCATGTCCTAAACCTGATCATGTTCCCGTAGTTTGTTAGTATGCTTCCTCTATTGGCGGATTTTGACGCTGCTGAGAGCATCATTAAGAGGATTCAACCAAATAGCATGGAAGGTTTGTTTGGTTTCTAACCTTGATATTGTAAAATGCTTATTGAGAATTCGTTAAACTTTTTAAACTAAAGGAAGTCCTTTGAGCACCTGGTAGCTTCTTTCAGTCAGACATTTATTGATTAGTCTCTTTTATTGTTCCTCTTTATGACGAATAATTGTTTTTACAATAAAGATAGGATAAAAAGGCTCAACAACAAAAGGAAAATCACGATAGTATTCCATTCTAAGAACGTTCAACCTTGAATACAGAACGAACAACAGTTCAGCAATTTTCAACTGCTAATTTTACGCATATTTTTTACCTTCGTTCTCGGTTTCTACCTTCTTTTTAAAACAATAACTATATTTGCTTTATTCCTTCGCAAGATAATTAACAATTTAAAATATTTAACAATCGAATTTGTGGAAGAGGCATAGAATCCTCCTTGGAGTTCGAGCCGGAAGGAAAGCTAAGGAAAACTCAGAATTCCTCAACATCAGCAGAAGGATAGGAGAAAAGGTTTGAAAGAAGATGAAAGATTTAGGATTCGACTACGGGGAGACAACCGAGAGTAAATCCCGTGGTGGACAATCTGATGCCATCAGAACACCGGACTTTGTCATTAATATCCAAAAGATAATTAACAATGATCCCAGGACGTCAATCCGTGCCTTTCCAACGGAGTAAGGTGGAGATGAAAATCTCATTAGACTGGTAGTGCTTACTGACATTCGCTACAGGCACAATTTATGTCTCAGGCGATTTAGGAAAAGTTACTAAAGCATACAGGTGGGTGCTCAATAAGTTAAAATACTCATTGAAGCCTGACATGCTGTGATTTTTCTCCGATTAAGAGAATTTCTGCCAATACCAGAAGATCAACTTCGAGGACAACATGTTGCTTTCCTTAGAATCTAAGGACGTGCAAAGAATCACACAGACAAAATTCCCAGCGACAATAATTGTGTCCTGGGTGCCATCAGCAGAGAAGATGACGTCATGTCATCCATATTCTTTCCTGAATACCGCAGGCTTAACAGTCAGCTACATCCGTGTCCTGAGCAAGGTGATGAAGCCCTAGATCACCCTGTTAGCTTCCGGGAGGTCTTACGCGTGACAGCCTGACTAGGCGCTATCCACACCAGTCAGAAGACCTAGGCCTGGCTGTCGGATAATTTCTTCAATCACACAGCACCTGACATTTAACCTACCAACTCGTCTGTCTTGAACCCAGTTAACTTCTTTGTGTGGGGCGCAGTGGAAGGAGAGACCAACAAATACAAATGCAGCACGGAGGACAAACTGAGTGCCTGAATTATCATGGTTTTCAGGGGCCTAATATTGGAGATAATGACGAAAGCCTGTGGCTGGTTCTAAGGTCGACTTTATGCTTCCATTAAAGATATAGGATGGTTCATTGAGCGAGATCTATAAAACATGTCATGAAGACAAGCTGGTTCAAATTTAACTAATATGTCAAAAATAAAACACTTTTAGTTTTAGCTGAGACAGTCATAATACGAACAAATACCTTCTCAACCCTATATGTGGTGACTTCAATTCCCGAACGTAGATTTCGATACTAAATTAGGTGATTAGGTGACCTGGTACGAAAGCATCTCATAACCTAATTAAAATATAACTGTCTTTATTTAAGAGATGATAAACCGATGCCCCAAAGTATAAGTTCTACCAGATTATGACAGGTGACCTGAATGAAAAAAAAGAGATTAAAGAATGTACACGTCAACTTGACCAACACTTTTTATAATCTTAAAGCTTATTAATGTCGAAAACAGGAATTTAAATCATTATTATCGTCTTCTTGTAAAATGTAGCATATGAATAGCAAAGATGAATCACGAAACGGAACTATGTCCGCGTCAAAACTTGAATCAAAGAGATTTTATAGATACGTTAATAATGGTAAACGGATCTAGTATTGCATTTCACCCCGGAGGATTCTGAAGGTGTGCTAATTCAGTGTCAACTAATTTAGTTAGGTATTAAATGAATATTTATCATGAAGGACATCAGAAATTTACTTAAAACCAAGACGTAGTTACTTGTGATGATGATAATACTATTTCTAATATTTATGTTTTTCAAAACTGAAAAAATAAATATAAAGAAAATTAAAATATCCAATGTCCACCTACTTTGCTTTAAAGTAATAGAAAGCAATCTAGCAAAACCTCTTTGTAAAATTTGTAATGGCTGATTTAATGAAGGAATAGATTCAAACCAGTGTAAATTAGCAAATATCACACCGTTTATCAAAAATTGATACCAAAACTAATCTTGGAAATGTATGGCCACCATCCTTCACCTCTAGATTCAATATAAGGTCAGAAATCTTGCGTTAGGACCACCTTATCTAGAAATTCAAAGAGACCACAACCTTGGTGTAAAGGAACACGCCTCACTAGTATGAAAGAAAAAATGCAACGGGTAGCAAGAAATGCTATTACCAACTTAAATTCTAAATTAATACAAAATCATTAGGTCACTGACATTTTTTAAAGCTCAACTATGGTTCTATGGAATAAATAATACAAATATATGAAAGAGGCTGTTAGAAAATACTTCTAAATAATGAGAAAGAGGAAAAATCTTATGACTTGAATAGACGCCAATATATTCAGCATCTGTAGGAAAAAAGGAAGAAAGGAGAAGAAATAACACACGGTTGAGCAAAAAGCAGAGTAGTTCTACCCAAAATTAATCCTTCTTAAGTAAAAACAGATTATATAGTATTATTTCAATCGAAAGTTAATTACAAGTCAGAAAAATGTTGAAAAAGTATTCCTTCAAAAGAAATCTCAAGCAAAGGGAACTATGTAAACTCTCTATTTCAAAAGCTCTATTTCAAAATGTTTCTTGGTGACAACTTCGACAAACTTATGCAATAGACAAGTTGGCGTTATTAAAGGACATATGTACTTGTAGTACCAATTTTGCGTACTTGTTTTTATTCAACGTTTTCTTTTTGGACGGAACAGCTTCGTTTATTTTATATTGATACGAGCACATAGTCCTCTATACCATATATATAGAACTATATAAAAGAGAGACAAAATCTCAGTATAAAATGCAGCCATCGTATTATTTTTAATGCATATGTGGGATTATTATTAGTTTCTTTTTATTTTATATTATATATCATCATCTTAGAATATTTCTTCTTTCCTGATTCATAGACCCAATGTACCTCCTTTTTCTATCAATAAATTAATACTCTAATTTTCATTTGTTGCCATAGATAAAAAGTGCTTCAGAAAAAAAACATTTTATTTCCTAAAAATGCACGTATAACGTCATAATCAAATAAATAAATAAAAATAGATCTGTTTTTATAGAAGATTTTACTCGATACCATACTTCAAAAATGACCATGGAATGGAAATAGAAAAATTGTATCGTGACTGTCTATTCGGGAAAGCAAGATAAGTTCTGTACACAGTAGTAAAAACTTTACCATATCACGGCAAAACCCCAATAAGTTCGTAGTCTCCGCATGATTAATCATTTCTGTTCACCTTTTCTATTTCTGTAGTGATTAGCAGAATTATGTTACCAGGTAAAGGAAATTAGTATGATCAATCTACCCAGAGCATCCATCTCTGTTTAAGTTATTAAAAGAGAGCAATACGAAATCGATAATAGTATAGAAAATCGCCAAGGTAATTTGTCTTATGCCAACTTGCTAACTTTTATAAACAGTTCATAATAAGAATGCCACGTTGAAGCATTTTATTTTATTGATATCTTTGCTAATGAATTAGTGAATTCGTTGCAAAAGCAAGTGAAATTGGAGCAGCGTTGTAGGATGATAAAATAATTGTGTTATTTTAAAGCTTAGAAAATAGACTACACTTAAAATAATATAAACGTAATAGAGTTAACCTTATTGAACGAAGGAAAACCACAGATTTTGTTAATGAACAAATAAACCATCCTCAATTTATTTAGCATATTTAAAAGTTTCGAAAATGGAAGAATGAGTGTTCATCATAATTCTGAGGACAATCGAACTAAATCAAATAAAAATATAAGGTTATTGACATTTTTTCTAAATAAATCTTAAAACTCATAAACTTAATTGAACTTTAGTATAGTTACCCGCAACGGAAGTAAAATTAAATATGAAATCCAATTACTGGAGCTTCTAATAACAGTTGCGATGTAAGTTGTTATTCCAAAGGTCATTTACATAACTAAAGAGAAAAAGGAAATATGGCTGAGGGCAAGTATGGCACCGTGTTCTATGCGCCATCAGTGGATGATTCCACAGACGTCTTAAAAGAGGCCGCTGATTACCTTCTGTATTTTCCGGCGTGGCTCACTCGGGAGCAACGTAGAGACAGCTCACCACCACGAACCGGGGTCGGGGGTGTACACCGAGTAAACCTCCGAGAGTCTTGCCAATTACAAACAAAAATAAATACATATATACAATGGTTTTATAATAATAACACTCAGGATTTTAAGAAAACATTTTCCCCCGTTACTAAGATACCAGGGGGAAATAAATAACACTGGGGAACAATGTATTCGGTATA
This sequence comes from Ceratothoa steindachneri, assembly GCA_963969495.1. Lineage (NCBI taxonomy): Eukaryota > Metazoa > Arthropoda > Malacostraca > Isopoda > Cymothoidae > Ceratothoa > Ceratothoa steindachneri. The sequence goes on from OZ018329.1 coordinate 9,882,175, forward strand.
TTGACAGAAGTACATTTTCCTATCTAATTCGAGCATACTAAATTCAAATCTAAAATAAGATTCTCTCTAAATGCTACAGATTTTTCGTAATATCAATAACTAATATTATACAATAATTTTCATTTTATCACGCCTATCATCATGCCCTTAAGTAATTTTGAATCATCCTTTTGCGTTATTTATAGTAAAGCAGGTTTTTTTGGAACAAACATTTTATTGCATATGAGAATAAATTTGAATTACGCATTAGGATTACAAATACTGTAATCAAATAGATGCTAATTTATTAATGACCGTAGATCAAGCTGGAGGACCTCTTCTTGATTTCAATCGGGCAAAAATTTGCGTTTGTAACTCTTTCTCTCGTAAGTCTTCTCTGGCTGATCTCTTCTAATCATCCAGCAGTAGTCTGCCATCATGTGTCTATCCCAGTGACCTCGGTAGCGCTCTTCCATCGTCATCAAATCCAGATGGAAGCGTTCCCCTTGTTCGTCGCTCACGGCTCCCAGATTGTCTGGGAATTGGTCGAGGTGACTATTTAGGAAATGCAGCTTCACACTTATGTTGCATCCCAGATCACGATATGCTTAAAGCATATTAGTAACCAGATCCTCATAGTTATGCGCTTTTTTGTTTCCCAAGAAGCTAAGAACAACGGCAGAAAATGAGAACCAGGCTGCCTTCTCTCTTTCATTCATGGTATTTACGAATCTAGAATCACTCAGAAGTCTTGGGATTTGGGAACCATCAAATACTTCTGCTTTTATTTTTAGTATGACAAAGCAGGAAACGCCAATACTATCTACTGAAAACAATCATTGTCAGTGCTCAACGCACGAAATACTACTTCATCAACCCCAGTTTGAGATGGAGTGGAGGGAAAACGATCTTCTTTCGACTTACGATTGGCTCATTAACAATGTTTGGCTTTCCTTCTTCTAAAGTTTTTCGAACTGGCCAATCTTTTTGGCACCAGTGTTTGTCACGGGCTCGACTGTCCCAAATACAGATATAGCATGGAAACTTTGTATATCCCTTCTGCTGGCCAAGGAGGAAGTTGACCATCTTAAGGTCTAGACATATGATCCAATTGTGTTCATGGTACTTAAGTAAATCCATGAACATTCTTATGTCATCGTGTGTTTCTCGCAGATGGACAGAGTGACCGAGAGTAACTGCACCAAAGTCATTTCCATTATGCAAAAGTACACATTTGAGGCTACGCTTGGAGCTCAAGTAGGGCTATAGGTGTTAAGTCTCAACTCGGTAAACAGACCAGAAACATTGTGGCAGTATACAAATTGTTTGTTCTCAGAGAAATACTTAACAAATGTACTATCCCGTGTTCGGTAATATGATACCCGTACTGACCTGTCAACCATATTTCTTTCACTTAACCTGGAGGCTAAAAGTTCTGCAGCTTTCTTGGAGAGCGCCAAATCACGTATCAAGTCATTCAAATCATCTTGATTGAAACAGTGAGGAGCTAATGACTGTTAAGAATCTGATGATGAATCTGTAGACTCTGGATCCATTCCGTGGACGTCCATATCAGGTACATCATTTTCATCCTCGGAGGAAGCATATTCGCTGAAAATCGGAACTGGTAAAGACTCAGAATGAGGTACTAGCCGGACCGCCGAGGGAATGTTGGGGTATTCGATCTTGTGCCGATTTTTCTTTCCAATCCCTTTATTATTCACCAGACAGAAATAACAGTCCGATACATGATTCTTTGGCTCTCGCCACACCATGGGGATCCCAAAAGGAAGACCATTTCTTTTTCCTTTCGTTCACTCACGAAGATGTGCTACACAACTATGGTAAACAGCATGGGGGGCCTACTTCTTATCTTGATCGCCAAGAGGAACATCAAAATATGCCTTATAAGTGCGGATCACAAAGTTTGATATATTGCGCCTTTGACGAACTAAAATGTAACAGCCACATATGTAGCAGAAGATGTCTGGATCATTAACGCAATTTCCTCTTGACGAATCCATCTCTCTAACATGATACCTGAAAATAGAAACAATAATGTTGATATTTTGCACAATAACACTGATTACTATCTTACTACTCTGTACTGTGAAGTATTTGCTTTCTACAAGCACCCTCTCTGTCCTTACGGAGGGTAGTTTGGGGGGAAACGAGCAAATATAAATTACAGAATAACTATAGCATGTAAGTAAAAATTGATTATATATTTGAAATCAGCATGAAAAAGACAAATTAAAAATGGCAGATAAATCTAAGTCACCCGAAAATGTGATTACAATTGTTCCTCTGTGTAATTCAACCAGGGTATAATAGCTCCGATTGCATATAAGCACATTCACAAATAAGAAAAAAAATCATACTACCTAAAACTAAAGTTCATGGTAGACATGGCCAAGATAAATTACTCAACAACTTAAAAATAAAAAAATTAAATTCGACAGAAGCACATCTGGCCTCGGTAAACACCAGATAGGGGCGTATATTTACAATAAGGGTCCTGACAAGGACCGAAAGTTACTTATACCTATTTACATGGAATAATCACACAATAATTAAGGTAGGCCTAAGTTTCATTGGGACTAAAATCAACGGGGTTGCGACGTAGGTTCTCCGTTATACAATTCTCTGAGCCTTTTAGATATGAAATTTTTAATTAGAATTCCTGCAAAAATAGGCTCCAACGCATCAGTCAACCGTTATTATTTGTTATGTCTTTTAAGTACGCCAGCAGCATGTGATCCGTTTCAATGGCAACCTCTTTGCCTAATAAATAAATCTTAATTTTTTTTTCTCTATACAATAACAAGGGCTTCGTGCTCGATTACGGCATAATTCCTCTCTTACGGGAACAGCTTTCGGCTAGCGTATGCAATGGAGAAACAATCGTCATTAGGTCCATATTGGACTAACACGAAACTTATCCAGTCGTTGCTAACATCTCTCCTGATGCCAAAAGGCTCGGCTGGATTAGGTAACCGCAGGATCAGAGCAGACGCGAGTTTACCTTTGTGTCGATTAAAGCTAACAACTGAAGATGGGGTCCAGGCGAGTCGATCGGGGTTTCTCTTCTTTAGGAGATCACATAAGGGGGCGGAAAGTTCGGAATAAATCTCCTATCGAAGGAGGTAGAGTCCATAAATGACCTTAATTGCCGTTTGTTAAAAGGTAGCGGCACTCTCGCGATGGGTTTAATTTTTTCTTTTTGCGGGGCTAATCGTTGGTTTACTATGCAGAATCCTAAGTAGTTGATTGTGTCTAAGGCAAAATGACACTGCTTTGGCGCGATAGTAAGTTTGTGGCTTCTCAACTTTTGTAGTAGAGAATGTATGCAGCCAGGTGCGTTTCCCAATCGTTCGTAGCAACATATATGTTATCAAAATAAAAGGACACATTAAGCAAACGGTCTAAAATCTGTTCTGTCATCCGGTTGTAGTTACTACAAGCGGTGACGAGGCCAAAAGGAAGCCTTCTAAACTGCATTAACCCCGTTTTTGTAGGAAATGCAGTAAATCTCTTTACACTGTCCTCCAGAGGAATCTGATAGTACGCTTTGCCTAAATCCAGTTCTGAAATATATTTCGCCCGTTCAAATAAGTGCAGACTTTGTTCAATTAGCAGAATAGGCTCCGCGTCAAACACGGTGACCGCGTTCAATTTCCTAAAGTTAATACACATTCTGTATCATTCATCCGGTTTTCATACCATGACTACGGGGGAACAATAGTCGGATTTGGAAGGCTCAATGATTTGCAGCTTTAATAAATTTTACACCTCTCTATTAAATTCTTCCCTCAGGTGGACAGGCAAGGGGTATGGTTTAGACCTAACTGCTTCTTGGGTCATCAACTGAATATCGTGCTCGAATTATGTAGCACATCCTGGGACGTCGGAGATGACTTCACAGAACCGCTCGAGTGTGGCCAGGAGCTGAGTTGTTCTTTGAGGCGTTAATTTTTCGCTGATTTTGAGCTCCTTTGAAATGGTCTTCGTTATCTCGGGTGGGTACGCGAAAAGGGTAATCCTCGTCTTGCTCGACGCAGGCATTTTGGACAACCTCCACGAAAACCAGAGAAAAATTTCCTTTGATGGCCGATTCTTCAGCAATTGCTACAATGTGATGAATTCTTGAGGAAGTTGATATGGAAAAGCCTATTTCTGCTTGTAGTTTCGATTAGATAATCTCCGGCACCATGCTTCTAAACTATCCTAAAAGGACCTTTCCAATGACTCAAAAGTTTGTTAGTGTCCGTTGGGATTAATAGCAAAACTTCCTTACCAGCTTTAGGCCAACTCGGCTTATTCTTCCAATTTCTTATGGAGCTCGATCAAATAGAAATACTAGGACTGTATTTTCTGGTCTAAACTAACATTTGTAAAGAGATCCTTAAAGACAGTCAGGGGCCTACGAAAATTTCTAACATATAATAATTCAAAGGGGTATGATGGGGTATTTCCTTATAAGCGAAAAGAGTCACTGGTAGATAACGATGCCATTCACTCCGTTGCTCTACGCACACCTTTCGTAGAATTGCCTTGAGATTTCCGTTTAACTTCTCACACATTTCATTTCCAACTGGGTGGAACGCATTGGTAAATAAAAGCTTTATCATTAGAAATTTCCCTACTTGCTTCTTTAAATAAGAAGTTAATTGACGGCCGCGAACTGACAGAATTTCTTTGGGTAATCCAACGCGGACACAAATTGAAATGAGCGCCTCGGCGCATTAGACGCTATCAATCCGTTTTAGTGAGACGGCATCGGGGAACCTGGTAGCGAAATTAACTATGGTGAGGATGTAACTATGCCCCTCACTAAATGGCGAGTGAATCGGACCACCTAGCTTGATAGCTACACGGGAGAAAGGTTCAGAAATAATGGGTCCCTTTTTCAATGGGGCCGGCTTAACTCGCTCCTTAACTGCTGTCTTTTGACATACGTCGCACGATCGATAGTATTTCAAAATTTCTTCAGCCGCCACAGACTAATAAAAATATTTAAAGATCTTCTTAGCGGTCTTAGTGTGGCCAAAGTCACCAGCGAAAAGGCTGACATGTGCGGTCTGGAGTAAGAGACGCATATGTGAGCGTGGAACGCACACTGTCAGGGACTCAGACGAGTCTCCGTGGGAGCAAATTCAATAGAGACGGTTATTATTGAGTTGAGGAATAAGTTCTTGTGGTTTTATCAAATTTATTCATTACCATTAACAATTTTAGAAAAACTTCATTTTTAATTGATAACAATATGCAATTTAATCAATAATATATTCTCCGTTGTTATTTACGACTTCTTCCGGACGTTCAACTAGTTTTTCGATGCCTCTGCAGTAAAAATCTCTGGATTTTGACTCGAAAAAATTCGTCTAACCAGGTTCTTAATTCCACATCAGTATTGGACGAAACGCCGCACAAATTGTTGGAGAGCGATCGAAACAGATGGAAATCCGATGGAGCCCACCAAGTCTGGCGAATATGGAAGATGCGGCAGGATTTCCAAATTAAGCGTTTGGATGGCGTCTTTTGTCATATTGACAATGTGAGGACGAGCATTTTCGTGTTGCAGAAGGACTCCATAACGTGGATGAGGTCGCTTTTCACGAATAGCTTTGGCGAGTCGATATATTTGTTGAACATAGAATTCTGCATTGACAATCTCGTTATTCACAAGGAGCTCATAAAAAATGATGCTTTTTTTATCCCACCGCACACACAGCATCGTCTTTAAGGGATTAAGTCCTTGCTTTAATCGCGGAAGTGGTTTTTTATTGGAGCTAAGCCATTGTTTTCGATGGTTCATGTTGACATAAACACAACATCACTTTTCGTCGCCAGTGATCATGCGGTGAATAAATCTGTCCTCATATCTACGAGTAGCTTTGTGACGAGCAAGCAAACCTGCGGTAATCGTGGAGGGTTAAAGTTTGTCGCTTTCGCTCAAAGCGTGCGGAACCCATGCACCGAGTTTTTTAACTTTCCCCATCAAATGAAGGTGATTCACTAGTTTTCTGATCACATGCCAATTGTACAGCCAATTCTCTAGTCGATCAACGAGGATTTTCATGAAGAAGGTCGTTCAATCGATCTTCATCCAACTTAATGGGGCGACCAGAACGTTCTTCGTCATTAAGATTTAAATGACCGTTTTTGAAACGTGAAAACCACCATTGAGCTGTCCTTTCTGATAAAGCATTTTCTCCATACTCAGCAGAAATATCGCGACGAACTTTGTCTGCGTTTGCATTGTTCACTTCCCGTCTCGATTGAAAATGAATAACAACAAGTGTCGAAAATGCGCCTTTCTTTCAACTTGACATTCCATTTTGAGGTTACAGAACAGAAATTAAATTAACACAACTTTTAAATAAACCGGAATGACTTATTACTCAACTTCAAGACGTAGCCTAAGCAAAATCCTAATAGTCTACACTGTTAAGAGACGTAGCCTAACCTTTGCAAATTTTTCTTTTATAATTATAATTGTTTCTTAATATGTGCGCAAATCCCGTCAACAAAACTTAAAACAGCACAACATTAAAAAAAAAACGCAATAACTTATTCCTCAACCTAATATTTACTCAAAAAGTGACCAATTTGCGACCTCTTACCGCTTCCTGTGTTCCTTCGCGGGCTTTCGCTCACAGGGGTTGAAGGAAATCACATTCCTTTTGCTTCTTGGAAAAGTCCTGTTTGACTAAGTATTTACAATCTGGTTCTGCTGTTCAGGGAGTTTCCAAAGGGACGTGCGCTTTGGAAACTCTCTTATCCTGAGAGGGGCTGGTCACTGGTTGAGCCACAGGGCTTGATGAGACCTTGTGGTTCTGCCCAATCAGAACGGCACAAAACTTTATGGGGGGGGGGGGCGCCACTACCTCTGACTATCCGGTGAAGTAGGCGCAATCGATATGGTAGAATTTTAAAACGACTACGGACTGGAATCGAACATTAATGTTTTTTTGAAAGTCCGCTTACACAGGAGTAGCCCGTTCCCTTGACATGAAGTTTAAGCGAGGAAGAATAAATATCCCCTAAAATCCGGTTTCTTTTCATTCTGACTCCACCATTCTTCACCGATAAAGGAGGAAAGACATTCTGAAGATGATCACATCGATCGAAAGCTCAGATATTAAGGTCAAGCTTGGTTTTACCAAACACATTTCATTTAAAAAAAGAGATGAAAGTAGAAGAGGTTGTTTACCATATATAAGATGGTAAACAACTTCTCACAAAATCTGCATACAAGAAGATCTGCTACCCATTTACACTAATATATATATATATATATATATATATATATATATATATATATATATATATATATATATACCCTTAGCCAGAATTATAAATCACCACTCATGGATTTATATATTTAACCTATTAAATAAAACTTTTTGTAAATATGTTTGAATTACTTAGTAAATTGCTAAATTGTGTTTTTGTCAAATCTGAAATTAACTAATATTTCTTAAACTTCAGCTTAAATTTATAACAATTGTGAATTCAATATTGTTCTTAATAAGTAATACAGCTAAACTAAAGAAGTAACAGAAGCACAGAGCACAAAGGTCCAATTTCTCCATAGTTAAGGATAAATTGTTAAAAATATAATGTTCATGAAATGTTGGCTTTACAACTCTAAAACGATATCGAACGTCTAAGGGCTTTGTACCAATGATTAAAAGCAGCAGAAAACGAAATAAAAAAACTACAAAAGTTAGATTCATCATTCTGGTTTCACTACAGAATCGCAGAAACACATCTTCCGAACTTGTTGGTCAAACCACTAAAGCTACAAGTTAAAAATATGAACCAGAACAGTTAGTAAGAGATATAAGGATGAACTGCTAAAAGGCTGCAAGGCTAGAAAGAAGCAATGGCGCTCTGAGTTCGACAGAAAAAAATGTGAAAAATTTGACACATGAAATGTTTCAAGTCAGATGAAAGTAATTATCAAATAATTATTGTTGTTTTACATGTCATTTAAGAATTCCATTTAAACATATCTTTGAAGAAAATTATATTTTATATTTAATTTTAAATTTGCATCCCACGATACCGAGAAATTAAGTTATAATTCAGCAAGACAATGGCTAATGCCATAAATTCAACCACACCAAGAATTGGTTTGGAGAAGTGGAGATCATCATTATAGAGTGACCATTATAAAGCTTTGACTTAAATCCGATAACTTGTAGGGAGTGCTTGGCAAAGCAATATGAAATTTAACAATCAGAAATAAAAAAGAACTGTATGAAAAATTACAAGCTGAATGGGGAAAGATAGCGTCTGATATATGAGAAAACTTTGTTAAATTCATGTCAATAGAAAAGATGAAATATTATACAAACTACGACGTACAATGTCTGGGTGATAAAGTATTCAAAGAATTGTTCAACATCTTAGCGCTTTCAAAATGGATCTCAACAGTGGAAGTTTTAGATATTTCCTAGCCTGAAAAGAAGCATCATGTTGCGAAATAGGATTATAAAACAATCATCAGATTCTTCTCATTTTATTTCTAAAAAAATGAATAAATTTGTAAAAGTCTCTTCAAGATTCAGGAAATACAAATAATTGGAAAAGCAAGAGAAATTCATCAAGTTTACAGACAGTGTAAAACTGAATGAATACTTTCGGTTCTTTGAAGGGATTGATCTAAATGAATTTCAGTTGATTGATTTTCAAAATATCTCAAGTTAGAAACAGAAATTTATAAACATCACGACTGATTTGGAAAATATTGTCAAAGAACACCTAGAAACTGGATTACTAGAGATATGTTTCGATAATAAAGTATAAAAGATTTTTAACTCTATTTTGAAAACCCTTGTTTTAAAATCTCAAGACATCATTATTAAGAATTCATCTGAGTCTTGGTCATTGGTATTGAACTCTGTTAAGCTTGTCATAGTAGAAGATTTACTAATGAAAGTAGCTATGCATTTAAGGTCTAGACGGTACAAAATGTGGGCAACTCGCGTAGATAGAGAGCTTGGAGACAGAGTGAAAGCTGGTACTTGGTCTCGAGCGAAGGTAGCAGCGATGGTGTTGTATTAAGTCAATTGATAATTCAATGATTCGACTCTCCCCTGTCTCAAAATTATTTATGCTTCGAATGGCGTGAAGTTGCCAGGTGTTGTCATCGGAAAGTTACCAGTGGTCGCTCGTAACCTCCTGATGACATGCGGTTACCAGCTTTAAAAAAATATCTCTACTTATTTGCTACTCAGATTAAAAAGGCTCGCCGCACATTGCTTCGACTCTTGTACCGAAACCTGACGGCAAAAAGAATGGCAAAGAATCATCCTTCACATTATTCATTTGCAATGTGTTGAAACTTACCACTTAGATTGCAAAGAGCAACGGGGGCTGGTCCACCGGAATGTTTGTGAAGGAAGATTCTCGGAGAATGCGATAATGATGAAGGAAGCAGGAAAGTGTAGAAGACATACATCCCAAGAGGAAAGTAGCAGGGATATCAGGTCTCTAAGGTCAAGTAATGTTCCACAACAGTCAAGGCAGCTGTTCCATTAGTCAAGTATGCCGAAAGGTTAGTCAATTGTCACTACTCCAACTGGAGTATGGTTGCAACGCTATACTCGTATCTGACACCCATTGCAGGGTCACAAGTTGGGTTTTCTGGGGGATTGAACCTCTCGAAAGAAAAGGGCCACTAAATATCTTAGCAATGATCCAAAATTATTTGGGGGAATCCTTGTGTTTTTGGTGCTTAGTGGAGCACCGTGTTATAAGGCAAGGGTGGTACCAAAGTAACTTGTGTAGTACTGAGGTGAGATAGTGAGTTCATACCCCACAACGACTGATTCTGTAGAAAAAACCAAGAACAGGTCAGCTGACCTCAAACCAAACAAACCAAATGGAGGATAAATATAATACTACAGTTTTTATTGTATGGTCATCAGTTTTTGAACGTGGTAGATCCTTTGATTGTACTGCATGATCGATATTGTATCCCTTTTCTAAATTCTATCCTCGGGCCAGTTTATCAAATCTCGAGCGAAGAATTTAAAAATTGGAAAACGACAGCAACTACACTATTAGGCTTGTGTGAATTTTCATATATGCATTTAGTCTTCAGACACCTGTTCAAACCTTTGCGAGGGTTCTTAATAAACTCATGAACGACCTTTTTATATTTTCATTTTAGACTATATGCTGATCTATTCTCTCTCAAGATTCTACGCTATGATTACCTCTTAAAACAATGGGTTTTTTGATGAACTTTGTTTCTCTTTCAACAATGTTTGCACAATTACACTATTTCGCTTATGTTAACTAATTATTTATCCTTGCATTCTGCTTTCTTATCTTTGGTCATAAATGACTTGCTTTTCGTTGGTTATCACTACCCTCCATTAATTTCTTTTGGGTGATTCGAAGGAATTCCTCGATTTAACCTTAGAATCTTTGGAATTTTAATATTCGATTAAAAGAAAGATTATAATGACGTTTCAAGGCAAAATCTTCAACAATTTGTATAATTGAAATTTCCTTGGAGGATTGAATTATATTTATTATAGTCCATGATAAATAAATGTTTAAAAAAACGTCACATTATTTAAACATCGAAATTCGGAAGTAATTAATAAATAATTATTTATTAATTACTTATTAATTAATAATTACTAGTGATTATATTCACTAGTATAAATGTTTTTTATGTCACGAAAATATAAGAAATAATATGGTTTAGGATTGACTTTTAGAAGAGTTTGGTGGGTAAAACTGAAATTTGTAGATCGTAAAAATGAGTGGAATGTACATAGCACGAGATTACGAAAGGAGAAATTACCTAGGTAGTTAGGGAGTAGGAAGGAATGATATCCTCCCTAAATAACCCCAAACATTCCCAAAACAAGTAAAAAATCAAAGAAAATATCTCCCCACAGTAAATAGGGAGAATAAAACTACCATGGGGATGATAGTTTGATATACCAATTTATTTTTTTTAATTCAGGAGCCCATCTGGCGACTGACTACTTGGGGTATAAGTCGCCGTACTCACCAGAGCTAACTAATAGGCTATATAAAAAATAAATAACGATATATAAATAAATACCAACGAAAAAAATAAAAGCAACGACAAAAATGAAGACAAAGCAAAAACGCAACAAGGAAGCGGGCTCCGGCTTCGGGGGTAGGCCCGCCTTTCCCTAGTGGCGCAGGAACATGAAACCTATAAAAAAGTCAAATAGACTGGAGGAAACCATCCTCCTCCAAAGAGTCATAAAGTCCACAAGTCGGTGTGCACGAACTCGTCTCGAGTAAGAGGGAAAGTGATAGCGAGCAGGCTCGTCCTAGTATCGAGACAGGTAACGTGCATGGAGATCACCCGGACTGGGACATTCAACCAGAATGTGCCGGACAGCCTGGGGGACAAAGCAGTCATCGCAGGCGGCCGTTCCATCAAATGGCGGTGCGTGCCGCGAGTGTGTCAAATTGGGAGACAAAAGAAAGCAGCCTGAAGCCGTTGCGGTATGGTGGTAAGTCCATGGGAACAGTTGCTGCGCAATGGCATGCAACTTTAAGTTCCCTTCGACCGTCTCACGTCTTCTTTGCAAAGCAGACCGGAGAGCTACCCGTATGTAGGATATATCAAATAAAAATGAGTAATATATATAAATATATATATATATATATATATATATATATATATATATATATATATATATATATATATAGTTAATCATGCTCTAGACTTCCCTCTCCTGTCAAAAACACATGAGAGGTCAACCAATGGAGAAATGAAGATTCATTGATAGGGTTATGAGAGAGGAAATTAATCACAGTGCGAGATACAGTTACGAAATTTGCCTTTATCGGTGAAACTCTTATAGAGGAATCCAGACTACTCGCCATGCACTGAGATTAATCCAAGAATCCAAAGGGGTAAATCAATCCTTCGTATGCTTCGATGTAATGATGAGTGTTTGATAAAAGAACGGTCCCTATTTCGGTTTAATTTTCTATATTTTAATTAAGAAAAATCAAGAAACTGGATTAAGTACCATGGGTATTTTCACCAGACTATGTGACGAGAAACATGAAAAAGATCGTGATAAATAAAAGGGGAAAATGAAAACGCCTATAGATATAAATCATGTAATCACAATTCCCATACAAGGGTTTTTCAAAAAGTTTGTAGAAAACGAATTTTACAAGAAAATGGGATACGACTGTAAATTAGAATTTCAATTATTTGAACTTATACTTATGTGCACATAAGTCAAGTGCACATAAATTACTTTGCCTCATTTGGAATGACAGGTTAATGCTTTGAATTTAGACCCCGCAGAGATACGATGGTTTCCCTAAAAGTTGAAGCAAGGACAAACATAAAATTTCTGCTCAAGCCTGGTTGGAGAAAGTCTGAGATTATTGATGCACAAATTAAAAGTTACGAGACAATGTCCCAACCCAGAAAGCTTACTCTTTATAAATGGATATATCTGTTCACTGATGGATAACAGGAGGTTGAAGACAACATTCGCAGTGGCAGAACGTTAGGATCAGTAAGGCAAGAGAACTCAATCTTTTGACAGTGGATATGATAACAGATACAGATAACAAATCGGCAGGTTCAGTTTACTCCAGCTTGACCGATGTACTGATGCTCAAAAAGCTTTTTCCTTGATACGTGCCAAAATTGTTTTCAAATTTTGAACAAGTAGGCTGAAGATCCCGATGATTATTTACAAAGAAATGTAATCGAAGATGATACTTGGATTTACTGACATGATTTTGAAGACGAAGGGCGGTCTAAACAATGGTTGACAAGAGGTGAAACAAGACCTATCGATTTAAAGTTTGAATGATCAGAATGAAAGTTAATAGCCACTGTTTTGGGGGACACAAAGGTTGACTTTCTTGAAGGACAAAGAACCATCAATGCTACCTATTACGAAACTGTTTTGAGAAAACTTCACAAAGGTATCGTAGAAAAATGCCCCAGAAAACCACAAAAGAGTCCTCCTTCATTACGATAACGCCACAACTCATTCCGCATCTTTGACAAAGTACACTTTGGTGGAATTTCGTTGGGATTCGATTTTTCCCTCGTAGAGTCGTGACCTATTCCCATTCGACTTTTTTTGTTTCTAAACCTTAAAAACAGGATTAGGGCACTCATTAGTCTTCTGTTTATGATGGTAAAACAGTTAACATAGTTTAATTCTCAGTCCCCAGTTTTATAGAAATGGTTTAGATTGATGGCATCACTACTTGAAAAGGGTAAAATTAAAGTTTATACTTCTTTTTGTTTTAATTTGAATGCCTTTTATTGGAATGTGGAAATAAAGGGTGGTTATAAATATTTAAGAACAAAGAGAAAAAGCTACGAAGAGATACGATCAGCCTTATTCGGTCGTAGCACTGCAAGAAAACCGTAACTGAGATCTGGGGTATTTTTAAGAATATTTGGGGGTAATTTTCGAAATCTGGCTTCTCAACAAATTCAGTATTTTGTGAGTCCTCATTTTTTCCCAAACACTTTGCCACACTTTTCTCTTATTCTCGTCCTGTATCTTATTTCGTGCAATGCTCGGGGGATAATTCAAGTCCTTTTTTTCATTTCCCTCAGTCCGGTTCAGGTTCGTACTTTTGAAGCTCTGTGCTCGTTATATGAACTTGATCGTAGAGATGCGACTAAACATACTCAAACTCAGCATTTAAGCTGACGCTACAACAGTAGCGTCTCTATTTAGGCTTATTTCCCTTTCCCTCAGAATTATGTAGAATAGTTCGTAGAGAAAACGGTAAGGTTAGGGTCAGGGAAAATGTAGGGATTGTTATTCTTCTTCTATTGCCTCATCTTTTTATTCATTTTCTTTTTCAAGTTTCCCTTTTCTTCGTCTGATTCTCTTTCTTGTTCTATGTCTTTTCCTTTTCCTTTTGCCCACTCGCCTTTTCTTTTTTGTCCTGCTTCTTCAACTTCTGTTCGATTTTTCAATTCTTACCCTTTCTTATTCTTCTTCTTTTTTTCCTAATTTTCCTTTATCTTCCTCTCCTTCTCTGTCTTACTCTCCTCCCTCTCTTTTTTCTTCCTCTCCTCTTCTTTGTTATTATTATTCCCATCTTTTCCTTTTTCTTCTTTTCTTCGTTCTTGTTCCCTTTCTTTCACTTCTTTTCCTTTTTCTTCGTTTCATTCTCATATTTATTCTTCTTGTCCTTATTTTTTTTCTTCTTCTCCTCTTTCTTGTTCTTTTATGTCCACTTTTATCTTTTTCTTACTCTCTCTTGTTCTCATTATTTCCCTTCTTTTCTTTGTCTTACTTTACCTCTCTTTCTTTTTATCTTCTCTCTCTTCAGTTCATTATACTTCTTCGCCTTCTCTTCCTTATTCTTCTTAATTCTCTTCTTTTATTTCCTTACTTTTCTTCTCTTTCTTGTTCTTCTCCTCTCACTTCTGTTCATTAATCTTCTTCACCTTCTCTTTCTTGATCTTATCCTCTCAATTATGTTCATTAATCTTCTTCACATTCTCATTCTTGTTCTTCATCTTTCCATTGTTTCTTTTTTCTTCCTCTCACTCTCTCTAATTTTCTCCTTATTTTCCAGCTTTTACATTTTCCATTTCCATCTCTTTCTTGTTCATCTTTTTCCTTTTTTCCTTTTTCCTCCCTTCTTATTTTTGTTTTGCTAATTTCATTTCATTGTATTCTTATTATATTCCTTCCCCTTCCTATTCTTCTTCTTTTCTTTGTGTTCCTTTTCTTTCTTCGACTTCTCTTACATGCTCTTCTTTGCCCTTCCTTCCTTTCCTTTTGATTTTTCTTTCATTCTTTCTTTTTCTTTCCATTCTTTTCCATTTTCCTATCGCCTTCTTTTTGTTGTTCTCATTATTCCCCTTATTTTCCTTTTTCTTGCTTCCCTTCTCCTTTTTAATCATCTTTTTCCTTCTTCCTTTCTTCTTTTCTTGTTCTACTTTTGCCACTCTTATTTTTTCTTTGCGCCCTTCCATTTCTTATTCTTCATCTCTTGCTTCCCCCTATATTTTCTTCCTCTCCTTATCTTTCTTTTTCTCTTTATACCCTTCTTTTCCTTTTCTTCCTTTTATTGTCTTTCATATTCTTCTTTCTTTTCATTTATTTTTCTCTCTCTTATTCCACTTATTTCTTTTTCTTCCTTTCATTCTCTTTCTTGTTCTTCTTCTTTTCTTTTTACTGCCTTCCTCCTATCTTGTTCACTGTTTTTAATTTTACTATTTCTTTCCTTTCTTTCTTAGAATTATTTCCTTTTTTTCTTTCTCTCCTACACTTTCTTGTTTTCCTTTTTCTTCCTTTCCTTCTCTTTCTTGTTCTGCTTCTTTCCCTTCGCTTTCTTTTTTCTCGCTTCCTTCTCTCTTGTTCTCCTCCTTTCTATTATTTTTCCTTTTTATTTTCTTTCATTCCTCTTTTTATCATTATTAGCATTCTTTCTTTTCCTCCTCTTTCTTATTTTCCTTTTCCCTACTTTTTACCCTTTTCTTCGTTTCCTTGTATTTTTTGCTCCTCTTATTATTTCCTTTTCCTTATTATTCTACCTTGCCTTCTCATTCCCTTTATCCTTTCCATTATTTTCCTTTTCTCCTTCTCTTTCTTCTTATCCTACTATCATTCCCTCTTCTTGCCTGTGAAGCTTTTGCTTTCTCTCCCTACTGTGTTGGGTGATAAAAATAACAAATCTGTCCAACATCTTTACCTGCATAACTTTGATATGGAGGTACGAGTATATTGTGCTCTTTTCAGTGATTCTTTACTTGGTCAAAATTTCATTGGCTTAGGGGATAGTGACGTCATATCGACACCATCCCTTCTAAACCCCGAATGATAATGAACATCGTAAAATATATGACGCCTTTTCAATTAATGCCGACTCTTGTTAATCATTATGGCAAACTGTTACCTACTTTGGATTACCTCAACATACGTTACAACAATCTATTTTTACTTATCTGATTAGAGAAAATGAACTACTTTTTGAAAGGAGTCGATTTAAACTTTCAAAGAAAATGAAGGCTGCAACAACAAGACTGAAGGTATATTATATACATGAATATTTAAATTTGCATGTGAATTGCCCTACGATTGCTATTGTATTCAGTAAATGTCTACAGGCTCTAGAAACTACAAAAGTTTAGCATTTGCTGAGGGGATAAATTGAATTATACTACTATAAAGAATGAATAGGTTCTGTTATTATGGCTTATTCAATTTCGCCCCTCTGGAGCTGATTGGGTTTGTCATAGAAGCCTTTGTTATATCGGAGCCCTATTCCCAAGAGCGGCTTTCTGCATTCACGAAATAGATTTGACCTTTTCTCGGATTCTAATTTTCTTCGCTGCTTGAGATTTGAAAATTTCATTTTAAAAACCTTTTCACCTTTTCAAATGTTGAAATGATCACTAAATCCTCCTCCTTTACCCCAGTATCTCACCTACATGTCTTCCGTACCCTGTTTTCCTACCTCCGTCACTGCTTCCATCGTTTTATCAGTTGTGCCTAGTTTGGGTCAAAAACAAACCTCCGTCACTGCGTCAATCATTTAATCATGCTATATCCCTGACCAGATCCCTTAGCAAATTTATTGTGCTGTCAAAATCACTATTTAAAATACCTTAACCACTTTCAATTATGCCTACTAATGGTTCACTCTTATCTCACAGAAATCTTTGAGGGTTTGTGCTCCTTTTAAAATGCTTTTAACATGCTTTGTGACAAATCTGTGTTGTATATGGATCTAAATTTAAAGTTTTTTAATTTTAAATTCAAATTTATTTACTGTTAGTTATTTAGAATTTATAATCGTAGATTACGTCGCTTATGCCTTTTTTGACCCAATTTGAATTACATGTAATCCATAGGAGTGGAGGCTCCTCATTGACAGTTCCTAAACAAGCATTGGAGCTGTATTTCTCCATAATTGGAATTAGCATCCATTCTTTCCCTTGGCTGATTAAGTATATCTCAAGGAAGACTATCACAATATCAAGCTCCTGCTGAAACTTTGAATTATAAGGAGTATGACGGGGAATTGATTGTTGGAGACTTTAAAATGGTAGCATTTTTGATGGATCTCCAGGGAGGTTTAACAAGTTTCCATGTCATCTCTGTCTTTGCGTAGGTATGGATACCACAGCACATTACTGCAAGGAGTAATGACCCCAAGGAACTGAGTTTTATGTTTTAAGGCATAATGTCAAGCATGAAAAATAGTTGGACCAGTGGTTTTCAACCTGAGTGCTGAGAGAACCAAGGTTTTCAACCGGGGTGCTGCGAGATTTAACTAAGGGTGCCACGGAAGCGAGCAGGAAATAATTTTTAAAACACATAAATTAACAAAAAATATGTATTTCAAACACTTAGAAAAAAAATTCTCATGAGACTTGAGAGTATTTTAAAACTAGCTTCTCTGTATTGTACAACATAAAAATAGAGAAAGATTGCAATCATTGAATGAAGAAATGAGAGTTGCCTTGTCAACTAAACGTACCAATAGTAAAGAATTATGTGATATTCATCAAGCTCAAATTTCCCATTGAACTTTAAAGGTGAGATTTAGTTATTTGCAAATTTAAGTCTTATTCCGATTATATTATGTTAAATGTAAATCGTGGTTAATTTTGAAGAGTTTTACAGGTAATTAAGTATTTATACGTAAATTATAACACTAGGGTGTGACAGCTGTTTCTAGATATTAATTAGGGTGCATCTATAATAAAAAGGTTGAAAACCACTGAATTAGACCTTCAAAAGGTGCTGTTCACCACAATGCATTTAAGACTAGGTGTCATGAATCAGTTTGTTTCTTTCCTAAACTCTTTGAGGGAAAGGAAAAAGCTGGTGTCTTTATTGAACAACAAATCATGAAAATCATAGTGTTCAGAATTCCATGAATGGTTATTTTATATTCTTTTTGCACTAAAATGAGTTGAAAATAATACTCAAAGGCCATAAAAAAATTGTGTTACATATTGTTGTAGCGTGCCGAGAAGTGCAAGCGAACGGTTTAAAAGCCTCGCTTGAATGAGTATTTTTTTGAAATTCAGGTTTGCGCTCTGGTTTCGCTGCTCGCTAACAGTGGTCCTGCGACGCATGAAGCTATTTGCAACTCACCTACGCTACTTTCCTTTTTTTCTACGCCCCTTTTTTAGCACCCCCTCGATCTACAGTGTTATCAAATGTTTTATAATTTACTAAAACGAAAAAAATTACAAAGGGTGAAGTTCATAAAAAAAATATGATCTTCAAATGTTTGGGAATTTTCTAAAACGAACAAAATTACAAAGGGTGAAGTTAAAAAATAAATAAATATGATTTTCAAATGTTTTGGAATGTTTTAAAAGAAAGAGAATTACAAATGTTGAAGTTCATAAAATTGATTAAAACTTAGGTATTGTTGTTTGTTTTGTTTCGTATATTCGAAGGCTTTTCCGAAGTTATTTTTAAAATAAATTTTCACTTATAATCTTTTAGCGGAGAAAATAATTACTAGCCCTTAAAAACAAGTATAGCCAAATGAATTTATTAGAGCAATTTTAGATGGAGAGGGAAAAAGAGGCTTGAAAATTGTTTTTTCCGTATTTTAAAAGAATTCCGATAAAAGTCGTTTTTCTTGCCTTTAGGCATAGAAAATAAGATCGTTGTGACAAAATATGAGCAAGGGTTAATTATTAGGAGATAATTAATAATAATCTTGTGAAAAGATTCAGCCAAAATCCCGTTGCCAAAGCCGGATAGACCGTAGGACACAGACCGATGCGATTGCCTGCATGTGAAGCACAAGCTCCTCTTGTAGGGGGGAGTGACGAAACTGCTCCTTATCTCTATATATTTTATTTTAATGTATTAATTTATATAAGTAAAGGTTAGTTACAAACCTACGTTTCATCGAAAAAATTAAAGATGCACAAAATATCTTTTTGTTTTGTTTTATTCTAAACATAAATGCCTGTAAATTAGAGTTTGTGAAATCACTTCTAGATCCATTTATCTATTTTATTTGGACTTGTGTTATTTCATTAAGATTCTGCATACTAAGGAAAGAACCCGATACTTTAGATATGAAATTTAGCAAATGGCTCACAGATTTATAAAGATATCATATTCTAAGTTTTTTGTTAAGCCTTCCAACAGAGTCTAAGCTAATCTGAGCTAATCTAAATTTAACCACTGTTCATATAGAAAAAATAGGCCCATTTGGACATCAGAAGCGCCTGTTTTGTCAATATTAATCATAATAATATAAGGTTATAATATAAGGTTATATAAAAGGTTATTTTACCGCTTTAAATAAGGAGACGAGCCTACGCAGTGTGCCTGTATATGAACCTAGGTAAACTATAAGAGAAAAAAATGGGTCTGCAAGGCACGATTGAAGTTACTAAAAGAAGAAGCGGAATGTATGGTAGCAAGCAGATTATTCCACATACCTTAGGGAAAAATAAAGTAATCACGATGATGCATGCAGCAAAGATGCCTAAGAGGAATGGAGTAGTATAGTGTCAGTGATGAGCAGACGTACAATAGAGCTAAGGCATTTAAGAGAGACTATGTAAGAAAAAGAATCATAAAGGGTATACTGTATCAAATAAGCGCAACTGCAATTTGCGAATCAGGGGGAGTTGCCCAAGTAAAGAGCAGTTGGCTGTAAATTTTGAACCATGTGAAGAGGTAGAAGAGAGGAAGCCTGTTTTTCAGCGAGTAGGGAATAGCACTATCAAGGCTTCCGTATGAAGGAAATGGTGATATTTTTAAAGCTCTTGTGAAAATGTAAGAAAGGATGTAATTAATATTACGAAGGGACCAGAAAGATGATTTTCAAACGTCAGCAACGTAAGTTTTGAGATATAACTATTGAAGGTGACGCCAAGTTTAAGATAAAGAGCCACATCCGCAAGATTACTCACCAGTATTACTTTTTTTTTGCATGGTTGATTTACTGAAAGTTATCCGAGAACTATCAATGCTGAGGTTATAGCGGATAGTAGATTTCTAAGAGTCTCAGGAAACGAGGCTAGGGAAAAGGAGAACTTGGTTCGCCAGTCTTCACCATATAGATGAAAGGACAGACTAAGAAGACGCATACGACTACCAAGGGAAAGAGAGATGTAAAACAGAAGCAGACTAAAAGTTGTCCCTTTGTGGAACATCAATACGCACTTACAACCGCTGAGATATATAATTTCCAATATGAATAGAATGAATTCAAGATAAATGATACTATCGGACCCAGTTAAGGGCAGTTCAAGAGACACTCAAGAATTCAGAGGTGGGGAAAAATAATCATGTAGTTAAAAAATTCAAATGACGCCCAGAGGTCTAGAAGTAGGAGAATGGAAGCCTGACCAGCGTCGGGGCCGTATGAGAGATGCAGTGTATTACTTGTAAGAGAACTCAATCAGAGAGATAATTATTTTGTGGCGAGGGATATAGACAGTAAGTATCCTAGAGGGGGTAAGGTGTCTCAGAGGATAAAACAGAGATTTTAGGGCTGGATATAGGGAGAAGTGTCTGAGATTTCAGAGGGGAAGAGAAATTAGCAACAAGTTAGCTTATACAAAAGGCTTCTTGAAATTTCTCTGTTTAGAGAAATGGGCGGTTGCCTTGTCGTATATGTAACGCTAGTGACTAGGTTTGATACCTCCAGGAGAATTTTCTAGCGGATTGAGGTATTGTTATGTTACTATTGCCTCACCTCATTGACTAGAACGTTATTGTTAATTTAATCCAAAAAAATAGAAGGGTTAAGATCCGCAGGGAAATTAATATTCCGAGATTTTTATTAAGAAAACGATAGCTTATTCAAAAGGCTTGTTGAAATTTCTCTGTTAAGAGAAATGGATGGTTGCCTTGTCGTATATGTAACGCTCCTGAATAGGATTGAGGAATGCCAGGAGATATTTCCAGCGGATCAAGGAATTCTTAGTATTACCCATACATAACCGCATAAATATATATATATATATATATTAGATGGTCCAAAAACTGAAAATGATATTTCTTTGCCTCCGCAGGGCTAAATTTATTAAACTCCAGTAAAAGGAATTACACATAAAATTTCGTCTCGCTAACTCATCATTGCGTCCTCTATATATCATTGTATTGTGATGAAATTTTGGACATAAGGGGAGGAATGAAACACGAAAAAAAGCAGTGGTGTGGAGAAAGTATCAGTGCACTATACTTTTTTTTAACCTATCTAATATATATATATATATATATATATATATATATATATATATATATATATATATATAACCTTTTTATTATAGGCCTTCCCACATTTTGTTGGTAAGTAAGTTCGTAACCACTTATTATAATATATATAAACCTAGTTCTTGTAGAATTTATTTTACTTTGTCTCTGAAGATGATACGCGTTGTATCGAAAAGTGTCAGCCTAAAATAATATTGTGCTAAAGTGGCTAAATTTTCTGCTACTTTCTTCAAGATAAATACGATTTTCTTTTTAAGGAACTTCGGTGAGCTTCTTCCTGAGTTAAACCGAGAAGAATAGCCGATTATATAACAAATCGATACGGTCGAAACAAAAGTTATTGATACGAAATTATCCGTCGCTTGAAATAAAACTTGCTCTGACGAATCTCTCTGCCTTTCTCTCTATCTCTTTTTCTTTCTCTCTCTTTCTCTCTCTCTCTCTTTCTCTCTGCGTTTTTCAGCCGAGATCGATGAAGGCTATGAGCGTGGGAGATTTATAATACAAGCAGAGTGAAAATTAACTGAATGTGGGTTGACCAAATAGTTGACTATCTTGGAGGTTCCGGGACAATAAAAAAACCGATACGAAAATAATTTTACTAATACGCGAATTAATATTCTTTGACAAGGTTAAAAGGGGTTTTAAAACAAGCTATATACATACGAGTATTAGACGTACACGAATCTTAGCGGCTAAAAGGGGGAAAGACTTGGCAGGGACGGTTGCCGTACCAAAAAACAAACAATATTTACCGAGGCTTGCTCGAATGACCTTGT
Source organism: Ceratothoa steindachneri (assembly GCA_963969495.1). NCBI lineage: Eukaryota > Metazoa > Arthropoda > Malacostraca > Isopoda > Cymothoidae > Ceratothoa > Ceratothoa steindachneri. The sequence goes on from OZ018329.1 coordinate 9,904,166, forward strand.
GCGAATACGAAGCCGACAATGGAGGCTTACACTGGGAGAGGATGGGAGGGTAGTAGAAAGAGCCCTTGCACAGGAGAGTTGCGCGTTGCTGTTATCTCGGAGATTTAGTCCAAGGGAGTAATCCTTGCCTTGACGCAATGTTTAAATAATAGTCTCTTGACAATGACTATTACAGGATGAACATAGATCTTGCTTTCGAGTTAAAACATGAATCGAAACTGGGCACGTTGCGTTCGAGGAGCGAGTAGAACGAATACGGGGTAGTCTCACGCGAATTAATCGAGAATACCGGAGCTTGAGGTGTTCTGCAAGAATTGTGCAGAGTCCAATGGGACGCAAATAGCGGGTACTGATGGGGGACGGACAGAGGATACTGACAGGGCAGGCAGCCTGCGGATACTGCCTTCCAATAAATATACATTACATTTGTTTTTTGGCATTAAAATAATTGAAATATATTAGAAATTTCAATGTTGTCTTGGAAATTGGATATAAACCTGTTAGCAAGGGTTACCCGTTGGGACATTTTCGTAGGAATTATTTCCTTTAGCAACACTAGTAAAACACAAATGGACAAAAGTAAATCACGAGGAATTCTTTAAGGAGTGGGAAAATAATAGTCAGGTTATTAAATTTATAATAAAAGGTGGAAAACTTCTAACGTAATTTAATCTATAGGGATTCTAATATTCACAATTTATCTCGTCTTTGGTTGTTTATAATAGTAAAATCATCGAAGGAAGGAATATGTGTCGAATGAGTAGTCAGAGGGTGTAATCTGAAGGAAGAGTGCTTTGGCTTAGTGATATGGGTTAGTGTTCTAGTTATGGTCTAGGCTAATGTGTGCAGAAATACTCGTGTGTAATATATGTTACGTCGATTCAATATATTCAAACAACTGTATTTATATATAATAGAGGAACGAAGCAGCGTTGGGCTTTGTCTTTTAACTGCAAAGCAAGCCGCGAGATAGGGGCATGTAAACGTCCCTTTTCACTTGTCATGTAGTTGGTTACGTTATTCAGCAGGTGATTTTGTGATTCCTTAAAAATGTGCGAATGGTAGACCCATATTCCATAAAGTTTAAACTAAAGGAAGTTTAAACTAAAGGGAATTGCAGCGATTTAAATTAATAATTTCCATTATTTACTGGTTGTTCTGTTCAATAGAGTGGGATTTGACTCCTACTTCTTCTAGATGCACATATTGGTTCTAGGATTGGAAGACTTAAATAAAAATGTTTGCATGGATATTTCTAGATGCTTCTTATAAAATGTTTGTATGGATATTTCTAGACGCTTCTTAAAATCTGTTCTTCTGCTTTATACTTCATTTATCAAATGACAGTAAAAAGTCAAGTGGGTTCAAATCTAGTGAAGTTGGTGGATACTCGATACTACTTCATTCTTCATTCCAACGAATATGAAGTACTTAACTGTTGAACACAGGAAAACATTTTCCCTAATGAGGGTTGTAGTAGCTATGGCTAATAACTGTACCATCGAAAATAAATGGACCAACCAATCCTTTGGAAGAATATACACAACAACCAAAGTTATACCCGGTAAATTTACATATATATCACTTCACATAAATGGGTGGATTTTCTTGTGATCAACGTCTATAGACAATTATAATGATTAGTTATTACTTAACTTAAATATAACCTCATCAAACCACACAATCTTTTCAGCAAATTGACCATTTTGGATTTTTATTAGAAACCATGAGCGAAAGTGGATTCGGCGATCAGGATAATCGCCATTCATGATATGTAATAATCTCATTATGTCTGATTTCAATTTGCCATTATTCTTAATTATATGGGCACATTCTACGTTTCTCTCTTTCTCCAACACATTGTCTCATAAGTTGAACACCTGTATACTTCATCAGAATTGTAAGCATCTATTAATGTTTTTAGACACTTTGTCGCTTGCTTGTACACATCATACATAGTACCGAATACTTCTAAATTTTCCCTGCTACTTAAAAAATCGAACATAGATTATGAAGGAAGAAAAAGAGAATTAACAAACGAAATAAAATAGTATAAACTCTTTTACAAGTTAAAGAAAGTAAAAAAATATGCTGGTTTCTAATCTATGCAATCAAGCGCTCTTAGCTTTTCCCACCATTGCTCTAACCAATAGATTACCATCCCCAATAAAGGGATGCTTCAAGACAGCTTATAAGCAGAGTCATGTATATAACTCCCTATAATTATCGTAGAAGAAAGTGCTAGTAAGAGAGAAACACTGGCTTCTATTAGCTCATCAGTAAATTCTTTAAATTCTGCTATTAACTACACTTGTTTATGAGCTAGGTGCCTTATTTTTTAATTCCATTTTATTCTTACTTCTTACTATCTTCTGCATTCAAAGAATAAGGAATTGAGATCAGGTTTGTTCTCTTTGGGTCTATTCAAATCATTTTGTTTAGTATATTAATGATGGATCTCGTAACCTAAAAGTTTCCTTGCCCTGTAACTTCTGGTAACTCGCTCCACCTTCTCTCTTATCATCTATAAAATTTCCCTATTAATTGAATATCATACATTTTTACTCCAACCATTGCATTTAAATCTTCATTAAACATCTTGAAGGGATTGTATCGTATTTGTGGTCGCAGTCCTGAGTTTTTCACAGTTCCTAACATCTCGCTTGTTCTTGCTTTAGATGCAGGGATCGGATTATTTGCAAAGGATACCGTATTAGAAATCTTCATAGATTGATTATTTTATCGGATATACTTTTTTTATGAAAAGGGATATGTTAAGGTGTACGTATAATCTCTCTTACACACACATCATTACTTCGTATTAGGTAGTTTGTGCTCATATTCCTAACAGGATCGTTCCTTCTCCTTTCCTTTCGCCAAAAGCAAAATTGCTTCAGTTTGATCAATCAGCTTCTTTGACATTATTATCTCCCGCAATTTAAGAGGAAATTAATTGGTTTTTAATATTATCAATTCCTCTACCTCAGTAGACTCTTTCGTTGAGCCATGAATTATCCCTACTCCCAAGATTTCAAGCCCGATAGTATAGGGGAGGGGTTCCTCTAAGAAGGAGAAAGGTAGAAATAGCTAGGACGTCAACAAGTTGAAACACCGAGTCCATCGTTGAGGGAACTTCAGTTCCATTGGCTGTGATTAGTCGTTGGATGAGAATTACGATTGAGTTCGACTTTACAGGGGCCAGATTATGTTGTATTAGTCTCTACATCGAATCTTGCGTTAACACATTGACTATGGTTACTCACAAAGGGATGAGAACGAGCCCATTAACCGCCCATGAAGGGTGTCTGGTATAGCAAGGGCAACGATGAAGTAGTTGACATCTGAAGTACCGCACGCCTTCCCTGGTTCAACTCCCACAGTTTTTCCTCCTACCTCGATTGCCTACAAAGGATCGGCAACTAGAGATCTGCCACTAATTTTCCCTTCCATTTTCATCATTCTTAACACATTTTCCCCTTTGGGCGAAAAATGCCTTCTTTGGTTTTCACTTTAAATTTAAACAAAAGTCATCCTTAAAAGCCCCTAATAAGAGTAAATTATTTGAAACTGTCGGTGGACCTTAAATCGCTCGACTCGTATTTAAATATATATACGGTTTGTGGATGCTTTGCCATAGATTCCCACTGTCTAAAACCAATCTCAGTGTGGACTATCCAGCGGGAACTAACCAAAGCCACATTTAGTCTGGTTACTTGTTGATAGTCCTCCCTGAGATTGGTTTACCAACTTTTTTAATAAAGAAATGGTACCCATAGCATGTTCCAACCCATTCAATTGTGCTGATATTAGAAAGAGAGAGAGAGACGAGTACAAAAGATTCAGGTCAATTTATTTTGAATAAGCAAAATAAATTAGCCATAAAAAGAGAAACATTTCCACCCAAATTAAAGTCGAAATGACCATCAAAGTTTATTAACTCTGATTTTGGTGCGAAGTAATGAATACGATATGAAATAGGGTCTTCGTTGAGTATGATTACATAGCTCAAATTATTTAACATCGATTTAAAATTAAGACAATTGACGAAAAGATGAGACCCGAAGAATTATGATAAAATGACTTTATGACCACATGGTCAAACGACCTTCAAAACTTTAAGCAAGTGGGTCAATCCGACCCTTAGTTAGTTTTCTTGTAATATTTCCATGACTAACTTGGGAAGACCTTGAGAATTATTTAATTCAAAGGAGAATGTAAAGCAACATGAAAGGTTTCAAATTTCGCTACAATTGGCAGAATAGTTACGATGTTATTGCCCCCCCCAAAAACATTGAAAAGTTAAATGTTTACCATCCGATCGACGACTTACGGATCGACATATTAATTTGTAGTGTTGCATCAACACGACTGAAAATAATATTTGAAACATTATCGAAGGAACAGAGGTGTTTAGATAATGCCTATCAAATTTAAGAACTAGCAAATAAAAATTGACTTAGCATATGTGATAGCAATGAAATTTAGCACGGAACATAAAATTAGAAATACAAAATGAAATTTTTAATGAAATACAGGGTTCTTCCCTCAAAAATATGAGCCCCCCCAAAAAAATTTCGATAGGCTTTATTTCTTAAGTCGACAAAACATTAAAAAGAATGAAACTTATCGAAAAATTTGGGGGATCACTTTATAATCAGAAACAATCATTTGCGAGTCAACCTTTGACTTAGCCATTTCGATTTACTGCACTGAGATAAAAGAAAATATAGATAATGGATAAAAGAATCTCTCAAAAATTGATAGTAAGTCAGAGGAAAAACATTTTCTTGTAAGTGGTAATTAAAAACAGGTAACTAAAGACAAGAGCCGGAGAATACATCACAGGATTACCAATCAGCAAAAAATATAAGATCCACTGGAAGTAATTAAAAGAATATTTTTTAAAAATGCTAAAAATAATTAAATAAACAAATAGAAATTTAGTAAGTGAAAGGAAATGTTGATAATTTTAATAATAAGTATTACTCTCTAAATCGCCCGTTCTCTCTCTTTCAAATGCTCAGAGGTGAAGCATAAGTAAAAGGAAGAAGAGAAAAGGATTAAGGTATTAGTTTTAAAACTCTTATTTATGTAAGCGCAAATTTTATTGTAATATTTCTCATTTCTATTCTTAAAGATATTAACTGCAATGCTCAAAATGACATTATTCGAAAGGAAATTCCAAGTCTGTGTGATTTTGTAAAAAAGAAATTTTGAGTTCACTGTTAAATCTTTTGTTTTTCCTTTGAAACCATTATTTTTAATGTCGCTTGATTATCGAGCTCAAATATTGAATCATAATTTCTAATAGGGAAACTGATTAGTATTTTAACTAGTTCAATGGGATGAACACGCAGATGCCTATTTTTCAGTGACAGCAAATTGAGATGCGCCAGTCTGTCTTCCTACGATCTACTCCAAAGTTTAGCAATTCAATTCGTCGCCCGACGCCGGATGCGTTCAAATATATCAATGTTCTCCGCCTGTCTGAACATCAGAAATGCACCGCATTCTTCGATTTAAAGGCAAAATGCCTAAATATGTTCCCTATAACCCAGTTAGTCTTTTTGGCGCTACCTTGCTTCTTTTTTTTAAAAAATTTGAGATCACTTGAGATAAAGACACTTATTTTACTTGAAGACTTTGATTAAAAATTTACTACCCATATTGTGATTTCATTGGGCATTATCATGACCTACATACCTATGTGCATTACGACATATTTGTCCATATTGGATTGCATTTGCCATCTTTCCGACTACTTGACAGAAGAAACAATCGGACATGGAGGAAAATCATGTTAATTTCGATTTTCTAATAGGAAAACAGACTCAAAATGTGCCTTAACAGGATATCCGAAGAATAAATTCAATCAATTTAAAAGGTATTTTTTTAAATTAAAAACCAACGAGGTTATCTTCTTCAGAAGGTTTATAAAAAGATATCTGTAAATTAAAAGTTGGAATAAAGAAAATAAAAATATGTGGAAGATAAATAGCCGCAAATCTAAATGCAGCCATTGGAGCCGCAAGGGCTCTTCATTTTGGACGGTTAGGATGGAAAAAGTGATAATCATTAAGATGTCAGCTGTAGCATTGATTCCCACTTTTGAGATATACCTGGCACACTTGATTTTTTAAGCTATAAAACAAATTACCATACATCATAAAAGTGAGCACTCGCTTTTTCGTGACAAATATTTGTAGAAATCACCCTATTGTTTTGGGGGTATTTTATAATCCAGTTCTTATCCTATTATTTTTAAATTGATAAATCTCTCTATATCAGGATTCATATAATATGTTGGGGATTCTGATTCCTCTGTTCTCTATTTATGGCATCTCATAAGTAACGATGAATTATTTTGATGTTTAGCATTATTTTATGGAGCCAAATCCAACTCTTTGAAGTTATTTAGATTGAAATAAGTATTTTATGATTAATTTAATTATAATATAATGTCCATAAGTTTTTATCACTTGTCCCTATCTTTTAACATAACTTACAAATCTTGATTGAAAAAATCGGTTGACCGTAATTGAAAAGCATTCTTTGAGGTTGTTTCAATTTCTTCTTTTATTGCCATCTTCATTTTCTTCAGGTGATTAGATAAAGTTCTTAAAAGATAGTAATCTGATATGGCAAGTTTGAATGACTGCGGAGGAAGACTCATTAGTTCCCTATCAAAGTTGTTAACCTTTTTTATGGTTTTCTTTCGATATAAGATATCAATCTGCTGAGGATGAAGCCCCTGTTTCGGTTATAATTTAGGTATTTCCCCAGGTTTAATCCAAGTTTACTCCAACGTAGAATTTTATTGTACATAACCAACTTTTCGTCTCTTGTATTCCTACTAAAATGGTCCATTTCTACTCGATACTTTCTATCCATAACATAATAATAAACATAAAAATTAGTGCAGCTTTACTTTAAGATGACCCAATACTTTTAACACATAAACAAACTATCTTCACAAACCTTTCATCTTCAATTCTCACTTATTCATTTAATTGCAACCCATAGTTTTTTTTAAAGTAAACTCACTATGTTTCATACCACTCAGCGAAGATAACAAAAATAGAGAGACGAAATGTATAAATTTTAATTATTTATGGGTGCCGAGTAATTTTTCTAAGAGGGCGAAATTTTAAAATATACAAATAATGGATTTTTAAGATAAAGTCAAATGTTTTTGAAAGATTTTACTTAACATGCGCTCCTTCAGTACTGCAAGATTTCTCTTATTTCATGAAATTTCATCTCTCTGATGAGGGATGTTGAAACAAAAGTGTGTTCCTCTTTATTGATAAAATAAAATTATAAAAAGTAAAGAAATAATGATTAAACGATTTTAAATTAGATTTTTAATAAAATAAACTTCTTCTTCGTCGTCAGCTTATTAGCCAGTCTTTATACGAGGTCTTTGTTTTTGATGAGCTGCTTTTACCTGATTATGTCCCCTGCCATCTTGGTTCCAGTCCCTTCTCCCTCATATCAGCTTGTATGCAGTCTCTCCATCTAATCTTGGGTCTTCCTCACCTCCTCCTTCCCTGTACTTCCAGCTATCCCTAAAGCTCTTCTCTCGTCACTCTTTCCATACCTCCTCATTATGTGTCCATACCATCTAAGTTTTGCTTCCTGTATCTTCTTAGAAATCTCTGCCACTTCTTTTGTTCCTCTGATCCTTGTATTTGTGATTCAGTCCTCCCTCGTCACGCCACACATCCATCGCAGCATCCTCATTTCGGCTACTTCCATCCCCTTCTCATTACTCTTCTTTACAGGTAATGCCTCTGCTCCATACATTATAGTTGGTCTTACAACAGTTTTGTATACGTTTCCCTTTAATTTCACTGACATTTTCCTGTCATACATTTTCAATAAAAGACACTAGCAATCATAAAAATACAAATTTTGTATAAATTACTATTACACAGTCTATCATCGCTCAAAATCTTATTTTATTCCTCTTCAAATGGAAGAGTCTGGACTTTCCAATGCATAAAGTATTGAAACCAGAGGTAATGGGGATGCTGATGTAGATCGCGATTTTTGAAATAGACCTTCCTTCTCCATTCTAGGGAACTCCTCCTAGACGGGTCTAATTTTGGCCGAGGGCAAGAGACAGGAGCACCTAATGTGAGAAACTATGTAGAAACATGACTTATATTCTCAAAACAGTTGAAAAGCAGCTACATTTCCTCCTCTAGGTGGTTGAGAATCACTATTTCCCACTGCATTAAAGAAATATGTTTCTTAAAAGGAAAATCTTCATTAAATATTTAACTTTTTTTTAATTAATATTTCTCTATTTGTTGGTTAAATATATGTTTGCGTTATTTTTCTAATATATGTATATACATACTTAATTCGATTAAAATGTTACTTTCTTAAAGTTTAATTAAGGGAGGTTAATGGTCAGTGTGGCAGCAAATAATACAAATCAATTAAGCTTAAATTTTGGATATAATATCTAGCTCACCCTAACTTCAGCTAATTGATTAAATGTTAATATAGTTAATATAAATCACTTTATAGGGACATGATATTTATTTGCGAGACTAGTTTCAGGATTAATTTTGCCATACAATCTTCGGTGGTATACTGAGAAAAGACAGACATCAACACATAAATATCTGAAAAGGAACAATACCAGTAATCTGGGAGAGTGATTCTAAGGTTAGTAATATTATCATTAGGAATTAGAAGTTGGACAATGGGGACTACCTTTCAATCACTCATCCGAAAGGTTAAACTTGGGTATTTCTTGAATCCACATAGTGATTGAAATTCTACTCACAGAGAAAAGATATGTGCTTGGTATAGCTAGATTGTCCGCTAGTAAGAATGGTAACGACCTTCGAATCTACGCAACAGGCCACTCATGATAATTGTACTTTATACAATCTTTAATGAAAGAATTTCTTATCATCATCATCATCACTAACCATATAATTTAAGAAGGGGATTTTTTTGAGTATTTGAATAATAATTTCATCTTAGTTTGGTTATGACATGTTTTTTATCAAAGTTATTTCTAATAATTCTTTTATAATATCAAAAACCTAAATAGTAAAGTTCAGAAATATATATAAGTATCGAAATTTGGTGAATTTTCTAAAACCCAAAGAATTACAAATGGTGAAGTTCAGAAAATTTATTTTTATATATCTTCTTCTTCTACAATTCCTTAGCAACGTAATATTTTAAAAGGGATTAAATTTAGTTTAGCGTTTCTTTATAAAATTATTATAATTGGCGAAGTTCCAAAAATTTATTTAAAATTAACCATAGTTTAATCATGGCACTTTTTTTTTTAAGTTTTAAATTATAATCTTAGTAGTGAAACGCAAGCTCACCCCGTAGGAGGGAGTTGCAAAGCCATTGCCTGGTATCCCTATTAAATGATCTGAGTGTGCAACTAGAAGAGAAGGCATGGTGTTTCTTATGCGTAGCAGAACAGATTTAATGCTGTTGAGCCATCCATCCATTAGCAATTTACATTGATTGTGTTCATATCTGATTCCGATGGCATCAAAATTGTCCATGATAACATTTCAGTAATATTGTTTTCCAATGAGTAATCTTGTAGCAAATTTAATCAACATTTTAGAAATGTTGTAACATAGGGATCTTCATCCAATAAATTTTATTCTTGGAGACGAAAACCAGTAGTTTACTTTGCGTTTTAATGAGGGAAATATCACGAATCTAATCATTTGGTTTGGATTCTGAAATGAGATGTATCTTTTCGACAGGCACTGGTTGTGACTAATATGACTCACCATGGGATTACCGCTATGACTTATAGAAGAAAAGATAGAGATTTAAACATGGATTTGAATTAGATTATAATTCTTGATTTTTACAAAATAATGTCATGCCTTTGAATTGTAAGTTATAAAGAAGATGAAAGAAAAAAAATGGTTACCTGTGATATCTGCTAAGCAGAAGTATACAGCATGCTAGGAAATTTTTCTGTCAGAGAGAGAGAGAGAGAGAGAGTCACGCGAGCGCAGAGGCCTAGGGAGTATCTCACAGAGGAGAAAACCATAAATCGGCATATTTGGGTAAGCTTCTGGGGTGATGAGGCGACCCAAACTTGAGCCTGGGTAAAGATCAGCTGAAGGGTGCGAAGTTCACGTCCGCCGCACCTATTGCGATGGAGTGAGACCCACTTCCGTCGGCCAACGAAATCGCTTCCAGCCAGTATTTGCCAGAATCAGCCAAAGATATGATGAGCAAATTCTCACGCGACTCCCACACCCGAAGGACTCGCAGACAAGAAACATTTATTCAGAATTACCGAGAGTCAAGCAACGTGAAGACTCGTCCTTCTGCAATAACCAGATCAGCTCCTTCCGGCGAGAATACTCTCTCGATCCAAACCCTCGAGGCTCACCATTGAAATTGTAAGACACTTACGTTTTCTCTCTATCAATTTCGAAGAGGCGCGACGCCTTTCGACCTCGAAAATTCACCCATGATCGTCTCCTCCCGTTTTCTTTGAGTTAGTCGTTTGTGCATGCTCGCGGCGCGTGCCGAAGCATCCATTTATATCAATTTTGCCTTCCAATTAGATGGTGTATTTCCCATAGTGTCTCATTGTTGTTAAATTTTATTGTTTTTAGAGTAGTAAAGATTATTTTTGTTTCCCCTGTTTTATTCCCAGAACCACACAGCCATTTTATTTAAATCAGCCAAAAGTAGAATAAGCAGTCGTATATAATTTCGTTGTGACCCACGCCAAAATGGGGCATTTCACCGCGCTGCTTGTCGCTTCATTTCCACCCATCCATGCAAGCAAGCGAAGGGTAGAGAAGTCATAACTGACCTATGACAGTTTCATCGGTTTCGAAAAAACGCTATCATTTTCCTTCCCGCCTTCAAAGTACCTAGTCTCTCCCCTTTGATCTGAATCAAAGGTTGCATCGTTTTTCATTAACGATCAATTCCCTTTGATTAGACATTGAATAATTTCAACTTCTGGCTTTCAGTTTCAATCATTAAGGTTGTAAATTTTGAGTGCGAGGTAATTTATGAATGCTTCAACTTTAGTAATTCTTTATGTGAATGAACATTAAAACATGTGATAAGCTCGAAAATGCGTAAGACCAAATGCAAAAAAGAGTAAGGTAATAGAACAGTTTTCTATTGAGTAATATAAATTTTTATTATCTTATAAAAGCTGATAAGAAAGTTTGTAAAAATTTAAGCATTAAACTAAAAGATTTTTAGCAGACAAATATCCCGCACACAATCTACGCGCAGAAAACTCCCAGGAAACCACGTATTTTACAGTAACTTACAGTAAATGGTGCAACAGTATTTCACAGTATAAATTTATAATACGGCACGGCTAATTTAGCAGCAATAATTTATAAATAGATACTCCATCAAATTCGTGCTTATAGGTCATTCGCATCATATGCTGCTTCCTACTTCAGAAATAATAATAAATTATTCGTCATAATTAGTACCATTTTGAATGTTCCACATAACAATCACCCTTATGAATGTAGATATCATATTATCATTAAATTTCTTTCCTATTAATTCTACTCCTATTTTGATTGCGCCTCTAATAAAATTCCATATTATTACTACTGCTGTGTGATTTTCATCTTCCTACCTTCTGCAAAGTTATTTTCTCTCTTTTTATGTTTAAAAGTGTCAGATTTTGAATTTACTTCGTTCATCTTCAAACACTTTATCTGTCAATGTATTCTGCAAAGTTTCTTATCAAAACTGTCATTATTTTCTAATATACATCATTCTTATTTTTCTCTTATTCAAGTAATTCTCATAAATTGCCCCTGTCTATTATTTAAAATATATTTTTTCCATACTTCTTTGGCTTATACTGTTTCTAAAGTCTGCTTGCCTTCATTATCAATTTTGCTTCTGAACTTTCACATATGTACTCTGCAAGTTAAGTATTGGGGTATGTTGCTTTTGATTTTAAAGTTAAGCTCACATATATCCAGCAGCCAAATTTCGTTCTTCTCCGGTTTTCCTTTCCAATGTTGATGCCAGGAGTTACAAGCTGTCCTAAGTAAGCATATTTTTCCCCCCTCTCTAAAATTTTATCAATTCCACTTGATTGCTATGCTGCAATAGTCTGATCATAATGCCATCTTTGAGAAATTCGCTCTCATTTTGTGATCATTCTATTATCAATAACTGTAATTCTTATTTATTCGAGGAAAATATTAATCATGTATTCAGTACCAATCAAAAGTTTGAAGCGACTGCAATATTTTCTTTAATCTACAAGTGCCAATTCTGTTGTGTTCTTTGTAATTTTCATCAAGACCTCATATTTCTGTTTATTCAACATACATCATGTTTTCCCTATACCACTCAACTTTGACTTTAATATCTGCTAAACAAATTCTAGGCATTCTAAATAATCTTATTCATCAGCTGCACTACAATCAAATAAAGTAGAGTCGGTACCATTCATTTCTAATTACTTTGCACAATTTTATCAATTACCGCTTGTCAAAACAGCGAAAGCGGGCGGGATTCAACTGTTACAAGAGACGATATAATGCGTGTGGGGTCTTTTCAAGTCTCACATAGCGACAAATAAAGCACATTTAGCCTCTAACTGTCGCAGGTGGGAAGGGGGCCAACAGTTTCCGGGTCGATTCCATGAACTCTCGCCTGCAAGACTTATCTGTTTTTTACTAACCTTGCACTAGTTGACAGTTCCAGTGCAGTTTTTGCTTTCAATTATTAATTATTTCTCTCACATGCGACCATTGATTAACCCTTTTTCACCTATAGTTCTATCTTGTTTGATCGGTAAATCCCATTATTCCTTAGCTGTAATAAATGTCGCTCTTACATTCTGAATCATCGCTTAACTTAGCTTGCTAAATTTTTTAATAGATTTGGAAATAAATACACTACAAAAACTAAATATCACATTTGCTTTAAAAGAGAAAACAATTATAATATGCTGGTCATAAGGGTTCTGAACTCACATAGATGGAAGCGAACTTAATTGAAGGTTAGTTGTATAAGACTATACTATATAAGAGTTTTAAAATTATATATAGAATAATAACACTTCGTTTAGTTAAGATTAAAGCTTGTAAAGGAATTTTTATACAACTTCCAGATTAAATAAACTGAAAAATGAATTATATTGTTGAGAAAATGAATACAGCTTTTAAAATCTATAAGTATGTATTTTAATGGAAATTACAAAGTTTTCATTTTCAGTAATGATATATTGCACTTCTTATGTGTGTGTATGTAAATAACTGATTTATGATATCGAAAAACAACCGTAGGAAGTAAAGGATGAGAGGATTCAGTTTTCACCTTAATGATAAGTAGAAAAGCATTGCCTTAAATGCAGTATATTGACAACTTTTATTCGTAATAAAAACAAATTCAGTGCGTTTAAACCCTCACCTTCATTTTTGTTCGCAATAAGCTCTTCAGGAAATCATGGAAAGAGTAAGGAGACATAGAAACAGTTTTATGTACATAGAAAACAGTCACATTATCTGACTTGAAGTCAGGGTGGGAGCTTTAATAGACCATTACTAAATAGTCGTTTTTTATCTTAATGAAGTAAAATTAGTGCTAAAATTTATATAAACGCATTCTGAATATTTTAGGGATGGAAATGCCAATTTATAGATCAATAACTGGATCCAACGTGGACGTGCGTACAATCAAACCACTCTGGGCATTTGGCTTCATGTACATTTGCGCGCATATGTATTGGCAACACATCTCAATTTTGTAATTTACGAATTTCTATAAATTACTAGTTTAAAATGTACATATTTATAGTATATTAAATTATATAAGCCTAAAAGCAATATATTATAATGTATGAATTATAATAAAAAAAATTATTAACATTGAGCATGGTGTTTATTAGATAAACACAAGAAGCAAAAGTATTGGCAACATCCATAAATATTACATATATATTATTGGCCACTATAAATTAATACTTCGTATAACCTCCTTTAGCAGCAATCACAGCATTCAGACGTTTCTTCTAATGCAAAAGCTTTTAACTCTGCGATGCTGCTTGGTGACCTCTTATGAACACGTGACTTCAGTTCTTTTCATATATTTTCAATCGGATTTAAATCTGGACTTTGAGAAGGCCATTTCATCACTTTTAATTGTTGATTGGCAAAATATTTCTGCGTTGATTTGCTCGTGAGTTTGGGATCATTATCCTGTTGGAAGACGAACCCTCTGCCAAGACTAAGCTTCCTCGCTAATTGTTTCACATGTTCATCAAAAATTCGCTGATATCCCTCGGAATTTATAGTGCTTTCTATCTCACAAATTGAGCCAGTACCTGCAGCAGAAAAAAACCCCACAACATAATGGAACCACCTCCATGTTTCACAGTAGGTATGATGTTCTTTTCTAGCAGAGCTTCTCCAGATTTTCTCCAAAACGTAATGGTGGACGTTTATGCCAAAACAGCTCGAGCTTAGTCTCGTCTAACCATAATATTTTACTAAACCTGCTTCAGTGTCATCAAGATGTTCTCTGGCAAAATTTAAAAAGTCTCTCTTTGTAAACCATCTTCAACAGTGGTTTCCTCCTTGGTACACGTTCATGTAGACCCTAAGGGTTCAGGTTACGTCGCACTGTTGACACGTCCACAATTGGTCCACTGCTAGACAGATTTGGTTTCAATTCCTTGAAAGTGACTTTTGGTTTCTTGTTGACAATTCGAACACACGAACGCACATCTCGGTCAATGAATTTTCTTGGTCGTCCTTTCCGCACACGATTAACAGTAATACCATCAGCCCGAAACTTTACAATAATATTCCTTACAGGTGAAATTAGGATATTCAAACTTCTTGAAATTTGTCTATATCCATTTCCTTGGTTGTGCAGCTGAATTATACGTTTCTTATATGCTTCTGAGTATTCGGATGTCTTCACCATGCTGCTATTTCAAAATTATAGTAGAGAAGATTCTTCAGCCTTGGATAATACCATAATGAACACCCAAAAAAGTTAGCTGTGCAGGTAACCTGCTCTTCTGTATTAGTATAGAATATTCCATTAGTCATTCTCGAACATTCTTTACCATTAATTTTGATAATTTGATTTGTTACATCAGTATTATGTAAACGTAGCCAATACTTTTGTTTCTAGTATTTTTCTAATAAACACCATGTTGAATGTTAATAATTTGTTTTATTATAATTTATACATTATAATATATTGTTTTAGGCTAATATAATTAAATATAATATAAATATGTACATTTCGAACTAGTAACGTATAAAAATTCGTAAATTACAAAATTTGAGATGTGTTGCCAATACATATGCGCGTAACTGTAGATATGTTAGTTTAGTGGTTTTGTGACATACTTTCTTACTTTATCCTGAGTATCTTACAAAGGTCTAAGTTATTAACAGTAATATATATATATATATATATATATATATATATGTATATAAATATATTGTAAAAGAACAACCTCCGACCCCCCCAAGCCCCATTTATCGGAAACCACAAGCTATTTGTATCCCGCTATGGGCAACGTCACTTCTTGTTTGAACATTCTCGAATTTTCGACTCCTGGGCACGTGGAAAAATATGTCCCAATCCTGCGACTCGTCCCAAGCCTCCCCCTCCCGGTGACAAGGCACGAAAGAGCCGCTATGTCTCGCCCCTTGCTGCTAAATGATGAATCGACTCCGCCTCCGGATTAAGATGTATGGAGCTTGTGACTCCTTCCTCCAATCCAAACTCTTCCTTCCCCTTCGGAATCGGGTATACAAATATTTGGGTTATTCTGTATTTCGATGAGTCCAGCCCTCCTTATCGTCTCTTCCAATGAGCGTTCGTCAGACAGAAGACTTCTTCTTCAAGTGACCTAAGTCACTTGGTAGCTTCTGTGAATGGCAAGACTTCGGCTTTGCGCAACAGCCTCCCTTCGTTTGATCGAATCTAGAAAGGACCGCAGCTGCTTCTTGGTCCAGGGAAGCGGCATTTCAACTATGGCTTTAACTTTGTCTTCTTTGGGGACAATCTGGTTCTTTCCGATCTTAAATCCAAGATATTTAATCGTATCATACGCGAAATGACACTTCGACGGGCCTATCGTAAGTCCGTGTGCGTGCAAACGGATTAACAAAGCGCGATAGGACTGTACGTGTTGGTCCCATGTACGGGTGGCAACGTACACGTTGTCAAAATAAAAGGTTACACTGACTAGGCCGTCTATAATTCAGCGAATCATTCAATTGTATTTACCACACGCAGTTACCAAACCAAAGGGAAGACGGGCAAATTGTATTAAGCCCTTCTCTATAGCAAAAGCTGTAAAGTGCTTAGAAGATTCGGAGAGCGGAATCTGTTGGTAGGCCTTACGGAGATCAATTTTGGAGATGAATTTTGCATCTTTGAAAAGATGTAGGTTTTATCAATTAAAGGTATGGGCTAAACGTCGAAAGGGGTGACTAAATTTAATTTGCGAAAATCGACGTACATCCTAAATGATTGATCGGCCTTTCTGACCATCACAATCGATGCACAAAAGTCAGATGAGGAAGGCTTGATGATTCCTAACCTGAGCAAATTTTCTACTTTGGCGTTAAACGCAAGGCGTAAATGAACGGGAATAGGGTAAGGCTTAGTTCTTTCATTTTTCAAATAATCTCATGAGTGAATTGGGTTGAAATACCTGGGGTTTTGGAGACTATGTCCGAGAACTTACTTAGGACGCTCGCCAATTGAGCCTTCTCGATGTGTCGGAAACGGGAATTAAAATCGAGCTCGGGGGCTGTGTCCGATTGGGGGGCAGAGAGAGACGGCAAAAGCTATTCGTCGTCTGCTTCCATGCAGACCGTTTGAACGAAGCACAGCGGTTCGACCGGGTAAGTTGCCTCTAAGACGAGTTCTTCATCTACAGAGACCACATTATTAATGCAAAATGGCGGTGGTAGCTCTTTAACAGGTGGACTTGGTACACTTTATTACCTGAAGGGGTCTGAATTAAGTAGCCGACCAGGCCTCGGGGTTTTACTAGTGAAAAGGGTCCTTTTGACTGAGATATGAGCTTATTAGACTCAGAGGACAACAGTAGTAGTACTTTGTCACCTGGTTCGAATTTCCGTGCTTTGGATTTAAAGTCAAAATACGTTCTGTATTTTTTCAAATTCACCTCAGAATTCTTGAAGGCGAGGTCTGACCAATTTTTTAGGGGATTACGATAATCCAACACATAAGCGTAGGAGGAATTAACCTCCTCACCAAGCTTGGGATTTGACATTTTTTTGGGGGGGATGTTCATTGGTCCGCGGACGTTTCGTCCGTACAAGAGCTTGAACAGGGCAAATTTGAGCGTTCGGTGTGGGATTTCTCGATATGCAAATAAAGCCACAGAGAGGTAGCGGTGCTATTCACGTGGTTTGGCGTGGCACAATTTCTTGAGAACTGATTTGAGAGTCCTGTTTAATTTCTCGCACATCCCATTTGAGGCGAGGTTATAAGGGCTTGAGAAAAGGGGCATGGCCAGCAGAAGCTTTCCTTCATACTCCATCAATTCTGATGTGAATTGACGGCCTCTGTCCGATAGGATCTCTTTCGAGATTTCTACTCGAGAAAAAATAGAAATCAACGCCTCTACACACGAAATACTCTCAATGTTCTTCAAGGGGACCGCATCCCGGAAAGGAGTGGCACAATCTACGCAGGTCAATATATAGAAATTTCCCTCACTAGATGGAAGATATATAGGGCCTAGCAATAGGATCATGACCCTGAAGAAGGGTTTAAAAACGATTGGGTTCTTCTGAATGGAAGCGGTGGCTACACGACCTTTGGCGGTGACCTTTTGACAAATGTCACATGACTTGCAAAAGTCGGATATATCTTTGGCAGCGCCTGGCTAAAAGAAATATTTGAAGACGCGCTGGGCCGTCTTATTATGACTGAAATACCCAGCCATTACTCCGTCATGAGCCATCTGCAGAACTTGACGTACATACATCCTGGGTACACACAATGTAGTGACGGGGCGTTATCTGGTCCTACAAAAGATCGATGTAGCAACGAATCTTTTTCTATGTATTCAATTATTCTATTTCATCTAACGGTTCCGGGCTCCTTTTTTCTGGCCTTCTCCGACAGGGGTTCCAAAGAGGGGCAATTCTTTTGAGCTTCAGTAAACTGACCTTTGCTGGATAACTCGACGTCCTGGGTTGACGAGGACGTTAAAGGTACTAGGGTAGCAGTATCTTTCGCAGCTTGGGCCCTGTTTATGACAGGTTCGCGATTGGTTTTGGGAAGAGCTGCGCAGTCTCCCAAAATCTTATCGGATCAGTGACTACATCGGCCCATCTTGTGAAATATTGACACTGTATGTAGCCCTTTACCACATTGAACTTACTGGCAAGACTTAAAAAGTCGTGAACGATCGCGAATCTCCTATGCTAGGGACTAACTGGGGGCAACTGCTTGTCCAAGACTACTATGTATGTGCAACCCGTGTGTCTTACAATGGTCGACACTCGACACCCATTTATCGTGCCTTTCTCAAAGCTTGAGCTCACCGGGGCAGCTCTTATTGAACAGGAAATTCACCTTGGTTCCAAGTGGGAGGTAGCAGGAATCGACTGCGATGACGAGGCAGAAGAATTAGAAGGAAGAGAAGCGGTTATCTGGTAGACTAGCTGATTTGGGGTGGTCCTTAGCTGCGAGCTCTGGGCGCAGTTATAACTAAGGTGACCAGTGGTGCCACAGGTAAAGCATACGATGGGTTTACTCGAGTAGTGAGACGGCGCAGAAGGGAATTTTGGAGGCTTTACGTCTTTTTGTTCACGCTGAAGATGAGGCTTGGGTTTATAGGGGCGCCTGAATCTTCACGAAGCTACCATTATTCTTAGCATGGAACTTATTAGGCCCAAACTTATGTTTGGAGATGGGGGTGACTCTTATTGATCTCCTTGGAATATAGGTCGTGGATGGAAGCGTGAAGGTCGGCTTCTTCTACACACTCTTTAAACGAAGAAGCTCTTCTATCTGTTACTAAGGCCTTCAATTCTCGGGAGAGGGGTAGCCATGAGTTGATCCCTTAAAATAAAGTCGACTAATGACTCATAGTCGTTAGTCACTTGTGAGGAGTCCAGCTAAAACTGTAAATTGTGGCAAAGGGTGAACCCAAATTTCTTACAACTGTGTTTTGGCTGTATCCTAGCCAAGCGGAATCTAACCCGATAGAAGTCCGGATTCATATTAATAGCAGAGAGGAGCTCTGACTTTAGGGTTGAATAATCCATAGTTGCTTCCCAGGGAGGAGAAATGAAGATTTTACGCAGACGAGTGTTTAAGAGGGGGAGTAGACGAACAACTCCATCTGATTATAAATCTCAATTCTTGACTTCAAAAATCTTTTCAAAGTGGGTCAGTTAGGAATAAAAATCTACTCCGTCTTTATACGCGGGGAGTTTTAACGAGGGTGCTTTTGGCTGATGGTAACGTGATCCAACAGGAGTCATTTCGACATGATCACAGCTCAATTCTCTCTTGTACTTGTTATTTCCTTCCTGCCCGTTAGTTTTGTTCTTCCTCTTAAATGTGAGCAAATAAATCCTTTTCTGATAGTCCTAAGATCTGTCCTTGCTTATGAAAACGATCGAACGAAGACATCCTGAATATGCTGCGTTCGTCTTTCGGCACACGAGAAAGCTTACTAGAACAAGTGAGGTTCTTCCTAACAAATCTAACCTACTTGTAATTAGCAATTAACCCCCCCCCCCAAAAAAAAAATTACTAAAGGTTTCAATTAATTATTCACACCAGCAAAGGAAAATAACTACGAGGGAACCTGACTTAGGACTGAATCTTCTGGTAATTTTACCACAGCAAATACAAAATTTGGCGGCTATTCTTGTCGTTTAATTAGTTGTATCTTGACTCACGTAAATACGCTGAACTGAAAAAAAATATATAATTGCCTATTAACAAAAAATTGTCCTATTAATTTTGCTTGAATATTCTTGACACTTGCAACTGTAAAGAGTAGAAAGAATGATCTTTAAGGAAATAGCAAAAGATCAGGTGGGGTGGAATCTTTTACAAACCTCACACCTGACACCAGTTTAATATCAGGGTTTGACCGAAGGTGTACGCCGTTATACGCACACAGGCCTATTGGCCTACCGAAATTAAGGTTCTAAATGGGGATGTTTCTAAAAGTGCTCTAAATATACAGTTGCTAGACCAAGTAATATTCAAACACGACTACAAAAATATACTTTAATAGGACTAAAGTTTACATATACATATAGGGTAAGTTAAATGGCAATGCAATTAAATATTGACGGTTAACTGCTAAGATGATTAACACTATCAATTAAGTTTGAAATGAGGGATAATTAATTAAGTAATGATTTAACAATTTTGCAAATTCTAGAGCAAGGGAATATTTGAGGTTCGACGCGGTAAAGGTGGGAGAAGCGTAACGTAGCAGTGGTTAAATCCCTTTAACCTTGATGTGCGGCGAGTAGGTAAGTTCGATCTCGAACTTGTGGGACTCTCACGGGACATTCAATTCAACTTCGGGAAACTGAAGTTGGGGTGCCTCTTATCCTTAAGAGGCAAACGGAAGGTGCTTCGGGGATGGCTTTTCCAATCCTTAAAATTCGAAGACGTGGTGAGAAGGGTTGAAGCGCGCCTAACTATCTCCATGAACAACAATGAGTGACGACTAGCTCTTGCTTATCTCTTCGACAATCACTCAATTCTTTTCTGGGTGAGAATGTAGTCTATTTTCTCTCGACTAACGAAGACGTTACGGCTAACGTACTAGATGGAGGTTTCAGACACAATCTGCATGTGAACTTTGAAGTCTCGAATATATACTCCGAAATTTTCTCGAAGGGGAGAGAGACTCATCGCCAACAGACTTCTTTAATTGCCTTGGGTCGCGATAAGGGCCCCTAGCAAGAAGTCGCGATGGCCCCTCAATGTTTTTTCCATTTTTCTAATATTCGGAGTATATAGGGCAGATGAATTTAGAGCAGTCAACGGCAAACTGGGAAGGTCAGTAGGGGGAAGGGGATTCCTTCTCTATCTCCTTATTCTTTCACATCAATGTCTCCCGTAACTTCTTCTGGGATTTACACTAGTGTCTTTAGAAAATCCACTCTCTTAGAACAGTCTTAAATTTCTTTACTTATTTTTAAATGACTACCCCTTATCCTTGGTCTAAATCTGTATTTTAAAATTTCTCCTTAGGCTGTGTAACCCCTCCCCTTCTTTTAATGTTGCCTAGTAAATCAGGTTCTTCATGTTGCAAGACATCAGCTTTTTTGATGACCTGCTCTAGAAAGGTTTATCTGCTATTTTCAAGAAATTTTATTGTATAATCAGTTTCAAACTTGTATTAATCAATAACAAAAATATTTGTAGATTTTTAGAGTAAAGGAGGGTATTTCCACGCCGTTGAGTACGTGCATCGTATAAAAATATATTTGCCCTAGCTGTAAGAAGGGGACCTATATAGGAAGCACACTATGTTGACTTCAGGCGCGTTATGGGCTATTATGGACAATAGATATACCTTTCCCCCCAAAAAAACATTAAGTAATAACGAGTATTCTTCCCTCAGGAAACATGCAATAGATTGTAAAACAAACCTGTCCTTAAATGATATTTTTGTCTCAAAATTTGGTAAATATACATATATCCTCTCTCCTCATTAAAGAATCTCTTTGTGTTTAAATACACCCAGCAAAATTTAAATAATAGCACGTCATCTTTTCCAATATTTATAACCTAACAACCAATCAAGCTTTACTCAATCTTATAATTTCCTCCCGTTTTCACTTGTCATTGTGATCCGACCGACTTGACTTAAGGGCGCATGTCATAACGACCCCTCGCTCTGGATCTGCCTGCTGTCTCATTTCTAGCAGACATGAAACAGAAAATGAGTGTGGTATACCTGGGCACTTTCCAAAGACTTCCCAGCCGCAGTGCTTTACTAACTTGAGCGTGTCCCCCCTTTCCATGAAAAGAGGCGGAGTAGAGAATACAACCGAGGTATAAGTCTATTTATACTCGCTCCTTCCCGCTCATCTACCTGCTGCCATAGATCAGTTCCCTTTCAATTTAGCCCACATGCCGAAGTGGTTAGATCCAATTCTCTACTTTTCCTCATTTCATTTGTTAAGTTTCGTATTAGTACATTTATTTTGTTTTCGTTAGATGGATATAATATCTCTGCAAATATTTTCGGTTGTATTTATCTCACTATTTTTTTAGTTCATTTTTGTTCATTAACTTAACGTTTATTTTAACATTTACCGCTGTTTATGTGCCATTTACTCAGATTTATAGTATAATACAATTGAACTTGTGCAGTAATATAGATTTTAGTTTTAGATTACTGATTTCGAATTTGTTTATATCTCCTGAAGATGGGGTTGTATTAACCCAAAACGTTGAAAAAAGATGGGACCAGCCTTCTTCGTTTTGTTGTTCTTAATTAACATTAATCTCCAGCTTTGCAGAAGAAATTAGGGTGAATATATATATATATATATATATATATATATATATATATATATATATATATATATATATATAGGCTAGTGAGCATTTACTGGGTTAATGAACATCTACTGTATCACTGTGTGCAAGAAAACCTAGAGGGAAACGAAATGAAATTCCGACTACTTGTAATTTCTGGATGTACTTTTCAGCCTTGTGTTGATCTCTGCTATAAAATACATAATTCACACAGCCTTATCTGTTTATGAACAAGATTGGAAATGCACATACGTACTTCTTAAAGGGGGGTGATTGTTATTACCTACATATTTCAGAATTTTCAGGGGAACATCAAAAACACACCTTACCATATTTCGAACTCTTTCTCGTTTGCAAATTACCTTTTGTCATTCATGCCTAGAACTTTGTCAATATGGAAAGGCGGAGCTCCGAAGTTCTTCACTGTAAATTTGTCTAACCGAAGACCAATAAAATCGTTTTATCAGATTCGATTATCGATATTTTCTTTTTTATAAAGCCGCGTCATTAAGAATTGTGTGCCGCTGAAGGAATAAAGGAAACTCAAAGGAACCGATATTTTATGTAAGAAAATCCTGCCAGAATTCCTTTTATAATTAAGAATAATGACTAACTCAGTTTTACCTCAAATGGAATTCATTGCCTATTTATTTTCGATTTATTTAAAAAGGCAAAAACCAACGTACGCTTCTCTAAAAGTACCTTTTTCCATTCATCAACGAAGGCAGTAAACTTAAACAAAAATTTCAACTTGTTAATCGATTCTAGAAATTATGAATTCCTCCATTAATCTAAAGTAATTTAGCACCTAACAGCAACAGAGACGCTCTAACAGAGGAAATCTATTTTGGGACCTAACCTTTTGCTTTGACTGAGCGGTTTTGACCCATTAATTAAGTAGAAGGTGTGCATCTTTGGGTACAAGTCAGCTGTAAATGAATTTGGAAGATCTAAAAATTTCTTTAGGTAAAATTCTAGATGAACAAAAAGGTGTCGAAACAAAGAAACAAAGAGAATAGCAAAAATATAAATTAGATCTATGATCATATGCAAAAGAACAACCCTTGCTGAAAAGGGAGCAAATATTTTACGAATCAGGAGTTTGAATTGAATGGAGAAATTATTTGTAAACATTACAAGTGTATAATTTACGAAAAATTACTTATTTTTAATAGTTTTTTGTCTCTAAGTTTTTGTCTTGATTTTTTCCGGAGAAGTTTGCGGGGCGAAGTCGGTCTTAGATTTTGTAATTATTGACCTTAAAGTTTCTTATTCTATCTGTACTCCCTCTTTATTTTCAGGCATGGATAAACCGGGTATGCGGTAAAAGAGGTCGCGACGCCTGTTAATACTAAGTTGCATCATTCAAAGAGATCATGAATGAGATCCCACGACCGTAGAATGAAGCGCACATAATAATCACATAAAAATCACTATTATGTTTGTACAACTTGCGATGATAGAACCCGCAAAGGAAGCGCTATTACTTCATGTCATCTATCTGGATATGGCAGGGCCCTATAAGGGCTATAATTATTCCATGGGCATGGTTTCTGAATCTAGAAGAGAGGCAATGGAGATTCCCCGTAGCCGCCAATGAGGCACCAGGCCGTGACGTCCCTGAAAGTTTTATATTTGTGCTCCCTGTTATCAAAACCGCGCCTTGACGCTAGAAGTCTAGCAACCTATTTACCAGGCTAGTGTGAGCTCCACCCAGTCAATAAATACTTGAAACACCTGTTATTAGGGAAATGGTGTGGATTTAAAACAAAGCAAAATGGGAGTAACAGAGTGAGATAGGTAGAAAGGAAATCTGTTTTCCTCAATTTACATTATCTTCCTAATCGGCAATCAGTATTAGAATAAGTTTGACAAAAAAAACAAGCAATTTAAAAATTATAAATCGTTATGGTTTCGAAATTTTGGAAATTATGAATCTTTATCGCTTTATTAAATACATATCTATAAATCCTTTCCAGATTTACTTTTAGGCAACAAATAGTATTTAAATCCCTTATATAAATGGCAGATCGCCTCTTCAAAATAAAATTCACCTACATACTCTAAATCAAGGGTGGGAAAACCCTTGCCCGCGAGCACTATTTTCATCACCCTCTGAGTGATATACGAGTATTTGTATGCACAAATTTTAATACTCTGGCAATTTCTGTGGTAACAGCCAATAAAAATGTTGCGTATAATTTTTTTTAGATATTAATGCATGAATATATCGCACCGTGTAATAAATTTAAACAACATTTAAAAAGATACAATAGTCAAATTTTATTTATCGCCAGCCGACTTATTTGGTTAGAAATTTTCGCCCACGGCTCAAAAAGGTTTCGCCACTTGTGCTGTAAAGTGATAATTTCGTACATAATTTTTCTTTTAATATCATTTGCTATACATGTCTTGAAAAATAATACAGGATTTAGGTATGCATACATACAACCATATACATAAATATATATTGAAAGATTATAAATGATTTAGGTATGCATAGATACATAAATATACATAGATATAAAATGAAATATTATAAAGGATTTAGGTATGCATAAATACATATATCTACATACACATATACATTAGGCTGTAGTATCAATAAACAAATTTCAACAAATCAACATGCACATTTCAGGTTTTGTACTCTTGAGTACACATATTTCAAAGGTGGAAAAAGTATTTTGAGAAATATTTGGCACATCACCTTTTTTGAGCTCAAAATTTCATTTTTAATTTTCGAGCCAAAAAGATATACACCATTAAAGTTGTTGGTTTGTTGTTATAAGTACTTCTAAATACATTAGAGTTGAGTTTAAACTGAAGGATGATGACAAACAAGTGAGAAGTTCAACCTTTAATATCTAATACATACTATTTGTCAAATGATATACTAAAATCATGCTTTGTTTCAAACAATGGCATGAATTCATGGGATTTCTTCTTCAAACACAGTCACTTCTCGGATCTTCTTGATTCTGTCAATAACTAACATCCTCTTCTTCTGATCAACGTCTGCCAACATTGCCAAAAGGACGTTCTCAGAATGAACTCAGTAATAATTCCTTTGGATTGTCTGCCATGCTATGACTTCACTGGCAGGTTGCAGTATTTGCAGAAGATTGATCTGTTTCAGGAGATGTTTAAATCACTCCGTCCATTTCGGAGAGAATTTGATGGGAAACCAGAGGGGCCCATAATTACACACGACAAACTCCGTGAGGACATACAAGTCATTATTAAGTTTTTATGTTGCCACATAAATTCGACATATTCTGCTGGCCGTAATGAGCCATCTTGCATGAGATATTGACCCTTATTTCATATGTAGGAGATCATCGTCAATTACACCACTTCTAATAGCACTGATAATTCTGTACAGGTAAGCTTGGTCTCGACTAATCTCATTCACATTAACATCTGGAAGAGGAGCTCCTTTAGCAATACATTGAAAGCCATTTGGTAATACTGGTAGAGTTTCACAGGTGGTTAAGGCTTTACCAAATGGTCCTTTCCATTGAGTTCCACTTTCTGTTGGACCAATATATTTCCTGCACAGCTGCCTCGCTCCAACTGCCTTTATCTCATCTTAATATCATTTTTAACACACCATTTCATCAGTTTGTCTGCAATACCTACACCTGTTCTTCGTTCAATAGTTAGATTATCTAAGTAGAAAGTACCAGTTTCTCCAACAAACACATAGTAATCTCGAATTTATTTAGCTTCATACCACTTGTTTCTTTTCTTCTTTTTAGTTAGCGTCGTGTCTCTTCTCCCATCAAACAACAAAGAAGTAATTTTCTTATCTCCCAAACATTCAGATTTGGTGAAATTCCTCCTTAATTTCTGTCGTGCCCTCCCGACCTTTCGATGGTCGATTACATGAGAGCGGTTTTCTGAATTTATAATACTATAGTCTAATATACCTGCACTACTAATATCAGCAGCAACAGCAGCAGCTGTATTTTAAACAGAATACCGATCTGCTTCCAAGGCAATAGGTGGTATTGGTATGATGTTGTTTTCTGTTCTCGCAAAGACTTTCTTCCATTCATCATCAGAAATGTCAGAAGTTGATTTTCCTTGATCCAAGAGTTCTTCTGAAATTGTAGTTTTCTATTACCTCATTTCTTCTTGTGACCCTTCTTCTCCTCTTCTTTCCTGAATTCGATATTCTCTGATTTTTCATTGTTTTAATCATTTAAATTATTTTTACATCCACTCCTCCAATTTTCATATGCGGAGCCGAAGACACTGTGACTTGTCGATGTTCTAGTTTTTTTACTCATCCTAGCCCTGAAAATGAATAATAGAAAGACCCGTTAGAATAGTACACAAATAATACATGCGATGAGTGAATATATAACATAAATTCAAAGAGATGAAGACATATTCCACCGAGTAGTTTACAAACAAGGAATTCCTCAATCTAAAATTATCTAAATCTTAGATACATAAAGAGTTAAAGTGCAAATTTTCTTCCTGTACGAAAATTATCCATTTCTAGCTTCAGAAACGAGAACTATAATAATTAAATTCAATTCGCCTCACTTTACGGAAAAGAACATTTTAAGCAAAATTTAGCAACCCAGATTTTTTCGTCTTCATTTCCATATTTGAGATTTAGATGGTCTGCTGTACAAAACCTGAAATGTGCCTTAAAATTGGTCGCGACACTACGCCCTAATATGCATATATATATTATATATATATATATATATATATATATATATATATATATATATATATATATATATATATATATATATATATATATATGTATATATATATATATATAATATCATGTTTTCTTGTACTTACATGCTTAGAACCATTCCAACGTCACAAAATCAAGTTTTGGGTTTAGTTAAACTTTGGGGGCCATGTCAACATTAATTGTTGACAAATTTGTACAAAATATATCCATATTTTTTCTGAGTTAATTGAAAAAAGGTGTTGTTTAGTTTGTAATTTCATGAAATAAACACTAGAAAATGTCCTATTTACTTTTGTAACTTCATATAATAAACATTAAAAAAAAAGTGAATCATCTACATATACACTTTGTAAAAATGTTTAAGAAACACCCTTACACGCCAAATATACAAAACCAGATACATACATCACAGGACGCCACGATTTTATATTGCCATTGAAAAACTATAGAATGTCAACAATTAATGTTGACAGGCCTTATTTGTAATTTAAGCTGTCAACAATAATTGTTGACGTGGCGTTTTCGGAAAACTGGCTGTCAACAACGATTGTTGACACGGCAGTCAATGTGTTAATCTTAGATGAAAAGACACGAAATAGATATCACTGGTAGATATTTTTTATTTAAAAATGATATTTAGTTACCAATATGTAGGTAAAGAGGGGTAAAATATTTTTAGAATAATTTTCATATGCATTTGGTAATCACACTCATTCTTTCCTGCAAAGTCAATCGGATTTTCATTTCTTGATTATCCTAAATATTTATTCTGCTTGATCAAACAAATATCAAGCTTCATTTGGTAAATCAGCAAAAATACAATGAGTGTTGTTATTTATGCGTAGTAAAAATCAAGTAAATGTGGCTCGAGAAGCTTGGATTATATTTGAATGAGGATGACCAGTCTAAAAGGTTAAATATGACCTAAATTTTCGCTGGCACTGAAAATAAATCGTATCAGGAGGTGAGTCAGCAACGATGAGAGTATTGATATTAAAGACAGCCAGAACCGAAAGCTAACTTGGAGCGTCGGAATACTTTTACATTAAATTTACAAACCACACTTTAAACTCGAACACAAGCTCCTTTCCACTATTACTACAGGTATAAATACCAACGAACCACAGACGCTCAAACCACTCATATCGTTCTCATGTTTTCATTCTTATCTCCTTTTTTTAGAACGAAGACGCTCAAAAAAGGTGTCACAGATTTTGTTTAATAAATAAACAAATGTTTCCCATTCAATCTGGGTTAAAACACGTTCGTTTTCACTATTTCAGATACCACAATTGTTCCTTTTATTCCCGATCGTAAAACCGTAATTATTTACAATTTCCTACTTATACGAGGGGTGGTCAATAGGTTTTGAAAATCGGTAGGGCAAAACACAGGAAGGTGGAGGGCTTTTTGTGGGGGTATTAGGACAAGTAATGACAAGTCAGGACCTGCAGCCACACGCTTCTTCCTCATCTATTTAAGAAGCAGTAGCTGATCGCAGATCGTCAGTCACAAATTTTTTCAACAATGGAGAAGGTTGAGCACCGCGCAGTGATCAGATTTTTGACCAATGAATGCAAGAATGCAAAAGAGATCAATGAACGCATGGTTGCAGTGTACACCGACACCGCCCCTTCCTATGCAACCATTGCTCGCTGGAATAGGGAAATCCGCCATGGTGATGAGTCCCTTGAAGATGACTCCCGTCCAGGACGCCCGTCAGACGTGACCAACGAGTACAATGTGGCCCGTGTGGAGAGGATGATCCTCGAAAATCGACGGGTGAAGGTCGAAGAAATCAAGCGAGAACTTGGAATATCACATGGAAGTGCTATCAACATCATCCACGACAATTTGGCCATGCCCAAGGTCTCTGCTGGTTCTGTCTCTAGAAACCTGACGCCCCATGATCGACTTCTACGTAGTCAAAGTTCACAAGGACAGAGTTGCACAAGCTGCCCTGCGCAAGTGCGCATTCGAGGAGCTCAACCATCTTTCTTACAGTCCAGATCTTGCCCATAGCGACTACTTTTTATTCCGCCAGCTCAAGGCTGCACTGCGTGAACGCTGGTTCAGGGATGATGAAGATGTCCAGCTCGCCGTCCAGGAGTAGATTGAACAGCAGTCGGGAGATTTCTGGTAGTCGGAAATTCGAAGCCTTAGGGACAAGTGGCGCAAGTCCATTAAAGCCGAGGGTAGTTATATTGAAAAATAATAAAACACTTTTCCTCATATCTCGTTTCCTTATATCTGAATTTCAAAACTTATTGACCACCCCTCGTAAGTCTATGATAACAAATTACCTTATAATCAATCTGAATACTGCCACTCCTGCTGCTTCACATTCCCCATACAATTTCTTTTAATCTGATAACTATTCTAAAATTTCTTATGTATGGATATTTGTAATCTTAGATCCTTGAAAATGAGATCCTACCTGAAACGTAATACTATGATGGAAATTCTAAATGGTGCCTTGTTTTATATATATATATATATATATATATATATATATATATATATGTGTGTGTGTGTGTGTGTGTGTGTGTATGCGTGTGTCTCAGAGAGAAAGGGGGAGAGAGTCACGCGGCCGCAGAGGCCTAGAAAGTATCTCACAGATGAGAAGACCTTCAATCGGCGTCTTTGGTTAAACTTCCAGGGCGGTAAGACAAGCTGAGACGAGCCAAACTGGAGACCGGGAAAAAATCAGCGAGAGGGTGTGAAGTTTACATCCGCCGCACCTCTTCAGATGGAGTGGGACCCGCTTCCGTCCACCAGCAAAATCACTTCCTACGACCCAGTATATAATTCCCAGCACGGGCATGAGAAAACCAGTATTCTCCGGTATTTCCCTCTATTTGCCAGAATCAGCCAAAGACACGACGCGCAAACTCCCAAGCGACTCCTGCCCCCCAAGGACTCGCAGCTAAGAAACATTTATTCATAATTAACGACAGTCAAGCAACGTAAAGACAAGTCCTTCTGCAATAACTAGCTAGCTCAGCTCCTTCCGGTGAGAATACTCCCTCGATCCAAACCCTCGAGGCTCACCACGGAGAGTGTAAGACAATTACGTTTTCTCTCTATCAACTTCGAAGAAGCGCCACGCTATTCCACCTCGAAGATTCACCCATAATCCCCTCCTCCCGTGTTCTTTCGGTTAGTCTTTATCCGTGCTCGCGGCGCGTGCCGAAGCATCCATTTACAGTAAATCAATTTTGCTATCCAATTAGTCTGGTGTATTTCCTATACTGTCTCCTTTTTTGTTAAATTTTATTGATTGTATAGTAGTAAAAATTATTTTTGTTTTCTTTATTTGATTCCCAGAACCACATAACCATTTGAATTAAATCGGCTTAAGGTAGAATAAACACTCGAATATAATTTCCTTGTGACCCACGCCAAAAAGGGGCATTTCACCGCGCCTGCTTGTCGCCTCATTTTCCCGCATCCAGGGAGGCAAGCGAAGGTCAGAGAGCTCATACCTGACTGACTTACGACATAGAATATATATATATATATATATATATATATATATATATATATATATATATATATATATATATATATATATATATATATATTTCATTATTAAACAGGTGTCAGGTTTTTAAGTTTTTTTTTTAAAGGACTTAAAGGCTTTTACATGATTGTTGATTCTGGCTATCAAGGAAACCATGAAACAATTATTTTTTTGCTAGGGTACTTATAAAAGTTTGATACACGATTTCAGTGACTATTTGAATTGATGTACTTTTGTGTTTATTATTTTTGGTTATTGTGCTTTACTAGCCTTCCCAAGCGGAGTTTATATTTGTTTCTTTCGGCCTCGTATACCCTACCATTTGTAAGATTCAGTAAGAATTGTATTGTTCGGTTTTGTTTGGCGTACTTAAGAGGTAGGCAACGGGACTTTTTGTCTTAATCACTGAATTCGTATCGTGCGAGATAACTGAGTTTTGCGTGTGTGTGTTTTTTTTATTATTATTGAGTCAAGTAAAACTCAGTTCCACTTCCGTCAGTGTTTCTGAAGAGCATTTTTATAAAACACGATTAATTCGGGTTAGACAAATCGCTACATTCTTATCTTGTGCGTTTATTTTACTTTTTTAAGTGCGAACAGTTTATACGACAGCATGTCTTCATTCGAAACCCTTAAAGCACAAGGAGAATCTCTGAGGATGACTGGATAAAGACATACTGTCCTATATTCAAGAAGAAGAGAGAACAGTAAGCGCGTAAAGAGGAGAAAGAGAAGCGAAAGAAAGAGAAAAGTAACAAGAAAGAAAAGAAAAGGAAGAAATGTAGAACATTCTTTTGCACGAATTATAAATGACAAGAGCAAGGAACGAAATATTCTCTATCAATTCCGAGACCAGGATACAAAACCTGCATATATTAAACTGCCTGTCTTCAAGGAACGGGAAGACTTCGATTCATATCTAACCCACTTCCTAAAGATCTTTGAAGTAAATCATTGGGTCATCAAAACAGACGGCCTAGTTAAATTGTTGCCATTACTTAACACCCAACTCAGAGATATCCTTATTTTATTCCCGTCGATTTTTCCAAGGTGATTGCCGAGTAACTTGCACTTTATAACATGACCCCAGATTTTTACCACGCAAAGTTTAGACATTGCCGCATTTAGCCAAATCAGACCTTTCGTCAGTTCGTTTATACTTCGCAACGACACCTCAATTCTGGCTCGACGCATCCAAAGTGCCTCATGACTACGATGCTTTGATCGATTTCATCCTCAAGGACAGGAGATGCATCACTTTTAAAGAATGCATAAAAGAAGCTGATATCTATTAAGCAAGCCACAATTGTTACCCCAAAGTAGGTAAGAAAAGGGAACCATCCTCTTCCAAATCTAAGGTAAACAAACATAAATTCATTCCCCACAACAAGGACAAATTTATTAAGATAGCACGTCATTCTAAGCATAAACCTGTTTCATCTCTAGTCAAACGTGAAATCTATTCTTTCTCCTCTGATCCCCCTGTACCAGCGTTCCCCAGGCGAAGTATCGTTTGATACTCCTGTGGAGTCGAGGGCCACGTAAAACTAATTGCCTTCAGAACTCTCACTTGAGGAATAACCATCCCCACCAGGTGCACTATGTAAGTGCCACACCTTCTCAAACCTCGCATGAACCGGAAACTCCTCTCCCTTCAAACGTATCGAGTCCCACCGGCCACCAGGTGAGCATTTTTTTCGACAAAAGCATCCCTGGGGGGGGCCTCCAATTAAAGACTGGAGTGGTGAACGGCTGCTGTATCTCCACACTTTTATGAGATATAGGTAGTACGTGTATCTTGATCTCGGATAAACTACTCCCATCTGTAGCTCCGGATCACAATAGGTTCGCAATTGCGCACGACTACCAGAGGGCGCGCTGATAGATTTCCCATCGTTAAGTGTCATATCGACTACGCCTACTTTACTGGCTGGGCCAAAGTCGTAGCAGCACCCATCAAATTTTGTGCTGTTTATTATTGGTCAGAGTCTTAAGGTTGCCAGACCACCTGTGGGCCAACCCGTATTCACCGGCTCACAAGCAAAGGAAGATTTATAAGCGACCGCACTCATGGGAACTCCCGGTGCTTCAAAATACAG
Source organism: Ceratothoa steindachneri (assembly GCA_963969495.1). Classification (NCBI taxonomy): domain Eukaryota; kingdom Metazoa; phylum Arthropoda; class Malacostraca; order Isopoda; family Cymothoidae; genus Ceratothoa; species Ceratothoa steindachneri. The sequence continues at coordinate 9,937,062 of OZ018329.1, forward strand.
CAATGTCGTAACCGAAAACTTTGCTAAAAAACAGATGGATTGTGAATCCCTTCACTCTCTGTGGATTAAGGCCCGAAAATAAGACACAAGAGTCTATTAGAGGTAAAAAAGTCATTTCTTTCCTCGTTAAAGATAACCTCCTATATCTCATATGCTCAGAGGAGATAGCACCGAGTCCCGAGGATTATGTATCCCCCCTCTCATGTTCAACTTATTTTGGAAAATGTACATGACAGTCTCTTTTCGGGTCATTTTATCACACGAAGACTCCCCAAAGAATTTTCAAGTATTTTTATTTGCCTGGAGCTTCAGATGAAATTCTAGGCTATTGTTTTCTGAAATATGCCAGAAAACTGTAATTAAGGGACGAGATAAGCCAGCCCCATTGCAGAAGAGCCCAGTAATTTCAGAACCCTTCTCCCGAGCGGCAATTGATTTGATCAGACAAACCACCCACCGTCTAATGAGGGTCATAGCTACCTACTTACTCTGGTCGAATTTGCTACCAAATTCTGCACGGCTGTACCGTTCAAGAAGATCGACAGCATCTCGTGGGCCAAAGCCCATATTACCATTTTCTCTCGTATTGGATCACCAAAGAAAGTATTGTCGGATCGTGGCGGTCAATTTTTATCCCATTTGATGGATAAGGGGTAGGCAATTTGCTTATGATAAAGCCCCTATTTACCACCTTGTTTCACCCTGCCGGAAATGGTATGTGCTAGAGGCTGAATGGTAATCTCAAGGCCATCCAAGAAAGTGGCATCGTTATCTTCTGGTGGCTCTCTTTGCCTACAGAGAGATGCCACATCGCACAGTGGGGTTAGCTCCATTTGAATTGTTATACGGTAGGAATGTACGAGGCCCCTTAACCATTCTTAAAGAGCTTTTTACCCCCCAAAAAATTAAATTAGGAAGTCCAATCTTCGTATTCGTGCCTGGTCAAACTCCGTCAGATGTTGGAAGAATGTGCAGAAATAGTATACCAAAATGCGTACATTAACATGAACAAATACAAAACTTATTTCGACTGCAAGTCCAAAGAGAGAAGGTTTAAGCCCGGCAAAGAAGTTTTATTATTACTCCTGACCGACAACAACAAATTGCTAAGCCACCTACCAAATAATCGAGAAACCCTGTCCCGTCGATAATTTGGTTGAAACACCATCAGGATGGTTTATTTTTCATATAAACCTCCTTAAGAAGTATCACCGGCGCGAAGGGGTTAACCAAATTGTGTCAATAGACGAAGAATCGCCTGTGGAATCAAATTACCTCCTGGATCCTCTAAGCGTAGTGCAAATTGCTCTCGTAGAGCAAAATAGTGAATACCAATTGCTCGTTTTGCCAGAGTAAGGGAATTCTTATCAAGTGAATTCAAGATAAACACCAATTATCGTCCACTTAGAAGAACCAGCTACAATCGCTCCTAAATCAATTCAGCAACGTCATTTCGGAAATTCCAGGTTATGCTACTCTATTTGAACACAGTATTCAGGTGACCACTCAAGAAGCTATTAGGTACAAGCCGTATCCACTACCGTATCCGTACATTTGAGAGGAGCCTTTAATGCCGAAATAGATAAATTGTTAAATTTAAAAATAATTGAACCCTCAAAATCCGACTATTGCTCTCCGGTCGTTATGATCAAGAAACCTAATAATTCTTATCGGATGTGTAACGACTTTAGGAAGGGAAATGCTGATACTGTGTTTTATGCAGAGCCGATTCGTATTATTGATCAAAATCTCTATTTGTTTGAGAAAGCCAAGGCCTATTATCAGATCTCATTACGGCAAGAGATTAAAGGGTAAACCGCTTTCCCAACCGAAAAGGGGTAATGCAATTTCGTCAGCTCCCATATGGTTTCGTCACCACATGCAACAACTATAATAGACTTATGAGACGAATATTAGATGGGGTACCTCACATATCGTTATATTTTGACAACATTTACGTGGCAACAAATGAATGAGACTAGCACCTGACCGCCCTCCAAGCGCTGTTGCAAAGACTGAGGGAAAATAATTTAACAATTGGTCCGAGTAAAGGCCATTTTGCATTTATTATCATAGACTATTCAGGTTTCCGCATAGAGAATAACCAATCAGCTCCCCAGAAAGAAAATATCCAAGCCATTGTCAAAATATCGCTGCCCACTACTAAGAAACAGTTGAAGTCATTTATGGGTTCCGCCTTATTTTATCGACGATTCATCCAGAGTTTTGTCACCCTTTCCGTTCCCATGTCCGAACTCTTGAAAAAGAAGGTCACACAACAAATCTTGTGGACTCCGCTGTCAATCAACAGTTTCAACCAACTCAAAGGTAAATTAGCGTCGGCCCCAATATTACGATGGCTCAATCCCTCCGAATCATTTAGCATTGGGACGGACGCCAGCAATGAAGGTATAGGTTGTAGTTCACTCCAGTACGGCAACAATAACGAGAGTTTTCCTATCGCTTATGCCAGTTACCAGTTGTTACCCCGCGAGAAGAACTATGCTGTGCTTGAGAAGGAATCCCCCGCAATAATTTAGGGAATTAAAAAATTCAAAAAAAATTTTATTACTGAAAAATTTTATAATAAAGACAGACCACAAACCTTTGTCCTATCTCAGAAACATTAAAAATAATAATTGTTAATTATTGCGCTGGAGCTTGTTTTTCAAGGAATTTCAATTCAGAATATTTTATACCAAAGGCTCTGAAAACTGTATTTCTGGAAGTTTAAGCCGGAATCCGTTGGATTCCCCTACAAACGAATCTTGAGCCTACTTTTTTTTTTCCTGTATATATGTTCAGTCTAAATTCCTGTTATGTTAAGGAAACATGTACCCCTTTTGTATTTATCTTTTGTTAGACTAACTTTAAATTATTAAAGTTATTGTACTTCGTTCTTTTCTTTATGACAATGATTGACTCATATATATTTTCCCAGTCCCTCTATTGGTATTTATTTTGTGTGCTTTTTTGAATTTAGTACCATGCATTCTTTTTTTTCTTATAATTTTGTGATGCGAATTTATTATGCAAAACCCTTTTTTAAACCGGGATGTCATTTCTTCCGGAAGTTCCATCTTAACGGGGAAGGGAATGTCAGAGAGAGGGAGAGAGAGAGAGAATCACGCGAACGCAGATGCGTGGAAAGTCTTTTGAAGACGAGAAGACCTCCAATCGGGGTCTTTGTGTAAACTTTCGTCTTGGCGATAAGACGAGCTGAGACGAGCCAAACGGGAGCCTGGAAAAAGATCAGCGAGAGGGTGCCACGTTCACGTCCGCCATGCCTCTTCAGGTGGAGTGGGACCCGCTTTCGTCGGCCAGCGAAATCGCTCCCTGCGACCCCGTATATAATTCCCAGCACGGGCATGAGAAGATCAGTATTCGCCAGAATCAGAACACGACGCGCAAATTCTTAAGAGACTCCCGCACCCCAAGGGTTCGCAGGAAAGAAACATCAGAATTAACGACAGTCAGGCAACGTGAAGACAGGTCCTTCTGCAATAACCAGCTCAGCTCCTTCTGGCGAGAATACTCCATCGATCCAAACCCTCGAGGCTCACCACGGAGAGTGTAAGACAATTACGTTTTCCCTCTATCAACTTCGAAGAGGCGCCACGCTATTCCACCTCGAAGATTCACCCATGATCCCCTCCTCCCGTTTTCTTTCGGCGCGCATCGAAGCATCCATTTAACTCAATTTTGCTTTCCAATTAGTCTGGTGTATTTCCCATAGTGTCTTCTTTGGTATAAAATTTAATTGTTTGTAGAGTAGTAAAGATTATTTTTGTTTCCACTGTTTGATTTCCAGAAGCACATCAGCCAAAGGTAGAATAAGCACTTTCATAATTTCCTTGTGACACACGACAAAAAGGGGCATTCCCCTGCGCCGGCTTGTTGCCTATTTCCCCCCATCTAGGGAGGCAAGCGAAGGTCAGGGAGCTCATACCTGAGCTACAACATATATATATATATATATATATATATATATATATATATATATATATATATATATATATATATATATATATGAACATCAGACTCAAAAATAACACGTGAGTGGATATATTGATAGGAAACCCACCATAGAAAAATTAAAATGATTCCAATCACCTTCCTCTTATGAGAATTCTTAGAAGTGCTCGCAGTAATTTGACCTTTACTTTAGTGGATCTTGGTTTCATATATACACTCATGGACAAAAGTTCTGTAACTATTAGTTATATATTTTTATATTTTTTATTCGTTTTAAAAATTTACTTAGTAGAAAAAAATGAGTCTAATATTTGAAAGAAAACAGATTTAGTCAAAAGTCAGCATTTCAAAATTAATAAGAAAACGGTGCATTCTTTCGCTGAATCCCAAATCGAGGGAGGTGAGTTTTAGTTCCTGGATCTTTGCTATACGAACAAAGGGGTAAAGTTATGACAAATTTGGGTTATATGAATGAAAGTGTATAATTTTAAATATATTTCGTAATAGTTTTGTTGAAAAATAAACATTTGAATTTTTATCGATTTGAGAAATGTTCTTTTTCAAGGAATAATGTGCAAGTGCAACGATTGTTCCTCTGCACAAAAGTGGCCTGAAATTCAAAGATATATAGTTGCTAAGGTATTTCATCAATGAGCAGCATATTTAGGAGGCTGTGCCAAACTTGGTAACGATTTAAAAGGAGTAGGTGTGAACGTTTCAGAGTGTACAGTGAGGCGAAGACTTTATACAAAGGTCTTAAGTCGAGAAGGGCTGCGAAGAAGCCATCTCACCCAGAATAACCTTAGGAATAGACTTCACTTTTGTAAAAAATATAAAGAATGACTGATGAAGATTGGGAAACAGTGAAATTCTCTGAGGAAGCTCCCTTCTGCTTGTTTGGAGCTTCTGGAAGATGTCTGGTTAGGAAAATAAAAGTGGAGCGTTTTAACTTGTGTGGTGCCCATGGTGAAGCATACGGACACTCTCCATGTTTAGGCCGGCTTCCGGTCTTCTAAGGGAACTGGCGCGATAACAATTTTTGTCCAAGAACACTTAGGAACAAACTTCCTTCTTTGCTGTTCACGATCAACAAACAACTACCTGCCACTATAAAAGGTAACATGAATGAAACCTTTACATCAATGCCGCCTCCACAACAACGAAGTCTTCCATCTGAAGATGCCAGAAAAAAGGCAAAAGCTCACGGCCAAAATTTGAATTAGCTTTTAAATACAAACCTATAAAATCGATCTCCTTCAATTCATATTTAATCTCCACCCAGATTTTAAAAACTACATTCACCAGTTAGACTCCCCCCCCCAATTGATATATATATATAAATATTTGTCATAAAAGATGCTGTTATAAGTTTTTACGAACATGAATGCGGTTAAATCTTATATAAATATGATTATATTGTCAACTTAATCAGGGTCTGTCTGCCTGTGGAAAAATTAAAAAAACAAGGTGGAGTTGATAAATATCAGCGGCAAAATGCTAATTTTGGTGAACAAAATGAGATAGGTTTCATCTAACTGTTTCGTTGTACAGCACGTGAGTTTGAAAAACTGCCTGAGACTTATTGTACAACAGTCCTCATATCAGTGCACATGGGTGTGGATAAAATTTGACGGTGAAAAACTCATAAACAACGATGAAAACAGACGGTAAAAAACACACCTGATCTGTGTAGATCACGTATGATTCTCTGCCACTTGTTTTAAGAGATTGAACAGAAAACTTTGAAGTATTTGTTGTTTTGTTTGAGAGATATATTAAGGAAGGATGAATGTAGAGGAATTCAAAATATATGTAAGCTACGATGGCTATTTGTGGGGGTGTTAGGACAAGTTATGACAAATCAGGACTTGCAGCCGCAAGCTCCTACCTCGTATATTTAAGAAGCAGTAGCTGATCGCAGATAGTCAGCCACAAATTTTTCTACAATAGAGAAGGTTGAGCAACGTGCAGTGATAAATTTTTGGACCAAGAAGGCAAGAATGCAAAAGAGATCCATGAACGCATGGTTGCAGTGTACACCGACACCGCCCCTTCCTATGCAACCATTGTTTGCTGGAATATGGAATTCCACCATGGACAAGAGTCCCTTAAAGATGACCCCCGTCCAAAACGCCCGTTAGACGTGACCAACGAGTACAATGTGGCCCGTGTGGAGAGGATGATCCTCGAAAATCGACGGGTGAAGGTCGAAGAAATCGAGCGAGAACTTGGAATATCACATGGGAGTGTTATCAACATCATCCACGACAATTTTGCCATGACCAAGGTCTCTGCCCTATGGGGCCCTAGAAATCTCACGCCCCATGATCGATTTCAACGTCGTCAAAGTCCACAAGGCCAGAGCTGCACAAGCTGCCCTGTGCAAGTGCGGATTCGAGGAGCTCTACCATCCCCATACAGTCCAGATCTGGCCCCTAGCGACTACTTTTTATTCCGCCAGTTCAAGGCTGCACTGTGTGGACGCCGGTTTGGGGACGATGAAGATGTCCAGCTTGCCGTCCAGGATTGGATTGAACAGCAGTCGGGACATTTCTGGTTGTCGGGTATTCGAAGCCTCAGGGACAAGTGGCGCAAGTGCATTAAAGTCGAGGGTAGTTATATTAAAAAATAATAAAACACTTTTCCTCATATCTCGTTTCCTTATATCCGAATTTCAAAACTTATTGATCGCCCATCGTATATGACTTTAGGTCCATCTGCGGCTGTTGGAAATTCATAGAGCACGCATTTCTCCATATACCCACAGCAGCTGACAGCCCCTTGCAAGGAAAATCTATATGAAGGGATTGATAGACCTAAAGGGTGTGGATGTTTTGAATTATTAGGGACTATCTGTGTGGCTGTAGGCCTCTCCATCATTTTTAAACTCCATTATCAGGTTTGACCCGACTTTGTATTTGGTAATTTGGGGCACCATTGTTATAGCATGTTTGAGCTGACTTTGCAGTCGGTAAGTTAGGGTACCAAGGCTACATCTTTGTGCTAAAAATAGCCTTCTTGTTCGAATATCACTTGTACACCGCCGCTGATATTACATCGAACATTTGATTGGTTTAAACCTACACTACTCCTTTCACATATCTTTCCTGAATCACAAACTTTTAATGCCATCTTTTCATATAGATATGGGTTCGCTTTGGTGAGTGAGCTATCGAATATCGTCCATAAAATATTAAACTGGAATTAACGAGTGTATTATTGATTATAATTACTCATTGTGTCTATAAACTTTGACAATAATGCTGAACTTTACATATAATGTAATTTTCAAAATAATTCTTAATATCGATTCTCCTTTACTAGCTGCCTCACTTGCAGCACTATTTTTTCGTATTTTCCCTATTCTGGCCTTAATTTCCTTCGGCACGTGTTATCCACTCTGAATCTCCCGATAACAGCTGTGCAACGATGAAATTAAATATACAATTTCTCATTTGTAATCCAACCCTTTGTTGTGTAATGTAAACCTGAAATATGAGAATATTATTTCGATTAATCACTTTACAGGGACATTAGGGCGATAGTATAATTCCTTTAAAGCTAGGTATGGAAGAATGTATATAAAAAAATTCTTTTTAGCAGGAAAAATAAATAATAGAAAGGAAGTTCGAGAATTTTGAGAATGTTAAGAATATATAGTATAGGCAGGGTAAATGAATGAATATGGATTAAGGATAGCAAGAAAGAGGTTTCGTATCTAAAATGACGCTCCTCTATATTTAATTACTAGCCGTTAAACCGGATCTTTTAGGTGTTTTGATTGTAAATAATTTTTAATTGTAGAGGTACAAAAGGTTTGTTTAATGTATGACCAAAACTCATTTAAATCTACCGAATGATAAAAATTACTCTTGAAAAACCAGCGTAGGTAAGAAAAACTGCCTAATGATTTAGGAAATGTTTGCTTATCTAGGTTTGTATTTTATATAATATGCGGTAATGCTAATTATACCTATATTAACATAATCATGCATGAATTGAAAGGGGCTCCAAATTTACGTGGTGCAGTTGAACTAGTACGTAAAAGAATTGTCAGGTCGATTGTACAAGTTTGGCCCTTCAAACGAAGGAAAGCTTCGGAAATGCCCCTCCCCCAAGAAAAATCAACGAATTTCTTTTAATATTTAGACACCATAACTTTAGGGAAATGACGTAATTTGAAGATAAAGAATTAAATCCTCATTGAAATGGCAGCGGCTTTCCCTTACATTTTAAATGCAAGCAAGAGAAAAAACCAAAACATTTAAAAGGCACAAAAATGTGCTTAAAACAAAACGAATGAAAAATGCGTCTTCAATTTTGCTCAGTAACGAACAAATGGAGGCAAAAACTAATAATTTACCTCCGTCCAGTTTTACTTTGTAATTTTCTTCTAAATAATTCATAATATTTTGAATTAATTGCTGTTATCCATATTTTGTGAAAGATTCTTCACATGATGGAACATAGGAGAACAAATAGTTATTTTTAAAGAAATTAATGGATCATCCAGCAGATGCAGCACTTAATGCAGGATGTAAAGGCTGCTGCACATAATTCAGGATGCATAGACTGCAGTTAATACTAGATTCATAGGCAGAACTAAATGTAGGACGCATAAACTGCATTTAATTTAGGAAGCATTGGTTGCATTTAATGGAGTATGCTTTAAGAAGAAAGGTGTTTAATGAAAGAAATGGGCTAAAACGTTATCTATTTCAAAGGCACTGGGGCTGTATTACAACTCTCTATGAATGCCATTTTACAAGATCCATTGTGCAGGGCGAAATCGGACAAATCGGTCATTTTGCCTTTTAATACCTTTTTGGACAAACTCCTTTCGGTATCCAGGATTGCACCAAGAGTGTAACTGTTTGAAATGCGATAAATCGGGTGGGGCTAAAAAACGCACTGGTATTTAAATTCAAATATACACTTACATACAAATTCTAGGCCAATAAATTTTACCTTCTTTGTTGTTAATCTCTCTTCTTCTTACCAGATAAATTCAATTAACTTAAATCAAGTAGTCTTGTTTATAATTTTATAAATAATTAATTACGATGAAACTACGCGTGACAAAAGTTCTGATATACAGAGAAACCAGAAAACACGCTCAAAATATATTTCATACTGCAATAAGATAGAACAACAACACCTATAATTGCGCTAAGGTTAACACATCTTTAAATGACTGCGATAACTTCTGATGGTAGGAGCTCATGCTAGCCGAGTGGATACGGCATTGGTCTCACAACGTCGCGGCACCGGGTTCGATCCCGAATCCCAGCATGAGCTGACACAAACGTCAGCGCAGGAAGAGATCTGGCTACCGTCTGGTAGACACGATGGGCTTATCCCTGTATTCGAGTGGGTAGATCCTACATATTTATCAGTGTGCTGAAGATTACGTGGCCTTCAGTAGTACCATCCTACTAGTGGAATTTGACCTACAATTGTCTATAAAATTACGACAAGTCTGGCGACATTCACACATTTGAAGACCTAAATTGAAGAGTTATTGTCATCTCAAGTCCAAAGTCTGGTTGACTTTTGAAATATGGATGTAAGAAACTACCTAGCAGCCAATTTCGCAAAGGATATTTACCCTAAAGTGCTTGAAAAGTGGGAACGAGGGAACAGTTATTTTCTAGCCCCCGTTTTATATTCAAGAGTCAAAATCTTAAACAGATCCCATAGAACTTAGAGCAGGCCAAAAACATATCCTTTGGGAGAGGAGAGTTACAGGCCTAAGACACTTTCATTACGACACTAGACAACTTGTTGATATTCTCAGGCGCAAGTGTAAAATTGCTTTTTGCTGTTAATTTGGCTGCCCTGGTTGCAAGAACGAAATTCAAAATAATTTAAATCCCCTATGGAGATGGAGATCTCTGTGAAGGAACTTGCTTCATTAAAGGTCTGAGAGAAATGATTACTTCCTTTGAACCACATCAGGCTGGTTTTCCAGATTAACTTGAGTAGAATAAATAAATCAATAAGTAAAATCAACAAAAAGGGAAAGGAAGAAGAGTTGCTTACTATAAGTAGGCCAATATTTCAATGCCATCAAATGAAATAATTTTCACTCCTGAATAAAATGAAGAACAAATAACTGATGGTCAAGATGGAAAGGATTGAATTTATTAAGTGATATTCAAAATACAAACCGCATCTTCAAATTCCATTAAAAAGCAACATGGGAATTAAATTTGTGGGGCAATAACATCATAACTATTATGCTGATTCTAATGAAATTTGAAAGTCTTAAATTGTTATACATTCTCTTTCAAATAATATAATTGCCAAAATACTCCCAAGGTTAGCCCGGAATTATATTGTTTTAGCAATAACTTTATAATTATTCAGCCGATTCTAACAAAATTTAAAACTCTTAAGGTATTTACATTCTCTTTCGAATGATAGAAATGCCAAGGTCCTCCCAAGGATACTCCGGGAATTATTGAAACTTTTGAAGGTAGTAAGGTTAAAAATCAGACTAAGTGAGTGTCGAGGAATAGGCCGAGGGGTGGTTGGAGTTTTACCCGACTCTTAAATATATATATATATATATATATATATATATATATATATATATATATATATATATATATATATATATATATATATATATATATATATATATATATATATATATTCAGGGCAAGTGCCCTGAATGGGTTTATTGACTCAGAGGGCTTACAGGTTAGCTACGCAGCGACACAAAGAAAGTTAGATATACAAACAATATAAAAATAAAATTATAATGATCGCTAAACAAGAATATATATAAATATATATATATATATATATATATATATATATATAAATTAGGTTCTGTGAGAGATAAATTAATAAGTGAAGCTCGAATATCTCACTCAGTTTGTAAACAACTGTTCACTATGTTAATCACTATACACTTTTAAAGTTGATAAGCTTCGCGGTGAAGTTGGGGAATGTGAAAGGGAAGGATTACTTTGGAACAGGATGTTCGGGTGGCGCTAGTCAGTGAAGGTGCTTACGTGAGATAACAGGTGTAGAGGATGAGGTAGGTTCTCCAGAGACCGACTTGACCCCACAATTCAGTCATGATTCTGCTGGAAGAAGGCGTTGACGGGAGCTCCTTGTTAAAGAGGGCCACACGCTCGTGAACTCCGAGGAATCTCAGCTGCCTCTGTGAGGGGGACGAAGTGACCTATCGATGCGTAGGGTTACCGAGAAAAACCCAGATATAGTTTTCTTGCTTAGGGAACCAGAGTGAGGCTGTTTGTAGCTTCGGCTCTGAAAACGTGAGTACGAACTTGGGTCCGCACTGCCTTGCAGACCAACAGGAGAAAGAGCCTCCCTAACTGGGCCTAATCTCCCCTCTGAAGACTTGGTGCTTCGACGATTTACCACAACACCGAGATAGATGGCAATTCCTGCCCCGCGAACACTGTGCAAGCTCTAATACTTTAGTTAAAAGAATTCGTCATATATACCCGAAACTCCAGGGAGGTTCACATGGTTGCGGAAGTAGATTTGATGTCAAGTGCCCTTCTTAGGGTGAGAGCTGCTTGATTATCTCCTACATTTCGTCCTTTGTAAACTCCCAGAAGCCACTGTAAGCCAAGATGGGCTCCAATCTATCGATAAGCAGTCCGGGAAGGAATGCGGTGGTTAGCTGAAATGGCCGGCGGGTTCTTCCGACGGGAGGCGACCAAACATCGGGCCGGAAGGTGAAAGTTTTATATCGCGGCCGCTCGAAATGGAGGTGGGGATACGTGAGAGCATTAGGCTATTCTCCTACATCCCTACCCATCCCGAAGGAACATTATTCTGAAGTTGAACGAGCGATAATGTCACAATATATAACTTACTCGCAGTTACAATCTATAACCAAAATGAGATCCCAGGAAACATACATACGCAAAATACACAGAAAAAAAATTTACATAATGAATTGGCACTATTTCGCGAGAAGGTCTTAGAAATTACAGGAATAACTAGGCATACATAAAAAAAAACATACATATATACAAAAGAAAAAATTACAATGGCCGCTCAGTACCTGTTAGTCGCCACAACTAGGACCTTTGTCTATCGGATTTCGTGATAAATTATCAGCAATGACGTTATCCGTTCCTTTTACGTAAGATACATTGTATTGGTATTTTGACAATAAAAGGGACCATCTCATAGGTCTGCCGTTCTGACTTTTACAATTTGTCATGTAAGCTAGTGGCCTATGGTCTGTTTCGGCAGTAAAAGTTACACCAATCAACTACATGCTCTTTCGCGAACTAACAGCTTCCGGCTCGCGTATGTCACTGGAATTAGGGTTCCTTCTTCCTCATATTGTAAATAAAACGCACCCAATGCCGATATTAGAGGCATCAGTTCGGATGCAGAATTTTTTTCTGGGAATTGGGCAAACGAAGAATAGAAGCAGAGACCATTTTTTTCTTTAGCGCGCCGAAACTCGCAGTCACGGCGGGATTCCATAAGATGGGGTCTGGTGTGGCCTTTTTAAGAGGGTCAATGATGAGTAACGCAATGGAAGCGAATTGAGGAATGAACTGCCAAAGGAAGGAGACGGAGCCAAGAAACGAACGAAGCTGTTTCTTAGTTTTAGGGAGTGGCATGCCCTCTATTGCCTTAATTTTGTCCTCTTGGGGGTTAATTGTCCCTCTCCTACTTGGAACCCTTAGTAAGAGATAGTTTTATGAGCGAAGTGGCACTTAGATGGCTTGATTGTCAATCCTTGGATCTTAAGCCGGTTTAGGAGTTTGTTGTTGTCCGTGGGGAGTAAAAGCAGAACTTCATCGCCTGGATTCAATTTTCGTGCCTTAGATTTAATATCAAAATACGTGCGATACTTCTTTAGATTGATCTCGGAATTTTTCACGGCAATCTCCGAGCATTTTTCTAGCCTGTCACACAAGTCCAGAACATACGAGTAGGAGGTCTTTAGTTCCTTATCCAATCGAGAGTTCGTGAGGAGCTCCTCGAAAATGCTCAGTGGACCTGGGACATTGCGACCATAGAGAAGCTCGAACGGAGAGAATCCAAGAGTTCGGTGGGGAATTTCGCTACACGAAAATAAAGCTACTGGTAGGTACCGGTGCCATTACTGGGGCTGGTGGTGGCACAACTTTTTAAGGTAGCGTTTAACTTTCCACACATACCGTTTGCAGAGGGGTGAAAGGGCGTGGTGGAAATGGGCATAATTTGGAGCAACTTACTTACATGCTCCATCAACTCGGACGTAAATTGACGGCTCCTGTCAGAGAGAACCTCTTTAGGGGTCCCTACCCGTAAAAAAATAGAGATTAAAGCCTCGTTACACGAGATACTATTAATTTTTTTTAAGAGAAATTGCTTCGGGGAACCGAGTGGCCCAATCGATGAGGGTGAGAACCTATGAGTGTCTCTCGGTGGAAGGAGGTGTATCGGTCCAATTAGATCGATGGCAGCCCTGAAAAATGGTTCTGATATAACTGGAGTCTTCTGAAGGGGGGCCGGTTGTACTCGTCCTTTGGCGGTGACCTTTTGACATATATCACAGGTCATGAAAAACTCTGCGATTTCTTTGGCTGCACCAGGCAAAATATTATTTAAATACGCGTTGCGAGGTCTGTATTATGGCTGAAGTGTCCTGCAAACACACCTTTTTGTACTATTTGTAAAATCTTTGCAACGTAGGCCCTAGGCACGCAAAGGGCCTTGAACGGGGAGCCTACTGGATCCAAGAGAAGTTTGAAATACAAAAGCGTCTTGTATCACACCTCACTTTTCGGTCTCCACGAACCGATTCTGTCTCTCCTCATTTGGCCTTTTCGCATAAGAGTTGGAGGGAAAGGCAGTCCTTTGGGGCACTGATGAATTTGGCGTTATTCAGTCCCTCGTAATCTGGGGTGCATGGGGGCTTTAGAGACGCAAGGAGGGCAGGCGTCTTTATAAGCCTGAGCTCGGATGACGATAGCTTGCGACACAACAGTTGGGGTAAGCTGCACGCTCTAGCCCACCAATACTGTACAAAACTTAATCGGGGCAGCTACAACGTCGGTCCACCCTGTAAAATAGCGGCATTTTACGTGACAACGGACCACTGGCAATTTATTAACTCTTCCCAATAAATCGTGTACGACAGTAAATTTCATATGATGTGGGTTCACGGGGGAAGGCAGCTTGACCGATACCACTATACAAGTATACCCTGTATCTCTCACCAGAGTGGATACTCTGCATCCATTAATGGATCTGACTCGAATTTGAGCCCACCAGAAAAACTGTTATTAAAAAGAAAGTTTACTTAGTGCTCCTGAGAGGTCGACGAAAATGGCAGAGGCGCAAGCGCGGTAGGTTGTTCGTCAGTGAGAGTTGCGGAGACTTGATGGACCTGTTGTCCAGGGGCAAAGCGAAAGCGGGAGTTTTGTCGACAATGAGATTTGTAGTGACCAGTGGTTCCGCAAGAGAAGCATACAATGGGGTTACTCGACGGAGCATTAAAAATTGGGGGTTTTCCACTTTTCTTGCTTCTTAGGGTTTAAAGGGGCACGGGACTTTTACTAAATGAGAGGGGTTTTCTCGGTTGTGATTTTTCTTGGTTCTTAGGGGACGGAGAAATGCTCTTCTTTTGCTCCTTAGTATAGAACGGATGATTTGTGGAGTAGAGATCCGCTTCTTCGATGCACGCTTATCTTTCACAAATGCACGGCTTTCCGTAGGGAGGGTGTGCATTAACTGGTCCTTTAAAAACATTGAGCAGTGAATCGTAGTCGCCACCAACTTTAGTCGAGTCCAACCAAAATTGGAGGTTTTTCTTCAGGATGAACCCGAACTGTCGATACGTTTGTCCTAGGCTGGATCCTAGCCGATCGAAATTTTTGTCTGTAGCACTCGGGGTTTAAATTAATCGCGAATAAGAGTTTGGCTTTAAGAGATGAATAAAATATTGTGGCTTCTGTTGGGAGGGCAATGCAGATTTCTCTGAGACTAGCAGCGTGAGCAGGCGGCCTACTCCTTCAGACTCAATGTCCCACCCATTGACTTCGAAGATCTTTTCGAAATGGGTTAAGTAAGTGCAAAAGTCATCTTGATCACCATAAGGGGGAAGCTTTAATGCGGGGGCCTGAGGTTGATGACTTCTGGACCCGATGCAACTAAATTCTACTTGATCTCTACTTAACTCACGCTCGTGTTGACGAATTTCATCCCTCTCTTCTATTTCTTCTTGTCTTTGATGTTCTTCTCTTTTTTTCCTCACGTTTATTCATTTGTTCTTTCTGAACGTATTCGTACAATTCCTTGCCCAAAAGGCCCAAAGTTTGTTCCTATTTATGGAACATCTCGAATGAGGAGGAGGACATCTTGGACACGCCGTCGGATCCGCTAAATCACGAAAGAGCTTTACGACCTAACCCCAGATTATACGGCAGCGACAAATAATATACAAAATGATAATGAAAAAAAAATAAAGAAAATACAAATAGTTACTATGCTTAGTGAGATAGTGCCAGCAAGGGCCAAACCTTTTTTATATTGTATACTGACAATACAAAAAACAAAATTTAAAGGACACGAGGTCAATTCTTATTTAAGCAACAAAACTTAAAATGTCTTATTATTTGATTTATCTAACTTTGGGCGCTTAGCAATTAGAGAAGGAAAATTTCAAAATTGATGGGTTCGAAACAAACCGCACACCAAATGACACCAGAAATGAAATATGATATAATATATACTATATGTCGAGGAATAGGCCAAGGGGTGGTTGGAGATTTCCCCGACTCTTACATATATATATATATATATATATATATATATATATATATATATATATATATGTATATATATCATATTATCATGAATGCGGAGGTGTCGTCGTACTACTCCTTATAGTTCGTTGGGCCCGTGCCCTGAATGGGTTTATTGACTCAGAGTGCTTACAGGTTGGCTACGGAGGGATTGGAATAAACTTTGCAGGAAGTGACCAAAAGAAAGTTAGATATACAAACAATATGAAAATAAAATTATAATGAACGCTAAACAAGAAAATATATATATATATATATATATATATATATATATATATATATATATATATATATATATATATATATATATATATACAAATAAGGCTCTGTGAGAGATAAATTAATAAGTGAAGCTCGGATATCTCACTCGGCTTGTAAATAACTGTTCACTATGTTAATCACTATACACTTTTAATGTTGGTAAGCTTCACGGTGAAGTTGGGGAATGTGAAAGGGAAGGGTTTCCTTGGAACCGGATATTCGAGTGGCGCTGGTGAGTGAAGGTGGCGAGATAAGCGGTGGAGACGATAAGGTAGGTTCTCCCGAGACCGACCTGATCCCACAATTCCGTCACGATTCTGCTAGAAGAAGGCGGTGACGTGAGCCCCTTGTTAAAGATGGCCTCACGCTCGTGAACTACAAGGAATCTTGAGTATCTCTGTGAGGGAGGTCGAAGTGACCTATCGACGCGTAGTTTTCTCGCTTAGGGAACCAGAGTGAAGCTGTTTTTAGCTTTGGCTATGAAAACGTGAGTACAAACTTGGGTCCGCACTGGCTTGCAGACCAACGTGGTAAGGAGCCTACCTTACTGGGACCAATCTCCTCTCTGAAGACTTGGACTTAGCGCTTCGACGATTTATCACAACACCGAGATAGATGACAAGTCCTGCCCCGCGAGACGCTGTGTAAGCTCTAGTACCAAGGGTAAAAAGAATTCATCTTATATACCCGAAGCTCGGGAAAGGATCACATGGCTCCGGAAGTAGATCTGATGTCAAGCGCCCTTCTTAGGGTGAGAGTTGTTGGAATATCTCCTCCATTTCGTCCTTTGTAAACTTCCGGAAACCACCGAAAGCCAAGATGGGCTCCAATCTATCGATAACCAGTCCGGAAAGGAATGCGGTGGTTAGCTGAAATGGCCGGCGGATTCTTCCGGCGGGAGGCGACCAGACATCGAGCCAGAAGGGAAAGGTTTGTTATCATGGCCTTCCCGGAAGGGAGGTGGGGAAATGTGGGAGCATTAGGCTATTCTCCTACAGTGAGGGCACGTGACCTTTTGGTCAGCAGACCTTGTTATATTATTTTATTCTAGTTCTACTCTTTGAATATTGAGAAAATTATTTTTTTGCTACGCCAACAATGTCAAAGTCTTTTATTATACCAACATATTGAGTTACCTCTCCTATTGGTTGTTTCCAGTAAATTCAACTTCGATTTTTTTATATCATCGTCATGGAATTCACGACTTATACGAGGTAACCTTTGTTAGCGTTAATTATTACAGAATTACTAACAAAGTAACAATGAAAGATAAACTTGACTCTAGCTGAGAGAGGGGAAAAGATTGAAATCGGAAATGAAGGATAGGTAAAGAAGGAAGATAAAGAATTAGTTTGACAACTTTTAATTTTGCAAGATCATATTATAATATTTATCGATTCCATTCTTCAACATACAGTGTAGTGCTTTCAACGACAATCCTAGGCAAAGCATTCCAAGTTTGTGTTATCTTATATGAAAAGAAATCTTTTATATCGCCTTGTTAAATCTTTTGTTTATTAGTTTGAAAACCTAATTTCTAATTACGGCTCGGACACAAGCTCAAATATTGAATCATAATTTATATATATTAGGAAAGCCATTTAGTGATTTGAAGATTTTAATAGTTTGACAGGATAGGGGATAATCTTTCAGTCAAGTTAAATTGAATTATCTTAACCTTTCTTCATACAATCTACATATTTAGAAGCCCATGAATTAATTTCGTTGTTCAACGCTGTTTGCGTTACAATATGTGAATGTTCTTTTACATGTGTGGAGACCAGAATTGTATCGCATACTCGAAATTAGCTCTTACAATCGCTTTATTGGAGAAAGAATAATTTCATTCGATTAACACAAAATGTCTAGCTATGTATGAATCCCATAACCGTGATCTCATTTTGTAACGATAAAGTGCATTGTTTCGAAATTTTAAATCAATAGTAATTAAAACTCCTAGAACCTTGTCCATATTGACTTTGTCTAAAATATGACGACTATATTGTAATATCTTCAAAGATTACACTTGGGAACAATTGTTCTAATTTTCTAATCAATAAACATTTTCAACTGTTTTTGATTAGTTTTTCAACTCTAATTTCAAATCTAAACCCAGGTTTTGTCTCTATGATCAAGATTTCTATATTGATGTTTTGTATCATCGCAATTAGATCGTTTTTAAGTATAAATTCACTCCTTCTTCAATGCCGAACCTTTTAAAACTTTCAATTCATGTATCCGGATCAGCGATAATATCAAAATCTTCTTTCACGACTATGTCCGCCAATTCATCAATCATGTTTCTCAAAATGGCGCGTATGTAAAAACATAGCAAATTTCCTGTTAGATTCTCTAACTTTGAGTGTTTACATTACTTTTTCGTTGTTGCGAACACAACATTCATTTATACTTCTACGTATATTTCACGCGTTTGCACTTCTCCGAGATTCATCAATTCGGTTAAAGAGTTGACTGATGAGTAAAAATATTTTTTAGAATCAGCCTTTTGCTGAAAAAAACTTCGATCTCTCTTTTTTACGAGACGCCATGTTTGTTTCTCTTTAGGATCTTCGATACCGATTACCAAATTGTGATTGAAAGAGAGTAAAAGAAATGAAAGAGAACAAGAGAAAAGTAAAGCAAGAAAAAAGTATATGGACAATTCTTTTCTGTTTTCATTTTGTCCTTGAATTTTCTAACGTATCTAAAAAGAAAAGAAAAGAAATTATTAACATATTACATGGGAAATAAAGAAAGAGATGGAAACATCATTCTTATCACTTTCAAAACTTTCTCCTAAATTTTTTTTCTTTATACCACTTTTATTCCTCTTTCTTATTCAGATGTCTCCCTCAACGTCAGTTCTTGGCAGTAAAACCAAAATTAGCGCCTCAACATTATTTTTACTCTCCTTTTGATCGTTCTGCAGAGGCCATTTCATTTATATAAAGGTAGACACAATGTGTTAAAACCGTCTGCAGACACTTTTAATTTCTTACATTATAATTTATGACAGCAGCAATTGAAACGTAGATAATTATATGATTTGTGTATGCTTAATATTAACTTTATATGTATTTTATCATGATTTATCCGTTTGTACGCCCTTCATCAAAATGTACGAATATGTTGAACACGATTCCAGAACATGTTTGACCCAATATGACATCACGCATTTCTGTCGTCAGACGCATTAGAAGACACTTTTTTGTTTCACTCATAATTGTTTGTAAACATTCAGAATAAATCGTCAAATGTGGATTAAAATTAAATTTTCCTTGTTGGGAATAGTTAATTCCCTGATGTTTAAATTCAAATTCAAATATTTATTGATTAAAAATATTACAAAAGAAAAATAATGATACAAAATTACGTCACAGGAATATATAGGTGACGCTTCTAATCAAGCCCATGATGAGTAAAGCTCTTGAATGAAAAGGAAATTGTCAAACTTAACATTTTATACCTATTACATTGAAAGATTCAGTAGGAATATGTAGTCTATCAATTACTTTGTCTACTTACAGTAATTACTTTCATGTCTTTAATAGATAATTTTGAAGCAAAGCGATTCCTTTCAGCAACTCTTTTAAACATTTCAACATAGAAAGAGGGAAGCAATCTTGTTACAAAAGAAAATGTTTACATAAAAATTAAATATTAAAGCCCATAAAACTAAAATAATGCAAACAACCTAAGAAAGCATAATGTTTTCACTTTTTCTAACCATATTTTTTAGCCGTTTCTCACTTTTCATTATTGAAACCTTCTCAGCCACTGTTTGCACTTCTACGTACTTATTTGCTAATCCCCCAAATATCAATGTATCACTAGTCTTTATTATACGATTTTCTCTTCTTGTAAAGACGAGGACCTAAAGAACATTAAATATAATTATAATATTTAAAGAAAACTTTACAGTTCTGTTAAATTCAGTGTTTTGTTCTTTAAAGTTGTTGCAGATTAAAAAATCAAATCCCGGTAATATGGAAGTACTATGAGATAACTATATTCATTAAAGCAATTTCACATCCTGTTTGCCCCAACAGATTTCTGTCTAAGTAGTATTTCCATTCCTAATTATCCTTGATTGCATTATGGGTAAGTAGGAAAGTTTGACTACGATCTTCACATCAATAAATTATTCATCACTTGGTTTTCTTCACTTTTGAAGAATATTGTCAGGGGCTCAACATTTGCATACTGTAGTCCATAGTAGAGAATATTTTGTTGCTAAAGTTAAGCGATTATAAGCCGACTAAACTTTCTAATGACTTCTTATCCATAAATTAGCTGTGTTTAGTTAACGTCAGGTTGATTTTTTTTCATCTTTCACTAAATAAGTTTCGAATTTCTTTAGGGAAAATGGAAAGATTAAAAAGAAATAGTTCAAATTCAGGAATTTTTCATAACTTTATAGACTTCCTGTCTAATCCAATTCAAGCCTGATTATTTTAAAGAATTTTGATTTCTTTTTAATAGTTACCAGTTAATGCTTTTCTTTGTCTCTGATATATGGACGTAATAATTTAATTAGACGAGCGGCAAAAAATCTTTATTAAATCTCATAGAAGAAAAGTTTAATTTGCGAAATTAATTAAAGTTCAGCTAAAAATGAGCCTTTTAAATAAAATTTTCGTTATAATTAAAAAAAATGAAAGTGTAAAATACAACGAATCAATTTTTAATAGATGACGTATGACAGGCAAAGAATAAAAAATATAGCAAGGTTAAAAACAATGAGAAAATGAATGACGATAAATCTCTGCAGATAAGCCAATGTAACAACACTAAATTGCGGTGTGCGTCTTGTCTATTTTAAATTTTAAGGAAGAGACCAATAAAATTGAACGAACATTATAACTTTCACCTAAATCTCTTGGTATGGTTTCGAAATGTAATCTTAACTTTATTATTTTATTTATTTGCTCCATAATAGAAGACTGGAACAAGATATAAAGTCCGGAGATAAGAAGAGTCAATGAAATAGGGTTTGGGCAAATCGCCTAAGCATTTATCTGTTTTTTTTAACCTCCAAACAACTTGGCCTCTTCATATTTAGTAGAAAGAAATTATATATTATGCTTCTCCTCAGTTCTGCATTAAAACAGTACCCAAACAGAACTGCTGTCAGTTGCACTCTACAACTGTCATATGTGACAAAATCGTCCAGACGTCTGGCAAATTGCTCTTCCTGACTTCCATTTTCTTGCCCTGATCATTTGACATGTAAAATTATGTTTTGTCCGGTGTTAAAAAAAATGACAACATTTTTCGTATCCAGTAAATTGGATGCATTTTTTTTCCTTGTTTGGCTTAGAATCTTTTAACTATTTAGTTTTCAAAACACTTCTCTCAAATTAATGAGTTTCTTACCTCTTTTTCCCTCTCATAATCGCCAAACGCATGAACATATTTCTTGTGTGGTGGAGGATTTAGGTAATATATAATGAGGCAGAGAAATTGCTTAGCTGTTTCCATTAAATTTTGACAACTTGAGATATTAGAAATTTTTCCTGTTAATGAATAAAAGGATTTTTAGAAATGTTGCCAATTTTCTGATAATTTGTAAATGCCATGCAGCGTTATTTTTTTCCCCCTTTCATTCCTAATTAAATTTGTAATGCATCTCAAATTTTAAAGCTTTGGTAAATCTTCAAAATTTATGTAGTTCTTTTTTTCTAAAAATCAATTTGAAATTTTAACATAACGTAGGAATACAATTAACGGACCACATGTTCGGATGGACGATGACGTATTATTGTTGAATCAACACTTTACATGATTATGGAAACTAATTTACCTTGACTATTGTTAGATGTTGTATGTGAGCCTTATCAGGGCCAACATTTTAGTGGTTATTATATTTCATGGCCGCCTGCGATTCAGAATACGAGTTAAGAAAGAGATTTCCACTAAGACAGTACAAAAGAAAACTAAATTTGCCGCACTTAATAATTGAAGGGGAAGCGGTAAAAAAAACCTTTTTATATGAAAACCAAAACCTTAGAAGGGACTTCGTTCCAAGACAGTACATATTTTGAATGCCAACGAGGTTTCCTTTGTCACTATGCCAATCTTGCTGAGTTTAAATCTCTCTCAGTGGTTTACAAATAAGTTTGCATAATTCCGATTACACTGTGCGACAGAGCCATGTTCATAGAAGAATTTCTGATATTTTGGCCATATATGAAGAGCGTGACCTGGTTAAAGTTCCTTTTTACGAGAAGAATTCGGTCCTTTTCGGAAAGCCCTATTCCAATCAGATCAAATTCTGAAAGCAAGTCCGAACTTTGTAGTATGGATTTTCTATTCAGAAACTTTTAAATGAAAATCTTCTTTAATTAAAAGCTATTACTTAATTTAGTACTTTCTCCAGATTGGTAGGTTTAATGTACTCCTAAAATATTCTCAATATCCTTATTATAATTTTAAATTTAGGATAACCCTCTGTTGTTATTATAATTAAAGAGAAATAAAACTTTAAAAATATTCAGTTCTATTGATAACCTCGGTTAAGAAACAGAGGAAACGATGTTAATTAATTGAGAGTGAATTTTTAATTACAGATATTCCGAAAAGTCTTTTGGGAAATAAAATAATTTTCCATTTTTTGCAACTTTAGGAGACAAATAAAATGTTGGTAGTTTTTTTAACTCATTCAAACTGGTATTATAAAAAAAAATTAAAAAGAAAGAAACTTGAATAAAATTAGCCAAATTGATCTTATTTTTTTAATTGAGAGATTAAGTCTTGAAATGAACCAACGAGTTTTAATCGATGGTCATTAACACTGATTTCATCTTTAGGAAAAGGAATGGTAAAGGAAAAGAATTAATAATACCAATGTGAAGACAAAGGAGATGGAAGGGTGTGAATGCCACAAAATCTTCTCTAAAGATGTTGGTTACTGTCAGAAGTAAAAGGACTCTTCCCTGAATCCAATTCAGACAAAGATATGACAAAGGGAAGATGATATAATCCTGCGATTTCTTATCAGAACTTAATTCATTATTCGAATCGAGTAATAGGATTAATAAAGGGGAAATAGTAATAAAATATAATAAGGATAGCTTCTATAAACAATATCAATTGACTTTCAAATGTCATCATTCTTACAATTCCTTCCTTAAAAACCTAAATAAAATTTCACTACTTAGAAATTAATAACGTGTGAAATTATAGTTTTATACGACATGTTTTACTAAACCTTATAATGAAAAAACATTATATTGTCACTTAAATCGCGACTGACGGTTTAGAAATAGATTTTTTAGATTCTTACCCATTATAATATGTAAGATTAGGAATTTAGTTTCATTTTATTAAAACATGATAAGCACACATTGTTAATAAGAAAGAATATTAATTAAGCCAATATACAAAGAAAATGAAATAGAATTTTAAATCATATCAGCAATGGCTGCGCCACTTCTCCTATAGGGGGAGCTTGCGCTTCGCTACTAAGATTAAAATTTAAAATCTAATAAAATGCGGCCATGGTTAAATTTTTTTAAATTTTCTGAACCTCGGCAATTATAATAATTTTAAAAAGGAACTCTAGACTAAATTTCCCCCCTTTCAAAATTTCACGTTGCTAAAATATAGTTATAGAATAGAAGATATATAAAAATAAATTTTCTAAACTTTACTATATGTAATTCCTTGTGTTTTAAAAAATTCACAAAATTTCGATACTTATATTTATTTCTAAACTCCATAATTTTGTTTTTTGATATTATAAAAGAATTATTAGAAATAACTTTGATTAAAAAAACATAAGTCATAACCAAACTAAGATGAAATTATTATTCAAATACTCAAAAAAATCCCCTTTTTAAATTATAGAGTTAGTGATGATAATGATGATAATAACATTTGTGTCAGACTCCGATGGTAGCAGTCAAAAAATCCTACTTCTGTACCGTTTCTAGATATATCTTATTGTATATCATTTCGAACAAAATTGCGTCTTCCACCGATACAGTGGTACATTATTAAAAATACAGAAAATAAAAACATATTTATATGTATTACAGCTCTAGTTTTTCAGTTTTGCTTGTACCCTACACAACTATTATTTGATGAAAGGAAAGTTTGTTATAATTAAACCTTTAGATTTTTCAACCAACAGAACAGATTTCTATCACACAGTTTCGCAATAATACATCTAATTTACAACTATTTTTAAGAGTTTTTGTCACTTGCTACGTTGGCTGAGACCGGATAGGTGTAAGAAAACAAAAATCTCTACATGGCCCGTTATACTTTTTTGGGTGTGAAAGAGATAGATGAGTCTGCCGGCGGCCCACCAACTTCCTGCCCGTGGGGATGAAAAAGGTGAGAAAACCTTGGTCGACTTGTCCAAGTCTAATCTTTGTTTTAGGTCAGGTAGCGAAGGAACGGTGCGGATAAAGGCGCAAAGATAGGAGGTAAACCATATGAAACATGGTTGTAAAGGAAAGTAGAGTAACAAAGAAAGAGCTGATGTCAGTTAATCTTCTTTTTCCCGGTGGATAGAAGGAGAAAATCGAATAGTTCTATTGTTTTGGACATATTGATTAACTTAGAATCCGAGCCACGGAAAGACCTCTGTCAACCAATCACGAGGAGAATCGCCCTCAAAACTTTGCTTCTTAACCAAATGAAAATAATAGATGCATTGATAGCTAAAGTCCCTTTCTTGATTATATGTCTAACTTGGAGAAATGCATCTTCGTAGCCATTTCCTTTCCGCTAAACTTGGCTAAGGAAATCTCAATATAAGCCTGCAGGAGTAATATTTTTCAAACTAAACACATTTCGTGTTGATTAGCCACTATGGACGGACCCCACCAAAACTTGTCTCTATTAATCCTCCTACAATTAAATCCCTACTAACCCGTTTCAAACTCGACCTAACACCAGGACACTGCCATCAACAAATGAGGTAAGCCAAAATTATTCATCACGGGAGCTGCTCCGACTATTCAGGAGGATCCTCCGGTGAAATACTCCCTCTGCTCAGATTGGGGAACTGAGTATCCCTCTTGTGAACATGTTCTCTCGGTGTCTTGGGCTTTGTGTGTTAGATGATAATAAAATGCTGCCTACGAACTTTACTTACTACCATAGCGCTACTAGGTCCAAATAATGGAGCCGTCCAAGGAAAAGCCAATGGATGCGAACTATAGCTGCATACCAAACATAAAGTGAGTAGTTCTACCGGATTCGAAGGAAAATCTAGAAAGGTAAGATAGTCCTTGGATGCTTGGATCTGGAATATAATAAAGTTTATATATTTATTTATATATCTCTATTAGTACATAATTAAGTTGGAAGAGCTTCTCAATGGAGTTTAGTATCATAATTCTACCTGGCTATGCTCTAAAGATGTCAGAATTAGTTTTTTAAATTGATGAGATGCCTTATAAGAATTTGTGTTGACGATATTTGATGCTTCTGTATATTCATCCTGAACTTTTTCACCATTCTTCGTATATATCCTCATTATTCCTCCCTCTTTCTGACCTTTCTCTTTCTTTCTTTAATAATTGAGAATGGTCAGATAGATTCATCAGGGTTTTTTCAAAATTAAAATTTAGGAAAATGAATTTTTTCAGCTGACTCCAGGACAAACTAACCCCAATGAATTAGGACGGAGTAACCAGAATCAGAATCATGATATCAATTTTTACCTAAAAAAGTGATTGAAAAGGAAAGGTGACCTTGGTTTACCTTATACACTTTGTCCTCCTCCAACGTTCTCTTTAATTGAACTCGGCAACAATCAGGAAAGCTGCCACGGGATATGGTTTTGTCTAGAAATCTCTTAGTGAGGCAATATTGAAAGAGATCTGAGATGGTCAAGAGGGAAGAAGAATCAGAGGAAATGAGTAATCTGTTTACGTTCTTGGAGGTTGCAGCGAGGTATGGGGAAGGTCTTTGGCTAATCTCTTTTTTATTCATGTAGAGCGGAGTGGTATTCTACTGCTAGGCGGACCAGGGAAGTTCTAGTTCGGCCACCTAAGATTGTTTCGGATTGGTAATAAAAGGGAAGGGTTAGCACTTTTGAGTAGTGGGCTTAGTGGCTTGTTTTGAGGTACTACGCCAGTAAAACAGATGTGTATGTGTCTATTATCGTTGTTTCTTGGTGGAGGTGGGAGTACGTTATCTAGTAATTACTTGTAGAGGTCGGTAGGATGATTTAGGCTTTTCTAAATGGATAGGAGTAGAGAAGGCGTATGACGGGCAGATTGGCATAGCAACTTACTCAAGAACTATGTGCCTATCATGTTTAGATTTTCCTCAAATGAGAATATTTTTTGCCTTCGTAGCTCAGCGTTATGAGGCTAAGCACTTTGTATAGGATCTACAGAGTTGCTTTGTGTTGTCCAAAGTTTGTTGTTTGCTAGTGTTCTGAGAGTGTTGAGCTTGGATTCAGAGGTGATATTTTGTCTGTACTAAGCAAAGTTCGTATTTGGATCTAGGATGATGCCCATAATTTGAGGTTACTGTTTAGAGGGAGAGATCGTCCACGAAGCCAGATATGATTGCGATAGTTTGATTGTTTTAAGTCAGGGCTAAAGAAGGTGACCTATGATTTTTAGAGGAGGTGACATTCTTTTAATCTTGTAAATGTTTTGCTAGTTGCAACCATCATGGAGAAAAAAGGAGGTATACATGGTGTGACCAGTAATTTGTTACGTAACTTTAATAAAAAGGCTAGATATCTTCACGAAAGTTACATGTTAAAGACTTAGAGGATTAAAGGATTGTATTAGAAATTTTATCCAATGACATCAACCAAAGCCTTTAGGCGGCGTCGAAACTTGCTACAGGCCTTTCCGACGTTCCCCCTGTTAGCTGTGTCAAAAACTATGGTATTTTCCACCTAAGATCAACCATGGTAATGCAATGGGACTTTCTGGTCTTTCTTAACCTTAACAAACCCATAATAGTCCAGGCGTATAGTCTAATAGTCGAGACGTATTGGTTAGATGTTCAGATTGATGTGGTCAAATAAATATTCAGAGAGCCCTCGTTGTAAATTCAAAAGTCACAGTCTTAAAACAGATCAAAAAGAACTGGGAGCAGGCCAAAAACATATCCTTTGGGAGAGGAGAGTTATAGGCCTAAGACACTTTCATTACAAACCTAGACAACCTTTTAATATCCTCAGGCGCAAGTGTGAAATGTAAAATTCTTTTTTTGCTGTGAGTTCGGCTGCCCTAGTTGCAAAAATAAAACTCATATTAATTTCGATCTTCTATGCAGATGAAGTTCTCTGTGAAGGAACCTGCTTCATTAAAGGTCAGAGAAAAATGACTGCTTATTTTGGACCACATTAGGTTTGCTTTTGAGATTAACTTGGGTAAAATAGACAAGTCAATAATTAAAAGGAACAAGAAGGTGAAGGAAAAAGATTTGCTTTCTATAAGTAGGCCAATGTTTCAATGCCATCACGCGAAATAATTTTCTATCCTGAATAAAATGAAGACGGAATGGATTGAATTTATGAAGTGATATTAAAAATACCAATCACATCTGTAAATTCAATTAAAAATCAACCCGGGAATTATTTTGGGGAGGTAATAACATCATGACTATTTGGCTGATTCTAACGAAATTTGAAAATCTTATATTATTTTACATTCTCTTTCAAATAATATAAGTCCTTTGAAAGTTTTGGCAATAAGATCATAATTAATCGGCCGGTCCTAACGAAATTTTAAACCCTTAAGCTTTTTACATTCTCTTTTGAATGATAGAATCGCCAAGGTCCTTCCAAGGATACCTTAAAATTATTGAAAATTCTAAAGTCTGTAAGGTCATAAATCAGAATAAGTGAGGGACCTTTTGGTGAGCAGATATTGTTCTCTGATTTACAGCAAATTCGGAATACCCTGAGAATTAGTCAATAATCGATTTTCTGTTTCTATCTCCTAAGGAACAAGACTTTTAAGCCTATAGCTCCTTGAATTCCTTATGTTTATAATTTTCCCTCACTACTCTCAAAAACGCACTTGTGGATAATTTTCCTCCGTCAATTGTTGAAAATCTTTGTCGTAAAATAAAGTCTATCTTTTCGGTCGTCGAATATTCTTCTCGAAAAATAGGCAAAATACCTTATTTTTAACCTTTCTCGTAAATCTCGCAGGAAAGGGTTGGAGTCGAGATTTAATAGAGTATTTTTAGATTTTTTTTTAAGTATCAAAGTCGGTATAGTGTAAAATGGATGTAAAAGTGTATAATGAGGACATATATACTAGCAATGAGTGTAGATTAAAAAATCATGTGTTGTCTCTTGCTTTTCTAACATTTTTTGGCTTCATTATGTCGAAATTTATCTTGCAGTAGACATTAATGAATTATAAAATAAAAATTCTCAAATTATGCAATTTAGTGATAAAATAAAAATAATTAAAGCAATAATTTGAAGAAGAAAATCCCAGATTTTTTCTGGTTCCTATGTATAAGGTATATACAATTAGAAGCAGCCCAATGTAATTATCACAAGCGTTTAACCTCACTTCATAGAAAAAGAATAACTAATGACTATTTGATTATCTTTGAATTTTTGTGTCCATTAGAATCATATCTAGTGTGATTCTTCATCAAGTTTACTTTATCTCTAAGATCCAACCAACAAGTTTCCACAACACACTACCTAACGATTCTGTTTGGGTCGTCATTTGGGCCCCTGATCTGATTTTATCCTTCTACGTCTTGTGTGATCTTTTTCATGATATTTGCATATAAGAGTGTCGCATCTAGGATCAGTTTCCACTTTCATGTGGCAATATAATTTATCTATTTTCGTTTACGTCTATCTAATTTTTTATCGAACCATAAATATAACTTTTGTCACAAATATCCCTTTCTATGTTTTGATGTTTTGCTGAGTTGTGTACAGGTCCTAAATGTTTTGTATTCAGTATCAATTTTATTCCTTTTACCCGATGGAACAAAGGACACTTTATTTCAATGCATTTCAATTAATACTAACCATTAGTTTTCTTTTCCCCATAAACATTTACTAAGTAAATGACAAAGAGTTGAGCAGGATGTTTTCCTTTGTCCTTTATATAAACTTATAGCACTTGAGCCACCGAAGTTGTTCGCCCTTTTAAAAACTTTCTATTAGAGTGCACATTCCTCTTAAGCGATTGAAATGGTACTTTTTCTTAAATTGTGGTCCAAGGGAAAATAGATCTTTGGGTTTATTGTTGTCATAAGTTTCTGATAAAACTTTTCGAATCCTACGAAACCTTTACTTGTTTGGGGTTTTAGTACTTCTGTTGACATCAAGTTTGTCATTTAGTGTCTACCAATTGTTGGGTGCTGTTTCATCTATTTTTACGATTTTTTACCGGCTATTTTCAAGTAGATTGGTAATATGTTATCTAACTTTGCAAATATAGTCTCTTAACAAACTAGTATTGTTTAGTATATTTGATTTTTCAGAACAATTTAATTTTGTTTCTTTTTTCTTTTTTGTCCTATATCTTCTAACACTCTCACTAACTTTACCGTTTAAAGAACTTGTTATATGTAGTTCCATCTTTACTCATATAGTGTACCATGTAATAATCAAAGTTCTAATATATGTTTGCATAAGTAAATTTTAGGTATTTGGAGGTTAGGTTTTTCAAGTTTGGTTAGCTCCTAAGTTGACCTCAAATACGAGTATGTTCATCAAGATATATTTTAATATTGCTATGACCAAGTTTCCAGTATGTAAATAAATGTATTAGTAAAGATGGTTAGTCAAATATACAAATAACATTACTATTGTTCTTTGTTTCGGTCGGTGAACTAGGTGGCCATAGTGTTGGGTCATCCTGTCCTGTACTTTGAGGGGAAGGGCAGCATTGAGAAAGTCTCTAACAATTAGTCTCCAATGCGGTGGAAGCGAACCATCTTGCTGATAAAAGTACCTACTTTGCACTTGAAGTGTAACATAATGTTAAAACAATGTCTTAAACCTATGTCATTAATAATATTTTAGCAGGCATCCTTTTGGGGGTTAGTCCACTGTCGCTCTTAAAGGGCCTGAGGAATTATCAACCAATCAATACAGATATTTTATCCCCTCGAAGTTGCCTGGTTGATATTATAAAAGAATTATTAGAAATAACTTTGATAAAAAAACATAAGTCATTTATCCACTAAGTAAAATAACATTTATTAATTTTTCACCCATCTTTAAAAATCCCGTTATACAATTATAGAGTTAGTGACTACTTAAACTTGATTATGAAAAAAAACATGGCACATGTAGTCCTCAAATTCTAATGCTTGACAGATGTGAAGTTTGTCTGCGCGGAAGTGAAATTATTTTGCACTATTATATGAGGAACCCATAGGTAGCGTGAAGCATCTATATTCTGTTTCCTAATGTGTGGTAGTCTTATTCTTTTGTATTTGTCAATACTTATGGTCTCCGGAAACTTTACTCATTAACTATTTATGCATATGCATTTGCATACAGGGGTAGGTGTCCATATTTTCTAATAATGTTTCGCTGGACACTAGTTGGTGATTTCGTCTCGTGGAACCACGGAACGCAGTGCGTCTGCTCCTGATCATGCATAAGAAGTATTTCGATTCTACCGAAGGCAGGACACCTCGATTAATAGACATTGCTGCAAAATATTATAAAATCTTTTGATTAGTTTTCCTTCACATTATGCTACCCTTATTTATGTATATCATTAAGTTTATACAAAACAATTGTTTTAATCGGGCAAAGTGATGCTAATTTACAGCAAACTTCAGTTGGTAAAGTTCTTACATCTTGTTAATCTTAATCTCGGTTGCGAGTCACCAATTGGTGTGATAAAAGATTTCACTTGGCAATGGAAGGCATAATCTTTCATCTCTTTCATGGCTAATCTCAAATTCAAGATCTACTCTGGCAGGGATTCAAAACAGCTGATCGCCGTTCATGACAATATTTATTTTAAGGTGAGAGGAAGACACATTTTAGTATATCTACTCACGTGACCTAAAACGTTTTACTATGCAAGTGGTTCCACGATAGCAATGGTTGAACTGATCACTTTCTTACACATATCATCAATCTTTGTTCTTTTTCTAACAACTAAAAGGCCGTTTCTTCATTTGCATTTCCTATGAAAACAAGTTGATAGTAAGGCCTGTCCCACCAACTCTATTGTAATCTGTACTTAGGCGGAATACTTTATAAATATATATATATATATATATATATATAGGAAAAAGGAAAAGCGGAATCCGCTTTTCATTTTTCCTGTGGGATCTTTTGCAATTATTGCTCTTCTTACGCACTATTTTGTGAGATTCTCATATCCATCACTATCTTTCTATCTCTCTCTTTCTCTCTATCTCTCTCTATATATATGTATATATATAAATATATATATAGAAGAAGGAGCAAATGCAAGTTCTTCGGGTGATAACAACCACCACAGGGCTTTTGCCATATTTATTTTCTGCCTTTCAAAACAATTTTGAAGACAGAAATGCAGGTGCAGAAACGTTGCATTGCAGACTATATAACGATATAGTACAAGAGAAACAGAAATTGGACGCAAATGAACGATGAGACAAGAAATAGGAGGTTTTTTAGATGTAAGAGAGAGGGACATTAGAAGAAGACTAGAATCAAAGAGAGCAGAGGGCGGCACAATGAAGGCAATCCTTTACCGAGAAGACAGAGATAAGACCAGGGGAAAAAAGTCCCGGCCAGGAATTTCAAACTTTTTTTCCTGGCGTTATCTCTGTCTTCTCGGTAAAGGATTGCCTTCATTGTGCCGCCCTCTGCTCTCTTTGATTCCAGTCTTCTTCTAATGTCCCTCTCTCTTACATCTAAAAAAAACTCCTATTTCTTGTCTCGTTGCTCATTCTCGTCCAATTTCTCTTTCTTGTATATATATATATATATATATATATATATATATATATATATATATATATATATATATATATATATATATATATATATATATATATATATTCCATCTTAAATTATGTATATCTTAAACTTTCTTCTACGTAAGTGTGAAGAGGAATATTTTAAAATTATAATATTCCTATTAACCACAAGCATTATATCTCCTATAAAAGTTTAGAGGGAAATATATCTTCACATATTTGATTATAAAAGATTGGAACTCTTACATCGCCATTGTCGGAATAACTTCAGCCGGTAATCAATGGTGGAGGCGTAAAAATGATTAAAAATACTGTTTGAGAATCGTGATTTTTGCAGAAAAGAGTAAAAAATGCAGTTACTTTCATATTAAAAAGGGAAGATCTATTTATTAATTCAAAAAGTCATATATTTCAGCTCTGTTAACTTAAGAATGCTATTTGAAACGTTTGCATGAATGTATATCATTAATATTACATTAGATAATTTACTTGAACTTTATTTAAATCAATTTTATCGCGCTGTTGGAAAACAGCTGGTTTGAGAATTTCACTCAAGGGTAACGTTTCAAGAAATAAATTTAGCACGTCATTCCATTTAAAATTCCTAAGATATTTACGGTTAGGAAAACCAATAAAATTATTCATTATAGGAAGTTATTGGAGAGAGCGGAAGGTAGAAAAATAAATTGAAAAGAATTTTGAGACTTTTTAAAAGATTTGCATTTCTTGATAATAATTTAGAGCTACATTTATAAGTTTTCTTATTCTTTCGATCCGTCGTCTCAATAATTTAAGGCAAACAAGAATAAATAATAAATAACCAAAAATTTAAAAGTTTATATATATTTTTTTTTTTAAATTACCCCCCTCACTAGGAAACAAAAATGTAGAAATTGTTTGTGAGGAATAATGTACTATCTATTACAAAAGTAGAAAAAATGAGCTGTGCTGATTGATTAACATTTTCTACAAAGAATTTTAACAGGTCTCGAGTTTATGGTGCTCTTGCACTACAGCCAGGATAAATAGGAACACAGCTACTGATTTTAGCGACGTTAAGCCATTTTGAGTATTAGTCAGAAGATAGATTTCCGAGTTAGGCCACTACGTTAAACTGTAGATCCTCATTTTAAAATAAATGACATCTTAATTGAGTGCAGACAAGTGGTAAATCCCTAACAAATTATTTTCTTTCATGTAGAAAATTAATCAATTGAATTTTGTAGGCATTTCAGCAACACTAGTTGGAATGGAAAAAAATTCCTCTACATTTATGTAGCATCGTTTCTCATTTAGTCACCTTTAGGTATACCCCCATTGTATCAGGTAAAACACACATCTGAATAAATGATATTTAAACCAGTTTAAACTGGTTTCAACCTCGCACTCTTTCGCTCATTTTCCATATCCAACCACGCATTGGCCCTACAATTCTGCAATAACCAACCAATATTGCAATTGTTTCGCAATGTGGACTTATAGAGGCGCAAATGAGGTCTTTACCATCGTAATCACTAAATAGACACATTCAAATATTAGATTAACTTTGTGTCAATGCATTGGAGATTCTCATTAACAAACTTTATAACCACATTTATTTCATTATGAAGAACATTATCAAGAACATTTACCCTCTCTTTGTAATCTCAGGTTTGTTTAAGTGATCAATGATCATGTAGGTTTCTTCAATGTATTTTACGAAATAAGTTGATGCCTCTATGGAGATTTTTACTTCGTTGTAGTCATGAAATCAATATAAACATACTATGAATTGAAAACCCGTCCAACAAATTTATTTAAGAGGCCGGAATTCTGACCCACCATTTCTTTTTATTTACTATCCAATTTACGCCAATATTTATGAATTAGCAGTTAAGTTATTATTCTACGTAGTTAAAGCATGATTATCATTATTTGATTACGAGTATACACTGAACTGAAAACAAAAGCAAAGGCACTAAAAAAGAAAAACTTCTTAAGGATATAGATAAAATAATAATAAAATTATATACGAGTAATATGGTTAACGCAACATTCGTCCAAAATATGCAACCAACAGAAATAGGAAATAAAAATAAACGGACAAAATAACTAAATTTGGACTAAAAAGGAATATGAGGCTAATTCAAATTTTGCACATATCTCAACACAATCCAGAATAAGATCAGATCATATCTACTCGTCCGATCGAGCTGACATTTAACAACACCGAACGTCTCTCTCTTTGGTTCCGACCTACTGCTTCCCTCAGATTTCTTATCCCGCTCTCTATCGCTTCTCGGCCTTTTGGCTAAGATCAAAGTGTAGTATCTGTTCTTATCAGCTTAATGGATTTGAACCTGTGAATACTACCGCTCCACGATGTTAATCGCCCAAGAAAGTTACCTTTTGGTAATTATTAACTGTGAGAGTTGAGGACGCCACGTTAATCGCCCAAGAAGATTACCATTTGGTAATTATTAACTGTTAGAGTTGAGGACGTCAAGTTAATCGCCCAAGAAGGTTACCATTTGGTAACCATTAACTTTGAGAAGCCAGGACGGGATCCAGTCCTAACCTCAGCTGGACGAGCTGCAACGAGGACTCGGACGAGGCGACAACGGGCCTTCGGAAGTTGGAGTTGAACCACGGAAACTCCCATCGGACGACTCTTGAGTTCTCTGGTGGAGGGGCACCATCCCGGTGCAGTCGACATCGGCCCTTCAAGCGGACGACGTCGGAGCCAGGCCTAACCTCCGCTGCAACGACGACTCTGGCGAGGCGACAACGGGCCTTCGGAGGCAGGAGTTGGACCACGGGAACTCCCATCGGACGACTCTCGAGTTCTCTGGTGGAGGGGCACCATCCCGGTGCAGTCGACATCGGCCCTTCAAGCGGACGACGTCGGAGCCAGGCCTAACCTCAGCTGCAACGAGGGCTCTGGCGAGGCGACAACGGGCCTTCGGAGGCAGGAGTTGGACCACGGGAACTCCCATCGGACGACTCTTGAGTTCTCTGGTGGAGGGGCACCATCCCGGTGCAGTCGACATCGGCCCTTCAAGTGGACGACGTCGGAGCCAGGCCTAACCTCAGCTGCAACGAGGAATCTGGCGAGGCGACAACGGGCCTTCGGAGGCAGGAGTTGGACCACGGGAACTCCCATCGGACGACTCTCGAGTTCTCTGGTGGAGGGGCACCATCCCGGTGCAGTCGACATCGACCCTTCAAGCGGACGACGTCGGAGCCAGGCCTAACCTCAGCTGCAACGAGGGCTCTGGCGAGGCGACAACGGGCCTTCGGAGGCAGGAGTTGGACCACGGGAACTCCCATCGGACGACTCTCGAGTTGTCTGGTGGAGGGGCACCATCGCGGTGCAGTCGACATCGGCCCTTCAAGCGGACGACGTCGGAACCAGGCCTAACCTCAGCTGCAACGAGGACTCTGGCGAGGCGACAACGGGCCTTCAAAGTCAAAGGGCCTTCAGAGGCAGGAGTTGGACCACGGGAACTCCCATCGGACCACTTGCTAGTTCTCTAGCGGAGGGACACCATCCCGGTGCAGTCGACATCCGCCCTTCAAGCGGACGACGTCGGAATCGTGGTTGAGGCTCAACAGCGGGTCTCCAAGCCCACGGGACACCATCGAGGTGCAGTCTCGACAACGGACCTTCAAGTGAACGACGTCGTAATCATGGTCGAGTCTCAACAACGGGTCTCCAGGATCACCTAGACGACTTCGGGATCTAGGCCTACCTTCAGCTGGACGAGCGGCAACCAGGACTGGCGAGGCGACGACGGGCCTCCAGGCGGACGAGCAGGACCACGGGAACTCCAATCGGACGACTTGCGAGTACTCTGGTGGAGGGATATCATCGCGGTGCAGTCTCGACAACGGGCCATAGCCCCCTCCTTCGGACGAGTGGCAATGAGAGAGGACCCTGCAGGAGGAGCCATCTTTGGAACTTCATTCGAGCGATTCCGAGCTCTCGAAAGCGGGCCTCCAATCGGACGACGTCGGGCCCTAGCCGCTTCTTGACCAGTGACAGAGAGAACCCTGCAGGACGAGCGACTGCGAAGACCTCCAGCCGCACCAATGACTGGCGGAAGGGCATCATCTTGCTGGAGTTTCGACGTCGGGCTCTAGCCGCTTCCTCCGGACGAGTGGCAATTAGGACCCCGCAGGAGGAACGATTGCGGGACCTCCAGCCACCCCGAAGACTCTAGCGGAGGTGTTCCATCACCGGCGAGTCCGAGTCTCGACAACGGGCCTCTAAGCGGACGACGTTGGGACTTAGCTGCTTCTCCTGAAGAGTAGCAGCGAGCTCCCTGCAGGAGCTACGAGACACCTCCAACCGACGTCTTCGGGAGTCCAGCCACACCGAGTACTCTGGCGGAGTACGAGGACCTTGGTGAATGAGCATCGTCTCTGAATCCCAACATGGCGACTTCGGGGCCCAACAGCTTACCCCAGACTCGGCTAGACCATCACAAGGAGATGTGGACTTGGAGGGCGAGGAGTTGGCCAATCTACCTGTTCCCCCAGACGATCGGCAACCACAGCGCAGTGACCTCCACCTACAGTTCTGGTTTCCAGCCCCACCCTTCTTCCGATGCCCCGAAGTAGCCTGCAATTGGACCACCGTAACAGCCAAATGGTCCAATCAAAGGCAGTCTCTGGAGCGACATCTCTACTCTCATCACCGGCTAGCTGTAACTGGGTACAGCGCCCGCTGCGCAGGGTGTAACGCAGGATTAGGTAGAAGACCTACGCTGCATCACTGCCAAGGGGGAGACGATCTGGCCCGTGCAACTCCACGTCATATGGCTGCCCACGAATGCCAGGGCAGAGACTGCAACTCCTCCTTTCCCACCCGGAAAGGGCTGCAGAACCATATTGCCTGGCACAAGCGCAATGAATTGCGCGAGAGGCAGCGTGATGCACGCCACCTAGCCCCAGCCCCAGCCCCAGACCAGCCCCCAGCAGTGCCTGAAGATGGAATCTTCACTCCCGAGGATGACTTCGAGCCTGCACCCGAAGTGGGTCCCCTCGATGCCGAGCATCCCATTCCGGACGAGCCCCCCCTGGTGGCAGGGGATAGGAATCATATACCTGTTGTGGACTTCACCCTTACGGATGATCTGAACCACAGGGCTCCCCAGCCACTTAGCCCCTCTCGCCCCGATACCCTCCATCCCAGTGTTTTTCTAGCATCTTGCGAGGACTCACCACCCACTCCCGGCCCGCCACCCATTGGAGACCAACGCTCCACAGACTCCCCACTGCGCGACGAAGAGGCACCACCCGCCTACGTCCCCCTATTCGACCATGAGGTGCCGACCGCCAACGTCCCTCAGCACGACGAAGAGGCACCCTCCACCGACCTCTCTCGGCACGACGAAGAGACACCAGTCGCCGACGTCTCTCAGCACGACGAAGAGTAGGCACCAGCGGCCGACGTACCTCGGCACGACGACGAAGCACTACCATCCCCCGAAGTGTCTCGGCACGACGAAGTGCCCCAATCCGCTGACGCCCTTCCAGATGGACAAGTCCCAGTTCCTACCGCCGATGGGGACAACGATCCTGCCGAAAGACCCTGGCTTCTTGAAACTTTTCTACCCCGTGTTAACGAAGCACTCCGACAACCGGAATGGCCTGCTTTAGAACGGCTCACAAGTGAGATTGTGGTAGAGGTTCAAAGGGCAAACAAAATCCGACCGAATAGGGAGCCACCTACACCTCAACCAATCGATGTACAAGACTGCAAGTCAATCCAGCGTCTGTACCGCAAAAACCGTAGGAAGGCAGTAAGGCTCATCACGAATGGTGGTCAAGAAAGATGTCAACTGCCAAAAGAAGTAATCGAAGGGCACTTCAAAGATCGGTTGCAGCCTCGCTATTCACAAGAGAATGCAACAGATCTATTACCACCACAACCTGAAGATCGACCCCCCGTACTAATGACCTTATTTACTGTGGGGGAAGTAAATTACAGGCTCGCAGGCGCTGAAAACACCGCCCCAGGACCGGATGGGATCACCTATCGACAGTGGCGAGACGCAGATCCCGAGGGCATCGTAATTACAGGTATCCTTAACCTGTGTTTGCGCCTCGGAAGGATACCAAGCAGCTGGAGAACGTCTCGATCCATTTTGATCCCCAAAGGAGGTGACCCAGGAGAGATGACAAACTGGAGGCGAATAACCCTGTCCAACACAATTTACAAATTGTACACAGGGTGTCTCGCCTCTCGTCTGCGCACCTGGTGCATCACCCACGATGCCCTCTCTCCCGCGCAGAAATGTGCCCTCCCAACGGATGGGGTAGTTGAACATAATTACCTCATCCAAAACTACATGGACAAGGCAAGAAGAGGCGGCCGTGAAATATATGCCGCCTTTCTAGACATCTCCGATGCCTTTGGATCGGTTCCTCACGGTCTGATCGAAGAAGCCCTAACGAGACTCGGAACAGGCCCCGAATTTGTTGATATCGCAATGGATCTCCTAAGCGACCACACAACAAGGGTCCTAACGCAGGAGGGACTCACCGATGAAATTAAGGTGGAATGCGGTGTGAAGCAAGGCTGCCCCATGAGTGCCATGCTCTTCAACATCACAATCGACCCCCTTCTGCGTGCCGTAACCGACGTGGGACACAACCTGAACGTGGAACATCGTCACCCATGTTTGGCCTATGCCGACGATATCACACTGCTAGCCAGCCGCAGTGCTCATCTTCAGGAATTACTGGCAGCAGCAAGTGAAGCAGGGCAAACGCTCGGTTTCCAAATTAACCCTGCTAAAAGTTCCACCCTTCATATCTCCGGACAAACTCCAAGAGGAACGCGAAACAGCCAATTTCAAATCGGTGACCACAACCTCGCGGTAAGGTTGGATGGTAGCCCAAACACCTTCCTGGGTCGGCCTGTTGGCTTTCATCTGTTGCCAGATGAAACATCCATCGACCGCTTTATCCATCTCGCAACACAAGTAATGACGAGCAAATTGGCACCGTGGCAACGTTTAGATGCATTAAAATCGTTTGTCTTGCCGGCTACTGTGTTTGCAATGCGGACGTGGCAACTAAGGAAGACCGATTGGAAGCGGTTAGACGACGCGATCCGGCCCCACCTAAAATCGACCCTTGCCCTCCCCACAAGAGCTGCCAATGAATATCTTTATGGCAGCAGCACTGCGGGTTCTTGCGCAGTTCCCTTAGCTTCCGAAGACTCGGACATATTTGCCGTAGATACCGCATTCAAACTCCTCACCTCGCGGGATTTAGATCTACGGCAGATTGCCCGACAAGATGTAAGGGATATCACTGCGCAAAGACAAAGGGGAGAAGCATCGCTTTCCGACGCCTGTGAATTCCTATCGAAGAAGGATTTCGCCGCTAGAGCCAGCGACCACTCAACGTTATGGTCCAAGGCAAGAGACTCGTCTGGTCGCCTAGGCCTCGAGTGGTCAGTTGGCATGCCGGGAACTTACCTTCGCCTCACCATTGGCGAAAGTATGCTCGTTGCGAAATTGAGACGTAAGGTGGCATCGGTCATCAGAGATCGGCAACGCAAGATGCGGGATCAGGCTATGCAGATCAAACCAGACCAAGGAAAAACAATGGGTTTGGTCAGCATGGAACGAGCCTCATCTTCCTTCATCCGGGACGGCTCCTTCACCTCCTTTGCGGACTGGCGCTTTATACATCGCGCCAGACTTAACCTTCTCCCCCTTAACGGTGCAAACCGTTTTCGCAACGCCGACCAGCGTTGCCGTCGCTGCCAATTCCAGCAAGAAACACTGCCGCATGTTCTTAACCATTGCATGCGACACGCGGATGCAATGCAGCGACGCCATAACAGCCTTGTGGAAAGGGTGAGAAGAGCCGCACAAGGAAGAAATTGGGTCGTCTTAGCGGCCAACCAGACGATTCCGGGGGCAGACGAGAACACACGCCCGGATCTGGTTCTACGGAAGGGGGAAGACGTTGTTATAGTGGATGTGACCTGCCCTTTTGAAAACGGTGTAGCTGCGTTCGAAGTTGCTAGACGTGCAAAAACCAATAAATATGAGAACCTGAGAAGGCACTTCCTAAGCAGTTACCAGAACGTTAAAGTGGAGGCATTCATAGTGGGGCCGTTGGGTGCCTATGACCCCCAGAACGACAGGTGCATGAGGCGCTTTGCCTCGAAACATTATTTAAAGTTGTTCCGAAAGTTGTGTGTGGCCGATTCTATAATGTGGAGCAGGAAGATATATATAGAACACATTACAGGAGCACGGCAATATTGATAGCCTACTCCCTCCCGCTCCCATGTCTAAGTATATAAACCTTTGTATATAATCTTTGATTGTTGGTTTTTTTTTATGTTTTTTGTTTTTATTGATATTGTATTTATATTACTTTAAATTTCTAATGTATATATGAACATTATAATAAGAAATGTAACATGCTCTATTAAAAAATAAAATCTGTTCTTATCAGCTTAATATCTGATACGACCCCCATGTGGAATCAACGATATTAATCTGATTTTTTTCCTAAAGCTGTCCCCCGAAAGGAGGACAGCAACAAAGGAGCTTCTGCTCCTTCGCCCACGCCCCGAGGTGTGGCGAGTGGCTTAGAGACGGTGGTTCCTTGAAAAGGGGGCACCCCGCCTCCGAAGCCGCAACGCCCGCCTGAGGTTTTGAGGCGGAGGGAGGAAAAGACTCGCATGGCGAGCCCAACCTCCCCCAATAAGTCCTCGAAGGCGGCAGCGCCTTCAGCGCTTTGTCCGTCCAACGGCGCCCGGGGTTCTGCCCCCGAGAAGCGTACGGCCATTCCCGTGAGGGTCCTTAGTTCGAGGAGGGCCCCCGCGTCTCCTCCGAGCTAGGCCTGGAGGGTATATTCCTTCAATGGAATTGCCGTGGACTCAGGGCCAACTGGAAAGAGCTGCGGAAGCTTGTCTCGTCCCGTTCTCCGTTAGCAATCTTTTTGCAGGAGTCCATGCTAGGTGCGTGCCCCCTGCCCGCCCTCCCGGGGTATAAAGGTTTGCGACCCCACCACCGCGGGATGGCCGGGCTGGGGGATGCGCGGTTTACACTCGGCATGATGTCTCCGTTCTTCCTTTCTCTTTTGATACCCCCTTCCAGGCAGTGGCTGTGCAGCTGCACCTGGATAGGAGGTATACTATCATTTCTGCGTACATTCTACCGTCGGCTGACTTCGACGCGGGTGACTTCCGCTGCGTCGTGGCATGGTTGTCGAGGCCCTATCTCTTGCTTGGAGATCTGAACGACAGGCATCCTCTCTGGGGAGATTACTCAATAAATCCCAAGGGACAAGTCCTTGCCGATCTGATCGAAGAGCTTGAGATGGGTGTCCTAAACGTGGATGAGTTTACGCATCACTGTCCGAGAACCGCTTCATTTTCTTGCCTTGACCTATCTTTGTGCTCTTCGGATGCACAGCCTGATTTTTAATTGGCGGGTGGTCGATGACCTCCATGGTAGTGATCACTTTCCCATTCAAATATCATTTTCAGGGCAACTGCCGCCTGAAAGACCACCTCGGTGGTGCTTGGCGCGGGCGCGGTGGCCTTAATTTCAGGAAATGACTGAATTCTCTATCTCAGTCGAGGAGTTTAGGTCGGTAGATGAGGCCCTTGAGTTCTTCCCCGGCAACCTCATCGCCGTTGGTCTGACTACTATTCCTAGGACGTCTGGCCGTTTTGCACGCCAACCACGTCCATGGTGGTCAGCCGAGTGTGAGACAGCCCTCAAACAGAAGCGTTATGCCTACATGCGCTATAAGCGCCGCCCGAACGATTTCACTGTCGCTGAATTTCGTCGGGCTAGGGCTAGGTTTCAGTATATTTCAAAGCACGCCCGCCGCTCTTATTGGCGGGCATACGTGTCTTCACTTAACGGGAAGACCCTTTAGCTGAGGTGTGGAAGCGAGTCAAAAGGATTCGGGGCAAGTTCTCGCAGGACCCCCCTCCCGTTCTCCAGGAGAATGGAACCACAATCTCAGACCCCGCTTCCGTGGCGGAATCCTTAGCGACCGCTTTTTCCGCATTCTCTAGCCGTGATGCTGCTCCGCCAGCATTTAATGCACGTCGTGATGTCGCGAAAGGCCGCCGGCTAGACTTTACCTACAAAGGCGGAAAACCCTTTAACGACAAGTTTACTGTGAGTGAGTTGCGTTCCGCTCTCGCTTCGTGCGCGGACACCACTCATGGCCAGACGATGTCCCGTACGCCATGCTTCGACACCTGGGTGAGCGAGGCATGGCCTTTCTCTTAGATTTTTTTAACAGGATCTGGGTGGAAGGTCTTCTCCCAGACTTCTGGCGAATCGCTACTGTGGTCGCCTCTTGCAAACCGGGGAGAGATCACTCTACTCCGACCGGTTTTCGCCCAATCTTGCTCTTGCGTGTGCAAGTTGATGGAGAAATTGGTAAATGTTAGATTAGCCTTTTTCCTGGACAGTGGAGGCCATCTGTCTTCCACACAGTGCAGCTTCCGCAAGTTCCACTCCACGTCGGATGCTCTTCTCCGACTGGAAAATCCTGTCTGCGAAGCTTTTCTTCGTAGAGAGCAATACGCCACGGTCTTTTTCGATCTGGAGAAGGCCTATGATACCGCATAACGATACGGTATCATGGAGACTCATCACACGATGGAGGCGAGGGGACGCCTCCCAATGTTTATATCTGAATTTTTGCGAGATCGTCGGTTCTGCGTACGGGTGGATGGAGCCCTTTTCGGCCCAAAGGAGCAGGAAAAGTGTGTCCCACAGGGAAGTGTCCTCAGTGTCACACTCTTTGCCCTGAGCATCAACGGCATCACCTCGGTGCTGCCGGAAGATGTTCTCGCTACGCTCCACGTGGACGACCTTTCGATCTCTTTTTGCGCGGCCCAGATGCCAACTCTGGAGCGTCGACTCCAACAGGCATTGAACGGCGTCTCTCGCTATGCCGAAGCGCACAGGTTTCGGTTTTCTTTGGCCAAGACTTAGGTGGTGCACTTCTGGCGCCATTCTTGGCTTCACCCCGACCAAGATTTGTTTCTTAATGGGGTGCGCCTGGATGTGGTTGAGTCGCACCGTTTCCTTGGTCTTGTATTCGACCGACGCCTCACCTGGGAGGCCCATATTCGCAGCCTTAGGGTCTCTTGTACTTGCGCCATGGACATTCTCCGTTCCCTGACGTTCAGCGCTTGGGGCGCTGATAGGGCCTTACTTTTTTATCGATCCTTTGTTCGCTCGAAGCTCGACTACGGAAGCGAGTTTTATGCATCCGCAGCCGAGCATTGATTGCGGAAGGTGGATTCGATCCACCACACGGGCCTTCGCCTTGCGACCGGTGCCTTCCGCCATTCCCCCATTGAGAGCCTGTTGGTCGATGCTGGGGAGATGCCACTCGCTCTGCGCCGCGTGCAGTGCATCACTCGCATGTACGCGCGAGCTAGGCGCATCCCTCAGTCGCCAACAGCTTTCACTGAATCCGCAGCTGATCTCGATGGTGCCTATGCCACCGAAAGACGCCAGTCCTACCCTAAGCCCTTTGGGTTTAGAGCCAGGAAACTCCTTCGAGAGGTAGATATAGCTCTCGGGCCGGTGGCGCCCCTGGTTCTGCCCAGGACGCCATCCTCGAGGGTACCACATTTGTATATTTGTCACCACGCCTCTACTCCCAAAGCTTATACTGCGCCCGGAGTATTGCGTTCGACCTTTTTGGAGCACACCTCGTGTCACGCTGGAACCATGCCAGTGTATACGGATAGCTCCAAGTCCCAAGAGGGGGTCGGCTTCCACGCCGTATCCCCTCTGTTTGAAGTCAGCGGGGCTCTACCAGGCGCTGCATCTGTCTTCACGGCCGAGCTGGTGGAAATACACCACTCGGTACGGGAGATTACGCGACGTGCCCGGTTCGGAAACCTGATTGTAATCTATAGCGACTTACAAAGCGCCCTGAGTGCTCTCGGGGCATTGGAATCTCCGCATCCCCTGGTTCGCGATATCCGTGACGCCACGGTTTTGGCGAGCTGGGTGGATGTCGAGATTATCTTCTGCTGAGTTCCTGGACATGTAGGAAATGCGGGGAATAAGCACGCCGATGAGGGCGCCGAAGAGTCCGCGAGGACTTCGCGACTGGACCAGCGTTTCGCTCTTCCTCACACCGACTACATGGCATGAATACGGGCAGCTCTTCGGAATGCTTGGCAAAGAAGATGGAAGACGGTCGAAGGGAACTTAAAGTTGCGTGCCATTGCGCCGCGACTGTTCCCATGGACCTATCCCCCAATGCCGCGCCGGCTTGAGGTTGCTTTCTGTCGTCTCCGAATCGGACACACTCGTGTGACGCATCACTATTTGATGGAGCGCTCGCCTGCGCCCTATTTCAACGACTGCGTCGTCCCCCAGAC
The DNA here is from genome assembly GCA_963969495.1 of Ceratothoa steindachneri. Lineage (NCBI taxonomy): Eukaryota > Metazoa > Arthropoda > Malacostraca > Isopoda > Cymothoidae > Ceratothoa > Ceratothoa steindachneri. Next base: position 9,981,381 of record OZ018329.1, read on the forward strand.
TGTTCGGCACATTCTTGTCGAATGTCCCATTCTGGGTTATCTTCGCGCACGATACCTGTCCCATAACCGGGATGGGTGGGGTCGCTACCGCCTGTCCCTTGTACTCGGGACAGATTCGTGCACATTGACTTGTGGACTTGTTGCCTTTGGGGGGGTGCCCGGGCTTCTTCCCTTTATTTAAGGTTCTTTTTTGTTATTGTTTTGTTTGTAGGTTGCACTCTCCTGCACCGGGGTGAGGGGGACCTCCCCCCGCTGCCGGAGATTGCTTCCTGATTGTTAAGTTTTTCCAATTTATATTATTGTTAATTTTTCATATTTTTACTTTAAAGTAGCCTAGTTCTAGGCTGTCTTGTTTTTCGGCGACTTATGCCCAAGTGGGTAGTTGCCAGATGGGCTCTATAAAATTAAAAAAAAAAAAATCTTGTCTCGCTTTCCATTTAACTTTTTTAATAATGATTTTATTTTGTTCCATAAACAAAATATATATTTTATATATTTTTCTATATCGACATTTTTCTAAAAAAACATTAGTTACTCGTTTTCATCATAGCAACATTAAATCTCGTCCTCACCTTTGCAAGTAAAATGCAGTCTTTTATATAAAGTTTCACGTTCTATTTAGCTCTTATTCTACAGAGCTCAGAGTTAACTACTCCATTTGTAAATCTCTTCTGATAGGTTAGCAACAGTGTGTTGATATTGCTTTCAATATAAATACAGAGTTGAAAGTATTGCTATAAAAATCCTACTATATCATAGCTTCTTTATATTGTCATTGTCCATTCTTTCTTAATCCATTCAAGCAAAACTTACTTTTTACACCATTCTGCTTTTATTTTAAACACGTCCAAACTAAAAAACTAAATGTTAAAATCTACTTTTTTAGAAAAATACTCGTTAATTTCCATAAAGATTACAGATTCGTCTTTAAAATTTACTTCTGATAGTGTCCATGTGTTATTTTATAGAACAGCTGATGAAAAATGTTATGATTAAAGTAGTTATTGGATGTGGCCAATGACGAATGAAGGATAAATATGAATGCAACCAGGAAAAAACATTCTTATCTCATTTAAAATTAAGCAAAATATTAATAAGAAGTAAGTTGTACATTTTTTCAACTCGAGGATATGTTTGGCTACAGGACTTCACAAATCTTTCGCATTGTTCGTGATTCTATTCCATTAGGGTTTATACCAGAGCTCTGCGTAGGCCAGTTCATCATGTCGATATCTTCATCATACAAGAGTTGCTTTATCGTTTTTGTTATGTGGCCTGGAGCATTGTCTTGCATGTAAAGAGGCTCAAGTACTCCCAATGTTTGGAGAGAGTGGATCACACAATCTTGAAGCAGATTGTTCAATAGCGCAGTGTTTACTTCGTTGTGCAAACAGACGAATATACAGACACCAGCGCTTGGAAAGATTACAGAATCAGCACCCAGAAAAAATCTTAAGATACAGTTAAGGCTAGCTCAAAAAAGAAAGGAATCATTGAAATAGAGAGGTATGAGATAGGTAATAGAAGAGAAGGCATGGATAAATAATTAGTTTCAAAATCTTCTAGATTCCTTAAAAGTCACTGTAATAGTTTCGAATACCTTCCTAGAAAAGCCATTCCGGTTTTGTGCTATTTTCTAAGAAAAGAAATTTTGTGCTTTGAAAAATGTAAATCTGCTCGTTACAAGTATGTATCAGAGTAGATGCCGATCTTTTATTAAAAGTAAATTAAGGTGCGTCAGCTTTTGTTGTATGATCTATTTCTAAGATCAGGAATTAATTTATTGGTTGTTTGGTCGAAGTGCAGCATCTTCAATTCCTATGGAGTAAACCAATTTTAATTTCTAAGTCTCTTCGCTTCATGTACTGCTTGAAGCTATCAACCTATCTATCTAAGTAGGCTAACTGATAAATACTTTTCCATTTATCAGCCCTCTTCCGAACATAATTAGTAGCAACTGCCAATCTAGCCACTTAATTCTTTTTACTTAAATGATTACTTATCATGACACCTTGGTTTGAGTCACACCTCTCTAAAACAATGTGAGACGGTCTGACGATATACATTCAGTTTCGTGTTTTTGGCAAATTGACGTGGAATACCGGCTACTGTTTAAATTGGCCCTTTAGCAACATCCTTTGTATCGTGCGATCTTTCATATGAGAAGTTATTCGAAGGCGACTTGCTGGACACGGCATCCACAACGATACCTTTATTAGGCACGAAAACACACTTTTTGACCAAACACATTGCCTTGAAATGTTAAACAATATCATTACTTGACTCTTCCATACTACAACCTAATTTCTATAGAATTAGTTGACCTTTACTCATCTCGCCATCCAGTAAGATGAATAATGCATTCAGTAGGAAACTTAGGTATAAACTGAATTTTAAGTTACCATTCTCTAGTTTTGAACGCATCATATCTTCAGACGCACGACATTACTTTTAGGACTTATTTATCCAGTGTTTTATAAAATGAAACTTAAACACTATTTGAGGCAAATTTCAACGATTATTATATTCAATTTTAATTGAAATTAAACGAATATTTTCTAGAAATTATAAATTTAGTTTTAACTTTACTTCCATAGTTAAGAAAGAATAGGAGTTTGCTCCAATATTTCGTCAAAGCTGGAATGAAATATGAATGCTTAGAGTAGTGACTAGTATTAAATCTAATTCTAGAAAGGTGCAAATGTTAGTAGCAGCTGGTGTGACGCATAGAAATAATTTTAAGATGAAGCCAAATATCAGTATTTTGATTGCATTACACCACCCGTCCTATTTCGATCGTGGACAAGATCTTAAGATTGGATAATGAAATAAGCTTAAAGATTAGACTGACAATTGCGGGCAAGCGGAAGAGGACTTGGCGATAGTCCTCGTTAGGAGGAAGGTTCCGGGTAGTATGGCGTTTCAACAGCAACCGGGGCTTATAAAAGCATAAATGGGTCAATAATGGAGGGGAGAGATCACCATGTAGATGTTTTACCCTATGAGCTGGTTTTAAGATGGAGGAAAGCGTTGATACGTTTATTAATGAAGACGCGGAGAACGAGAGTGATGTTGTGATTGATTATGTGAGTGATGACTCGTGTAAGAAGTACTTATCTGAACGTGGTTGGTACAACGTTCCATCGATAGTGGACCATCCTATCCTAAATTAAAATTTTTGTTATCACTAGGAAATGAGACTATACAATTGCACTAAAAACAAGACCCCTTATACTCTAGGCTAGCGAGCAATCCAGTATAATGAGTAAATAGCATAAGATTAATGTTGATAAATTTTTGTGAAGATGTTTCAGACGAGAATCTTTTATAGACAAGCATACGAACCCAACAATGTCTCAGCGCTGGTTAGTCTATTACTTGTTGTATTATTCAGGTCAGCTTGACGATTCTTTTCTGCGTGCTCAGCGTAACGTGACAAGGAGAAGGAGATATACGAGATAACCTTCTCGGCCATTTTTCGAATTATGCTATGAAAGCCTGAGTAAGTGTTAAAGCCGTCTGAAGCTGTTAAGGAAATCGCTTTTGCTACCTTCCTCTTCTTGCTATTAGCTGCAGCCACAGTTTCAACTCCCCAATTAATCCGGTGGGCTGCATCTTACAGCTGATCTGTATGAGGCGTTTCTGAATCGCCCTCACGAGTATACTTCCTATTCTCTTTTACTATGGTTTCCCTAAATCTTCTGAGAAGAGATATCCCACAATCGCTTAAATATTCCACCTTAGGACTAAATGACAATGGCCTCGAGGAAATTATAGTGATAGATGCGGACCATGCCACCCTTTAGCAAATAGAATTGAAAACACTATCAGCTACAGCTTGGACAAGAATTGTATGACCTGACTGACGAATTCAGTAGACTTATGCTGAAATAAAACTCAGAAGAGCAGACATTAACAAAACAATTCGAATAAAGACACTCAGAATACAAAAGACAGAAAATATATATCACTCAACCACAAGACACGTTGTGGAACAATTTAATTGACAAAATTGATTCAAGAACCAAACCCTATACGTTCTGAAAGATGGTTGAGAGATTAAAGGGAAATCACCAAGAAATATACCTCAACAAGGACAATGGAGGAAGGAGAGAAAAAAAACTGGAAGTTAAAGAGACTTCCAGAAGCTTCTGGAAAGACGTGTTCACCACTAACCTTGAAGATGACGATATTACGACCTTGATTTTGAAGATTATATCCTCGAACCATTAAGAAATAAGATTCAGAAAACCTACCGCTACAATAACTCATCCCCTGACAGAGAAAAGGAGAACTACGGCAGAAATATCATATAACGGGCATAGCATTTAAAGAGACAATAGGTTCCTTCAAACAAAGATCACCAGCAAAAACAGAAATGTCGCAAATGAACTTATGAACCACCCCCAAACATCATAGATAGACTATGATACGTCATGGATGTATGCCAAAACGCCGGTTACTTCCAAGACGAATGGAAAATTGCAAAGATGATATTCCTTATAAAATCTGGGAAGCCACCGGATATCCCAGAAAATTTCAGTCCTACATTTCTCCTCGACTTTGCCCGGAATCGCTATGAGAAGTGGTATGCAAACATTAATGGCGGAGAATTAACTACACAATCACCAACACACGAGTTCAAAAGAGGAAGAGAGAAAGATACAGCACTACCCATCATGACTGAGAAGCTAGCAAAAATCAGAAGCGAATATAGGTATGCAGACCTGGGATGCAGAGACGTTAATAAAGCAGTCATCAAGGTATGGAGGACAGTCCTCCATTACTTAGACTAAACACTAGATAAAATACTATGCAACCATATTACGGACATAAACGCATACATTAAATTATGTATTTACTCTGGACCAGACTTCGAATTGACTGCCGACAGATTATAAATTAGTTGTCTCAGCTAGCCCCTCTTGTACTGTATCTATATCTTTAATCTTGCTAAACCTGTCAAGGAGGATAAAATATACATTCAGATTGTATACATCTCCTAAATTATTACTTCCCCATTAGAAACTCCCATTTCCTGGCGAGAGCCAGGAAACGGAAAGATCCAAAATCTCCAGAGACATGCAAAAGTACTAGGTGATCTGTCTTTTCAAAAGGAAACTTGGCAACATTGAACAAGACGGGAATGAAAGCCTATAAGGAAGATAAGGGACAGTTTGTATGACTAAAAATATCTAAAGAAAGTTACATAAGCCACCTTAGCACAACAGTTGTGTGTACAAGGGCGGATCTGAAGAAATTATACATATTTAGAAATCTCAACTGATCCAATAAGTTAATTAACTTCTACATAAGACAAACTTTTCTTCGTTTAACAATCTTATTAAATACCACCCAGTAAGCTCAAATTTGGGTACTCTAAAGAGTGCAGAATAAGTCGGGCCTTATTTTGAGGAGCATCTTAGAAGAAAGGAGAGGAGGAAGTATGGAGAACTTCACAAAGAGCTCAACCTGTAACCACTCAAAATTGAGTTAAACAAAATGTCATTAATAGCTTGGAAAAATTCGCAACAAGCACGACATCTAAGTAACTACATAAAAAATTGCCCATTACAAGACAAATAAGACATAGAAGGATAAGACAATTCAATAGTAGCAGATGACACACAGAAGAGCCCATCTTCCCTTGAAAAGCACCAAGAATAAATTCAAAATGACGAAAAAACCTAACAAAACAAAGCAAGCACAGACAGTAAACAAAGACACATACACAAAGAAGAACCAAGTTGTACACACACATAAGAAATAATACGTGAAAATAAAAATAAACCTAAGGCTAAAATATCAAAGTAAAATTCAACTAAATTCTTTTTAAAAACCTCTTAATTCAAAACAATAAATAAATAACGATAATTAAGGAAAAATATAAAAAAATATTATTAACACGAAGATATATACTGCGATACTCTTTCAGCAAGGTTCTTGTAATCTTCAACTGTCTCTTTCATATTCGGTCTATCTATGTTTTCACTCTCCTTATATATACTCAAATTTTTATATATCCAATGTCCAATTCTTGTCATTCTCAAGAAGCTTGAGACGAACGAAACGTCTAAAAAGAACTCTGACGTCTTTCTTTCTCCACACATATATATATATATATATATATAATGAAAAAACGTGAGGAAAGCAATTATATATATATATATATATATATATATATATATATATATATATATATATATATATAAATATTCCACTGCTTTCGCTGCCCACTCCATGTTAGAGACTTGAATCATACGATCGATTTCAATGGAAGTAAAATGTTATTTAAATCGGCCAACTATGTTAACAGAAGAATCGTAGAATCGAGCTTGATATCGTCAGTTCCTAATTTAAATCTATCTCAGGGGCAATTTTCTTTTAATCCTGTAATAAGAAAGACAATAAAAAAAATAGTAAAATATCAGCCCTTCAATATGTTTAGTCCTAACCCCATCCCCTCCAGATTAGCCACAAGTAGGGGATTGGGGAAAAAAGAGGGGATCTTTCACGACCTGACCTTGTGTTATGCTTGTATGCACATTTCTTATATTTTCTATCCAGTGTCAGTTGAAAAAGGGTGTAAGATACACCGAAACTGTTCTGAAATAAATTGTCTTCGGAAAATGTGGTTTAATTCCTCATCTTTTCTTGCGATATTGCATTAATTTTCATCATATATATATATATATATATATATATATATATATATATATAAAAGAAAGAAATTTGATGCAATGAGCAATGAGACACGTAACAGTATTTTAAAAGTAATAGAAAGGGAAATTGGAAGAATACTAAGATTAAAGAGAGGAAAGGGTGGCACAATGAAGGCAATCCTTACTGATAAGACAGAAATAACGCCAGGGAAAAGAATTTTCAAATTCCTGGTCTGGACTCATTCGCCTTCAATTTCTCTTTTTCTTCTACTAGTGTTTTATAGTCTTCAATATGAGGTTTCTGTCTTCAAAATGGTTTTGGAAGGCAAAAAATAAATATGGCGAAAGCACTGTGCTGATCGTTACCTCTCGTAAAACTTTTATTTGCTCTTCTTCGGAAATAGTTATTTCTTACTTCGAAAAAAATCTAAGCTGAGGTAGGATTTTAGCTGTGCACGGTGGTCTAAAGCGAGATTTAATTGAGATCAAAGCGGTTGCTCGTTGCCTCAGTGTGCACGGTTCGAATCCCACCCCAGCTCAAATATTTTTGAAGTAAGAAATAACTATTTCCGAAAAAAAATTATTCCGTTTTCTCTTTCCTGCGGCGAAAGTTAGATGTATTTCATCATTCTCTCGCATTCATGAGATATATATGCATATATATATATATATATATATATATATATATATATATATATATATATATTGCCTTTCAAGTAATGTAATACAAAGTTGAAATTGTGCCTAAGGGATAATGATGACACCATGTAGGTTAGTTGACCGTGAAGAACGTTCTTTAGAAGTATAGCTTTCATGAGTTTAACACCACACGCAGTTTCTTCTGAGAATGCTAGTTGAACTCGAATAAAAGTACTCCATACTCGCGGTTTTCAGTGCCGTGAGAAGTATGAAGTAGAATGTTATTTTTTTTTACCTACCAGAGAAACCTCGTTTAAATAATGAAACGGAAGTATGACGAGGCTGAGAATAAAGGTGAAGTTATCGCCGTGAGACAATGATACAAGTGTTGCTGTGGTAGCACCAAGACAGAAATTCGTTGTTAGTGTCAGAGAGAAGATCTCCGAGGATCCATGAGCAATCTTGTCAAGAAGATAGGTGTGTGCAAAGAAACTATCCATAGAACTTACACTAGAACCTGGACCACTACTCCTACGTGCTGAAGACGGCAGCTTTTCCCGGTTTACCAAGGAAAGCCGGAAAGTGCAGGCCCAACCACACATCAACGAAGTTACGCACGATGAATCGGGCCTTCTTCCTTTCTTCTTCAGCCCTAAAAATTCTGGCAGGATATGAAGGTGAAACAACAGAATAATCGCTGACTGTGCCTGCAGTCATGTTCAACAAATATGCAGCTTCTTTGATGGTTCTGTGCGTAGACAGCAGCGAAAGCCACGTTATGCATCCCCACTTATTATCTCAGGGCCTGAAGGTCTATTCGGAAGTTTACATTGAAGCAACAGAGCTTGTAGTCTAGCTTTGGATTGCCCAAGTAGCCGCAGAAAAGGCTTGCATTTCCAACATTACTCTGCTCTCGCACACAAGGCAATTAAGATACAGGTTTAGTTGTTCAACACTGTTCCACACAACTGGTCCACTGAATTATGGCTGCCCATCTCCCCCCGGGTGCAATCTCTTAGATTTTTTTGACGGGTCGTTGTTGAAAAAGATGTCAACACAGCTGCCCACAACAGTTTAGGATATCTGATGGCCCCCATTATGGAGCTAATGTCATCCAATGAAAACGAGTTCCTAATATGGCATGCAACCAGTTCTAGTCGCGCTTTAAAAATTATTTTTTTATTTTTATAGCTCATCTGGCGACTGCCTTCAAAGGCAAAAGTCACCGTAATCAGCCTACAGTATACTAATAGGCTAGATTACAAAATATACAACAAGGAGAAAAAATAAAGGCAAAGCACAGGATAAAAATAATTCAGAAAGTGAAAGGAAACAAGAAAAAAGCGCGCTCCGGCTTCGGAGGAAGGCTGGCCTGCTTCCGGCGCAATAACATGCGGGCTACAAGCAACTAAAAAAAAGTGGAGGCAAGTCTCCTCCTAAAAGTCGTATAGTCCACAAGTCTGTGTGCACGAAACAGTACTGAGTACAAGGGACAAGAGGTAGCAACCTCGCTTATCCCTATACCGGGACACGTAACGTGCACAAAGATCACCTACACTAGGAGATTTAAAAAGAATATGCTGAACAGTCTAAGAGACAACGCAGTCGTAATAGTAAGGTACAGGTGAGTGCTCCATAAAATGGCTGTGCGTCCCGCGAGTGTGTCCAATTCGGAGACGACAGAAAACAACCTGAAGCCTTCGTGACATTGAGGAATAGTACCATGGGAACAGTTGCGGCGCAATGGCACGTAACTTTAAGTTCCCATCGAACGTCTCCCATCTTTTTTGCCAAGCCGCCCGGGACGGGGGCTGTCCGTATGCCTACCATGAAATATGTGTACAGAAGAGCAAAATGCTGGTCTGGTCGCTGAGTCCTCGCGGACTCTTTAGCGAGTTCATTCCTTGAAATTCCTACATGTTCATGAACACAGCAAAAATTAATCTCGAAATTCGCCTGGTGCGCCAAAACTGTGGCGTCACGAATATCGCGAACCTGAGGATGCGAAGATTCCAATGCCCCGAGACCACTCATCACGCTTTGAGAGTCGTTATAAATCACAATCGGGTCTCCGAACCGGGCACGTCACGTTATCTCCCGTACCCAGCGGTGTATTGCAACCAGCTCATCCCTGAAGACAGAGCCAACGCCAGTCAGAGCCGAGCTTATCGTGAAAAGTGGTACCTTCCGGGGTGGCGTCCTGGGCAGAACCAGAGACGCCACTAGCCCGAGAGCTATAGCGAGCTCTCGAAGGAGTCTCTTAGCTCTAAACCTAAACAGATTAGGGTATAACTGGCGTCTCTCGGCGGTATAGAAACCGTCGAGATCAGCTGCTAATGCAGTGAGAGCTGTTGGTTACTGAAGGAGGTGCCGAAACGCGTGTACGGGCAAATAATGCATTGTGCGTGGCGCAAAGCAAGTGTCATCTCACAAGCATCGACAAGTAGGCTCTCAATAAGGGACGTGCGGAAGGCACTGGTCGCCAGGCGGAGGCCGGTGTGGCAAATCAAGTCCACCTTCCGCAATACACTCTCAGCTTCAAACGAACAAAGGATCGATAAAAAGTAAAGCATTAGCCCTATCAACGCCCCAAACGCTGAACGTCTCAGAACGAAAAATATCTATGGTGCTGGTACAAGAGGCCGTAAGGCTGTGAATATAAGCCTCTCAGGTGAAGCGTTAGTCAAATACAAGTCCAAAGAAACGGTGGGAGTCCAGTACTTTTAGGCAAACCCCATTTAGAAATGAGTCTGGTTCAGGGTAGAGCCGTGGATAGCAGAAGAATTGCAACATCAGAGACTTGGCCAAGGAAAACCGAAGCCTGAGTGCTTCGTCTTAGCGAGAGACGCGGTTTAATAGCTGTTGGAGTCAACTGTCCAGAGTTCCCACCTGAGCTACGGCAAATGAGATCAAAAGGTTGTCCAGGTAGAGTGTAGTAAGAACATCTTCCGAAAGCACCGAAGTAATGCCGTTAGTGCTGAGTGCAAAGAGTGTTACACTAATGACACTTGCTTGCGGGAGACCCTCTTTCTGGTCCATTGGGCCGGAGAGGGCTCTCACACCCTTAGGCGGGATCGATGATCACGCAAAAAATTAAAATATAAAGATTGGGAGGTGTAGGCCTACCAGACAGCATTTTCCAGTCGGAGCAGAGTATCTGATGTTGAATGGAACTTGCCGAAGCTGCACTGTGCAAAAGCAGGCGTCCTTCGCTGTCCATAAAAAAGCTAATCTATCATTTAACAATTTCTGGATCATCTTGCATACTCAGGGGGTTATAGAGATTTGGCGGAACCCGGCTGAGGTAGAGTGATCTCTCCATGGTTTTAGAAAAGCGAACACAGTAGCAATTCACCAGGATTCTTGGAAGATACCCTCTACCCAGATTATGTTAAACAAATCTAATAGAAAGGCCATGTCTTGCTCATTCAGGTGTCGAAGCATGGCATACGTGACATCGTCCGAAGCAGAGGCAGTGTACTATGACGAAGAGAGAGTGGAATGCAACTCCCTCAATGTAAACCAGTCGTTGAAGGGTTCTCCATCTCTGAGGGAAAGTGCAGTCGGTGGCCTTCTGAGACATCATAACGCGCATTAAATGCTGGCGAAGCAGCCTCCCGACTAGAAAATACGCAGAAAGCTTTAGCGAAGGACTCCGCCACGGACGTGGGGTGCGAGATTGCAGTCCCATTCTCCTGAAGAACGGGAGAGGAGCCATGCGAAAATTTCCCTGAGTCCTTTTGCCCCGCTTCCACACGTGTGCTAGAGAGGTCTTCCGTTAATTGAAGACACGTACGCCTACCAGGAAGAGTGGCGTGTGTGCTTCGAGACATACCGGAACGTAGCCCTAACTCGACGAAATTCACCGACGGTAAAATCGTTCGTGCGGCCCCTGTAGCGCATGTAGGCATAACGCTTTTGTTTGAGGGGCGCCTCGCACTCAGCTGATCACCAAGGAAGGGGTCGTCGTGCAAAACGGCCAGATGTTCTTGAAATAGTAATCAGGCCCATGGCGATGAGGTTGCCGGAGAAGAACTCAACGTCCTCATCCACCGACCTTAACTCCTCCACTGAAAATATTTTCTGAAATGCAGACAACTGAGCCAGCACTAAGCACCACCGGTGATGGCTCTAGGGAGAAAGGGCCTAGAAAATGATCAATAACAGAGATATTCGAACAACCCCGCACAAAATCAGAATGTGTATCCGCAGAGCACAGAGATAGATCAAAACAGGAAAATGAAGCGGTTCTCGAGCAGTGATGCGTAAACCTATCCACATTAAGGACACCTATTTCCAGATCGTCGATGAGGTCAGAAAGTACCTGATCCCTGGGATTGATCAAGTAGTCTCAGAGAGTTAGTGTCTTCCGTTCAAGTCCTTGAACAAGAGCAACGGCCTATACAACCCTGGTAGTACGTGGCAGAAGTTACCCCAGTCGAAATCGGTTGACGATGGAATGTACGCAGAAAGAACAGTATACCTCCTATTATCCATGTGCAGTTGCACAGAGAATGCCTGAAAGGAGGTATCTAAAGCAAAGAGAAGAACAGAGACATCATGCTGGGTGTAAATAGTACATCCTCCTGCCAGGCGCCCATCTCGTGGTGGCGGGTCCGGAAACAATTATACTCAAAGAGAGTGAGCAGGAGGCACGCGGCCAGCATGGTCTCCTGCAAAGAGAGAGCTAAGAAAAAACGCAAGAAGACGAGTCTCTGCAGCTCCTTCTAGTTGGCCTGGAGTCCGCGGCAATTCTATTAAAGGAATATACCCTCCAGGCCTAGCTCGGAGGAGATGCGGGGCCCTCTTCGAAGAGAAGACCCTCACAGGAATGGCCGTACGCTTCCCGGTGGAAGAACTCCGGTCGCTGTTGGCCGGAAAATGTGCTGAAGTTACTGTCACCTTCGAGGATTGATCGGGGGAGATGGTGCTCGCCATGCGAGTCTTTTCATCCCTCTGCCTCGAAACCTTAGGCAGGCGAGGCGGCTTCGGAGGCGGCGTTCATGTTTTGAAGGATTCACCCGTCTTCGAGTCACCCAGCCTAGCACTCGGTTTTAGCGTATGAGCTGAATCTCTTTTAGTGCTCTCCTCCGTTTTTGGAAGGAGCTTTAGAAGCACCGGAAGATAGCTTCACGACCAACTTCCGGGGTGTTGCCTCCTTTGAGTCCAAAAAAACGTTGGAGGCACGCGGTCGTTTCGCCTTACGGGAAACGGTCACGCTAGGGGAAATAGGTGGAGCCCTGGTTTTAACCGAGGCTGGGTGTAAACTCTTTATGCCACCGGCTCACTAGCTGAACGCCCGGAGTGGGTAGATTACGCAGAAGAGTTCCGAATGGGCGCAGGAAACGACCGTGCTCGTAGGTCTGGATGGCCAGGAGCAGAATGTGTCTTTCTTAACATTGGGGCATAAGACGTCCCAGGCAGTGCCCGGCGCGTCAGGATCATGTCCTTAGCCTCCCAAAATGAGGGAGTATCGTGGACTGAACGGCCAGGATTTCCTTCTCAACGAGATACGTATCACATTGCTTCGAAGAAGCGGGGTGTGGTTGCCCACAATTAACACACTTGCCCACATACGATTTGAACTTATCTTGGGATGCCTTAAAGCATCTTACACAGGCTTCGGGTAACCAGGAATTTGCACGTATACAGGAGCTATTCGGTGGCTGAAATTGTTGCAGTAGTAGCACCTCTGCGGTAGTAGCACAAATACCTTCACGCGGTAGCGATACCAACCAGCACGCCCCGACTCAGGAAGCTTGTCACAGTCGAATGTGATCAAGAGGGTAGGGGTGGATCTCGAGCCTTTCCTTGTTTTCTTATCACAACCTCGACTTTGACCGCTCCATGGTTGGCCAGCTCTAAGGTGTTTTCACAAATGGAGTAGTCCACGAATTCCCTTGCATAAACCATTTCGTTCACGAAGTTCATGGGACAGTGCGGCGTCACACTCACCAGCTTGCCACCATGTGTCCGAAGGACAATGATTATGGCAACATCGGAGGAATTCGACGCATTTCCTAGAAGGCTCCCGTCCGAGAAACGGGTGATCTTCGGCTATGTACAATTACGCTAGCTATAGCTCTCCTCTGGTGGATCATGTTAACCTTGGCCAACTTTGCTGTTATCAGTGAGAGCGAATAACAGGGAAGCGTTTAAAGTTAGTGGGGTCGAAATCGCCAGGTAACATACGAATGAAGGGCCCTGAAGTAATCGAGGATCCGCTCTGTGAACTTGCAATTTTGTTCTTAGTCTGAGACTCGCCACCCAGGAGAGCACAGGGGACAGACGTGCCGATCTTCGCTTGGTCGCTTACTAAAAGGGCAGCAGACCCGTCCGTCCCTGCAGCTACCGCGGAGGGAGGGGATCCCTTAGGCTTTTTGTCGTACGATTTTTTTTTCTTTTTAGGAGAGGAGGGTGGGGAATTAACCCTCTTTTCTCCTCCGCCGGAAAGAGCCACTTGAGCCGATGGATCGGCCTCAGCGTCAGTCTCCTCTTCACTATCGATCATGTCCTCCACCATACTCTTAGCTTTCATTTACTAGCTCTTCCATCTGTCGACAGAGCTCTTTCATACTCTTCCCTTCAGAACCTTCACTTTTCATATCTCCATTTATCAGCTCCTCACTCACAGCTCTCATACAACTCAAGATACACTCTTGCAAAAAAGACAAATCACTCACATCCCCTCTACTCTCAGGGCTACACCGGAAACCCTTTCAACTGGTTCCCACCAGAAGCCAGAAAAGTCGTCACCTCCTCATTCTCCACATCAAACTCACCTCTACCCTTACCATTCGTAAAACCATAAAAATCAGCCACACTAGGTTCATTCTGCCCAAATACACTATCATTCATAACGTTCCCAAAACCAGAAAAATCAGCCACAGGCAGATCACTCACTTGTCTACTTACATCAACCAAATCATCCACCTGCCTATGCAAACACTCAATCTCTTTCTCAAGCTCCCACATACCAGAAAGACTACTCAGACTTACTTTGATTCGTACTTGCATTCTTCCTTTCACTCTTCTTTGTACGCTTTCTACTCCTCAAGATCAAATAAGCTCTTTCCCAGACAGATTCATACTATCACACTCCATCTCATCACCATGCATCTTATCTCTCTCTCTCTGCACAGTTCATACACCAGATGGCTCACCAGATAGTCAGGAGGTTCTCTCCACCTCCTCAACTGACTCTGATTAGCCCGCACTCTCTCAGTCACACCTTTATTCAAACTCTCCAAAACATACGTAACACCATTCTCCCAGACCCTCACAACTCTATACGGTCCTTCAAACTTTTCACTCATCTTCGACACATTCAACCTATCTTTTACTTCTTTTACCTTCAATACTTTTGCACCTATTTCAAACGAACAAAACCTTTCATGCGCTTCACATCATACACTCAACTCACTTTTACTCAAACGAAACCTATCTCTTATTCGCCTTTCAAAATTCCTAACAAACTGACACGGTGACATGCCAGTTTCACTATGCACCGTCAAATTATACGCCCATAACACTCTATCCAACCATACATCTCAGTGATTCAAAGTCGTACTCATCATTCTCAACATCTCACACAATTGTACGTTCAGCCAACCCATTCGAAGACGGGACATACGGAGTCGTTCTTACATACTCCACACCATTCAGTCTCAATATTTGCTCAAACACTTCACTCGCAAACCTCAGGCCCATTATCACTGACATCTCCTAGGCTTTCATACACACATATGAAAAAACACCTGCTCAACCGCACGCGCAACAGTCACACTCCTTTTATCGCTCACTGCCACCGCATACGCAAACTTACTTTTATGATCAACCATAACAACCAAGCCAACATTCCCAGCACTTGTACGCGGTAACCACACATAATCAATCACTACCAATTCAAACGGTTCTTTCGCATCAACTTTCAACATCTGCGGCTTCACTTGCACACCTTGCCCCCTTCGCTTCTGCCACCTTTCACACGTAGTCGCAACATCATTCACAAACGTCGTAAGAAACACTCCCACAACTTAAACTTACCCATATGCCCATAATTATTATGCACAACTTTCAATAAACCAATCATACCAACCAAGGACAT
This sequence comes from Ceratothoa steindachneri, assembly GCA_963969495.1. NCBI lineage: Eukaryota > Metazoa > Arthropoda > Malacostraca > Isopoda > Cymothoidae > Ceratothoa > Ceratothoa steindachneri. The sequence continues at coordinate 9,996,789 of OZ018329.1, forward strand.
CACAGATACATACATATCATCACCACCCTTCACATGCCTCAAAAAAATATACAACATCCATACAAACAACAAAATCCCTAGCATACCTTTTAAAATCACTTAAACACTCTGGCCATTCATTCAAATCAACATGCGTCATTACACACCTCCTCAACTCAGTGACAAAGGACTCATCTCTTGCATCTCTAGAATATCATCATCACTTAAAATCTCATTCTCATCATCCGTGACCGATTTGATCATACCACAAAATTTGACAACATTCTTCGCACACTCATTCAACCGTTATCACCTCACATTCGCCTTTCATAAGACAATCTTTATCAGCATCTAAAGACAAATCACTCAATCTCATAAAGTCTACACCAAGCAAGAAACAACACGGCATTTGCTCATCTTTCAGAATCACAAAGTCATGCTTTAAATTCACACCACTGCCCAAACTAACTCTCACACTAACTTGTTCCCATGCCACTATCATTCCATTCCCTAATCCACTTATCTTTTAATTTCACAGGCTTACGTTGACAATATCTAAACTCATCGTACTTACTCAGAATCCTCTCGTTCACTTACGGTACTTTCACCAACTTTTACTCTTGCTTCCATCATATCAGTTCCTCCATGTTTGCAATACACATAGAGAGCAACCACACCAACATCAGTACTGACATCCCACCGTCATCAACTCCAATATCATCACTCACCACAAACTCATCTTCATCCAGACAATCATTCTTCTCCTTCATATGCGAACACTTTCCAATCACCCAATTGTAATGCACACCGGTCAAACAATGCAGATGCACCACATTAGCATTAAAACCCTTCACTTTCTCATCCTTGTACACAATCGGCCTCTCACCAGTAAAGTGCACATAAACAATCACTCCATACAAACGACTCACTACAATCAACACTTCTTGAAACGGCGGGACCCCTGGCATACACATCACTCGCTCTCAATTCTTTCATAAAGGCCCGCATCCTCACCATACCAATACTTTCAGGCTTCCTACATACTTCACTCATTACCTCCTTCCTTAAGTCATCCACACTATTGGGCACTCTCACATCTACTCCATCACTCTTCAAATCTTGTAAACCATTTCATACACTCTCAAACAAGGAAGCACCACCACCCTTACTCTCCTTTCCATTTATAATCCCTTTCGGCAAATACTCAGGATCACTCGCTTTACACACATTTTCATCATTCGCACCAGGATACCTTGACATCAAATCAGCCACTCCATTCTGTTCACCAGGCACGTACTTAATCACAGTCAAAATCACTAAAATCTTCCAAAGTCCTCGCAATCCTACCATTAGCCCATTTTATACGTTGCAGATACACAAGAGGTTGGTGATCTGTTTTAATCACAAACCTCATACTATACAAAAACGGACGCAATACTTTCAAACAATACCTTATCGCAGCCAACTCTCGCTCTACAGTCGAATACTTTCGCTATGCCACATTCATAACCTTGGAAATATACCCAATTATTCGCTTGACATTCTTCCCATTTAAAGGCTGCTCTTGCATTAGAAAACCTCCTATACAGTACCCACTCGCATCCGTATACAATTCAAGCATCTTAGCATTAACACTATAGTCCGGGGATGCCAATTCAACATCTTCAGCCGCTGCCTCTTTCAGTCTCTCATACGCTTCATTCATCTTATCATTCCACCTAACAATCGTACTACCTTTCTTGCCCATCCATTCAGTCAGAGGCTTACTCACCCCCGAACAATCACGTATAAAATTTCGTTGAAACTCAATCAATCCCGGAAACGATTTCAACTTGCTTCACAGTCATTGGTTTCGGAAACATTTGTACTTTCTTAACATATTTCGGCGAATTTTGCAACCCATTCTCACTCACCATTTGACCAATGAATTCCACTTCTTTCGCAAACCATTCCCACTTCGCTACATTCACCTTCACACCAACACTCTCCAACGTTCTCAACACATCATTTACCAATCACATATGCTTCTCAAACTCTCAGTAATAATCAAAATCTCATCTATAAACACATTCACATTCTTACTTGCAAACTTACTCAACGCAACAGTCCTTGCCTGCTGGAAGGCACCAGGAGCATTAGCCAACCAAAGCTGAGGTGCCGGAATTGATAATGCCTCTTCGTGGAGGAAAATGCAGTCACTGGTCGGCTCTCCTTAGCAATGGGCATCTGGTAATACTCCCGAAACAAATCCAGCTTAGTAAACCACTCGATCCCATGCATACTATGCACACACTCATATACCACACACATCGGAAAAGTCTCTTTCACAGTCCTTTCGTTTACCTTTCTATAATCCACACGCAGGCGCAATCTTTCATTTGCCTTATGTACAGGCACAATTAGACTATTCAATGCACTCTCACTTTCTTCAATCAGCGTCAATCGTTCCAACGCCACACACCGCTCCTCTATCTCATCAGCAACCAGACGCGCGAAATGTCTTGGCTGCTGATAGATTGGGGTGCCCTCCCTTAGGACAATCTTATATTCTGGGAGCTTTGGTACTCCGAAATCCAGATCACCCTTACTGAAGACCCCCTTTCGCTCCAATAGCATTCGATATACATGCTCTTTTTTATACTCAGTCAAACATTCATCCAATTTCACCATCCTTTTCACGTCATCATAGGTCCACTCACAAGTTTTATCATTCACAACACATTCCCGCTGACATCAGTCCAATCATCCACACCTGCCTCACTGACAGTGGAGAGCTGACCCAGCACATCGCCAACTTGGATCCCTCTCACCTGCTCTTTCACTCTGGGGTCCGCCTGCACACATACAAAAGGATCCTTCATTCTCATCAAGCCATCAAACACACAAGCAACACAGCTTACCTTATAAAACGCACCCTGTCTATTCAATAACACAGTGTTCTCACCCACATTCAACCTCACATCCTTACTCCAACTCACTCTAACAGGCACCCTTTCACCCTTCACAAGCCTTACACTCTCAATAGTAATCTCTTCAATACCGCTAAACACACTCGTCAAAACACTACCATCTTTTCCTACATCAAACTTATACACCCCAATTTTGACCCATCTTTCTCTCAATCTGATCACTCGCAGGATGTACAACCATACTGTTCACTTTCATGAAATCATACCCCAAAATCACACCATACTCATTACTTACTTTATCATTCACAGAGAATTCACACTCATTCATCAAAATACCATGCATTTGAACATCTGTCCTTATCATTCCAATCGCAGGTACTTTCATAGGACCAATCCCTACCAAACTACCTTTACACGCTAACAGGAGGGCTTTATCACTCAGCTTGTCATACACCTACTTATATACCATGCTCATCTTGCACCTAGAATCTATCAAAGCCAAACAATCAATCCCGTTCAATTCCATCTTCACACTCAGAAACTCATACTTCCTACCAGACAGCACTTTTATACTAGACTGACTTACCAACACATTATTTCCACTCATGTACCCAGAGAATACTTCACCAGGTACCCTCTTATAATTTAGTCTCCCGCTTTAGACTTTCCATTCACACCTTGCGCTCTCAGTCTTATCCAACACCTTCCACTCGAATGTCCCTCCATCGCACAATAGCTACATACATTCCTTTGGTCACGACACATCCTAGCATAATGACCAGCCTTTTCGAAATTACCACAAGCATAATTTATACTTCTCGCCTCCCCCCCCGCAAGCAGTCGCTCCACCATTCAACCTTGGACAGTCTCTCTTCAAATGTCCCCTCTCTTTACATTCAAAACATTCTTTCACACTTTCTTGACAGTCCTTTACCATATACCCTTTCTTTCCACACCATGAAAACACGCACCAGACGTCCAGCTGCATTCCGTCAACACATGTCCTTTCCTTTCACACCTACAGCATTCCACAATCCTTTTCACCCCATTCGGCCTTTCATTTGCTGGGACATACCTCGGTTGCTCCCTCATATACACATTTACGCGCTTACCAGTCATCTTTCATATTCCATTTGCTCATCCTCCATTCGCCCAACCAGTCTGCCGGCCCAGGAAGCTTGACATCACCCTAGCTGGCGCAGACCTCAGGGCAGCCCGAAAGCTGACAAACTGCTGGGGTGGAGGAAAGCTCCTGGGCTTCCTACCACCAACATTCACACTATACCATCCCTTCTCATCCAAATCACTCTCTTCATCAAATCGCCCATCTTCCAGAAGCTCCAACACATGCTCCGATATCAACTGTTTCCCCGGCAGCCTCATTCTCTACTTTTTTTTCTTATTCAGCCATTCCGCGGACCGTATCAAGGAGCTTTCTCATCAATTGCTTACATTCATTCACACCATCTTCACCATACCTCTTTACACCATAGTCTCAAGCCTATGCGCATATATATTCACACTCCTCAAATTCCTTCACCCTTTTATTCTTCAGACTCTCTTTCATTCGTTTCACTTGCCCAATCAATCGCTTCTTCAACCCCTCATACCTTGGCTCACCCACACTCGTGATCACACGGAAAAACTTTAGCACCTTTCCTTCCAAGCACTTGCCTAATATATTCACCAAATATCCTATATTTTCCGGGTACTTGAGCTTACAATAACGCTCAAATTCCCGGAAGAATTCATTTACACTCTTCCCACCATGCAACCTAAACTTATTAACTTGTAGTACTTCGTTTATCAAAATACCTTTCCCGACATTCACTTCATTCTCACTCATGCCAATCATACATTCACTCTCTTCTTCATCCGTAGAGAGAGAAAGTCCACACCCTTCCCTCTCACCTTCCGATCTTTTCCCTTTGACCCAGTCTTCCTTCCTCCCTTGCGTTCCACTCTCTTCCATTCTCCGTCCGCCCTATCACTCACAATCAGCCTGTCCTTTCTAGACTCACACACACTCTCATTGATCCCATTTATCTCTTCAGTCGGAGCAGAGGTCAGGCTCGAGGGTCCTAAGCCCGTTCCTGACCTCTTCATCATGTCATAGAGGTCTTGCATCCTTTTATTAACCTCCGTTTGCCTCTCATCCATATCCACCTTCATCTGATCAGTCTTTTCATTCATACCCACTATATCACCTTTCAGTCCCTCAATCACTGTCCTCAACATTGTACATTCCTTTTCTTTATGCCTCAACTCCAGTCTCAGTCACACAATCTCATCATGGAGACTCTGATCCACAGAAGCCATCCTCCCAGGTTAGTAAGAAAGGACAGAAGAAGGGAAAGATTATCAATTACGTCCAATTCGATGACGGACTGCAATACAATCCTCTCACACTCAGGGTTTTGAGATCTCACGTCCCTATTCGGGCACCAAATGTAGCGGGCACCTAACCTACACCCTAACCCCAATCTATCCAACCCGCTTCCTACACTAAGTCGGACGTGATAAATGAAACGGATTGTATATACAGTCCTTTATTTACAAAAGTAGGGATAAATATAGTAAAAAGAGCCTATTATATATATATATATATATATATATACAAAAAACAAACCTATCTTGCGAATACTACCAGTCAAATATATTTAATTATATACATATACAAAAAACAATCCTATCTTGAGAATACTACCAGTCAAAAATATTTAATTATATACATATACAAAAAACAATCCCATCTTGCGAATACTACCAATAAAATATATTTACAAAAGAAGAGACAAACAAAAGGAGGCCTTAGCTTAAGTGGTACCACAGTTTACGATTTGCCGGTCCCCCGGGGAAAAAATCTTGCCGGCAGTCACTCTTATGACCAAAATTGGATGCGCGCATCTTAGGGTCCATGGCGCCTCCGGGCTTAATTTCCTACACAATCCGGTCGCATCTTCAGGCTATTAAAGCTTCCGCAACGCACTGCTATTAAAGGACGTATAAAATTCGATTTAAATTTCTCCAAAATTTTGTTATTTCAGCCACTCTTACAAAAGAAATATTATCAGAATAATAGAGTGGCTTTTTGACAAAAGAATTTTAGCAAAGAAACTATTTTTCATCTGAAAAGAGAAAACAAACTTCAATAACAAATTAAAAAAAATAAACAAAATTTAAATGCCAGTTATTCACACACACGCTCGCATAGAGGGAAGGGGAGGATATTGAAAAAAGGGGTGCGAGAATGGCCTTACAAACACTGTCACATTTGCTCGACCACAATTATGCTCTACCGTTAAGCTACCAGGCACAGTGAATCTACCTCTTCCAGAGTGTTAGCCCATCAAACCCAGTGTCCCCCTAAGCTAGGAACCTGCAAGGAATCTTTATACCACATCTTTTTACCCGATCACAATTTAACGGCTCATTATCCATGTCACATACAAAGAAACAGCAAATAAAAGTTCTGCGGGTGATGACAACCATCACAGAGCGTTCACTATATTTATTTTCTGCCTTTCAAAACAACTTTGAAGACATAACGAAAGATGCAGTAAACTAGTTTTGCAGACTATATAACAATATAGTACAAGAGAAAGAGAAATTTGACGCAAATGAGCAATGAGATAAGAAACAGGAGTTATTTAGAGGTAAGAGAAAGGGATATATATTTGTCACTATCCGTTCGGGGGTGTCTATCTTGAATGTTAGGGGTGAATAATTATATTAAAAATAGTCCTATGAGTAAGAATATAACGTTTTAACAGGCCTAAAAATTCATTATCACTGTGTGTGTAATCTGTTCCTGTAATATGGGAAAATTATTTATCCATAGGCATGTGTTTGCAATCAGGTCATCATCTGCCATTGCTTGCGAAAAATTGCTTACATTGTCAGAAATATTTTAAAAAGTGTAAGATGACTACTTGGGAAAACAGTACATTCAAAATAATGTATAGGAAATATATTTTGTTGAGATTTGTCAGGACCTTTTTTGAAGAAAGAAAATTTCCATTTTTATAACAATAGCATTGGTCAATTAAATTTTAGAATACCAGGCCTTAAAATGAACTGCAGTTCCTAAATTAATTTAATCATATTTTCTTTTTAGATATGTATACTTATTTGAAATGCTCTGTGAACTCTTGAAAAGTATCGCACAGTGAACCAAATTATATATATTGGTACATAGTTCGTTTTATATTGCTAGGAGATTTACGAAAAAGAAGCTTTATTTGATCAAATATCAGCAGGAATCTAGTGGCTTTGTTATCTATTGATGGGTAGGACCACTTACCTCAAAGAAAGAATTTCTGAAAGTCTGTTCAGCAATGAAGACCCGGAGAGTTATTATTTTTTTCCAGTTATGAAGGAAACGAAAGTTAACGGTTAACTCCTGAGAAATGAATGAAATTGTTATTGAAATACGGTCCTTTGGGAATCGTGTCATCAGCAATGCTAGTTGTAGTTACATTTCAGGAATTTCTTGAATTGAACGTTAGTTATAAATATGTAATATGAATTAAATCAACATATATAAAATACTTTGGAATACTCATTTTAAAGGCAATAACTAAAGCTCATGCTTTCATTATATACTCGTATATAGCCTATGTTCCAGCTTAACTTTACTACAGATTATAAATATTTGTTTTTATAAATTCACCATCAGCGTAGAGCTTTCTACCATGTTTATATTTTTAAACAACGTTTCACGCCTCTTTCCACATTTTCGGAGGTGTAAAAGAATCGGTAAAAATAGTGGTATGTATATTCTCTGTGACGCAGTGTGTATGTAGGTTTGTAACAGAATTAATGGGCATTCTTTTTTCATCAATCAATTTTCAGCGAATATGGAATATTTTATTTAGGGACTGCAATGTGCACACTCTAAGGATACTTAATCTCTGTGGTGAAAGAAATTTTATTGAGAAATTTTGTTGCATTTTCAATGATTCGCTTTTAGTACAATTATCTTAGAGATTGATTCTTAGTTCGCTCCAAATGGGTTTATATCAGAGTTTTTCATTCGTTCTTTGAATATTTTTGTTTACCTGATTCTGAACATTTAATCTAAGAAACTTTCGTATTGACTGAATATAAAGTATTGATTACTTCGATTATTATTTTTACTCACTAATTCCTGATATCCTTTGTAACTTCTATTCAGCGACCGAGCATATCGGGTTGATGAGTTCTATATATCTTTCACCGCAATTCAGTGTTATGCGCGTATCCATCATTCGCCACTCCACGTTTTCCGCTCTGTAAGAAAAGGGTGCTTTCACCCTTCTACATTAATTTCTCCTTATTGCCCACAACGAAAAAATTTCACAAGAAGTTAAATTTCCTCTTTAATGGCTCTTTTATACTTTGCCAGTGAAGGAATTAGGATTTTTTAAAATTGGAATTTTCTCTTAATGGAGGTTCAATTTGATAATCAGTCTAGCCTACTTAGGCATTGCTTATACATTTTATTCCAGTTATATATATTGAATGATTAAAATCTTTCCTTTGATATCATAATTAAGTATTTAAAAGTAAGTATTTTTGTCTTAGGACTAACGGCGCAACGATACTTATCACTCAACGTGAAATCTTGAGAAATATCTAGTAATCTAGAGTAACATTTGAACATAACAAGTTTGGGGAGGAAGGGGGATTGATATCCAAGAGCAAGGAAATCTTATCTGATATAATATGGTTCTGATTATATACTAATTACTATGGGTGACATATTTCTTGCTTATAAAACATGCATAAAATAGTTTTGCTTGTGGTGAAATATTTAATGAGCTGTATGTAAAATCCATCTAGGCCTCATTTAAGATAAGGCTCAAATTTAATAATCGACGAAAATGCTAAATAAATTTACCTAGGCGAGGTAAAATCTTTAGTGTTAAAATTATATTGCCTCTGATTCTTTTTGCGATAATATGTCACGGATGTTGGTAGCAATCCCGAAAATATAACTCGGTTTTTATATAGAAATACCGAAAATATAGCTAGTTTTTAGATAGCAATACCGAAATATAGCTCGGTTTTAGTCAGCAATATTGAAAATATAGCTCGTTTTGTAGGTAATAATCCTAATTTATAGCTTGGTTTTTAGGTGGCAATACCGAAAATATAGCTAACTTTTAGTTAGCAATCCCAAAATATAGCAAGGGATTTATGTATCAATGCGGAGAATACAGATCTGTTTTAAGGTAGCGATATCAAATTATAGCTTGGTTTTAAGGTAGCAATATCAAATTATAGCTCGGTTTATAGGTAGCCATATCAAGTTATAGTTCGGATTTAGTTAACAATCTTGAAATTATTGTTGTTTTATTCGGAAACTATCCCGAAAATATAGCTCGGTTTTTAGGTAGCAATCCTAAAAGAATTTTTTATTTTGGGGGGTAGGAATCTCGAAATTATATCTTGTTTTTAGACAGGAATCGCAAAAATATAGCTCAGGTTTTAGGTAGCGATCTCGAAATTATAACTATTTTTTTTTAAGATACTAATCCAAAAATATAGCAAGGAATTTAGGTAGCAATCTAGTAAATTTCCTATAAGATTTTAGCTAGAAATCCTAAAAATGTAGCTCGGTTTCAAGGTAGCAATACAAAAAATTAGACTTCGGGTTATAGTTTGGGTTGTAGAAAGCAATCCCGAAAATATAGCTCGCTTTTTAGGTAGCAATCTCAAAAATTTAGCGCGGTTCTAAAGTAACGATACTAAAAAATATAGTTAGGTTTTATGGTCAATCACTAAAATATAGCTAGTTTTTCGGATTTAGGTAGCAATCCGGAAAATACGGATCGGTTTTCAGGAAGAAATCCTAAAAATATGGTTGGATTTTTAGTTACCAATCCCGAAAATATTTTTTGATTATAGGGAGAAATCTCGAAAATATATACTTATGTTTTAGTTAGCGATCCAGAAAATATATCATGCTTTTTAGGTGGCAATCTTGAAAGTATAGCTGGGTTTTTTTTTGCAATCTCCTAAATATATCTCGCCTTTTAGGTAGCAATCCCGATTATATAGCTCTCCTTTTAAGTAACAATCTCAAAAATATAGCTTGGATTTTAGATAGCAATCCAGAAGATATAGCTTGTTTTAAGGTAGCAATCGATTAAATATAGCTCGTACTTTTGTTGTAATCCAGAATATATAGCTCGGGTTTTAGTGAGCAATACCAAAAATATAGTTTTGTCTTTAGGAAGCAATCACGAAAATATTGGACAGCTTTTAGGTAGCAATCCCCAAATATAAAAAGGTTTTAGGTAGCAATCCCGAAAATATAGCCGTTTTAGGTAGCAATCCCCCCAAATATAGCTTTTTCATTTAGATATCAATCCCGAAAATATAGCTTGATTTTAGTTACAAAGTCTCGAAAATATAGTTCGATTTTAGGTAGCAATCTCAAAAATAGAGCTTACTTTTTAGGTAGCAACCCCTAAATATAACTGTTTTTAGGTAGCAATCTCTAGAGTATAGGTTTGCTATAGGTAGCAATAGCCAAAATGTCTTGTTTTTTGGTATCAATCATGAAAATATAGCGTGTTTTTAGGCACCAATTCCAAATATATAGCTCTGGATTTAGGTAACAATCCCCCCAAAATAACTCGATTTTTAGGTAGCAATCCAATAAAGCCAATTCAAAGTGCTATTTCGGCTAAACGTGGTCCTTCTACCTTTCGTGTTGAGTTGGATACGGCTTAGGCAAATGGAAACACCGCTTCTGTTTACAGCAAAGTTAAGCCACATCGTTTGTGGTTAGCTGTCGGATGGGTTGGTTCGGAGTCCACGTTAATCAGTAGATCCCCACCAAAATTATAAGTCATTTTAAATGAGTACAAATCGGTTGTTGAAACCCCCTACATTTTTTTCTTTCTATTGACATGTAATTTCTCCCTCAATCCTTGAGTGTTCGGAATGACCTCCTGATGGCAAATCTCCGACCATTTCTGATCTGTGAAAAATTCTGGGTTGAATTGACTTTCGTTTATCGTTACAATTTTATTTTGAGCAAAGATTCCAAATTAATTTTTCTAAGTTTCCATGAATGCACTATATGGAAGCTCTTTTAAATTTGAAATATGCTAGATCTTTCGAAAATAATTTTAGCATAGACTAATCCTAGCCCCTTCTTTTGAAGTAAAACAAACAAGTTTTCATTTTCTCCAAATGGTTTCAATGGGATCGTTTCTTCATTCAAGACGCTCGTCCCAACATGTAAAAGCAAACATCTCCTTCCATATTTCATTCCTTCGTTTATTTTATGAAGGCTTCTTTGGGGACCGAAATAAGAAGTTTTTTTCGAATGTTTATACAGCGAGGCATAATCGATATTTTGTAGACTTTTCCTTAAGCCATCTAAACAAACATAATTACTGGCTTCTTTGCTTTAAAAAGGGCTTTACGGGAAAGAAATGTAGATGGTTTAAAATATTTAATACCTTTGAAATTACCATACTCCTTAAACACTGCGTTATTCCATTATGAAATTTCTTTTAATTTTACCTTAATCTAATTTAATTAGAGAAAATATGGTACCAATATATGGTTGATGGTGAACAAAAAAATAATTCACTACGTCTTACTGGCTGGCAGAAGCTGTTCCTCCTAGTTCACTAAAAGAATGATGAAAGGACAATGTAAATTGAGAACAGGAAAAACATATACAATTTGTTGGGTTCTTTTTTGTTCTTGATCGTTTGATAGGGGATAAACCTTCAAGTATCTTACGAATCATAGCATGTTTCATCCCGCACATAATTGATAAATGCAAACTTCCTAGAGATACACTACGTACTCCTGTTTATCTGCTGAGCATTTTTCAAAAGAAACTGAATCCTAGTTATTCCTAGATAAATGCGAAACTAAGATGTTCAGGGGGTTATGAGTGTTATTTTACTTAATGTGTTATATTCGATTCTGGCTTCCTAGATCTCGCTATTTTATTCCCATGGACAACTATGTGTCGGGCACGGTTAAGAAGGACACCAACCGCTCTTCCTGCAACTTCAAACCCGAGATGATGTTCAAGATCAAGGAGAAGCTCGAAGATCTTCCAAGGGTTTCAGTGAGGAATGCAAGCACCACGTTTCGAGCACACTTGAACCCGTGTCAGAAGCTGAGGGTGGCCCCTTTGAGTAAACTTTTATATCTTAGCCATAATCTAGTTGATATTTTACTCTCTAAAAGACATTCTTAATATTTTTTTCTTTCATAAAAACTATACACCATCCGAAAGAGTAGAGTTAAAAGTTTATTATCAAATACTTAGAGATTCCCGTTCCATTCCTTAATTCTCCGTAATCTCTCGGCAGGATATCCATCTCAGTACTTTCCCATTTAGACCAAGACACCATAACTCCCATTTGGCCTTTGCGACCCACATTTAATGAAGGGGTTTGCATTTCTCTCTTAAGCTTTCTTTACAGTATTATCACTAAAAGACTCCCTGCCATCTGGAGGAAGTAAGCTTTCTGCTCTCTTACCTAACTAGCCTACGTTCGAGGACTACTTTCCAAACCATTTCGCTTTTCATCAGCTATCTAAATTCATATAACTTTGGGGATTCTTTCGGCTTCTAAGCATTATATCCGTGGGTGATTTTACGATCTTGCTGAAAAAATATCTACATTAAGTATCAAAGCCTTGGTTATATGTCTCTTCTTGCACACTAAGATACCTTTTAACCTATATACCGACATTTACTCAACAAATTGTAATTACATGTTACCACGAGGCTTAAACGCGGTTTTTTGGTTGCCTTCAAGTAATATGTGGAATGGTGTAAGAGTATTTTATAATTATATCGCTTCTTTTCACAAAGCACGCCCAAAATTCCGTTGGCTAAACTAGCCTAAGTATCATTATCCAACATGTCAATCTTACGTTTTCCGTCAATTTATCCTTCGATTAAAAAGTTCAAAGAATTACTCGTTCCAACCAAACAGAAATAGTGAAACTATGGCCTTGACTAATCTTAGAGGATGATCATTCTCTGCTTCCTCCTTTAAAGAAAAAAGATGTTCAGGAGGTTCTTTCGATCAGCTCCACATAATTCTGAGTTTTGTCAAGATATCCTTGCCGGTGTAAATACCATAGCCACTGGGCTTCTCGTTGGTATACCGCTCTATCTTCTTGGCTGAGACTAGTCGATTGACATGGCACTGTGTTATAGATAAAGTGGTTTGAAAAGAAATCAACTTGAGTTACCTGAAATTTGGGTCGATTTGAGTCTTTTTCCTGATTGGGGTCATATATTTCCCATCACTTTCAAAATGGAAGTTTGCTCTAAATCATTTCGATTGTAACATCATAGTCCAACTAAGAGTGACGTGGTAGTGATCAAGAAATTATTTTTAAAATGCCTAAATTTCAAAATAAAATATGTATTTTCAACATTTATAATGAATCTAACACCCCCAGAAAGTACTTTGAAACTAGCTTTTCTGCATTGTACAACATAAAAACAACGAAAAGAGAAAGATTGCAGACAGTCAATGAAGAAATGCCAGTTTCCTCTGAACTATACATTACAATATTCAAAAGGTATGTTATAATCATCAAGCTCAAATTTCCCATTATACTTTTAAAGGTAAGATTAATTTATCTTCGAATTTATTATCTTATTTCGTTTAAATTAGTTTAAATGCCAATCGTGGTTAATTTTGTATTGCTTTCCACATAATTATATATTTATACACAAATTATTTCATGATGGGGTGCCACGGCTGCTTCTAGATAGATAATAATTACGATGTCGCTTTCAAAAAAAGTTTGAAAAGCGCTGTCCTAAACTATAATCCTTCTAAGAGACTTTTGCATCAGCGGTTGGTTATAACTGTTTGAGGGGTTCGTTTTTTAGAGAAGCCCTTGAAAGTAACCATTTTTCGATTTAAGATTTTTAACCATGACATGCTTACTAAATCACATACTTGACTCAATAGGCACTTTACGATCCATCGTCCTTTTTTAGATTCGAGGAAACATTCTTTAACTTTATTGACGCTTTATCACATACGCACCAAGACGCAATTGCGTTTCATGTGAAGATTTGACTGGTCACACACTTCCTCTTAAGTATTTTTCGGCCTGGTTAGAAACAGCACCAGAACCTGATAGTAGTTTATTAGTTATATCTGTAGGAGAATAGCCTAATGCTTCCACGTCTCCCCACCTCCCTTCGTGGCGAGCTGCGATACCAAACCTTCCCCTTCTGGCCGTTATCTGGTGGCGTCACGCCGGAAGAACCCGCTGGCCATTTCAGCTAACCATCGAATTTCTTCCCGGACTAGGTATCGATAGATTGGTGCCCATCTTGGCTTCCGGTGGTTTCTGGAAGTTTACAAAGGACGCAATGAAGGAGATAATCAAGCAGCTCTCACCCTAAGAAAGGCGCCTGACATCAAATCTACTTCCGGAGCCAGGTGAACTTCCCCCGAGTTTCGGGTATAAAAGATGAATTCTGTTAACCCTTGGTAGTAGAGCTTGCACAGCGTCTGGGGGTGCAGGAATTGCCATCTATCTCGGTGTTATGGAAAATAATCGAAGCACCAAGTCTTCAGAGAGGAGATCGGTCCAAGTTAGGGAGGCTCCTTACCCCGTATGTCAGCAAGTCAGTGCGGACCCAGGCTCGTACTCACGTTTTCAGAGCCGAAGCTACAAAGAGCCTCACTCTGGTTCCCTAAGAAAGAAAAATATATCCCGGCTTTTCTTCGTAATCCTACGCGTTATAGGTCACTTCGCCCCCTCTTCACAGAGGCACCCAAGATTCCTCGGAGTTTACGAGCGTGGAGCCCTCTTTAACGAGAAGCTCCTGTCATCGCCTTCTTCCAGCAGAATCGTGACGAAATTGTGGGATCATGTCGGTCCCTGGAGAACCTACCTCATCGTCGCTTGCTGGCAAAGTTTATTCCAATCATTCAGTAGCCAACCTCTAAGCACTCTGAGTCAATTAACCCATTCAGAGCACAAACCGAACGAAGTATAAGGAGTAGTACGACGACCCCTCCGCATTCGAGATAATAGGATATATATATATATATATATATATATATATATATATATATATATATATATATATATATATAGGAGTCGGGGAAAACTCCAACCACCTCTCGGCCTATTCCTCGACAATATCTAATGTGTGTCGATGAATTTTGTCTTCCTTTCATAAACTCTTACTTTTCTTGTTTGTTTCTTTTTAGTATTCTGAAGTATAGCAAATTTATTGAATTAATAGATACGATATTGAGCTTTCATTCCACCGTGAGGCCTATAATTATTATTTATTATTTAAAGTCTCTGATAGACTACTATACTCGTTCAGTTGCAGCTCATTTCTCCGTCAATCTCTTCATATCACTGTAAATCCCGTTCAGGGCTTAGCAACCGATTTAATCCCTTTGCTGTATCCATTTTCAGTTGTTCTTCAAACGAATCCCTAGCATAGTCCTTATTATTTTCCTTCCCGCCTAAATAGCATACTCCGAAGATCCTCTTTACCTCTTAGTTTGTTTATTTTTTTGCCTTCTATCAACTTAACATGATTATTTAATCTCCTTTTTAAACGCATTTTCATACATGTGTATAATTCAGTTTTCCCTTCTCCCTCCATTTCGGGTTTTTTTTTCAACCACCGAATTTATATATAATCTTTTGCCTTGTCGACTCCCCATAGTGAACTTCCGTCTGTGAAGCTCGCTTTCAATTTGAGCAATTCATCATGTTAGCGACTTTAGCTTATTCTGTCATTACTCTAAGCTCTTTTGATTTTTATAAATTTGATTTAATCTCCCCTTGCTTTAATTTTTCAGACTAAAACGTTTATTTACCTTAAATTACTTTCTCTTATTTACTAAAATATTTTCACCTTCATTTCAAAAGTATTAAACGTATTTTCTGGGATTTTCTTTTATTTTGAAGAATGCAATTGGCTCTCGTCCAAATCCTTATATATCATCATTGTTTTCTGTCAGTATCCTTATTTATGTTTACATAGGATTTGTTTAATTTTCTATTAGTAAAATTTATATACTGTATCTTATATGTTTATGTTATATGTAAATTTTTGCTTTATTGTATGCTTAATTTTGGAAACAAATGTATGAATTGTTTTATAAACAATCGAAATAAACTTGAGGTCAAATTTTATTTTCAAAGGAACATACATTATAGAATGCTAACGAATATTCTTTTTTTTTTCACCTGAATTTAAAATATTGGTATAAAGTCGAAAAAATATACACTCTTCTTAGCTACCACCTAACCAAATACGCAATGCTCAAGTATGTTATTCATGGCCGCTACTTTGCCAAATTCCACCTCTATACATCATCCTATTGTCCAATTATCGAGAAGTATAAGAAACCAATCTGTTTGCTATATCTAATCGCCTTTTCGAATATCATACGGCCGTTCTTTTCGGTCTGAAACCCACATTCATATTGATTGAAAAGTGAATTTTCAATATTTAAGACATTTCTAAACACTATAGTTTTCCTGGTAACAATATGAAGGAAACTTATGCTCCTGCTTGAGATGATCACTTAGACCAAAGTTCACTAATCTTTTAGGCTTGAAGTCCACTAACTTAAACTAGGGTAAGCTCGGGGGTCACAAATTCGGAAGGACAGAAAAAAGCAGCTAAAATCACAAAGAAACAACCATAATTATTAGTGAGATATCTGACACCAGTGTTAAAATCCCGTGTAGCGTTAATTAAAAGTTTGTTTCGCGAGTCGAGGTTACAACATATATCGACAGTAGCTTCATGTCATTGCTTTAGGTTGTGTAGTTTTATTTTTGCCTTATCAAATAACATCACTTAAAAACCATGATTATTATAACTTTCTTTTCAACTACCAGGATAATTAAAGGAAACAATCAACACGTTATTTGATTTTCAGGAAGAGGCTACCAAGTTCTGCCCCTGAAACTGTTCGTGCTCAAGTACAAATTAAACCTTGACCATCAAAATTTAGAACATTCGACAGCATCATTATCTTGTTGCTATAGAAAAAAGTCACCAGATATTCTGTTGAAGAGAAACTAAGCAGCACGGTTTCAACTTTAAACTCATGCAACCACAGTAGTGGTTCCACGGATGAACTCTCTTGCAGGAACCCTATATTTTAGAAGGCCGGTAGTGGTTGTGTTCTTGGATACTTTCACGCAGACCTAATCCTATCTTTGAGAAAAAGGGGCATTTATTGGCTGCCAATTCTTTCGTCTACATCGCTTTATCCAAAGTTCTTTCGTGCATTTTCCAACTCTCCTCCAAAGGCGAATGCCGCTTACTCAAAAACTTGAACACTAAAACAAGGAACTCGTAAATCGCTTTTATGCCGACTTCAGGGACTTTATGGATAGATGGTGCTCTCCTTTCTTCGTTCTTCCCCCTGTGCCAAGGAGAACTATACAAACCACTTTGTTAAAATATATATATACACGATCCCATAATTTAAAAGTTAAGGAATACAACCAGAAGTGAATTGCTTCTTAGCAACTTCAATCGCAGAAGATGACAGACTGGTCCATTATCACGTGGCAGTCTTCCTCAAGACAACCCATCCACCTTTCTTTTTATTGCTTTTCTTGCTAATAGATTCAATTTTTCTTCCTTTTCAACATTGGATATCTCGTTTTATATCATATATCCCATTCTTTAAAGGCAAACCATCTAAACTAAATTCTCTTCTCTGCAAAATGGTAGAAGTCAGTCCTTAACCATGTATGCTAGCGGTATCCATATAAACTTTCCTATCCAAATAAGTCTTTTTCAGAGCTCTTTCCTATCCTACATGCCAGAAATTCTATATTAGAAATGGAATTTGGACTACATTATTCACCAATCCATCATCTGAAAAAAACGTCCCCATAGACACTCAAAACGAGCTCATCCATATGTTAATTCAACCTACGGGAGCATATATTAACCATTCAGACACACTTGGTGCATTTAATCTTAGAGACTATTTCTCAGAACAGCATAATCATTCTCATTCTCTTTTTTAGTCAATCTACTTTGCACAACGCACAAGTTAAAAATCATTAATTATTACTAGGCGAGTTGCTCCAGGTAAAGCTTCACATGGAAATTCAACCAGTATCTATAAATTTTAATGGTTTGACCTTAATAATTTAAATATATGTGGTGCTATTCTAGCATTATTGAGCTTAATATTTTTATTGTACTAAGATTGCATTCATGTACAAAAGTCCTTAGGAGATATTCATAGCGTGAACAGAGAAAAATCAATGGCCCGACTGATGAATTACCACTCTACTTATAACTAATGTGGGACCGGTAAAGCAACAACCACTAATCAGCGTTCTCTCACAATGGTATCAGTAAAGCAGAAGAGGTAAGAGAAATTGGAAAATGTGTAAGAAGGTAGAGCCAAAAGCTGCTAGGGGGCAGGTTCAAACTAATGTGAGGAAGAAACGCTTTCAATATAAGGAAAAGGAATTTTCCTTAGATCTCTCTAGGGAAATAAATAAAAACAAGGTTTGCTAACCAAAAGGTCGCGTGATCTTACTTATTTAGATTTATGACCTGACAACCGTTAGCACTTAAAATAATTCCTGGATTAACCTTGGGAGGACATTGTCAATGTCGTAGAATTCTTTCTGCTAAGAACCCTACTTTCCTGACACCACTTTTATTTAGTGTCGTAGAATGCCCCTCCTTTTAGTTCTAGTCTCTAAGAGTGCTAAGAGTTGTCTAATATACTTTGATATCGGAATATCTTAAAGAATAGAGCCGTTACCAAACACGTCAGGATATAAAAGAAACGCCCACTAATTCACAAAATAAACTTATATTTTATCTTTAACCATTGAATACACAACCTTTATACTTTAACTACAGCAATACTCTAAATATTATTATAAACAAGAATTAATTAAATTAGTTTCCCCACAAAAATTAAGTTCACGTTTTCTCTAGACAAAACAATAATATAAGAATTAGGCTTACGGACTCATGTGGAGTTTAAAGGGCCTCAGAAATATTTACTCTTGACGCGTGTAGATGGGCGAAATTCCACGGTCGTCTTGGCGAGGGTAGCAGCTGGGGGGTCCACACGTTCTTCCGGGGGGGAAGGGTTCTTCAAGGACGAGAACCAATACGGTGCTCTATGCAACACCCAGGCAGTCGTGGTCTCTCTGGCGAGAGTGAGTCGAACTTGGTTCTTAATTCAAGTTAACTTGGAGTGCGGTGTGATCACCGAGTAACGAGCTCGAGGAGGAGCTTTTCACCTTCGTTACTAATTTTCTTATGGACGAGGACTGAACTCGGGGAGGGTCTTCTTCACGGGCGAGGATAACGGAGGGGGGTTTCTCTGGCGAGAATAAATTACTTAACGTTTGGTGTGGCCACCGAATAACGGGTTCGAGGGGGAGCCTTTTCCTTCTTCTTCTTAATTCCTCAAGGACGAGGAATACCCCTGGTGTTTACGGTGCACCAGGATATGAGGAGTCTCTCTGGCGAGAGTAAGTCGAACTTACCAAAGTTCACTTATCGTTTGGTTTGATAACCAGGGACTTAGCTCACGGATGAGCTTTTTCTTAGCCCCTTAAGGTAGGTAGCCCTGCCTCTCTTGCAGGGTGCTTCTTGGTCTGGCGACCCAAGTAAACTACCTCTCCAGTCTCGGTAGCTCGGTTGTGGATCCGAGGACTTCGTCACCTAGAGACTGACGTATACTACCAATCCAGTCTAGGTAGCTCGGTTTTGGATCCGAGGACTTCGTCACCTGGCCTGACGTATACTACCAATCCAGTCTAGGTAGCTCGGTTTTGGATCCGAGGACTTCGTCACCTGGCCTGACGTATACTACCAATCCAGTCTAGGTAGCTCGGTTTTGGATCCGAGGACTTCGTCACCTGGCCTGACGTATACTACCAATCCAGTCTAGGTAGCTCGGTTTTGGATCCGAGGACTTCGTCACCTGGCCTGACGTATACTACCAATCCAGTCTAGGTAGCTCGGTTTTGGATCCGAGGACTTCGTCACCTGGCCTGACGTATACTACCAATCCAGTCTAGGTAGCTCGGTTTTGGATCCAAGGACTTCGTCACCTGGCCTGACGTATACTACCAATCCAGTCTAGGTAGCTCGGTTTTGGATCCGAGGACTTCGTCACCTGGCCTGACGTATACTACCAATCCAGTCTAGGTAGCTCGGTTTTGGATCCGAGGACTTCGTCACCTGGCCTGACGTATACTACCAATCCAGTCTAGGTAGCTCGGTTTTGGATCCGAGGACTTCGTCACCTGGCCTGACGTATACTACCTTCTTCTTTTTAATTCCTCAAGGACGAGGAATACCCCTGGTGTTTACGGTGCACCAGGATATGAGGAATCTCTCTGGCGAGAGTAAGTCGAACTTACCAAAGTTCACTTATTGTTTGGTTTGATAACCAGGGACTTAGCTCAAGGATGAGCTTTTTCTTAGCCCCTTAAGGTAGGTAGCCCTGCCTCTCTTGCAGGGTGCTTCTTGGTCTGGCGACACAAGTAAACTACCTCTCTAGTCTCGGTAGTTCGGTTTGATCCGAAGACTTCGTCACCTAGAGACTGACGTATACTACCTCGATTTTCCTCAGAGTTCCTCATTTATACCTCGCACCCCCACTGGGGGAGTGGTAAGGGGGAGAGGGGCTTGAGGACGGCCCCAGGAGAGTTCTTTTTCCAAACGGTCTTTCCCACGAAGTCAAACATCGGCTCCTCGTTAGCCATCGAGGTTGGGAGAAAACCGTCTCCAATTTCTTGTCCGACGTGAAACTGGATCTCACTCTCCTGGGGGAGATCTTACCTTTTTGACCTTTAGGGTCTTACATGGCACCGAGTTATGCCACCCTGTGGTCAAACTTTCGACTTACCGATGCCTGGGGCGGATGTCCTTGCGGTAACCACCGCCTTGGGACTGCATCACGAGTGAACGGGGGTGGGGGGGTGACCTCTTTCATAGCACGGTCTGGTGCAGCGCTGCGGCCACGCGGGACCCGCCGATGCCTTCGGCCGGATGTCTTTGCGGTAACCGCCTTGGAACTGCACCAAGAGTGAACGAGGGGGGGGGGGTGACCATTCCTCTACAGTCAATTATATCATTCGAATGAGAATGTAATGCAACATAAGACTTCAAATTTCGTTAGAATCGGCCGAATAGTTATATGTTATTGCCAAAACAATATAATTCCATGGCTAACCTTGAAAGGACTTTGACAATTATATCATTCGGAAGAAAATGTAGAACAACATATGGGTTTAGAATTTAGTTATAATCGGCCGAAAAGTGACCATGTTATTACAAAAAGAAAAAAAGGAAAATGGGGACCAACCGCCATATGAGATGTAGAGTCACTTGCGACTAGATCCGCATGCGACTAACTACAACATCAATCGCTGAATCATTATCGCAGGTATGAAAAATCCCGTACCCTGTAGGTTAAGCAGCTAAAGGACGTGTTTCAAGGAAATGGTGTGTGAAATGTTCATTGGAATGAAAAACTAATGCAGTATCTGACGGCATGAGAACATGTTGATCGCTTAACTATTATTTATCTAACGTTGGGGCAGATCAACTTCTCGGATTTCAATTTTTTTTCAGGAACCATGCTATCAAAAGTAAATGCAACCAGAGAATGTCTAATTGAATATGAATTTACCGATCAAGTCAAAACTCTGTATTCTACACAGCTGCGACCAACACCCACCTTCGTGGAGAAACTTGCCTTCTTTTGGTAGAAAATATTTGAAATAACTTACTACTAGATAACGCCTGCAAACACTTTGTATTGGATGGAGTTTGCGCTACAGAAGGCATTTGGATTATCGCTTGACTCACAGTTAACGGGTCCAGAAATTTAATTTTCAAGCGCTTTCGAGTTTTTGTGCCTGTGATACCTTGCACCAAGTAAGATGGTTGGCTAAGTGCGTCTAAGCGATAGGAATCAGTCTCTCTCTAAAACAGTTTAAATTACCAAATATTGGGGAACACACAATTCTAGATCCCTGACTTTTCACTGTGTGAGTGTTCATGAAAGGTCTTCTGACCGATCTCCTGTTCATTTGAGCTCCGATAAAGGATTTGGAATTTACGAGAACACTCCTTCTATAATCCAACAAGAAAATCTGAGAGACCACACAGAAATTTTCAGCTATGTGCGCATTAGTGATACCACTCAGAATATTTAGTCAGTTTGGCGCTCTTTGATGATCGAATATGAAGCCTGATTGCAGCGTTAGATCAAAAACCACCTGATAAGTCACTGAAACTACTTTAGGTTCTTTTTCTATGTTCTTTTGCGACAATAAGGGACTAAAACAACTGGGAAAAATGAACACTCGAGATTCTTCTCGAAACTTCAATTATCATCTGGTGTTATGTTCCCCCATCCCTCTTCATGGATGTTAAATACAGAATACGTGAAACTAGGATGTGAACAGGTAGCTGAATGAAATATTTACGGTTAAATATCAGCTCTATTTATCCATTTAATTATTATTAACCATTGTATACAACACCCAGCTTCGAGCAAATCAACATTTGAGAAGACGACAGAGAAATGACTAAAATTCAATATTAAAGAACTATTTTTTGCGCTCTCCCTTAAGTATTTTACATTTCAAAATTTTGCATCATTATTTAGCAAATTATTTCTTCTTTTTTTAATAAAATATTTGTTTTCTTGGCATTGTTTTTTGTTATTTTTTAATTATTTCTTTTGACCCAAGCATTGCGTGTGAACAGCTTGTAGTCAAGAATAAATGAGTCTTGTTTTCACTTCCAAGAGCGTCCTCTGAATGATGAATAATTAGCATTAAATATCTCTTGCAGTTTGTACAATAATTGAATAAATTATAGGGCGTGAGACTAGGAAGAAATTGATCTTTCAGTTTTACTACAGTATTGCTATATTATTAATTTAATTCTCACCGTTTGATCTTTATCTCAGGGGGGACCTACATATAGTCAAACGAACGTGGCTGCTACAACAAAATCGCAGTACCACCTCTGTCTCACCCACCATTGACTCAAATTGTAACTTTTGCTAGACAAGATTAATTCAATCTCACTCTGCCAATCATTTTGTTTGTGTAAAGAGTGTGCGGAACTATTTTACCTCCGTTTCTACCTCTTGTGTTACATGCTACATAAATAAACTCATAGCTTCTTTTTTATGAACGTGTGCAGATTGGAGTTAAGGAAGTTAAGCTGGAAGTGACCCAATTGATTATTTTCATTATATTAATATAGAGCTAGGTTAAATAAATTGTCGAAGACACTATAATCCAATATATGTGATATATCTGTGAATGTTTATCTTTTTATGTATGGTATTCACCTCCTTGATAGTAAAGCATCTTTCTAAATGAAAAGAGTTTGCTAAAGAACGTTGTGAATTTAAAGAAACGGAAATTTATTTCAAATATAATATTTTGTGCATTAGTAACCATGAAAGTGATCGACTGTTTTTAAGTCATCTCCTTTCTACTATGAAGAAGTTCACTCTTCAGGAGAGCTTTTGTTTACCATTTTCTCCATCAACATTCAATCTCTCTTTTCCTCATTTATCGTGCCACAAATCACATTTCTATATGTTCCCTATGCTCTCAAACACATTGTAGCTATCAGCAACATTATCTATATGGAACAAGCCAAGTCGTTATCATAAACTCAAGCATCCCAATGCTGATTAAAGCCATGTTGGTCAGTCGCTATAACAACAAGCGTTTTTCCTCATTTTAATTTTTATAATGACTTTTTACAACTTCCGATTGAAACTGCGATGGTTATCAGTAATGTGTATGCCACTCATCATCGGAAAGACATCCTTCCATACTGCAGTGAAGACCTGCAGTCAATAATGGCTGTCACATCATTATGATAATAATTTTAAAAGTCCAAACATTCTATTTTTAATCTCTGTTTTTCGTTCAACTTCAATTACAAGGGAATAAAATTCAGAAGAAATGTAAATAGGTCTCTGATGTCTTGAAAGTGAAAAGTGGATTTTTTAATTTTCGTTTTTAAACGGTTCACAATCTCAACATTATTCTTTTCATTTTTTGCTATCCACTATCTCTTGCTAATTCTTCGCGTATTATTTTAATTCTTGTTCGTGCAATTATTATTTGTCACTTTTTACAATATTCATTAACTGATTGTATTCTATTGTAGAAAATTTTGTCATTTTTCAAATTCAAGATTTGAATAAGACGTTTTGGATAATAAAAGGCCTCATGGAACCCGAGTCTTGGACTTTCTCCACTGATAATAAAATTAGTTAGCAAAACTAATAAAGATGTAAACGGAAATTGTTGAATAGAGTTAAGAAGCAACCCTGTATCAGATTTGGTCTTCGCATAAATTTCTCCTTCCAACAGGTGCTCAAGGCTTGCAATAGCGCCGTACTCTTCGTAGACTACAAGCATAACATCAATGCGGCAAATCCTTCTTGTACTCGTATCAGTGTCTTTTTATAGTCCAAGAGATAGGTGATTCGTAGATTTAACTTTCTTCTATTTTCCAACGAGAAATAGATGAATAAAAATAAGAAAACAGTTTATCTAAATACCCACAAATGTAATAAAAACAGGATGCACCTCACTTGCATGGACACAAGCAAATTGAGGCTGTGGCTCTAGCAAATCACAAACTAAAATAATCGGTTAACTTCAAAAATTTTGTCGAATAATTCCATTCACTTCGGCCATAACTGTTGCATTATTATATGCTTAGTCACGACAGGCATTGATGTAAATTATATCATCTTCCGAGTTTTCAAGAACTTTATTTATTATGCTAACTGCATCTTTTTGGTTGATTTGGAAAAATCCCAGGAATAGCTATATTTTTCATTTTCTATTTTTAGCAATATGAACAAAACGCAGAATTTCGGAAACCTGATAATAATGAGCAATATCTAAACTTGAATTCGGCATTATACTATAGTATTTTGCATCCTTAATTTTGAAATTTATTTTTTTCTTGATAGTTTTAACAATTAGATCGATTATTTCGTTTTAGTTTCTGTCGCACAAGTTCGTAACACTTTTTATTTTCTCTTTCTTCTTCTGCAGTGTACTGCTAACAATACATCATATTTGCCCAAATGTTGTTAAAATGTTTCCTGTATTTTTATTAATTGTCTCTTCTGGCTCAGGTAAACTAGGTATTCTTTCTCATAGATGCCCACATAAGGTCAGAATCTGTTTGGTCAGGAATGATATAACCTCAACAATCCGTTGTTAAGCTTTTCACTTTTTTCTTTTAAACAATGTTTGCTATCAAAGTTTAACATCTATCATAGTCCAATTCTGGACTTAACCGAAGAAATTCAGATATTCCCTCTTGTAAGCTTTATAAGAAGGACTTTATTATGGTCAGGTATTCGTAGATTTAACTTTCTTCTAATGGAGAAACCTTCCTACTTGCTAAAGTTTGACACTAACGAGTATTTTTTTTTTAAACCAAAACCAAAAAAAAAGAGTAGTATGCTTCCAGATAGGTAGAGTATATCAACTATTTTCTCTTCACAATTCTCTGTTCGTGTAATATTTGTCAAAGAAGTTTCCAAAAGGATCTTCTATCCTTCTTAACAAATAAACCAATTTTGTTCCATTGTCATCTTCATAATATTTGGAACCGGTTTCTTCAAATAGTACAACATTGATTCTTTGCGAAGTTATGCTATACTGAGGAGAGATTGTATTATCTTCTTAGTTACATGATTCCATAACAGTGACATCATCTTCTACTTATACTTCTCCTTCGCTTTACATATTTTTATGTATTTAATGCCCCTCTTTGACATGACTCATTTTCTTCTCTGGCCCTTGTTTTCTCCTGTTCTCTCATCCACTCATCTCTACTTTCTTCATATGCTATATCTGAAATAAAAAACAAACAATATATACAAAGAGATTACAAAATTCTAAATAAAATTATCTTATGAACAGAAAAAACGAAATTTAGAAATTTAAAGTAATTTTTTAAAGTATAGTTTATTTAAAGAAGTTATTTAAAGAAGTTATTTACAGTAATTTATGTTAAATTTACAAAAATAAATTTAAATTAACTTAAATTAAGTACAAGAAAATTAACTTAAGGGATGTTAAGAGTAGGTAGCAATGGAGGGAATTTGCATTCAGTACTATCCACACTAATTCGGTAGTCAAGAGGCGAAAATCAGGGTAGAAAAAAGCTTTGCCTCCTATTCTACCCCACATAAATATTTCCCTTAATTAACTAAAGAAGATAAGACTACGTAGTTGCACCCGTTCTATAGCTAGTATTGACATGAATAGATAAAAGAACTAACCTGAATGCATCCTAATCTGGAGAAAAGACAAGTTTTAGCTCAAGGAAAGGCAGGAACTAGCGGCCATGAACTCGGCTTGCTGTTTTATTTTCGCTCCAAATCCTCCTTCGTAGCGTTTGATCTCAATTTCTTAGAACAGAAAGGATGCACTACGTTAATGGGCTAACCACCGACACTACCCCCTGCAAAAATTGATTTTTATTTCACTATTTGATTGGATACCTCCCTAATATGGATGCCCGGGACAGCAGAATCCTCTGACCCCTTTTTGCACGTTACTGCACAATGCCAAACAAATAGCAACCTGGCTGATGTGAGATTTAACTCCTAGATGAATTATGTCGCAAAGACAAAAAGACTTAAAAATTCTTATCTCGTGTCCTAACTTTTTCTATATCTGACTATTATCCACTTTGCGTCTCCATTAATACAAGCCTCTTCAATCTCTCTCATTTAATATTTCTGCTCTCTAGTGTTTGTGATGTCACTAATTACCTAGAGTGGTACTAAAGCCTTATTTATTGGGCGTTGGTTTATATACACTAACAATATCTACATATACTATATATACTTACTCCTTATTCCTGATAGACGTCCGCTCTTTTTATCTTTTTCGACCTAATCAATTATTTATTGACAAAACAGCTCGATTGTGGTAATGGCATGAGAAGTAGCTATTCCATCACATAGATTTCTAGCTGTAGCTGCCTCATACGACTGAGGAATTTTCACTATAGAAGATATAAAAAACATTACACTAGCCTACGGAAACGAGACGCATTCTGCTGAACTTGATATACCATCCATATCTCAATATGGTCACCGAATAGTACAATCAAAGAAACAGAAAACCCCCAACAAGCAACAAAAAAGCAAACACAACATAGCCGCTTACTTCAAAGGCGGACAATCACTACAGACGTAATTTACTCTAACTACTTTGAGGGATAGCCAATGCAACTGTAGTCAGAGGCAGGCACGCGCTCCAGATTAGTATTGCAGTAAGCAGATCATTCCACATATACTGTACAATATGTATTACAAATGACTACGAGGGTGAATTAATAGTGGGTGCCGTTTCTAGGTTTAAATTCTCTTTAACCAATGCAACTGAAGGCTGAGGCCCAGCGCTCCGGATTAGTATAGAATTCCTTAGAATAGAGCCACGAAGATCAATTGACTTGTATGGATCTCTTCCCCTAATGTGTTTTTAGGTGTTTTGTATTTTACATATTAATTAGTTCGAGCGATGTAGCGTTAGGTCTCTATAGTTCAATTCCTATTCAAACGTAAACTAACCTAAAGTGACTAAATTATAATTACAAACACTTCATAATTACAATGCGAGGGACTCATTAACCACATAAAATTTCAGATATGATCATTAACTTTTTTATTATTTTGAATATACACAGGATGATTTTAATATTATAACCATTACATAAATATTTGATTAAAACAGGATTTAAATACAAAATTAGGCTTTAAATTTTAATTATTAACAGAAGGTGACTTTCCTACATATTTTGGCAAGCTTTGGACCAGTTTCTTCAAGCCTTACTCATAGAAGGTTTATGTAGTGGTTTTAACCTGTGGTTTCTTTCTTTTTTAATATCTTTAAATGATTAAAATTGAATTCTTATTCAAGTTTCTTCCAATTTGAAGAATTATTCTAAGTCATTAAGAGCTAAATCGGGCAAATAAAGAGGATAAGGTAGTATTCTCCGCCTTAAAACAACCCAAGCTTCCGTTATTAGGCAAGCAGTAAGGGGTCTTGCATTGTCTCGTTGCAATAGAGCGCATACATGGACCTTTTCTTGTTCTAATCTCATAAATGACTCTCTCAATAGGCCTTTTAATGAATCAGAATAGTAGCTGCAATTGGTTGTGGGCCCAAATGGGTTGTAATCAAGAAGAAAAATGACCTCTTAATCCCTTAAACACTGTAATCATCACGGTGCCTATGAATAGAACTGCACGAGCTTTTATGGGAGCCGCTTCCCATGTCCGGTCCTCTCCATTCTTTCGACTAATTCTTAGTTTCTGGCTTGAAAAAAGGGGTTCCGTGTTTCATCAGTTGTGATCAGATTATGCCCTAAAATTTCCTCGTGTGTTTGGTAAAGATTTTTCAGTTACTGGTAAACATCAATATGGTTTATCTTTTGTTCAGGCCTCAACATTTATGCTAACCAGCGTGTTGTATACCTTCCTTAGTCCAAAATTATCGTGCAATATTTAATGGACTTGTTTTTCATCATTTTGCAATGTACTGATCTCTTGAATGGTGGTGCTCTTTCCACAGCTTGGATGTTTTCAGCATTTGCTGGTGATTTTGGCCTCTTTTACTTAGCTTGTCTTTCAATCTCACTTTACCTCTGTTAAATCAATTAATCTATTGATAATATGTGCTCCTTAATTATGCCTCTTCCGATAAAACACCTTCTTTCCACAAAATAAAAACCATAGCACGTTGTAAATTTATGGAATCTTCCATTATATTAAAAAAAGGGTATGTTACTCTTCTTATTGCCAACTGCAAACTAAAAGTAATTTAGTAATTTTGCGCATCAAATCTCTAACAAGTACGTTCATGATATATAAAAAAAATCTGCCAAAATTATTTACAATATATATTGAAATAAAATTTCAAGAGTTGTAGCAACATCCTGGTACTAGGGATGAAAATTAATGGAAAACTGTTTATTTCACTTGTTTTTCAGAATAACACAAATATTGCATAAATGTTCGAGAGAAAAAAACCCTTTTAGAATACGTTACTGATTAATATGCATTTTATTTTCTGAGCCTCTTGTCATTTATTCTCCAAATTTAATGGTACTTTATAATAATGTAAAGCATCATTCATACTTTCAAAGAGGGCAGATTGTATGAGCTCAAATAGATGGAGCTTCGGTACCAAAAACCGATAAAATATTTAATGTTTCCCAAGGAACTGTTTTTAAGAGCATGAGTATCTATATTTATGGAAGAAAGACAAGCTTAAGTTTCAACTAACAAGTTGTATTTTGATAAAGACAGTTCATCGAAAGTTTCAAAGAGCCAAATATTACAGAAAGGCTAATTGCATAAGTTGTAATAAATGGTGTATAAATCAAAGGAGTTAGATACTTGAAAAATCGAATGATCTGATCTATTTTGAAGAATCTTTCATGAAAGTATTTCCATATTCTGATCGAGCTTACCTTCAAGATTGCTGATGAAGAAGCTTACCATCCTGATTATCTTATCCCGACACTTAAACATTGAAGTGGATTGTTATGAGTTTCATGGCAATATCATGGATTTACCTTGGTCCAGTAGTAGCACTGGGTGGAAGGGTGAAATTCTAAGAATATCCAATAATTTTGGCTAACCTAGTGCATGACATTTTACAAACGTTCATTCTCACTGGCAGAAAAATCCTGTAGAAGATAATGCAGCAAATTCACCGCTAAAGTCGTTTAGAATGTTGGAAAATGAAGAAAAAATTACGTTAGCCACTTATATTGGCTCTTAATAGGGGGATATTGATATAATCAAACATTTTTGCTGTTATTTCGATCAGAAGGTAAATAATAGATTCCCTACACTGTCTTTGAAAACACCAGATCAGGTTTTTATTGACAAATGGCCTGAAATTCCTCGAAATACTGTCCGAAAGATGAATGAATCAATTTCCAACATATTGAAGCTGTTATTAATGCTAAAGGAATGCTCAAACCATATTAAAAATAAGAATTAATATTTAAAATTCTAATATTTTGTCTAACCTCTCAATATCTTTGTACCTGTCTATTAAAACGCCGTGTTTTTTTAAAACGTAAGAAATCCAATTACTTCTCAAATTAAAATAGCTTTCCTTTCTAAAGTTACAAATCGGATGTAATATTTTCATAAACGGGAATGTGAAAGAACTTCATAAATCATTTCATTAGCGCTCTTTTCAAC
This sequence comes from Ceratothoa steindachneri, assembly GCA_963969495.1. Classification (NCBI taxonomy): domain Eukaryota; kingdom Metazoa; phylum Arthropoda; class Malacostraca; order Isopoda; family Cymothoidae; genus Ceratothoa; species Ceratothoa steindachneri. The sequence goes on from OZ018329.1 coordinate 10,026,964, forward strand.
AGCAGACCAATAATTTATTCCATCGCATAAGCTCAATCTTCACTCTCTCAGATTGAAAAAAGCAAACTCCTATCGATTTTAACCTTTTTATTGTATACGTTTTACTGCTTCCTCAATAGGTTTATGGGATGTTTGGTCGATATTGTAAAAGTGGTAGCCCGGAAAATTTCCAATAAAAAAATCTGATTTTATATTTTTAGCTCTGGGGAATCCCAAATTTGCCTTAGCTCAAGTATCTGGTTTTACGATTTTGGTTGTTAATAGATTTTAATAGATAAGAATAGCAATGGTATTAAATTCACAAGAATTATTTTCATATTAAAGACTTTATATAAAATTGGATTCAATAATTTTAAGCTTATGATAAATTGTCTTTTGTTCGTTGCATTTTTGACGAATTAACATCTATTAATTCATATTACTTGACGATACAAATAGATTAATAAGTTAGAGTTATATCTGATTAATAGACCCATTGACATCAATTAATTCATATTACTTAACGACACTAATAGATTAATGTTACAGTTGGATATGATTCATAGACTTAACATACATAATAATAATTCAAAGTTAAAATATGGAAACTTGATATATATAACTCTAGTAATTTGTTTATATCTCTTGGCTAGCTTGTTATTATTTCACTCTATAAGTCTTACACCATTTTTTCATATTTATCATTATTTTATGGATATAAATAATCGAAAGCAAGTTATTTTATCCTAATCTAATCTACTAAAGTCGCGTATTAGCATAACTCAAGGCTTAAATTTTGACATGCCATAGTCGGTATATTCTAGGCTATTAATTTTGTATTATTAGTTTTAATTTAATATGCCTTAGGATTAATTTATTAATATTATCGAAGTGTTAAAAAAGTAATTACGAAACGTTTTGCTTTATGAGTTTAAAAGAGGCAACAACCTAAGTAACAAACGAAAATTGCTGTCGAGTAAACAGCCTTGGCTTAAAGTATATATTTAGCAACCTATGGAATCATTTATATAATGTAATTAAAAATTTGTGTTAAATGAATTATATATATATATATATATATATCGACTGACGAATATTTGAACAATAATATTGAGTATTTTTGTTTGGTTGCGGTTTTTACAGAACATGAAGAGGAACTGACGAACTATCTGAATTAAGAATTGGTTTTAAAGATTTAATATAAATTGATTCTACGATCCTGAATGTAGTCGGACATTTATTGCTGGCTATGATTTTAAAGTTATTTATTGTTATTAAATCAGATAGTTCGTCAGTTCCTCTTCATGTTCTGTAAAAACCACAACCAAGCAAAACATACTCAATATTATATATATATATATATATATATATATATATATATATATATATATATATATATATATATATATATATACTTTTATACTTAGTTGGACACCATTTTACTAAAATTACAGCTATAATTCTTCATGGCATAGAGTTCACTAAATTTCACCGAATTTCTAACGCTATATTTCCGTACTCAACTGATATTTTTTTTAGAAATATCTGCATTATTTGTATTCATAGTACTTCCTACTGCTCTGCTATTACAAGCACTCTCTATTAGTGCTCTATTGGATTAAAATCTAGGTACTGCGGTGGCCACTCCCTAAGGGTGATTTCCATCATTACGAACCAATTCTTCGTGTTGCTGGATGTATGGCATGGAGCAGTGTCATGTTGAATTATAACTTTATTTCTTGGTGTTGTGGAATGCAATTTCTGGATAGATGTTTCTAAAATATGTGGCAACATAGAGGTTGTATAAGTTTTGCTCATTCTTCCCTGACATCAAAACAACTAGCCTGGCTCTGCTGAAGACATGCAGCCCAATACCATGAAAGAACCATCTCCATGCTACACAGTTGATACCACACAAGCAGGAGGAAAGGCCTCTTCAAATCTGTTTCAAAAAGGTCGCCCTACTAGCGCATAAACTTTACTTACATAAACTATTTAAATGGAATTACATAAATAACACGTAAAACTAGACACTAGTCTTTCTTACATACCTAATAATTAGTTTCATCTGACCAGATAACATTCTACCATTTTTAAATCTGTCCAACTTTTGTGACCTTTGACCCACTAAAGAGTTTATTTTTAATTGATCTCAGATATTCATGGCCTCCCTCTTGTCTTCCATCATTTTAACTTTTGATTTAGTTTAATTCTAAATGTTTGGGGGCAAATTTTTTAACTTGAAGCTTCAGTGAACTGCCGTACGATTTAAAGATTTTTTTATGCAATCTTGGAGTGAAACTCCATTGATAGATCTGTCTTCTCTAAAGGATATAAGATGTTTTCTTCCATTTCTCATCCTTGACACAAAGCTCTTTGTCTCTTGATATAGTTTTATAGTCTTTTCGACAGGATATTTAGAACAATTTATTTTTTAGTAATTTCTACTTGTGATATTCCTTGGATATAGGGAAGTTAGATTTATGTTGTGTTTTTTATAGGTTCTTTTTATTTTAGTCATATTAGTCATTTAGAATGATATTTTGAACAATAGTTATGAATTTAAGCTGAAACATAATAAATATTGGTTAAATTTCTATTTAAGAAAACACCACTTCAGTACACACTATTTAGTAAAATATTGAGAAATATTAGTATATGACTCTATTATCATACATACGAGTATGTATGAATAATATAATAAATTCAAAAGGTTTGATTAAATATAATAAAAATATTAAATATGTCGGTCTCTTTATACTTTTGTTCAAGGGATATATATATATATATATATATATATATATATATATATATATATATATATATATATATATATATATATATATATATATATATATTATTTAAATCAAAGCCATAGTCAGTATTCGGAACATGTAAAATTGGGAACGTTTCGAACATTAGCTATGTTCATCTTCATCTTAAAATGGAGCAAAACAATATGAATAATAAACAAACAAACTTAGAATGCATAAAGAAATATATATGTATTAATGAATGACAATAAATTTAAAGTTTTGTAAATTTTAGAGTTAACAATGCAAAAATTACAGAGAGAACAATGCAAAACTCCAAAGAAAACAATGCAAGAATTATAAAAACAAACTGAGAAAAGAAAGCAACAAATTAAAAATAAATGAAAACTTAGCAACATGAGAGAAGGACATGAACAGAATGATTTAAAAGGTGAAAAATTTAAACAGAGATAAACATGGTTGTAGTTTACAATAACTGAAATCATGGGCAATCAACTAATAGAACATTTTAAATATCGAGTCATTGAGTGGATTGTTGATAAATTTTATGTAAGAATATATTAGGGATTGCAAAAACATGGGTTACATATTCGAAAGGCTCTTAAATACTTATTGCAACATCATGACATGAAAAAAAGTGAATATAGGAATTAGAATTAGTAGGTTTACGCTATACAATAAAAGTTATTTTATCATTAATTCTTAAGACTTTTACATCTAGCAAAGGTAAGCAATTGTCCTTTTCTTATTTACTTTGAAATCACCATCATAACATGCATGTTAATTGAGTTAAAATATCCCCTATATTTTATAGATGAAAGCCTATCTAAAACTAGGGCAATATTCTACAGACTTTAACAAAAAAATCTTACATGGAAAAAGTAATGCTTATTTTTATTATATTCCCCCTTGCTTAAAGGACTAAACTCCATTGTATTCCCCAACTACACCACTTTCAAATATCCTTAAACTATCAGAAAATCTTTCCGTTCCACTAAGCCATAATCTCAAAATAAGGAAGCAGGCATCTATTTAATCCAATGTAAAGCCCCAAATTGTCCCTTTTTCTATGTTGGAAAGACCTGAAGGTTATTAGAAAAACGCATATACAAACATAGGGAAGATATTCGTAGACTAAGCAATGCTTCAAGTAATTTTGGCCATGTAAAAAACGCCAATCATAAAATAGATTTCTCTAGTGCCCAAATAATATACCATTGTAATAATTATAATAAAAGAAAAATTATCGAATCCTCATTGATTAAAGAAATTCCAAATTTCAATTTATCTGAAGGATAGAATAAATGCAGTCCTTAAGTCTCAAATCTAACTTTAAAGGATATTGTTAATCACCTAAAGCTAATGCCTCCAGATTAATGTGAGTTGCCTGTTTATTTTATATTCCAGTTTTCTCTTTCAATTTTTCTTAATTTACGGCTGAAGATGATAACGGAAGGTAAATACCGAAACTAGTCCTGCTCTAATAACTTTATGCTCCAAAGCAGTTTTTTCTTGTACAATATATATATATATATATATATATATATATATATATATATATATTGTATAAATCCATCAGACCGCATGAAAGAGAAAAAAACGGAATAATTTATTCTTCGTAAAAATGTTATTTCCTAATTCTAAAAATCCGTATTGAGGTGAGAATCAAAGCAAGCACACAGAGGCAGCGAGCAACCGCTTTGGTCTGAGTTAAAGCAAGGCCTTTTATCAACTTGGCCCAAGTATCTCTCCCAGTCCACTCTGTGATATGCTTTTCTTACCTTCGCGTGGATCTGTATCAGTCTCTAGTAAATTTTGAAGAGAGCCGCTGTGTGATCTGTGCACGGTATGTCTTACGGCTGTATGTAATAGTTGTAGGGGAAGATAGTTATTGCCTAGTCAGATGTCAGTTTTGAGGTAGTGGTTCCTGTTAGGTAAGCTTGGTAATCAGATCCTAGTCGATGGCAGATGCCTCTGGCAAACACTGCTTTCAGGTGCTTTCCTGCTCTGTTTTATTTCTGTATCCATTCGGTGCACAATGGGCATTAATATTGCATATGAATATCACCAGATTTCTATTATTAAATGTGTCTATAAAGTTGTTAATTGGCAAATAATTTATCCTCCGAGAATGATACCCAGTAGCTAGTATGATATTAGATATCTCTAGTTTTATTTCAAAAGCAGTAGATGATTGTCGTAGAGTCAAGGTCGTTGAGTGAACTTGTACCGACTCTCCTCAGGCGGAACAGAGGGATAAGGACAATCAGAATGCGTGAAACAAACAATAACAAACTAAGTGTGATAGTTGGTCTAAGTTAAACAACTCCTAGGGGTTCTGTGTTGAGAGAAACTGGTTATGTAAAAATACTTTACTATTTACAAAAATAAGGAATATAAGTAATTCTACAATAAATACACAACACGAAATTAAGGGGGGAGAGGATACGGAAGTACAAAATCAAGGTCACGCAGACTCGGAGTATAATGGGTCTTATAAGGCTTGTTCACTAAACGTACGAACGAACTCTTGAGAGAAAACGGGTAGTCTGAGTTCCTAGGAAGTCGCACGTAAATTGGATGGGCTGGGGCCTGGAGACGACGGAGGTTTGCAATGTCTGATTTAAAACACTTTGTTTAACCTCGCTGAAGATGAACAAGGGAGTACACCAGGCGAGAACGGAGCTGACCCGAGGTTGATAGAGTTTTGTCTGTTGACTAGTCTCTATCTTGCGAAAGCCCTTGTCTTCGACTGAGAGCGAAACAGCGTCGAGGGCGGCTCGTCACCGCACGGGATGGCGGGTGCTACTTACGGGGTCTAAACGGTACTGCTATCCACAACTGTATTGCCTTCTGGTAGACCTTCTCTGAGTATTTATGTTTCCTCGGCGGAAGTGCATCGCCCGAGGCGCAGGATGGGAGCAGACCTTATCAGACGACGCGTGTCCTGCGTGGATTCTCACGGTCGCGCGGAGTTGCCGATCTGTTTTTAACTCGCCCTGCTTCGAACGCTCTTGTTTTTTGCGCCCCTCATTTCATAGGGAGCGCTTCTTTCTCAATTACGGCGTAGTTTTTCTCACGAGGGAGGAGTTTATGGCTAGCAAATGAGATGGATACACTTTGACCATTGTCACTATGTTGGATAATGAGGCAGCCTATCCCTTCGTTACTTGCATCGGTCCATATGCCGAAAGGTTTATTGAAGTAAGGTAAACTAAGGATTGGTGCTGACGCTAACTTTAAAAGTTTGTCTACCTCATCATTGAAAGCTTTTCTTAAGTCTATGGGAAGGAGGTACGGTTTAGAGCGGACGGGTTCCTGGGTAGTGAGTCGGATATGGTGTTCGAACTGAGAAGAACAACCAGGGATGTCCGAAATTACGTCACTGAATTACTTAAGTAACACTTGTAGGAGATTCTTTATACTTAACTTGGTCGAAGGGGATTCGGAGGCGTCTGGCAGGACGTTTAGAAGGTATTTGCAGTCTTGATCTACACAGGCGACTTGTACCATGACCAAGGGGCCTAGCGGTTAGCTGGACTCCAGGTCCGATTCTTCGTCTAGTGCCACAAGTTGGTTGGCACAGGCGAGGCGGTGGTATTTCTTAAGCAAATTTACGTGGAATAGCTTAATGCCGAACGGAGTTTGGATTAAATAATCAACGGGCCCACAACTCTCGATCACGGAAAAGGACCTTTCCTTTGACTCAAAAGCTTGTTGTTCTCAGTGAGGAGTAATAATAGAACATGTTCACCAGGGTTAAATGTCCGACCTTTGTCCTTACAGTCGAAATACGCCTTGCACTTTCCCAAGTTAGTTTCAACATTCTGGTAGGGCGATCTGGTACGCGCACTTTTCTAGCCTCTGTCTCAAATCTAGGAGGTAAGCGTGAGAGGATTGAATATATTGGTCTAACCTTTGGTTGGAGAAGAGCTTCTTTAGGATGCTAAGGGTCCGTTTAACGTTACGCCCATGTAGGTGCTCAAATAGGGCCAAACCTAATGTGCGGTTGGGAATTTCCCGGTAGGCAGAAGGGGTTACCGGCAGGATACGGTGCCATTCTCTGGGTTGTTTGGCGCACAATTTCTTGAGAATAAATTTGAGGGAGCCGTTTAGCCTTTCACACAGACAGTTTCCAGCTAGATGAAAGGGTTTTTTTTATTAGAAGTTTGCCAATGTACTCCATCAGCTGTGAGGTGAACTGGCAGCCGCGATAGGACAGTATAGTTTTAGTTAATCCTGCGTGGGAGAAGATAGAGATAAGTGCTTCCGCACAGGGGATGCTCTCGATCTTCTTCAACGGCACGGCCTCGGGGAATCAGGTGGCAAAATCTAATAAATGAGGACAGAGCTGAGCCCTTCACTGGACGGGGGATGTATGGGACCGATGAGATCGATGGTCAAATGGGAAAATGGCTTCGAAATTAGGGCTCTCTTCTGCAGCAGTGCGGGCATAATTATTTCTTTTGCGGTCGTCTTTTGGCAGATGTCGAAAGACTTGCAGTAGCAAAGGATCTCATTATGGGCACAGTCTTTGTGTGGCTAAAGTGGCCTGGAAATAAGCTATCATGGGCAGTGTGTAAAATGTTATCAACGTGAGCACGTAGAACACACAAAACTTGAGTCCGGGCATTACTGCCTTCGGCGCACGCGCTAAAGTAAGCCGTTGGTAACGAGGTAGGGGATCACCTTGTCTCCTCGAGTGGTTTCTTGTTCCTTAGCCTGGGCCTTGGCCCACAGGGAAAGGAGGAAGTCGTAATTCTTCATGTTCTTGGCGAAGTCTTCAGTTATGGCGTTCTTGAATTCTGAAGAGCAAGGAGTTACTAGGGATGCGGGCGCCTCTGAATATTTTATCTTTTGGGCACGGCTAACGATGGGTTGAGACACGGGGTTGGAGGATACCCGTGGGCACTGGCCAATAAGGACGGAGTAGAATTTAATAGGATCTGCTACTACTTCTGCCCAGCCAGTGAAGTACGCACAATCGATGAAGCACTTGACAATTCGGAAACAATTGGCACGCCCAAAGCAATCGTGTACGACGGTGAATTTATTGTGGTCCGGGTCTAGGGGAGAAAGCAACTTATATGATACCACTATACAGCTGCACCCTGTATCTCTCACAAGGGTGGATACACGGCAGCCATTAATCTTTCCCGATTCGAATTTAAGGCCCCCAGGGGTAATTTTATCAAATAAGAAGTTCACTTGGTGGCCGGCGGCGCTTGAAGTGCTCAAGAGAGGAGAGCATTTCTGTGGTGATGACAGGGGTGCTGACGTGACCCAGATCTGTTGTACTTAGTGAGGGGAGTTACTCCTAAACTGGGAGTTCTGGGGGTAGTGGGTCTTCACGTGGCCTTTCACACATCATGAAAAACAAATGATGGGTATCCTGGGGAAGAATGACGTAGAAGGGTTTGATGCAAATGGTTTTACGTCTCGATGTTCGGCCGAGAAGAGTGGTTTTGGCTTTGATGCTGGAGGGTGTATTCAAACTGACGGTAAGTTTGGCCTGGCTGATTGCGGGCATGCCTAAATTTGGATCCGTAAAAGTCGGGGGCCATGTTGTACGCCACCAATAATTCGGATTTTAATGTTGAGTAATCAATTGTCGCTTACGAGGGAGGAGAGATGAATATATCTCTGAGTTGAGTGTTTAATAAGGGCAGCGATTGAGCCATTCCATCTGCCTCGATGTACCAAAAGTTAATTTCGAAAATCTTTTCGAAATGAATTAGAAAAGCTCTAAAGTTCTCATCTTCTTTGAAAACTGAGAGCTTAACTGACTTAGTATGTGGGACAACGTCTCGTTCTTAGTTCTATTCATTTCCAACTTGCGAAGGCGGATTCTTTCCGTTTCTTTTCGTTCTTCTATTACTCCTTTCTCTTTCCTTTCGGTCCTTTCCTTCTCATGAATGTACGCTAGCAGCTCATTTCTGAAAATGTTTACATAAATCTGCTTCTTAGCTCTCCATCCGTTGGTATTTAGTTGTAAGATGTTCAATTTTATATTATCTCTAGTGATTTAGGCATTCTTTTTACCTTTCCGTAACAATGTATGGCTATTGCTTCCGTTTGAGGGGGGGAGAGGTCTTCCTTTCGCGTGTCCTTGTTTCCGGTCCGTCTCTGGGGATTTCACTTTAAGGGTGGTGCTCTTTCCTGGCTTTAAATTTTTGCTCCTTTGCATTTCTAGTGTGACTCTCTTGGGTTCTTCTTTCAAGGTTTCCGAAATATCCTTGGTGTCACTTACTTCTGTTGCTTGTTTTTCTAATGTGTGCTTTTCTTTTTGTCTTTGCTTCTGGCATTTGCATGTTTAAAATTGCAGATGAGTTGTCTTGATGACCAAGTTATGTAGTGCAAGGTTCAAAGAAGTTGTAGGTTACATATATTAAAAAAATGGACAGAGGTTTGAATAAGTAACCCCTCTTTGTTTAGCTACCTGTCTCAATAGGAATTGAAGAAATCTCCAATCAACCCAGTGAGCGCATATATTCTTTCCTATTCTCCTGTTCGCTTCCGCCTTCTCCGCTAGCCAAAATATGTATCCTCTGTGTTGTTGACAAAGAAAAGTGGCTTTTCGTGAAAAATAACGTTTTCCCCCTGACTTTAAACAACACTGGGTAACTAATTTTCACAAAATTTTGTTTCTCTTTTTTGTGTTTTTAATACTAGATTTTCGCTGATTCCAAAGATATTACAAATTATGCTAATATAAAGAAATATATGGGGTACGGGTAAATCACACTTACATTTATCGCTAATTTATTTATTTTCAGGTTTATATGATAAATATTGACTTTCTTGATTATGGCTAAAAGAGGATGCAGAAATTCACCAGATTAGTTCTTTTTGTCTGTGTGGTTTCTATATTGGACCTAAGCATGTATCACATAAAATTGTCAAAGGTGCACAGTACTGGATTGCATATAGACTGTACTTTGGAATGAATATGGGTGACCAAGAAAAACCATGGGCCCCTAATGTGATAGGTGGAAGTTGTCAATCAAATTTAGATGCATGGCTGAGAGGTGAAAAAAAGCAATATCATTTGCTGTGCTGAGAGTTTGGCGAAAGCTAAAAAATCATTACGATGATTGTTACATTTGCATCATTGACATATTAAAGTACAGAAGAGTTAAGGGAATAAAATCCTTTCCATATCCCAACATTTCATCCTCTATGCACCTGCGCCACATGATGATTCTTCATTGGTCCTACTGCCGGGAGAAAATGTAAGTAAATCCTATCAAATTATAAGCTATATTCTTTGTAACAAAATCAATACTGAAATATTCAAAACATCTAGCTAAGGTTTCTTGTAATGTGACTACACATGCAATTCATATTTATGCTCAGCTATTAAATGCATCTCTTTTTATATGTATATATTTTTTCAGGTAGAGGGCATGATGGAGCTCTAACCAGGAGAGTCGAAAGGTTGTGACAATGAAGAAATGCATGAAACGTTTGAACCAGGAATGAGTACCCGTCCACACTTTCCAAATTAACGTGACCTGGATGATCTCATCAGAGACTTGGATCTCACTAAGGCAGGAGCTAAGCTTTTGGCATCCTGTCTTAATGAATGGAATCTGTTGTGGGAGGACGGCAGATTAACAGTACACAGGAGGAATTCGAAGTATACTTTAATATAAGTGAGGATATCTGCTTCTGCAAAGATATTAATGTCTTGTTTACAGCTATTGGAATTGATCACAACCCTGAAGAATGACGAATTTTCATAGATAGTTCTACAAAATACCTCAAAGCTGTTTTACTACCTAATGGGAATCAGTATCCATCCCTGCTTATAGCATACGCGGTACAGATGAAGGAAAAATATGACAATGTAAAAAAGCTCGAGAAGCTAAACTATATTAAGTTTAAATGGGATGTTTGTGGTGATTTTAAAATGCTTGCCTTCTTACTCGGATTGCAGGGTGGGCACACTAAGTATTCATTTTTTTTGCCTACGACACAGTAAAACTGATCATGAACATTACCAGAAGGTTGAATGGCCCCCTCGGGATTACTTGCAGCCAGGAAAACTAAATGTTATTAGACAGTCTCTTGTAGAGCCTGCCAAAGTTTTGCTACCTCCACTTCATATATATCTTGGTTTGCTCAAACAGTTTGTAAAAGCTTTAGATAATGTGGCGAAGCATTTCAAGAGATTTGTCTACTCTTTCCAAAGCTATCAGAGGCCAAATTTAAGGGTGGTATATTTACTGAACCACAAGTAAGGAAAATGTTGAATTCAGTACAACTTGAGAATGCAATGAGTGATCTCAAAAGTAAGATGTGGTGTTCATTTCAAAATATAGTTAATGGATTCCTTGGTAAAAAATAAAGACCTAAAATATCAGCAGCTGGTAGCAAAACTAGTGTTACCCAGTGGCAAGGATTATAATATTTGCCTCCTTTACCAGTGAGTATATTTATGAGAGCCAAGAGCACTTAAAAGTAAATTCACTAAATCCTTCGTCTCAAGCTATATATCAGACACCACCTAAACTTGCAAACCAACACTTATCTGACAAAAGGTTTTTTTTCAAATCACATTGGTAATTATCAAGCTATAAAATAATGATATAATTTTTTTTAAATCATTAACAACCTTTTAGCTCCTATCTTGATTGCGAACGAAATTCAGAACTTCTCACGGGAAAACTCGCCAGAGGTCATACGAGTTCGAATGTACTAGTGCATGTCATGAACAACAGAGAAATAGATATGCCCCACGGTGGTTTGCTACAGTCTTCATCTTCCATTTTTAGGGGCAGTGCTCTTACATCTGCCTCAAATAATTGTCGTTGTTTCAAGTAATACTATGAGTCACTGCCTCAAATTTTTTTCAATGTTAAAGATCAAATTTCTCTTCGCAATTTACATTAAGTGTTTAAAGAATATTCATTCTACTTTGAGGGTAATGTTTTATAATTACAGTATGGGTTGAGGAGCTTCTGAAATTTTATTTGTTTTCTAGTTTGAAAAATAGGGGATAAAATTGCCAAAATTGTATTGCAGGACTCTTGGTGAGATCTCCAAATAATGTCATATTTTTAAAATTACCAGCATGATTTCATGTTGGCTAATATTAGTCACATACGTGTAGGGACTTGGAATTTTCTTCTGGTACTTCTTTGATAACGTTCAATATAGATACCACAACGGCTAGGATTTTTTAATATTAGAGATCGATGATTCTTTGGAGGAAGCCTGTCGAAATAGCTAAACTACTGTTATTTTTTAAGGCTCCAATTTCTTGGCATTCGCTATCACTCCAATGAAAACTAATTACCTTTAATTTACTTATGACAAATAAAATATCAAAACTTTAGAGAAATAAAAGTAATTAAAATAGTATTCAAAAATCTTATCCATTTACCTCAATTTGTCAGTTTCAAATCATAGATGTAATTAGAGTAATAAGCTTTCATTAATTGCCAGAGATCAAAGAAATGTACAAATAAATTAATTATTGAGAGCCTTGAAGTGTAATATTGATGTCAATTTGGCAATTCAGATTCTGTTACGTTAAACATTCAAACACAACTCTCACTATACAATTAGTCATAATTTCTATCGTTGGAAGGCTGTTTGGTTATATATTTTTGACAAAAATCTTTATTCATAAATAATAAATAGGAATCAGTAAATAATACAGTAAAGGTAGACTATAGTGAGACTATCCACGCAATCGTACTGACGATAGTAACCGGCATAAATTTTAATTGATAAATCTAAATGGATGGAAGACTACAACAGGAGCAACGATGCGTGCTAAACATGGCTTGATGTTAAATACTTCTGTTAATTCTTTAGTAACACAAGAGGGAATTATCAAGATTGGTTTATAATGCAAGATGAATAACTATTCCAAAGTCTCTGAGAAGAGTTTACAAGAGTATAAATGAGTATACTAAAACTATATACATTAATGTGTAAACAAAAACTTTGATACCTTAGTTAGAAAGACTCATTTACTATATGGTCACAAATTTGAAAGACCTACTGAAAGAATATTATTGACCCATAAACTGTTTTCTAAAAGTTTCCATTCCATACCAAGCATAAGAATTTTAAGGTAATGGAATTATATAATTTAGGGGATATTTACAGAGGGAAAGTCAGAAAACCTCGAAGAAAGTGAGAAGTTGGAGTTTGCTCAATGGCAGTGTAACATGTCTACCTCGAGAGCTAGTTCTTGAACAGTGGTCACCTCTATATCGAATGCCGTTGACTAGCAGTGTGAATAGGTAAAGTGACGATGATGATGATGACACAATAAAATTAAGAGAAGAAATAAGTCTTCGTTTTACTAAGAAACCTTAGACTTTTATTCCTATAGATGTTTATGCCAACTGAGAAGCAGTTAGATAGTGATAAAAAACAAGGAAACTCATCCTACTCAGAGACAGCTCGAGGTGAGAATGTCGTAAGCCCCTGTGGTTAAATGTCTTTCTTTGCTCCGCACTGTAAGCTATCAAACTATTACTTATTTTGAGATAACAAATACTTAATTGTTTCAACTTTTAAATGTAATTCATGATTTATTGATAATCTAAAGATTTCAAGAACAAAGGATAGAGTCGTTTTAATGCTGAATATGCAAAATTATATAAGAATCTTAATTATACACATATTTGAATATGGATAAATTCTAAAGTGCTAGAAATTCATCATGTGACGAATATGTAAAACGTGCATATGTTTCAGAGCATAAAAATGATGAAATATGAAGCAAAAATATATTAAATTTATGTACTTTGAGTTGCCAACTGGTTGAGGTTCATGGCTTGATGCCAGCGATAGACAAACAGCAGCAAATCTGCAGGGCGGCATCTGCAACATTTCGTCATCATTGTTTGATTCTTTACTGATTGTCGTGGTATAGCCGACTATATAATATAATATAATATATATTATTAGTATGAAGGGGAAAAGCTCACACTATTAAAGCGAACCGTCCAATGACTGAACGCTAAATTGATACGCGGATTAGAATGGTCAGGTTGAGGCGTGGGGTCAATACGCTTAACTAATCAAGTCGAGTCCGAGGTTAACGAATTTTGAATAACGAGGCCGCGAGTGGGGTTCAGGTTAATTGAAGCTAAACATAAGAAAATATAAACTTATTTACAAATTAAAATTGATCAAAATGATATAGAAGAAAATTAAAGGTTGGATAATGATTTATCGTTACCGGTGGGAATGTCTAATTTATATTAATTAGTTTCGAGCTAACTGCTCAGATCCAAACGCGCTCACAAGATTAAAGGGGCAAAAATGGGTCTTACGGATCGGAGAGCGAGAGCGACTTCAAGGAGGCTTGATGGAAAGTAGAGGCTCGGTGAGACGACCTTGACGGCGTCTTCAAAGAATGGAGTTTTGTTAGGAGAAGAGTAGGAAGGAAGGGTATTGTCGGTACCTTACTTCCGGGGCTGTGAAGAAGAAAGTTCTAACCATAGCTGAGTCTCGATGGGTTAACTGGAGTCCTTGGTAATTCTCGGGAGAGGTATGGCTACCTCAGAGTAACTTCAATAGGGCTGAGTGCTTCGAGAACTCGAAGGAGTAATGCCGTGCAGCTCCTTCAGAAGACGGCGGTGTACAGGCTTCCGGTAACCGTGGATGCCTTACCGGAGAGTGTTCAGCCTTCGATTGGGTACACAAAAAAACAGCGACTTGATACGAGGGATGTCTTCTTTCGAGGGAGCCTTGTTTTGTACTACTGTTCCAAGGCGGCTAAGGTGTTTAAATATGGAGAGTCTCCTCATGCTTGAGATGGGGAATAACCTCCACTTTTGGGAATTTCCAAGGGGCAGCTGAGCCGCCAAACTCTGGACGATAAACAGTTATTTTACCCCCTCTCTCCTCTCTCTATCTCCGCGGGGGAAACTGCTGGAATTTACGACCGCGCAGGGGATTTCCTCCACAATCTACTTGGATCGTACGATGGGGGAAGAGGCATCTGGGGTTGCTTCGCCATGTGACTCTCAGCGGCGTCGGGTCTGGCTAACCACCTGGCTTCCAGCAACGTGCTAAGCATTAAATAAATGGGAAAACAAAGGGGTTTCCTTCTACACTGATACTTTCTCACTTTTATATTAGATCCCCAAAATTAGATGGAAGAGTTTGCTAGAAACACTTAATAAGTGCAAAGTTTAGGAACCAAAAATATATTCTGTATTTTCCGTGCAAAGTCAAGATTATTTTCTTACAATTCTTTCAATTTCTTCTCGACATTAAACTATGACAAAAGCTTTTCCAAAACCACTTTTCTAGATAATTTTGTATACATGTTTTTATGTCTATTCGAATATGATAAAAATTTTCTACCCACATATGAATTAGGTAAAATGTTTAAAATAATTTCCCCAAATACCAAATTTTAGATTTTATTTAATCACAAAGGAGAAATTGCAGTTTTGCCTCTTTTTTTTAGTCAGTTCGATATTGAGCCTAATTTCACTTCAGGAATTTTGCAGGGATTGGAAGGGCATTAACGCGGAGGAGGAGGAAGAGGAGGAGGAAACAAATGAATATTAAATAATGAAAGTGAGCGTTAATAAATAGAAAGAGATAAAATCATAGAAGTTATATTCGCATGCATATTTTAATATACAAATATATGCACCTTTACCAAAAGTATAAAATATCTCTCACACATATAGATATATATATATATATATATATATATATATATATATATATATATATATATATATATATATATATATATATATATATATATATATATATATATATATATATATATATATATAATCAATGGGGTTGCCTAGCCAGACGAATCTTTAATTTCCCCAAGAATGAGACTACATAGAATGCGGAGAAAATTCATCTTCATTTATTGAGTATAAACAACGTTTCGAGCTGTCCGCTCAACTTCGGCTTCTATGATATAAAAGTATAAAGGAATACATAATTTACAATGAATTATAATATCAAAATAATTGTCTAGAAATTAAAATATTAAAAGAGAGACTTTTTTCCTATAATACAAAACCTAAGAACATACATAATTTATAATGAGTTAGAATATTAAAATCCTAGAGGAATCCAAGGGAGTACCATGGAAACACTCACCTATGATAGTCTTACTCCAGAGAGAAGTGGGGAAGGGGAATTGAAGTCGACATAGGTAAGATTGTATTGGTAGTAGAATTATATCATGAGTAGCGGTGCAGCGGACGAGTCACAATTAAGACTAGGGGCACGGTATTTAATATAAAGGGATTCTAGTATTCTTAAGCTTTGCTCATTGTTATCTTGATCAATTATTATAAAATTATCTATAATTATATCCGAGTTGCATTTGACTGCATGTGCTTTATGACTGGACTTAATTTTGAGTTAAGTGCTTCCATTACTTTGGCATCTTTCTTGATCTAGCATAGATTGATTCTTAGGGGTTTTTAAAGTAGGCCCATAATATTATACCATGGGTATATACATTGTCTCAGATTTTGTTTCCCATTATTGTGAGATGTTTTTATAGTCGCAAAGACCAAAGCATTTTGACCTAAAAGTTGATTTTTTTTTCTCTATAATTTAAAATCTCCGGAACGCTAGCATTTTTGCGCTAATAAATTTTACGGACCATGTGATAGTTAAACTTTATATTAAAAGCAAATAAGGAAGCGTTGTGTAAAAGTTTAAGATTCTTTTTCATAACCGTAATTTGTGGCTTGATGCGTGTAAGGGAGAATGGGTATTGAATAAAAATGGACGATTATATTACCATGAATTTTTAGAAAATACTTTAGTTTGCAAATTTCAAAAATTAATATTTTATCTGGAACTAAATATATAGGTGTTATGGAAAGTAGCTTTACGCAAGTAAATACTATTAATGGTTTTGTTCCAGGTAAAATATTTCATGTTTGATAAAAGTAATAAAACGAACTGCCATGATTGGGTAAGTTATCCAATTTAATGTGGCACGTTGACCAAACCTTCAGATATGCATTCCTTTATGTTTTAACCAAGGACTTTAGATTTAGTTCATTCAAGTAATGAAAGCAATTCGTTTGCATTTATAAATGCAGTATTTCAATACAAGTTACAGACAATGAGTAAGTTGACTAAATAACCAGGCGACAAAGGGTGTTCAATTTGCTCAGTCTATCTCAAACGCCCACTATTCTCTTAAGTACCGATATGAGAATAACACTCTTCTTATACCGCTCTCGATCCTTTTCCTCTTCTCACTCTCTCTCTCTCTCTTTTCTATCTTTTTGTGCAAGTTTCAACTAACAAACTATAATAAAAGGAACTGTTATTTTTTTGTCATTTAATTGAACTTTTGGCACAATCACAATGATTAGTAAAATGTTGCGTGAGATGAGAGATTGTCTATAGCGCCTATAGAGCAAAAACAATAAACAAGACCAATCAAGGAGACTAGTTTGAGATGAAAAGGTGGCTGTAAAGACGCTCACTTACACAAAGTACTTGTGGGGGTATTCTCTTAAATAAAATTTCAGCAAACGGTTGTGCATAAAATCTAGGCCTAAAACGGGGTGATATAGGTCTGCAATTAGAAAAACTAAGGTCTGGCTGGGATAGAGTGGGAGAGAGAATAAGTTACGGTATTAGTCTGAATTCGGCAAAACTGGTACTTTAGCAATGTTGGAGCAATAGGAGGACGTTTACTGTCATTTTAAGATGAGTGAGTGGAAGACGGTTAAGGCACTGTCCACAAGAATTAGGTTTCTTGTCGGTTTGCCTTGAACAGTTGTGTGGGTTCTCGGTTCAAATGAGTAGCAAAAAGTGATGAAGTTGAGTTTCTAGAAAAAATCACAACCATTGCCATCGTGGTGCCATTTGTGGTAAGACAAGTGTCGCCATCACTCCACTTCTTGCTAGCAATGGAGATCGAAGAGGGTCCTTTGCCCAAAGAATTATAGAAAACGATTAGATCCGCCTCTTACTTTAGTTTCGCTCGAAATAAAGTTAGAAACCATCTTTTTCTCTCCATTGTTGTGAATGCTATGGTTCATGGAAAGGTTAAAAAGTGTGTAAGGCAAGTAGTGAAGATAGAGAAAGTGAAAATACGTGGAAAATATATAGCCGCAGAGTCAAGAGTATTCATGCCTAGATGCACGCAATCGAGCCTATGTCAGTGCATCATGTTGGCTCGTGTTGTACCTAAACTTCTCTCCTGGAATAGTACAAACCGGTCTCGGGAGGGTGCTATTTTAATACTTACAATAGAGAAGCTACAAATTCATTATTTCTTTTATACAAATATTTTTCATGTAATCTAAATCAATAGTATAACATGTTTATATTACAAGGTTTGCTGAACAAAGTTCACGTGGACTTACTTATTTTGATTCATGACCTTACGAACTTCAAAGCTTTCAATAATTCCGGAACTAACCTTGAGTGGACCTTCACAATTATATCATTAGCAAGAAATGTTAAACAACATAAGAGTTTCAAATTTCGTTTGAATCGGCTGAATAGTTAACAAGTTATTGCCGAATAATTCTCTGGCTAACCTTAGGGAGAGCTTTGCAATTATATCAAGCGAAAGATAATATAAAACAACATAATGGTTTCAAATTTCGTTAGAATCCGCCGTAAAGTTATGATGATATTCCCAAAACAAAATTATTCCGGGCTAATCTTGAGAGGCCTTAGCAATTAATTATATTATTCAAAAGAGAATGTAAGGCCTCATAAGGGTTTCTAATTTCGTTAGAATTGGCTTAAAAGTTTCAATGTTATTAAAAAAAAATTTAAAACCCAAACGGGGACCGACCGACCAACCGACCAACGACCGACCAACATAGTGAAATATAGAGTAGCCTGCGACTAGACTCGCGCACGACTGAAAATTTTGTAATAATGTTTTATCCTTTCTTAATAGTTAAAATTTATGACAAATGTCCGTTCCTTTGCTTCGGTTTATTACATTATGGGGAAAATCCTAAGCTCGTTAAATTTTACACCCCGCAGACAATAGGTAATTCCTAGCATCTACGAACCACATACATAAAGCTCAATTAAATGAATTATCTCAATAAATTTATGTAAAAATATCGAATATCTTGTTCACTTGTTTGATCCATTAACACAATATGGGAATTTTCCCGCCTTTATTTATCTTAACATCAAGATCCCTATTTTTTGTAACGCTATTTTAAATATGGTTTAATGCAATTTTTGTCCCAATTCAAATAAAATGACTTTTAAAATTGTTATATAAAATTTTATTTACCGTTCTAATGACTACGGAAATTTCTTGTTTATATTAATCCGCTTTTTTTAGTTACTATGGCAGATCGTATGTCGACCGGTAGGATGATAACCATTTTAATTTCCAATGAGATTTTGAAACTTTTAAAAGGTCTTAAGTCACAATAATTGAGAGCACGCAACTTAGTTTGACATTGTTTCCTTATAGTTTTTTTCTAGAGTTTTATGCTGTCCATACATACATGTAAATTTGCATTTAAAAATCGAAACCCTAAAATAGATCCATGTGGTAAACCACTATTGATGCGTTGCCATTCAAATTTAACTCCCCGCAAAGTAAGAACGGCGATTTTGTACTTTAGCTGCATTTGTAAAAGTTTGATGTTGAAAGCATCAAATGTGCTCCCTTTTCCCCTTTCCTCACGACCCGGCTATTGTTTGTATTTTAGGTTGAAGAGGTTTTTTTATTTATCTTTCTATTTTACACTCATTCTTACCTAACCCTGCATAGCCTCGAGTACAGGTGTAAGAAAGCTCTAAACCTCTCCGTAAAATGAAATTTAGTACCTATCTTGTGTCTGTCGCTCCATTTAATGAGGGCCTGAATAATTGGCTATTTTGCCCTGGAATAACCTTTAGAATGTGTAGGTGAAGGATTTCAGGAGATCGGGGTGGAATTACCCAGTGTAGAAAAGATTCTTTGTTTTTAATGTCGCTACTTAACACTTGCGACTTTAGTTATATGAATTTTGTTTCCAATAATTTATTAAAACTTCCTTTATTTATACAAATAAAATAGACGTGCTCAAATTAGCTTTCCTTGTTCTTAAAGGTCAATAATTTCATGTGTCGTATCTCAAACTTATTAACTTTAAAATTGGTTGAAACATTAACTGTCTTCTTGGTCAGCTTCCATGTTACAAGTCTCTTTACCAAAGTCATAATATAAAATTCTTTTACCACCCTCTACATCGTTTAAAACAAGGAATAGTCAACAAAGTTTTCTCTACAGAAGTTAATATCCATCTCATCGATCTGTGTGTCTCAAATTACAACTTCAGACTAATTGAATACCATAGGCAAAAATATGGTTTATGTCTAACTAAACCCTACTATCCGTATTTTATTTAACCCTTTCAGGAAAGACTTGCAAATCTGTCCCTATACATAATTATGGGGACCAATTACCTAGTACGGAAGCTTTTTCCCTTTCCTCTCTCAAGAACGCTTGGGAAAAAAAAGATTAAATTTTTCTAATTGTAATTTTATAGTAATTTTATCCTAAAGCTCTATATATGAGGTGGAATATTGATTGGAGATACTTCTTCTATTGATTGACACTAAAAGGGAAACAAGTCAAATAGGATTGGTTGGAGATGCCTCCTGTTTCCTCACTGCTTGTGGAACTGATTGGCCTGGCACTGATTCAAGCCATTGACTTATAAAATGTATATGTAGCTACATATCTGTGACAATGAAACCAATAAAGAAAACCTGATTTCTAAGAAAGCCAGGAAAGAACTCAGAAAAATCAACATTAAAAAGATGATTCCTCTGAAAATTACGGCACTAAGAAGTTTATTCTAATAACGATATTCTGATATTATACTAAAAAAAATAAATAAAGAATGAAATGGAATATAAGGCTAACGATAAAGTTCGTTGGCCAAGAATTGAATATGGCAAAAGATTCAACATCGTATATCCGCTCGATCTGCCAAGGCCATCTCCCTTGTTATTAAGCATTTGATGCCCGAATTAGACTATATATACATATATATATATATATATATATATATATATATATATATATATATATATATATATATATATATATATATATATATATATATATATATATATATATATATATATATATATATATATATATATATATATATATATATATATATATATATATATATATATATATATATATATATATATATATATATATATATATATATATATATATATATATATATATATATATATATATATATATATATATATATATATATATATATATATATATATATATATATATATATATATATATATATATATATATATATATATATATATATATATATATATATATATATATATATATATGAGGAATTCTTAGAGACAAGAATCATACGATCGATTTCAATGGAAGTAAAATGTTATTTAAATCGGCCAACTATGTTAAGAGAAGAATCGTAGAATCGAGCTTGATATCGTCAGTTCCTAATTTAAATCTATCTGAGGGTCAATTTTCTTTTAATCCTGTAATAAGAAAGCAAATAAATAAAATAGTAAAATGTCAGCCCTTCAATATGTTTAGGCCTAACCTCCCCTCCCCCAGATTAGCCACAAGTAGGGGATTGGGGGGAAAAAGAGGGGATCTTGTGTTATGCTTTTCTCATTTTTCTGCCCAGTGTCAGTTGAAAAAGGGTGTGAGATACACCGAAACTGTTCTGAATTAAATTGTCTTCGGAGAATGTGGTTTAATTCCTCATCTTTTCTTGCGATATTGCATTAATTTTCATTATATATATATATATATATATATTAAGGGTCAAAGTGGTTTTGCAGTTCCACATGGCAACATAGGCCTTTAAAGGGTTAAACAATCACTACTAAGCAGACGATGTGATCCAAATCGTAACCATGTCTTTAAAAATCAGCAAAAATGGCGACGATGTAGGCAGGAGTTTTTTCTTCGAATTTAAAGTTTAATATAAAAAAAGGCCATGTTACGCAGAAAGTTTGTAAGAAGAGATATGAATTAATAGAGCAGTGAAAATGTCTGGAAGATATATAGCCGCCGATCCTTCTAACATATAAATGCATTCGTAGAGAGATTGAGAATTTGGACCAACATTAACAAATTCATTATTAACCGAACACAAGAAATAAAACAGAAACAATGAACTAGAAAATCACAAACAAATCTGAGTAAAAAATAGTAAGATTCCATGCCAAAGCTCAACTTAACCTACACTCGCAAGACCTTAATAGAAGCTAGTCAACCGCTTTATGTAATTTTAAAAATTATAAATGGCAGAATATGTAACCACGTAAGACTCCATAAACTAAGAGAAAATATATGGAAAAAACAAGGGAACATAAATTTAAAGAAACTTAAAAAAAGTAAGAACAGAAAGTAAAGGTCTGATGAGAAAATCCATTTTTCTACTATCTTCTGTCTATATAGTGTATAATATAGCTTTTCTTACTTTACCTGCAGTATACCGAAAAGTATAAGCGAGAGGTTTAAAAGCTTAGCTTGAATGAGTCTTTTTTGATACTCAGGATAACGCAGTGGATATCTCGCTAACAGTATTCCGCCCCTTTTCCTACAGCTCTCTATTTACAATACTGTATTAGCTGGGCGGAGGAATGGTACACCTTGGATAATGTTTCCAAGTAGCGTTCTCTTCATTCTTTTTAAAATACGCTCGCGTTCTAGGATAGGGCTGTGTAGCGTACCGAGAAGTGTGCAAGAGAGCGGTTCAAAAGCTTCACTTGATTGAGTCACTTTTGAGACTCAGTATCACGCAGTGGACTTGATAATTTCTATCAGGAAGCTGTTCGCAACTTGCCTACGCCACGTTCCTTCTTTATTTTTCTTTGCCCTCTTTCCTACACCTGCCCCCATTAAAATCCCTCCCTTCGTTTGTTCTTTTGTTCTTGCTATCATTATTCTTGGAGAAAAACAATAAATGGACAGTAGTTTTATCATCAATCTTCAGTCATTAATATCTTTTATTTCTTTGTGGAGACTTAGTTTCTAACTGGAGATCCAAACCACAGTTATCTACAACGTAAGTGGACTACAAATAGTTAGGCCTTAGCCCAAATATCGGAGAAAAGAAGAAAGCCATTAATTACACAAACGAAGCTCCCGAATGAAAGATTTCCCAAGACTTGCGTCTTATTTTCTCATTTAGAAGTGCAGTGCTTCATGAAGGCCTCCCTCTTACTGTTCCACTGAAAGACAAAAAATAAAGTTTGTCAAAGCCACTGTGTAAAAATCACTTGTTTACCTATTATTAAAATTCTTTCTGTCTTGAAAAAGAAATGATGTTCATTCACCTTTCCAATTTATGCAGAGGAGACAAAACTAATTATAATTAGTTAAGAAAATGAATTTACAAGTCTACCTATTCGTATTATGTATACTTAAATGATGAAGGTTTTGTTTGCCTAGAAGAAGGTTTGGAAGAAATTTGAGAATTAAGATATATGTGAAAGATGAAGAGGGAGAAGTGAAATATTTTGACTTAACCTTAATGTTAAAGTTAACAATTTATTAAATACGGAGTGGTCTCTTATAGCATTGCCTACCGAAAAGAGTACTTATCATTAAAAGAAGTTTAATTTGCAGTGGAAAATAAAACAGTTTCGGCACTGATGTTCAAACAACGAATATGTCATTGCCATTTATTTTATTTTCGTTTAGGGTAAATATTAGGTTGATGAATAGGTTCTTGCGTTTTTTAATGTTGTGTTGATTTAAGTTTTGTTGACGTGATTTGTGCACATATTAAGAAACAATAATAAACAATGAGAGCAAGCTTTGCAAAGGTTAGGCTACATCTCTTAACAGCGTAGACTATTAGGCTTTTGCTTATGCTACGTCTTGAAGTTGAGTAATAAGTCATTGCGGTTTATTTAAAAGTTGTGTTAATTTAAGTTTTGTTCTATACCCTCAAAATAGAAGGTGAAGTTGAAAGAGATGCGCATTTTCGACACTTGTTCTTATTCATTTTCAATCAAGACGGGAACAATGCAAACGCAGCCAAAGCTCGTCGCGATATTTGTGCTGTGTACGGAGAAAATGTTTTATCAGAAAGGAGAGCTCCATGGTGGTTTTCACGTTTCAAAAACGGTCGTTTCAGTCTTAATGACGAAGAACGTTCTGGTCGCCCCATTAAGTTGGATGAAGATCGATTGAACGACCTTCTTTATGAAAATCCGCGTCAATCGACTAGCGAATTGGTTGTACAATTGGCGTGTGATCAGAAAACTTTCGTGAATCACCTTCATTCGATGGGCAATGTTCAAAAACTCAGTGCATGGGTTCCGCCCGCTTTGAGCGAAAGCAACAAACTTCAACGCTCCATGATTGCCGCAGGTTTGCTTCCTCGTCACAAGGCTACTCGTGGATATAACGACAGATTTTTTTTACCGCATCATCACTGGCGACGAAAAGTGGTGTGTTTATGTTAACATGAACCATCAAAAACAATAGCTTACCCCCAATAAAAAACCACTTCCGCGATTAAAGCAAGGACTTTATCCATGAAAGACGATGCTGTGTGTGTGGTGGGATTGTGAAGGCATCCTTCTTTATGAGCTCCTTGCGAACAACGAGATTATCACTGCAGAACTCTACGTTCAACAAATGTATCGACTCGCCGAAGCTCTTCGTGAAAAGCGACCTCATCAACGTTATGGAGTGCTTCTGCAACACGACAATGCTCGTCTTCACATTGCTAATATGACAAAAGACGCTATCCAAACGCTTAATTGGGAAATCCTGCTGCATCCTCCATATTCACCAGACTTCGCTTCATCGGATTTCCATCTGTTCCGATCGCTCTCCAACAATTTGCGCTGTGTTTCGTTCAATACTGATGTAGAATTAAGAACCTGGTTGGACGAATTCTTCGAGTCAAAATCCAGAGATTTTTATTGCAGAGGCATCGTAAAACTAGTTAAACGTTGGGAAGAAGTCGTAAATAACAACGGAGAATACATTATTGATTAAATTGCATATTGTTATCAATTAAAAATAAGGTTTTTCTAAAATTCTTAATGATAATGAATAAATTTGATAAAACCGCAAGAACTTATTCCTCAACCCATTATAAGAGGAAACAATTGCGTGGCAGCTGACTTTATAAAAATACAAGGTTGTCTAAGACAAATATGGTGAATAAGAGTAGATATTCTTGTAATTATGAGGTATATTGCTAGAGAGTTAGGTTGATTAATTTAATAGATAACGGTAGGCGGTGGCCAGGCACTGAATAAAGCCTAGCCTAGGCAAATTTCCGCTATCATCATTTCTCTTCATTGATTTCTCTCTGCATTTATCATTTGGTAACATAGATAACCGGCGTTGTTCGGGCATAAAAAACTACCTTGAACAAATTAAATTCTGGGCTTGAGTTAAATTACGCAATTAAAATTTGGTAGGTATAAAATATCAGGTTTATTTTAATTTTAAGTAATGGAGTAGTGTATCATGAAAGACTAACAAAGAACGATTTTCATATTACAGTAGTGTTGCAGTGCAAGCAAGTGGGTGGGCGGGCAGGCGGAGTGGACAGGCAAACGTGAGTACATAGGTTACAGCCAGAGACTTAGAAGCGCGCACCAAGCCGATGAGCTCAGGTTTCTACTAAATATCTAAATTATTCAAGCATTGGGCGTGCTGATAATAGGTGTCGCATTTTTTAAACATTGCATTCAGATAATTGGCCTGGCAAACCTTAATTTTTCATGGGAAATGTTGATGTATTAATTGCAACTCATAGCCGCGATTACCTGTCCAAAGGACCTAGAAAAGATAAAAATTCGAAACTACTCTAACCTAACAACCAGGTGGCGCCACCTTTTCCAAATCTGAGTGGACTATGTCACTCCCCGCTCAAATTCCGCCCAATGGTGACCTTTGTTGCCCTTCAAGGTCGCTCTAAGTGGCCTTCTATAGCAGTCAAACATATATATATATATATATATATATATATATATATATATATATATATATATATATATATATATATATATATATATATATATATATAGACACTTACATACAAACAGACTTTTGAAAATATTTAATAGATTGCAAATTACTCGGGAAAAAGTATGAGTACAATCCTTTATTTGGCAGGAAATCTTTTTCTTTTCATCGAATAAAACTTACTTTCTTTTTTAATTCATTCACGAGAAAACCATATAATAATATTCCACTCTAATGGAAGCTAAGGCCTTATTCAATAAAACTGAAGATTATAGTTTTAATGGTAATGTAAAAGGAAAAAACATCACTAAACTGCTTTCATTTCACTTAAGTATGTAGTTATAATAAATCATAAAAATTTATCGCCCATAAAAATTTATCCTTTGATGAATCTGTGTAATTAATTTGAAATACACACACACTTATATACAGTGAGGATAGAAATACTGAAGATATAGGTCAGGTTTTCTAATCCATATATCTTCATTAAAACTGCAGCCCTCTTTAGAGGATCAGTAATAATACACCCTGTATTCCTAAATCGAATGTCAAAAGATCCCGAAGGTACAAAAACAAACACAAATGTTAATGCGATGATTGAGTCATTGGGATTTGCAATCAAATTATCCCGTTGGTGTAACGCAATCACGAAAAGTCAATACGATATTTGAGTTATTGGGATATGCAATCAAATGATCCCGAAGGTGCGCAAGCAATCACGAATATCAAGGCAAGGATTGAGTTATTGGAATTTGCTTGAAATGATCCCGAAGGTGCAAAATCAATTATGCATATCAAGGCGATGTTTGAGTTATCTGGATATGCAATCAAATTATCCCGAAGGTACACAATCCTTCACCAGACGATTTATCGAAAACAAAACCGATGATAAACACACGAGGGGCGAATAAGTTTTGCAATTCGGATATAAGGAAACGAGATATGAGGAAAAGTGTTTTATTATTTTTCAATATAACTACCCTCGACTTCAATGCACTTGCGCCACTTTTTCCTGAGGCTTCGAATTCCCGACAACCAGAAATCTCCCGACTGTTGTTCAATCCACTCCTGGACAGCAAGCTGGACATCTTCCTCGTCCCCACCTGGCGTCCACGCAGGGCAGCCTTGGGCTGGCCGAATAAAAAGTAGTCGCTAGGGAACAGATCTGGACTCTCGGTGGGATGGTTGAGCTCCTCGAATCCGCACTCGCCCAGGGCAGCTTGTGAAACTCTGGCCTTGTGGACTTTAACGACGTTGAAGTCGATCATGGGGCGTGAGTTTTCTAGGGCCTCAACGGGCAGAGACCTTGGCCATGGCCAAATTGTCGTGGATGATGTTCATAACACTTCCATGTGATATTCCAAGTTTACGCTCGATTTCTTCGACCTTCACCCTTCGATTTTCGAGGATCATCCTCTCCACATGGGCCACATTTTCCTCGTTGGTCACGTCTGACGGGTGTCCTGGACAGGGGTCATCTTCAAGGCACTCACGACCATGGCGGAACTTCCTATTTCAGCGAGTAATAGTTGCATAGAAAGGGGTGGTGTCAGTGTACACTGAAACCATGCGTTCATGGATCTCTTTTGCATTCTTGCCTTCCTTGGTAAAAAATTTGATCACTGCGTGGTACTCAACCTTCTCCATTGTTGAAAAATTTGTGACTGACAATCTGCGATCAGCTTCTGCTTCTTAAATAGACGAGGCAGGAGTGTGCGGCTGCAGGTCCTGACTTTTCATAACTTGACCTAAGATCCCCGCAAACAGCCATCCTCCTTCCTCTTTTATCCCCTACCGATTCGCAAAACTTATTGACCGCCCCTCGTATTGTAAAAGATCGTAGGGTGTAAAATTTAAAGCCATTTTTTTAATATAGGTATTAAAAGGTCAACTACAATTGTACATGCATAATGGTAGTTAACTAAAGATAATTAGAATGTGTAGTTATAAAGGCAAAGCGATGAACTAAGTTTTCTCGGCCCAAAAAGAAGAAAGAAATAGGTCCATAGGAAGGTGCTTAGATATATGTAAATGTATAATAATACAATGAATGATTCGAATGTATTAAATAAATACAGTGCACAAACAGGTCCATTAAATATGTCACAGGATTAAACCATCAGCGACAACATTTCGTTACAAAATAGGCACTGCTGCCCCGGACAATCAGTACAGAAACGGAATATACCCACCCCACCCCGTCTTACGTCCTTTATAAATAGCTGTACGTCTCGATAACGAGAGCCTAAGAATGGAGCGTAAGATAAAAAGAAATATTCCACATACCTGACACCGAAGTAGTGAAGCAATACACGGATGGCGGTTGTCCTCGGAACGGGTAAAGTCGTACGAGCCCAAGCGTATTCCGACTGCCAGGTAAGAGCGAGAGAAACGAGTAAATCGGGCGCTTGCAATCGGTGCAGCGGCACAGAAAATAGTGGCAGATGCTGGCAGGGGTCTGTAGATATCCGCAAGTCCTCACTGTATGGACTCCTAAACGAGCTCCACTTCTTAGAGTCAGGGTATCCCTATTTTTATCCGTAACCAATTCAACCGGCTTTCAGTTCCTCGACCCGTGCTCCAGTCGCTATGGCGTCAACTAGGTAGTAAGTTAACGACCCGCGCTTCCCAGGAGTTACGACGTAGGTTACAAATGGGTCGAAAAGTATGTGATAGGTTATCCTTACAGTAGTAAATGGTACAATTATTTTGCATATTAGCTCTAGGTATGTAGGTCCATTCGAATTTTTGCCAGGTTGCAGCTCACTACCGGATAATGAAAGCAAAGTAAAAATCAGACTGACAACCGCTGGTGAGCCCGGGACCAAATCCAGATCATCGTTTGATAGAGGAGAAATATGTTCGTTTGACATCAACCAGTGATTAGGTAGAATCATTCTTCACCCTGAAATGGAGACCGTCTCCGCTTTAGGTGGTATATAGATCCAACTACCCATCTGGAAGGTTCTTTAAAACAGAGGGGAAGACGAGAGAGGAAACACAACAGTGTTGTGATTGGCTGTGTTTTTATGATGTCGTATGTAAGTTCAACTTACCCCTTCGTCAGAAAGCAAATGGCGTCCACTTATCTGTAGCCAAAACACTTCGTGCGTTTGTTTATTCATTGGAAATGATACTTATAATACTTATTTATTTCCACATAGTTATTTTCATTCAATTGATTTTTAAATAACTTGTTGAAGATTTTTGTGGTCTTAACCAGAATTTACAAAAATATATTCATGATTTCAGACTGTGAGATTGCGACATATGGTTCGGATGTTCAGAACTTTCAACCCCCCTAAATGTGAGTATTATTTAAATGTAAGTATTATAAAAAATAATCGCGATCATATCTGCTACTAAGTAATAATTGATTAATGGGAAAAATTATCGAAAGTAACTAGGTTATTTTATTAAAGCGAATTGAAGCAAATTACTGCATCACAATGTCTATCTGAAAGTAGCCTGTGACCAAATTGCTTAGATTAGTCTGACTTGTTTGTCAATCTCTACAGTCATGGCCTAAAGTTTTGAGGCTATTATATATATATATATATATATATATATATATATATATATATATATATATATATATATATATATATATATATATATATACATTTTTTTTAATTTACGTGATACAAATAATTATTTAAATATTTAAATTATCACGGGTTTATTGAAAAATCATTATTTAAAAAGTAATAGAAAACAGTGCATAACTTCGCTGAATCCGAAATCGCTCTCTGGTCCTTTTCCTTTAGCAGGTTGGTTTCAGTCTCTGGAGCTCAAGTCAAGATGGGCTGCAAAGAAGCCTCATCTCTCCAAAAAGCATTACGGTTATGCTCCACTTTTTTGTATGAATTACACAGAATTAACTGTTCAAGGCGGGCAAAATAATATTACCTGCTGAAGCTCCCTTCCACTTGTTTAGAGCTCCTGAAAAATCCGCTTTAAGGAGGAGATTACAAGAGTCTTGTGTCGTGCCTACGGTTAAGCATCCGGATATTCTCCAGTTCTGAAGCTGCTTCTCCCCTTAGGGTAGGGAGCACTAACAAGTTTGCCCAAGAACATTATCATGGACTCAAAATGGTACCAAAACGTGTTTCTTCAGCAACTTTTCTTAACAGTTCAGGACCAATTTGGGGATAATAACTGTATTTTTCAGCATGATAGCGCACCTTGTCCAAAGAATTATCAATAATATACGAGGAGCGGTCAATAAGTTTTGCAATTCGGATATTCGGATATAAGGATACGAGATATGAGGAAAAGTTGTTTATTATTTTTCAATCTAACTACCCTCGACTTCAATGAATTTGAGCCACTTGTCCATGAGGCTTCGAATTCCCGACAACCAGAAATCTCCCGACTGCTGTTCAATCCACTCCTGGACGGTAAGCTGGACATCTTAATCGTCCCCAAAGCGGCGTCCACGCAGGGCAGCCTTGAGCTGGCGGAATAAAAAGTAGTCGCTAGGGGCCAGATCTGGACTGTAGGATGGTTGAGCTCCTCGAATCCGCACTCGCGCAGGGCAGCTTGTGCAACTCTGACCTTGTGGACTTTGACGACGTTGAATTCAATCATGGGGCGTGAGTTTTTTAGGAACACAACGGGCAGAGACCTTGGTCATGGCCAGATTGTCGTGGATGATGTTGATAACACTTCCATGTGATATTCAAAGTTCTCGCTCGATTTCCTACACCACCACCCGTCAATTCTCGACGATCATCCTCTCTACACGGGCCACATTGTCCTCGTTGGTCACGTCTCACGGGAGTCCTGGACGGGGGTCATCTTCAAGAGACTCACGACCATGGCGGAACTTCCTATTTCAGCGAGCAATGGTTGCATAGGAAGGGGCGGTGTTGGTGTACACTGAAACCATGCGTTCATGGATCTCTTTTGCATTCTTGCCTTCCTTGGTCAGAGATTTGATCACTGCGCTTTTCTCAACCTTCTCCATTGTTGAAATATTTGTGACTGACGATCTGAGATCAGCTACTGCTTCTGAAATAGACGAGGCAGGAGCGTGCGGCTGCAGGTCCTGACTTGTCATAACTTTTCCTAACACCCTCACAAACAGCTATCCCCCTTCCTCTGTTTTGCCCTACCGATTCGCAAAACTTATTGACCGCCCCTCGTAGTATAACATATGTCTAAATACGAGAAAAATTAATTATTGATAACAAAATGAAAAGTTAAATTAGCAGGAGAAGGAAATTAGGTCCAAATGGAGATGCAAAGTAAAGTTTTTCAAGTATACTCAGAAGCAACGGTGCTGGTCTAGTATGTGATCTACATGCATATTTCTGGTATAGCTTGTGATCTACATTAAAAATTCCTAATATTTACATGACTTCCGGTTGGTTTAGTATATAAAGCAAAACGCCTATTTATAGTTTATACAGTTTTAATCTTGAGCCCATAAGAACTCTATAAGAAAAATCCTGAATAGACGCTTTTATAGTTTATACACATTTAGTCTTCATCGTCGGCTCCAGCATCGGTTTCATCGTCAGTTATCCGGTCTCCTCTGTAGATGTTTGTGCTGGATATGACTTAGAAAACCCAGTTTATAAAGTGTCCAGTCCGGGAAAGAAAGAAGGCCGGAAAGAAAACAGAGGCGATCGTGGCTGTGCGACCGCCACGCGCACACTTGACAAGTGACGCGTCCACTGCGGCTCAAAACATTGAGACATGCCGTTTTGACGAGGCTGGTTGCATCGGGCGGCCGGGTTATTAGTCCTTCTAGCCCCGCGTTTGTTGCGCCTGCCTTCTGAGCAATGCCCTCTTTATTGCGCCGGAGCCAGACATAGGAATCATATATGGCATATGTCTGCTTGGCCCGCTATTGCTGTTGGTTGAGTTTAGTCTGAAACATAATCCATGACTTAACTGCCTTGGGTGTCCCTAACACGAGTTTGAAACTCCAGACGGCATCACTTTTTGAATCATTGGAACAATAAAACCCTTCCACCACTTGAGGCTTTGGGAAAGACTAAATGAATAAGTGATTCACATGATCCATGTCTTTGATCTCAGGAACTCTTTTAGTAGCATCCTGAAGGCCTGGAAATGAAGATGAACTTTCTACTTGATCACACACGAGGATTCTGTGGGGGTGGGATGGAATAAACTGATTAGTCGCATTCAGAGCTAAAAGCTTCTGTAAGGAGCGGCTTTACCCCCACATAATCGAGAGGCAATGTACCCTAAGAACTCCATAAAAAAAATCCTGAATAGACGCACCTAATGGCGGACTACAGGTGATAGATTATCACAGACATAAAAGATCACAATAAGTTTTTCATTTTAGGAGTAAAAAATCACAAGGTAGCACTTGTGATCTACATTAAAGATTCTTGATATTTACTTACGTTCTTTACACATAGCATTATGCATTATTTCTAGCTTTGAAAGGTTAGTATTTAGGCTGACTACGCCAATGACTACTTTCTTTCTACAAAATTGTGAGGCTCGGTAATCCACTTTCCTGTAGGTAGAGTGTAAAGATGGTAGCTAATTCCATGCACTTTTCTTTGAGCTAAATATCTCTCCATAATCGGGAAGAACACTCGAGCGATAATATGACACCTGATCCGTTGCTGCTTGACTCCACCTTCCTTCATTGGACATTGATTTGATATCTAACATTGAGTAAATCACCTGATCTTTTGCCCTCCTCTCTTTTAATCCAAGTTTCTTACACATTTTTAATAACTTAACGTTTTAGAGAAGAGTTAAAGGTTGAAGACAGGTTACTTTAAACTCCACTCATACATTTTACGTTGGATGCCTCCACACCTTGTTTAAATATTAAAAGAATATCCTCAGGATACAAGTAAAAGCGGAAATATTCCTTTATTAAGGTATGCCTATTATAAAGACCACTGTACATATATAATAATTAAGTAAAGGTAAGTAGTATATTAGTAAGAACAAATGAATTATTGTAAGTAGTAGTGGTACGCGGTTGCCATAGCGATGAGTCGTCACCTTCATACTGCATCTCTGTTAGATTGGCCTATAGGATACAGGCACTTGCTAATCGTGGCTGAAGAGCGTCGCACAGGGTGTTCCAGCTAGTGTAAAGGTGGCTACTTATCGCTAATGCAACCACATACCAGCACTGCGTACAGGATGGGGGGGCATGACGGTTAGGCAAAATCGATACAGTGCCCCAGGGGGGATGAAAACGAACCCCTATAGAACGACGGCAAATTTTAAGATTAAAATACCCAATTAATACAGTTCATTTTAGATTTTAATATATTTTTTTAAAAGATAAATTATATATATATATATAAAATAAATACACATGGTCATACAGTTCAGTAATTAATAGAAGCTCTCAATAATATTAATCTCTATATATATATATATATATACATATATGAGGAAACTGAGGTAAATACAGAATTTGGTGAAAGTCAAAAAATTAATAGGGTCCTCTTAATGCTCAATAGAAATCGAAATATTATATTCCCAAAATATAATTTATATGCAATTTATTCCCTCGAGTTCCTATTCCTTAGCCTATTTATTATTCTTACTTTACTAAAACACTCAAGAAGTTGAATTAATCTTTAGGCTCTACAAATATCTTGGAATTTATGTATGAATTGGTCCTTTAAAAAGAGTTGGTATTTTGATTAAAAAATATTTCCTCCTTCAGTTTCTTTTGCTGCTTGGTTGAGAGGTACGAAGAAAGAGTTTGTTTGCCTTTTCTAAGCTTTGCGCTTGTTCTAACTTGCCTTTCTTAAAACGTCTCGTGTTCTTTCATTTATGTTGAAACAATTTTGATTCATAAAATAGAAAAGAGTTTTAAACCCTAAATATTTTTGCTTTAGCCATTGAAAAGTGATTTTAGTTAACTGAGTACCAACATAACACAAAAATCGAGCATATTATAGTTTTTTAAATAAGAAAATACTTCAAATCAGTCGAGAGATGAAATGTAAGATGTGGAAACTCAATTTTACTTTAATATTACTCGATTTATTTCAATCAACAAACCTTTATTAATGATTTAGAAAGAGTTATGTTGAGCGATGTTTAGTTCCTCTTCTGTATCCTAACATAATCTGCGTTAGGCTGTTTAATATATTCATTTCTTTTCATTAATTATTCATTAAAACAGAAGCTTAACATTAAATTTGTTATTAGAAACAGTAAGTTTTGACAAATTAATTATATCTACCAAAATATATTTAGAGAGTTCTAATAGTTTTTATGTTAAAGGTGAGCAAATAAATGGTAATAGACAAGTATTATCATCTAAATTCTAAGGGGCCTGTCAGTGGTAAGCCACCAAGTAAAGGTTAGAATCTTTTGAGCGGAGCTTGACGAATAAAGGAAAAAAATGCTGCTTTTTTTCTAAATCAGGAAAAATAAGAGAAGGAATTTCAGAAGAGGTAATTAAGAGAGGCGACAGTGGAAAATGACTCTTCTTTCCGAAAGCGATTTATAAAATGTAATATACAGGAAAATATTTCCTGTGAGGCTAATGGTGAAACCAACGATAATTTTTTATCCCCTTTATATAAATAATAAATTAAATGATAAATTAATAGTTTACAATGTTAAGTTGTGAAACAAACCAAAATAAGAAAAGATCATAACTCTAACTAATAAGTACCAAGGGAAGCTCAAATGTCTAACGACTAAACGCGACCACGACTCTCAATTAATGGGAGCTGTAGTAGCTTGAAAATGGGGCAGCCACATACGACGGGATGGCTTCATGCACCTGAGCAACACCATTCACCCAACTTTCACTTGTGGCTCCAAGTAGCTGCTAGTCTAGGGCAGTGGCCACACCCCGGGCAACCATCTTGGCTAATGGGCTGAACCAAGTGAAAGGGGGGGAGGGCATAGGGGCTATTGCTCCTATGGTATGGAGTTTTATCAATTTTACTTAATTGAAGCTTCAAGCAGTAAACTGTGCCTATGAGCATAATTTTCAGGCCTTTGGTGAGTTTGATGTGAGAGCAAGATGGGTGACACATCTTTGGCAAAGCTGGCACATGGAAGGTAATCGGTCAGTCACCATAAAGAAGGATTGAAGCCCTTACTACGTACTATCTAAGTATAACCATGGAAGAAATCCAAAGAAATATGTATGTGGCGCTTGATGGTTGCCGAAGTCCAGGTTGATGTGGCATGTCGGTCGGCAGGTAGGTAGTTGCTTTTATTGTTAATTGGATTTATTTAATTAAATATTGACACCTTGTAATTTCGTTTTGACTAGTTTTATCCATTAAAAAGGTTTTCACATAAATACAAAGTGATCGTTATGTTTCAAAAATAAGTGTTCCTTTGAGAATTTCCAAAAATTTGAAGATTTCAATTTCCTGAAAATTTGCTTTGATCATAACAAAGGAAGGATAGTCAAATTTTGAATCAAATGGGACTTATAATTTTGGAAAGTTGGCCTAAAACTGAGTCAGGGAGCGATAATTTCCGTTTCTTTGTTACTTTCTTTATACTGTTAAATTGAGCACCAAAATGATTTTGAAGTTATTTATAAAGAAAAGGAAGATGTTCTATAAATCGTCAACTTTCGCCAGTGGTCTTTTTTTGATGACCCTAACTCTCCTCACTTACCTAACATTAACCATCAAGGCAAATCTCCTGTTAGGTCAACTCCACAAAATAATAAGCACATCCATAAGTCTTTTTAAGAAATTCAGTAACAACTAAAATATGTCTGAATTTGAAATGTCTTTTTTCATCAACTCTCAGAGCTAGAGGCACGAAAGGAAAAGTATATGGAAAAAGGAATTCTTGAATTTGAGAATCAAGTCTTAGATCAACATTCAAGATCAAACAAGAAAGAACTCTCCTCCGAGCGGACATTGTTAACCATGCGCCAGCCTCATAGTGTGTGTATGGATCAAATATTAACCAACGAATCTTGGTTAGCGGGATTCTCACCATACATTCTTTAACTTCTCCATATGTACGGAACTTGAGTGAAATAACAATAAAAAGAACCCTTATAAAATGCTTACTGATTTTTATTTAGGCAGGCATAGATAAACTCTTATTTCGTAATGAAACGATCTGTGAGAAGAATGGAAACTACTTGGAAAATAAATTCTATTGTTTGAGCTGTATTTTCAATTATCCGAGGCGGTGAGAATAAAACCCGCACAATCATTATTGGATATCTAGAAAATCACTGAGGAGGATATGTTATGGAAGTTTTAATATGCGCTGTAATGCTACCAAAACCTTTACAGATAAGGTCAGCATGATTACACTACACCACACCAACATGAACCAAGTTTGCCTGTGCTATCAAAACATTTCTTTATAGCAAACCGACCATATTCCAAATAACTCTCCTATCATCCCGATAATCTGGACAAGGACGCTTTGTAAACATCCTATTCAATAATAAACAACTTTGTAACTTATATGTATACCCCTTTTTAATCCACAACTGACGCTTTTCCCTAGATCAGAAAAAAACACACACTCCTCAGATTATCTCTCTCCGTTTCTTCTCAAGCTGGAACATCACTCTTGCCAGTGTTCGGTACAACGTAACAGCATCTTTATCTTACAACTCATACGACTACTTGAAATCCCCTTTTAATCGACTTTGACAAATCCTAAGAGTAATAGCGACAGATTTTCACCTGCTTCTACGACTTTCACCTAGGAGAGGATTCTACTTCTTTACTCACACATTAAAAGGGCTTACTTGCACAAGCTGAAGCAATTACAACGCTCAAATAATATGTGAGTCTATTAGTAATTAGAGACGTAGGAATTTAAATTTTATACATTTGTAAATTAAGGCAGTTGGAATATATGCAACTGGTCATCAATATCACCAACGGAGATCTTATTCTGCAGTCTTAATCAGTTCGTCTAATTCAAATGAATTCTTTATCGTAATCAGTTCATCTAATTCAATTGATTTTTTATTTTAATAAGTTCATCGAATTTAATTAAATTCTTGATCTTAATCATTTAATCTAATTTAAATGTATTACTTATCTTAATCTGTTCATTTAATTTAATTGAATTTTTTTTATCTTAATCAGTTCATTTAATTCAATTAAATTCTTTATCTCAATCAGTTCATCGAATTCTATTGAATTCTTTATCTTAATGAGTTCAGCTAATTCAATTTAATTTTTTATTTTAATAAGTTTATCGAATTCAATTAAATTCGTCATCTTAATCATTTAATATAATTTACTTTAATACTTTATTTTAATAAGTTCATCGAATTCAATTAGATTCTTTATTTTAATCATTTAATTTAATTTAATTTAATTAAATGCATTATCTTAATCCGTTCATCTAATTCAATTGAATTTTTTATCTTAAGCAGTTCATCCTATTCAATTGAATTCTTTATCTTTAATCAGTTCATCTAATTCAATTGAATTCTCTATTTTATGCTCAATATTTTGCATGAAAATACTCATTTCTAATGAAAGAAAATATTCTTCCTTAAAAATCTTGTTCTTTCGCAACCAGAAGTAGTTCCTCGGTTGTGAATTTTCACTCATAACCAAGAAAGAAATCACTAATCCACTAACCAGTCAAC
Organism: Ceratothoa steindachneri; assembly: GCA_963969495.1. Classification (NCBI taxonomy): domain Eukaryota; kingdom Metazoa; phylum Arthropoda; class Malacostraca; order Isopoda; family Cymothoidae; genus Ceratothoa; species Ceratothoa steindachneri. The sequence continues at coordinate 10,064,261 of OZ018329.1, forward strand.
ATGCGCTATTATGCTAAGTGCTTAACCTCAGGCACTGAAGCTTTGGGATTAAGACACTGCTAGATGATGAATTTAATATGGATGTTATAAAGAAAGTGACTGCCATCGGTTCAAATATATGAGCCAATTCTCTGCACTGACAATCTCTAAAGTAATTTAAGTTCTTGATCTTGTTGAAAAAACTTAATAGATCGAATGGTATTTTATAAGTAATTGATGTTAGATGGAAACTACTAGTAAATATACAATAGAAAAGTGACAACCCTCCTCCTTTAAAAAGGAAAAAAACACCTCTACAGTAATATTTTTTCCTACTCTTCATATGGGGCAGGGGTTATAAATCTTTAATGTTATCAACCGATTTTTAAATGTTTCAAAGTTCATGCCCCTTCATTCACACTTTCTACACAAAAATCTTTATAACACAATCAAAAAAGAAGTCAAATATGGTTTTTGTAGCAGAATGCCCCTTTTTCTCACTTCATATGACTACTTTTGTCGTGGTATACCTGGTGGAACGTGAAGTACTTCTTTGATGAAGTAGGCTTTGATCTAATAGTGCTAATTTTGTTGTTTTTAAGAAAGAGCCGCTTCAACACGTAAGGATAAGAAGGAAACACACAGGAATTCCCAAAATAAACTTATATTTTAAATTTAACAATTTACTACACAAAAACTAAACATGAACCACAGAAATACTCTAAATATTAAAATACACAATTATTACTTCAATTAACTTGACCCTCTAAAATTGATTAAATTCGATACGCACTTCAATATACAAGAATAAGGCCAATTGTCTCTACTGGAGTTTAAATACCTCGGGAATGTTATAGTCTCCAAGACGCGTGCCGACCGGCCAGATGGAGGTTACGGACGAATAACTTGAAAGCCACAACTGATTTTGGCAAGCGTGGCAGCTGGGGCCAACACGCTTTCGGCAGAAAGGGATATCACCACGGGATAGTGAAATAAGGTTCCTTTCTCTTCTTCGGATTGATCTGAGGAGTAATTCGCACTGTCTAGCGATGTGCTAAGGCTTGAATATCTTGACTCTCAGGGGAGTTCTGGAGGGAGTGTACTCTGGGGGGAGGTCTCCTTCAAGGGCGAGGACTGTACTCTGGGATGGGGGTCTTCTTCAAGGGTGAAGATACAGGAGGGGATTTCTCTGTCGAGAATAAGTTGAACTTGAACAAGTTAACTTAATGGTCAGTTTGGTAAGCAGGAACTAGCTTAAGGATGAGCTTCTTCTTAGTTCCAGTCTTCCTCAAGAGCGAGGCCTATCTTGGTGTTTGGGATACACCAGGATAGAAAGGGAGGGGTTCTCTGACGAGAATAAGTTGAACTTGGTTCCTCAATCAAGTTAACTTATGAGTTTGGTGTGGCCACCGGGTAACAGGCTCGAGGGGGAGCCTTTTTCTTCTTCTTTTCGTAATTTCTCAAGAGCGAGGAATATCCCTGGGCTTTAAGATGCACTAGGATATGAGAAGTCTCTCTGACGAGAGTAGAAGTTGAACTTGAACAAGTTAACTTAACATTCGGTTTGATAACCAGGGACTATCTCGAGGATGAGCGGCTTCTTAGCCCCCTTCGTAGCCCTGCCTCTCTTGCAGGGGACTTCGTAGTCTGGCGACTCAAGTATTCTACCTGTCCAGTCTTGGTAGCCCGCCCTCAATCCGGGGACTTTGTAGCCTGGAGACTCACGTATTCTACCTTGTTTTTCCCAAGTCTTTCTTATTTATACCTCGTTACCCTACTGGGGTAGGATGAGGAGGGGGGAGGGGCTTGTGGACGGGCCCAGGAGGGTTCTTTTTCCAACATTTTTTTTCATCAAATCTTACCTCGCCTCCCGTTAGCCTTCGAGCTTGAGGGAAACGCGTCTCCAATTTCTTATTTGAGGTGAAATTGAATATACTCTCATAGGGGGAGATCTTGCAGTTTACAACCTGTCGGTTTTTCATAGCGACGAGTGGCGAGGCGCTGTGGTTACAAGTTTTACCCATGGTAGCGGGGCCGGATGTCTTTGCGGTTACCGTCCCGTGTCTCCACTGAGAGAGAACGGGGGAGTGACGATTCCCCTACAGTTTGTATCATTTGGTTCTTTAAAATGCGTTTTCGCAAAATTCTTGTCTCTTCTGTCATCTAAATGCAAGATGGCAGCCGCAATATTTCCGGATACCTCACTTCTCCAAACTCGTGATCCCTTTCTTCATTCATTTTCTACCAGTCTTTCATTTTGTTAAAATTTAATAAATAATTTATAATGGTTTTAGCACATTTGCAATTTCTTTTAAGAATTCGAACAACGGGTATCTAGAGTGTTTGGGAGCCGGATCAAGATCTCGCCCCCCGATGGAGCTAATTATAATCGGAAACGGCATTACCACTTGGATAAGCCGGACTTCAATGCCTGATTTAAAATGTTTTAAACTTGATTATCGCATTGCTAGTCTCTTAATCAAATTAGGCTCTTGATTACATTCCTCAATGGATTAAACTTTCCTGTAGTCACAAGAACGTGTGCTCAAGACAATGCATCAGACCTATTCCTACAGTGGATGCACACTAGGCTTTCCATTCTCCATCTACTACGTACAAGCAAATAAGCCTAGTAGTAAAGTAGAATTTTATGAAACCCCTTTTTCAAGGCCTTTACAAACTGCAGAGAAAAATGTTTGTACTTTAGGGTAATTATACATATTTTAATGGGTTTTTCTACCAGAGCGTCGTTTATTTGCCAAGATTCTTTTTTCGAGACACCTCTATTGCTATTAATCAACGTTTGGTCGACACTAAAAGCATTATTAAACTATAAAAATTATTTGCTAACTCTAATTATCTAATTTTTCACGTAATTTTATAGTTAAACAGTAAACTACATTTCTTTTTCTCTTTGTGTATCACGTCTCTTTTCTATATGAACCTATCTTCTACAAATACAATCATACTTGAAATCCAATAAGCCATAAATACCTAAATGGAAATGTTTTGGGAATCATTGAATAGAAGCAGGAGTAAAATCTAGTTTGGGGAAGCATTAATCGTTTCTGACGAGTTTCTTAAAAATCTTCCAACAAACGATTCAGAAATTTTATACTAAGAGAATATTTGTCCTTTTTCCATAAATTCAAAAGGCTTATAACATCGCCGCAAATCCTTCACAACCACATGACCAGAGATTCTAGTGAGAGAGGTCAGGAAGTCCAGATATACTGAATGCAGCTGTTTAATCAAATATGTGATGAGGCGAACGATTATGTCAGTCACATTACATCACAAACATGCCACACATAGATAGTGCTACTGCTCTGGCATTGAAAACGAAAGTTATATGCTGTTAAATGACTCTCCTTCAAACAAGATTAAATCAACCGTTCCTCTCTCTGTCTAGCTTAATCACTGTCCATCGACCACCTACCATGCTAGTAAATTTGCCTAGAGATTATAGTCAGTGCTTCTTTATGGTCTCTTCATTTAACAGAAAAGCTTAGTGAATTTTTTTTCAGTTACAAAAGTTTTGTAGAAGCAAACAGTATTTATCTCAGGTATTACATAGTTTACAATCGATTTTTTGAAATTTGATTACAACGAGCCCCCAGACACCTTTGGCTAAAATAATTTACTAATAAAATTGCTAGGAAAAACAACATTACCAAGAACAAATGGAATATATCGTGAAGGAATTAGGAAAAGGAAAGACTTTCCTGCAAATTTCCACGATGTAAAGAGTAATCCTCGCACTGTACAGACAGAAAATGTTAGCAAACGTCACTCCGTCAAGTAGGAAAGAGTTTAATCAGAACTTCGAAGCCTTATTTACACTTAGAGTTTTTTCTCAAATCAAGGTGGAAATGGCTAAAAATCCTCATGCTAGCATTATCACTATTTTTCAAGCCACTGAAACCCATTCTGTTACGAGTTAAACAAAGTGCAAGACCCTAGGAAATTTTCTACTGTTAGAAATCAGACAAAAAACCGTTTTTAACCAAAATCTACAAAGAAAATCTTCTCTTTTGGATCTAGATATATATGAAAACAGACTTTACAAATGTTATTTTTACTAAAGAATCGAGTCAGCTTGAATCAGCTGAATGGTTGGGTAAGAGGCTTGGTTGTCAAAAGAAGTCAGTTGAAGTACGAGTAGTTCACCAAACGATAAGAAAGAGAAAGATGATGCAAGATTTGGGCTTCAATTAGTAGAGACAAACTACTAAAACCTTTCAAAGTGGATGATAGTGTCAAAAGAAGTCAGTTGAAGTACGAGTAGGTCACCAAACGATAAGAAAGAGAAAGGTGATGCAAGATTTGGGCTGCAATTAGTAGAGACAAGCTACTAAAACCTTTCAAAGTGGATGATAGTGTTAAAATGGATTCAAAGGCGTACTGATAGCTCCTAGAGAAAAAAACATCCTTGGTTAGAGTGTAAGCCAGTGAAGGTGACAAAGTCATTTGGATTCATGTAAGATAATCATACTAGTCATTCCTACAAATTAAGTAAGAATTGAAGTGAGCCTACAGGATTTGTAGGAGAGTCTATCATGGACTGGCCTCCCAACAGTTTCCTCCTAAATTAAATATAAAACTTGAAAAGAGATGTTTAAACAGATAGCAGGATAATTACAAAAGAAATTACCCCTGGCAAACTATCCAAGATGTTACAAATAATGTTTGTGGTAATTATATTAAAACATTTGCTTAATCAGTTGGCAAAGTTATCCAAAAGAGAGATTTCTTTGTCCAGTAACGTTTAAATAGTTCTTATTTAAAATTTTGTTTCCTCTAATTTTCTTTTATTTTATATCTTAAAATTACCTCATATAAGTCACTTAAACATTCCTTACGTTGCTATTATATAATTTTTTAATTTATTTATATTGAAAACTGTATGTATTCCTCTTAATAAAAATATGAAAATAATCTCCTGATAGTAAAATAGTCAATCCACCAATAATTTTCTTATTCACATCTCATATAATAGTTAGATTCCATATATTCACATCTCATTTTCTACTTATGATCGTCCCAACTCGATGAACAACATTAGACAAAATGTTGTTGTTTTAAAAGAGTTTTGGCTATTTTCGATATATTAATATCATCCTTAGCCATTTTATTTGCATTAACGCATCTTTGAGGAGAACTTCACACTTCCAATCGGGCTTGCAAATTTGCGCTTACATTGCACCTCCATTCTCTTACACTCAAACGGCGAGTCATCATTAAATCACCCAAACAACTCACAAAAGCTTCCACCTAACTCCATGCATGCACTCTTTTCATTCCATATGGCATCGTTAAATTATTGCTCATAACTCAAAGCAATCAACTACTCTCGCCAAACACCTCACCTTCCTCTGTGTTCCAACCACGCCACTACTGTGAAAATACACTTACCCATGTACTTTCGATGGTTGGCCCATTGAAAGGGGAGGAAGCTGGCATCCTCGAACCCTTGACCTCCAGCAATTTTTACCTTTATTTCATATATAGCTGTACGCTGTACCTCAACTTTAACAATTTTGCTATTTATAATCTTTGTTTCTCCTCAATATATGTTTACTTAACTAAATGAATGTTCGCTTTTGCAAACGTATCGATTATCCATCGCAATATTCTTTTGATACCTTAGCGCTTAAATGATTGCTTAAAAGAATTTTGCGCATGTTATTCGGATAAAATTGTTAAGATGGGAAGAGGCTTATTTGTTTAAATAAAAAAAATCTACTGTGGTTAAATAAGTTTCATTAGAATGGAAATGCTTAAGAAATACGGTCACACCAGGATTTGTTTGGGCACAAGTAGTTTGTATATAATTTAATAATATATGAAAATGACAATTAAATTAGCTAAGGCTAAAATTCTAGCGGTTAAACCTAGTAATAAGGAAACTATCATAAAATACCCGGATCATCATTGATGAAAGTTTTAAATGGGGGAATTTAGGATTACTTAAAAAGAATTCTCATTTACGAAGCAAAGTGCATCAACTTTCCAAATTCTCAACAAAGTTCCGGTCTATCTGCATAAACTTTAACTATAAGGTGTATGCATACTTATAACTTTATACAAAATTTGGAATCTTCTTTATTCTGTGTGTGCAGTTCATTTGTATTCCCCATATTTTATAAATTATATTATCATTGTGGCCAAAGTGCAGCTTAGCAAAGGCAAAATTGATAACTGGCATAAAATCCTTAGCATTTATAGAAACCGGTAATTTGGGTTGCAATCACTCGAAGAAAGAAAACAAGAAACACTGAACGCAAATATTGCTCACCAGGTATTGAAACCAGCCAAGCGAGGGCCTTTATAATCATTAAAGTCATTAATTAACGACGTCTTACTTTATTATTATTATTCCAACCAACCAAATATGCCATATAAATTCGATCTGATTTAGACTAGTATCATTTTAAGATAATCCTACGTTATTATTATTAGTAGTATAAATATATTATTATTATTATTCTGACGAGAATTATTAATTTTATTCCAAACTGAGTACGGAGAAATGGCAATACATTTTTTGTTATTATAAATGTAGTTCCCCAAGTAATCGTATCACATTTGTCAAAATATTCAGCCAAATGTAAATTAACTACTCTATAATTATGGATGTTATATAAAATTCGAATAAATAGACAATTTTAATTTAAATATTGATTGAAATTAAATATATTAAGCTAACTAAGCTTGTAAAAGGTCTTATTTTAACAATTTAGCAACCCTTTAATTCTTTCAAAATATTTCGACAGTAAAGCTTCAAATACTGTAATAAGTTAAAAGGTTTCACTAAATTTGATTTGATTCATTGGTAAATGTTCTATCTAGTATATTTATAACCCAAAAGACCCCAAAACACTCTCTGTCATCAAATAGTAATATAAAAAAAAATTGTCACTGAACGACGTCTTAAAGTGTGACGTGACTATTTGGGGTGACTGTTTCTACATAAAATATATGTTTACATCAATAAATATAAGAAACAGTTACATCTTACACTTTTTATTTAGTGAATGAATAAAATTTTCATTAAAAAACCTAGATATAAACCTTTATTAATTTATATATGTGAGCGCGACTTCTGGGACACTCTGGAGAACCCAAAGAATTTGAACGGGAAAAAAGAACTAAAATGGGTCACTAATAAATAAAATCTGCAGACATACTGATATCAGTTTCGCACTTAGGGATATATATATATATATATATATATATATATATATATATATATATATATATATATATTATATATACATATATATAAATGATTAAAAGCTCACAAAGTGAGACGTGAGTTACAATCATGAATAGAGCCCACAAGGAAAATGAAACGAGATTCCGAGCGCTTTCGTGTTTATTTGGAAGGACCTTTTCAATCAATGAACAAACAGGCAAAATTATGAGCTTATATAAAAGGAAAGAATGACCAGACTCCGCCCCCCCCTTACCAACCCTCAGTAAAAGAGAAAAATTTTATTATGAGCTTAAATATTTTCGTTAGATTCTGTTATCAGATCGTACCTCAGGTATCAAATTAAGATTCCCCTTGATTTTGTCTCCCTTACTTAGTGTTTGCGAGAGGAGGGCCATCCTTCGCTTTTTTATAAGCTCTTTTATTTTGCTTCCTTGTTTATTTCCTGAAAAGGTCCCACCAAATCAACATGAAAGCGCTCGGAATCTCCTTTCGTTTTTCCTTGTGGGCTTTTTTCATAATTGTAACTCAGGTCTTACGAGTACTTTGTTAGCTTTTAATCATATATATATATATATATATATATATATATATATATATATATATGTACTTTTAGTAGTAGCATTGATATTGATGATTTCATACATGCCTTGATAAAGCACTACTCTTTCATTATTATTAGATCTCAAAACCATGAGACTCATCTGTTTCATTCCCTGTTGAAGATAGTTTTGATTTTAACCAGAGGTGGGAACATTAGATCGTTCATCCATTAAATCTTTATGATCCTAAAGTAAATTAACAGTAGAGCGTTAAAAGAAGACCATTTCTCGCTGGAGTATGGTGGCTGATCATAGAAGTGTTGAATTGATCCGTCGCCACTGAACTTAGAACAACCAAGCGCATAAACTCAAACAAAAGCAGGTGGATGTTGAAACATCTCCGCTATTGAGTAAATAATGAAAGAGAACGGCGCTACTTTCACATATATATATATATATATATATATATATATATATATATATATATATCTAACTCGTTTCTTGCTTCATGACCCTCTGATGACTTCATCATACTGTACTCCTGAAAGTAACACTGACTCCGTCATTGTCAACAATGAGATATTTTCTGCGACTGGACGTGCATAGCCATTGTCCGCGGTTGTATTGTCTCCACTCGCCGTCGCTGCTATCACTTATTGATCTAATTATACTTAATTCATTCAAATAATTTATTAATGACAACCGTTAATTAATTGTATTTTTTCTAACCTAAATACTTTATTTTATTCTCTTTCGCAATTTGTATTTTGTTGAAAATTAACCATTAACACAACTTCACTTCCTTCATCAACTGAAACCAATTGCAAATCACCATAACATTTATCTTTTTATACACCATTGGCTCTCAGAGCGAATAAACCGTGAAATTCTGAATCGTGTCTGATTTAACGGTTGCATAGAAATGGTCTCACATCAAACTGCCTCATTATACACTTAGCGAATTATGAATAGAAAGCCCAAATCCTACCCATTAGTAACACTCTAATGCGCTTTCACACAGAGATTAAAAGGAACCTCGATGTTTTCTCTTTAATTTCCTTAGTAAATCGTCACTTCTACCCATGTCTACTTTTCCTACCACTTACATTTTAAACTTACTTATTCTTATTTAAAAGAGAGGTATAGAACCATTTTAAGATTCAAACATCGAACTATGAGCCGGTCATTCTCTTCATGCCCTCTCAAACTTTATCCATGCTATAGTCCATGTCTCAGCCTCAATATTAAATAGCAGAAACTTCTATGCACTATTTTTCTCGCTAACCTCTTATTATATTTTTTTACGTAATCCATTTTAATTAAGTTTTAAAATAGCATTAATAGCTCTTTATGAATAAAGCAAATTTCATCTACCAAATGACCATCTATTTTCACATCGGCAATTCTTATCTAAAGTCGTTAAATGTGTTGTTATCATTTAGCTTTGTAGGCAGATTAGTATTTTGAACTCCTATCAACTATTTCCTACTATTAAAATTGACCTCACTACTGGATCTTCTCTTATACAAAGGTCTTAAATTATTTGTTGAGTAGGCGATAATTGGCTCTGCCGTTCTACTAATACTTTAGACCTGATTGATCATGCTATTCTTATGCTCTTCACTATGTTCGTTTTATCCTTATCTCATAAATTTACCCAATAATTATATGCCGTTGGTATGGAATTTTTTCCTGCTCCATATTGGTTCAGGCACTGAAACATTTATCGTTCCGGAGTTCCATTCACCCGATAGGCAAATTCTTGCGCCGCTTTGGCCCCCTTTTCTAATTTAATGTTGCAGATATCCTTTTTATGTCTCTTGTTTGCCATCATTAATTCCGAATTCGAGTGAGTAAAACGACGAGTGAGTGAAACGAATGTCTCACATATGTAATGTGGCAAAGAAAGCAATGGTAATCATTGACTTTAAAATAAGGATATTGCAGATTCGTGGTCTATGTGATCTAGTGAAAAGATGCGATCAGGGCGGTAGCAATAAAAACGTTGTGGCAGTTATTTTTTAACTGATAAGTGGCATGAAGCAAAAGTTTGGTATGAGTGTCTAAAATTGAGAATAATATGGGTGAAGTTAAGATTTTAAAAGGTGAAACTGTGCGTAGTTGTATTATAGAAGATCTGTAATAATAAAATTGAATCTGCGAAAAGGAGATTTATGGAATGACTTTGAACGTTTAGTGTATGGAATTGGGAATATGTAGTGATTGATAGCAGTAGGAGATATCAATGGATGAACAGATGACAGCAGGAGAAAAATGATAACTGGAGCTTTTGGTACACCTGGAGAGAATGGATGTGGAGGGCAGTAAGGGTAACAAACATTCTTTCAGCATAAGGATGTGTCCATTTACTGATGAGTTGGGCAAATAAGAGGAGGCGAGCTTAAAAGTATGATTTAGCTGTGCGTGGTAAGAATGAATATGATACGAGACGTATTATATGTGAAGACTGGTAAAGGTATAAGTGTAGGACCATCTGATTACATAATATTGATGTGTAAGGCTAAACTGGTTAGTGTATGGATGAAAAGACTTAAGGAAGTTGGAAAGAGAGTGAAAATGAGAGAAATTTTATTTAATCAGAGAGAAAGGGAAAAAGTATGTTAGAATGCTTGAGGGTTAAACATAGATAAAATAAATGCCAGCATGAAGAGAGAGCATATGTGGAAAGATTTACTGAAGTGATGGAAAGTAATATTAGAACTGTATGTAGGTGTGCAAGAACTGTAAAGAGGAAGTGAAATTCTGTAAGCTGGAATGACGATATAAAAATTGTATTGGAAATCAAATGCTTAATAATGCATATGAGGATGTCGGGAAGATGATGTTAACTGCTTACAAGGACACGGAAATGAAAGTGAAAAAAGTGATTGAGCAGATTAAGAAATCAGAAAATGAAGCGTGTCGTAGAATGACTCCCGACGATACCATATATATACTATTCGTTGAGGGAACTTCCTTAATTATCTCTAGAGTGCGTTTTACTGTCTTGGCGGCCGATATTATGTATCTTCAAAAATGCTTAAGAAGTGGAACTGAGCTCAAGGATAATAATATTGCTATCATTAATAAAATAGAGTTTTATTAATAATAACTATAAACAAAACACAAAAACGGAAAATATTAACAAACAGAATGGAAAGGGGCGTGGAGACTCGGGCTAATCCAAGGATTTAAGGGATCAAAAAAAGGTAAAACAAATATGGAGTTAAAGAGATGGGATGGTTCGATAAACCATTTAAAGCACAGGATATAATTGACAAATAAGGGATCAATACTCAAAAGGTGACGCTTGGCTTACGTAACTTCGTTAGGGTGCGGTGAAAGGTACTTGAAGGAATATTCGGTCCGCTGGCGAGTTCCAGCCAAAGGGGGGGGGGGGATAAGATGATCCTGACGTGGCGTCTTGGGAAGGAGAACCGTTACTCGACGAACGGCTGGAAGAACAATGGCTGTTCTAGGTTGTTCTCTTCTGAACAAAGGGGGGGATGAGAACCGTCTCTTGTCTACGGGCTCAAGAACAATGGCTGTTCTAATGTTGTTCTCCTTTGAACAACAGGGGGGGGGTGAGAACCGTTTCTTGGCGAAGGGCTCAAAACGAACAATGGCTGTTCTAATGTTGTTCTCCCTTGAACAACAGCGGGGGATGAGAACCGTTTCTTGGCCAAGGGCTCAAAACGAACAATGGCTGTTCTAATGTTGTTCTCCTGGACAAGTGATGGTAAATCTCGAGGCCGAGGTCCCTTGGCGCACAAAGGGAAAGGGGGTCGTAGTGATGTTTCGCGACGAAAATCTGGATCTCCAATCTGATCTTAGTGGTAAAGAGTCCATATAAATAGCCAGGACATCTCCTTGGCGTGGGGTAAAATGGAGTGAAAGCTTGGAGGGAACGCACAGCTGGGCCGGAGAAAAATGCCTTATCTGTTCATAAGCCTAACTCGATCTGGCGAGGTCGGCGTATGGGGGCGAACGGGGGGACGATAACCTCCTTGTTTAAACATTGACGTCCGGCAGCTGTTGATAAGACTCCAAGCCTCGAATCGAAGATGCACGTGGGCCTCCTCGAGGTTTTAACTAATATGGGATAGGAGTTGAATTTAACACAGATTCAACTCGTTCTATCACACCCCTCCATTCCAGGGGAAGTTGTCACTTCGAAAAAAAAAGAGAGAAGGGACAACGATAGAGCTCCGTTGTAGGGAACTCGTTTTCTTGTACCAACCGTATCTTCCTGCACCTAACTATTATTACCTCAGTACATGATTATTTTGACCTTTAGATTACAGGGGAAAATAACCTTTAATACAACTTAATAAAAAAAAAGGGCATGGAACAATGAAATGTTATAAACTTAGTACATACGGGACAAAATAATTTATACGTAAATTAATAAGAACAAATATATATACATAAAAAAAAATTAGACATTGAGCGTTACAAAATTCAGACATACATTAAATAACTATATTACAAAAGAATCTTAAATTAAGTCGTACAAGACGGTATATACCTACATGGAGATACTAATCCTATGAATACAATTGTTCTACACTATTCGGTAACGCATTCCTACTGAGTGCGTCAGCGACCTGGTTATCGGAACCTTTGATATAATTTATTTTAAATCGATACTCTTGCAAGAGTAAACTCCAGCGCATGATGCGGCCGTTTGAGTGTCTCACATTCCTAATATAGGCTAACGGACGGCGGTCGGTTCCTATTTGACATTCTTTACATATCAAGTACAGCTTAAATTTGTCTATGACCCAGATAATTGCTAGAGCTATCTTTTCCCTAGTGGCATATCTCTTTTCGCGTGGTAATAATAGATGGCTAGCATATGCAACTGGATGACTCGTTCTGTCATCCACGTATTGAAGGAGTACACCTCCAATGCCTTCGTTGATCACGTCGGTCTTAACTCCAACGGATTTTTCCGGGTTGGGCAACTTAAAAATGGGGGCAGAAATGAACTTACTTTTGAGCTGATTAAAATGGGAAACAGCGACATCATTCCAACGTAACCGATCGGAGAAATTCTTTTCCTGAAGGGGGCATAGGGGGGCCGAAATTGCAGCGAAATTCGGAACAAATCGCTGATAGGGAGAAGCTGATCCTAGGATCGATCTTAATGGCTTCTTTGTAATCGGGATGGGCATGTGGGCGATTGCCTTAATCTTGTTCTCGTGGGGACCTGACTTGCTTTGTCCTATTTTGAAACCCAAATATTTGATGGTTTCGTGGGCAAACTGGCATTTGCTGGGGCCAATGGTGAGGCCATTTTCACGCAGTTGCTTGAAAAGAGCTAATAGGGTGAATAAATGGTGATTCCATTTAATTAGTTCTTGGAGCTGACTCTTCTGACGTGGTGTCAGCTGCGCGTCACTATCCAGGTCAGAGGGTTCCAAAGACTCGCCTGGTAGGGAATGAGGAGGGTAATCGGCATCAGGTTGGATGCACACTGTCTGGATTACCTTAAGGGACTCCGCGGGGCAATCCTCTTCAAGCGCCGATGCTTCGTCCAGTTCTACGAAGGTATCTCCATGGGCGCGTTGGGGTTTCATTTTTTCTTGGGGTCCAAGGACAGTCTCCGTGTCCTTGTCTGGGGCCTTATCACCTAAGGGTTTTAGTGAATCACATTCCTCTTTTTCCGTCCTAAAGTCCTGATTAGGGGTCTCCGAGAAATCGGACGGTATCGGGGTTCTGATGGGGACGGGCTCCTGGGCTTCTTTCTTATCTCGGCCTTGAGGAAGGGCGGCCTGAAACACAGGGTCGAAACTTACTTGGGGGCTCTTTCCTATAAGTACGGAACAGAATTTTATTGGTGCTACAATGACTTCAGCCCAGCCATTATAATATTGACACTGCAGGTAACATCTAGCGACGGGGAATCTGTTCGCCCGCCCAAGGTAGTCACGTACCACCGCAAATTTTTCGTGGTTAGAGGCCACTGGGAGGAGTTCGTCGGACACGATGAAGCATGTACATCCTGTGTCCCTGACGAGAGTCGATACTCGACAGCTGTCCACGCTGCCCTCCTCATATTTCAAAGTTCCCGCTGAACTTTTATCAAAAAAAAAATTTACCTGGTGGCCTGACGGATGGGGAGAAGTTTCTGCTTGTGTCTGCACCACCGGGGGAGCCGGGGTTGCATTAATCTGGTTAACTTGGTGGGCTGGTCCGCTTTTAAGCCTAGAATTTTGGGGGCAATTCCAGCTCATGTGGTTTCCTACACCACAGGTGAAGCATATGGTTGGTCGCTTCGGGAAGAGAGATGGAGGAGAAGTCTTAACGGGAGGTTTGGAGTCCCGTTGTTGGTTTTGGGGAAAGAAGTTTGGGGGTTTTACGGGGCTCGGAAACTTTGTCAGCTTTCCTGGGAAGGGGCGCGAATCCTTCCTTCTTTCTTCTCGTTGGATTTCTTTTTCTCGTTCTTCTCGTCGGATTACTCTTTCCCTTTCTATTACTTCCATTTTTCTTTGAAATTCTGCTTCAATCCGAGCTAATTCAATCTGATGGTCAGCTTGTCTTATCCGTTCCTCTCTTTCTTCCTTTTTTCTTTGTATTTTTCTTTCTTCCTCTTTTCTTTGCTCCTCTAGAATGTACTCAGTTAGTTCTTTTCCGGAAAGTCCACAGGACTCTCCTTGCGCTTTAAAGATTTCAAACTGACTCATCTTTGCACTTGGGGGCGCACTAGTCAACCAACTAAAATTCCTTGCAACAAGAATTATGCCTCTATAGAATTAGCCTACCTAAATATGGGCACTGACCTATTCGTACTTGGTTTCTCAATCTAAATAACCACTGACTAAAATCACAAAAAAACAAACAAATTATTATAACCGTTCCTTGAGCAACTCCAGCTTCTTAAGTTTCAAAAAAAAAGGGGATAGCAATCGTTAAAACAAAAGGAAACTACTATATTCTATTATTATAACGAATAACACTATGCTTTACTCGACTGAGACCAGTGTTTGCAAAGATATAGCGTTAAACCCCACACCTGACACCAAATTAAATAGTATATATATATATATGTCGTAGAATGACTCCCGACGATACCATATATATACTATTCGTTGAGGGAACTTCCTTAATTATCTCTAGAGTGCGTTTTACTGTCTTGGCGGCCGATATTATGTATCTTCAAAAATGCTTAAGAAGTGGAACTGAGCTCAAGGATAATAATATTGCTATCATTAATAAAATAGAGTTTTATTAATAATAACTATAAACAAAACACAAAAACGGAAAATATTGACAAACAGAATGGAAAGGGTCGTGGAGACTCGGGCTAATCCAAGGATTTAAGGGATCAAAAAAAGGTAAAACAAATATGGAGTTAAAGAGATGGGATGGTTCGATAAACCATTTAAAGCACAGGATATAATTGACAAATAAGGGATCAATACTCAAAAGGTGACGCTTGGCTTACGTAACTTCGTTAGGGTGCGGTGGAAGGTACTTGAAGGAATATTCGGTCCGCTGGCGAGTTCCAGCCAAAGGGGGGGGGGGATAAGATGATCCTGACGTGGCGTCTTGGGAAGGAGAACCGTTACTCGACGAACGGCTGGAAGAACAATGGCTGTTCTAGGTTGTTCTCTTCTGAACAAAGGGGGGGATGAGAACCGTCTCTTGTCTACGGGCTCAAGAACAATGGCTGTTCTAATGTTGTTCTCCTTTGAACAACAGGGGGCGGGGGTGAGAACCGTTTCTTGGCGAAGGGCTCAAAACGAACAATGGCTGTTCTAATGTTGTTCTCCCTTGAACAACAGGGGGGGGAAGAACCGTTTCTTGGCGAAGGGCTCAAAACGAACAATGGCTGTTCTAATGTTGTTCTCCCTTGAACAACAGCGGGGGATGAGAACCGTTTCTTGGCGAAGGGCTCAAAACGAACAATGGCTGTTCTAATGTTGTTCTCCTTGAACAACAGGGGGGGGATGAGAACTGTTTCTTGGCGAAGGGCTCAAAACGAACAATGGCTGTCCTAATGCTGTTCTCCTTGAACAGCAGGGGGGAATGCCTTGGGGACTTGACGTCACTAACAGCTCGAACCTTTGGCACTCAAGGAATATTGTCCTCCTGGACAAGTGATGGTAAATCTCGAGGCCGAGGTCCCTTGGCGCACAAAGGGAGAGAGGGTCGTGGTGATGTTTCGCGACGAAAATCTGGATCTCCAATCTGATCTTAGTGGTAAAGAGTCCATATAAATAGCCAGGACATCTCCTTGGCGTGGGGGAAAATGGAGTGAAAGCTTGGAGGGAACGCACAGCTGGGCCGGAGAAAAATGCCTTATCTGTTCATAAGCCTAACTCGATCTGGCGAGGTCGGCGTATGGGGGCGAACGGGGGGACGATAACCTCCTTGTTTGAACATTGACGTCCGGCAGCTGTTGATAAGACTCCAAGCCTCGAATCGAAGATGCACGTGGGCCTCCTCGAGGTTTTAACTAATATGGGATAGGAGTTGAATTTAACACAGATTCAACTCGTTCTATCACAAAGCGTTTGTACAGGAGATGAGGAACCGCATGAAAACAAAAAGCTATTGTAGAAGGAAGTGAAAAGTGTGAAGAATAAATACCAATCTGAAAATCACTGATAAAAATGGCAGGGTATTTGTGATCCATTAGGAAGTCAAAGTTGACAGCGATAGCTGAGAGGTATGTAAGAGTTTGCTAGTAATGAGAGAGGTCTGAAATATGAGAAGGCAGCTGGAATAGATGATATAGTGGCTGAGGTGTCAACAATAGTAGTGATTAAGTTATGAAATAACTCTGGTGGCTTTGTTGTAAGGCTTTTGAAAATCTAAGTGTGTTTGAGCACTGGAAGAATGCATTAACGGTGTTGTTGTGTAAAGTTAAATGAGATAAAGTTGTATGCAAGGACTAGAACGGGATAAGACTGTTGATTGTTTTAAGAAAGGGGATGAACAAATTCTTGTTGGGTGTGTATGATAACTGAGGGTTTGATAGAGGATGAACATGGAGGGTTTATATCAACTAGGAGTGTGTAGATAGAGAAGCATTATGGCAGGCTGCTAAGAATGTATGAAGTGAGTGGTAAGCTATTGGTTGTTTTGAAGTGTATTTTTATGTTATAATTAAGACGTGCGTTAGGATGAAAGAGCAGGAGTAAATTTTTTACATATTCGGAGGTGTAAGACAAACGGGTGTGATGTAGTCATGGTTTTTTAATATTTTTATGGGTGGAGTACTAAGATAAGAAGGTAGGGAAATGAGGTGCAGTATGAGGAGCTTGATAGTAAATAGTGAGGAGTGAGTTTTGTAAATAGTGGTATAATTTAGGGACTGTGAGAAATTTGGATTTTGAAATGTGTGTAACATTTCAGTGAGGTAAAGTGTGAAAGAAGAGCTATAAAGTTCGATTCTAAAAAAAGTAAATTATTGGTAATTGTAGGCACGAAATGGGTGGAGTTTGATATTCAACCCATTGGTGAAGAATGTCGGGTAGTGGAAGATATTGTGTAGATTGCAACCACAACATTTTAAATGGTAGGAATCTCTGCGATAAAAAGAGCGTTAGTGAATAGTAAGGGTTTGAGTGTGTAATGTGACACTAAGCTTCATGAAAGTATGTTAGTGCCAACGTTGATGGATGGATGGAAGTGAGATTAGAGTATGGGAGGAGAAAGAAAGATCAGGAGGGACAGCATTGCGAATGAAGAGCTGGAGATAGTGATTGGTGTGCGAAAGGTAGAGATAGTGAGGGCCGACTGAGAAACAGGGAGGTGTTTATGGTGTGAAAAAGGGGGTGAATGAAATTGTGACTAAATTATTTCTGGGGTGGTATGGACATGAAAGAAGAATTGGCGGACATAGACTTGTAAAGAAATTATACCAGAGCAAGTGTAAGGTTGGGTGAGAGAAGAACTGAAAGACCGATATAAAAGGTACATTGATTATGTGAGAGGAATGGGTGACAGAGGAGAAGGTGGATGATATTGTGTATGAGAGGTCTACATGGAAGTGTTTAGTACGGAGGCGTGCTATGGGTTTTCAACCAAGGGATGACTTCTGACTGCACGCGATGCTACACTACGTAGAAGCCCATTATTATGAAGTTTCTTTGGCGTGGTTGGAATGATAGGTGACTTTTTGTATAAGAGAAATAAGAGAGGAGGAGGGCGTGTAGTTTTTATTGGCATTGAAGTGCTTGAAACCAACCTTCTTAATAACTTATTGAAGCTGAAGTTTTGCACTCTAGATCTTGTTGTTATTCCAAAAAGTTTGAGAATGACCCTTGGGGCTGTCTAGCGGTCATTTGTTTTAGAAGAAACGTCCTATTTTCCATAATGAACGCCAGGATCCCTTCCTGACGACCTATCTTTGTAAGCTTTCCATTCATTCTCTCTCTCTTTCCACACTAAATGCAGCCATATATGTGTGTATTCCCGCACTTCATTCATTTCATCCTGAAATTATAGTTTATCTGGTAAGTAAAAGGACTTTTACTGCAAATAAAAGAATATGGCTCTTGTAAATTTATCTATGTCTCAATAAATGGATACTGGAAGAGCTAAGTTATGCAATTAAAATTGCTTAAAAGAGAAATTGGATATGGGTCGCGTATCAAAGTGCCATTACTTACATTATAAAGTTAACATAAAAGAGTTGAAACATCGTAACATTTTTAAAACAGAAAACAGACATTAATAACAGAAAGTATTACCGACATCACCTACTATATAATTTTTTGAGTAGTTATTCAATATTCTGACAGCTAAATAAAATGTTTAAATTTTGAAGTAGATTCAAATAAACAAACAAACGTGAAAGTTATAAGAAAACGGCATAATTTATTAAGGCTAATAAAGGCTACCTAATACATTCACGTTAAGCCCAATTTAACGAATATTTATTTTATTTTTTTTTTTATTGGACCCATTTAAATAAACTATCGCAAATAACTCTTCTAGCCAACCATCTAATAATTAAGAATTTTTAGTAAAGGTTACGAGGAGAGGGAAGGTAGTTGACTTAACATCATTGATCTTCAGTATTTGATAAATAGTTCACATCTACTACAACTCTCTAGTTTCCAACAAATTTAAGTTCCATTCATTCATATATTTTTTTTTTACTTTTCGAACTCGATACTGATTGGTTAGTAGGATTTTATACTTACTTCATCATTGTCACATGATTTAACAAATATATCATTAAAGCTTCATAATAATGGCTGAATAATTTTTTTAAATCAGAATTTTTTTCAATGCTGATTTATTGTGCAATAGAGTTTTTCTGGCTCAATTATACCTATGCATTTATTTGCAATCAATTTTGATTCTCAAAAGATCTTTGGAATACAGTGCTCATTAAGAAATCTATCTTATCACATCGATATTGATTAGCGTTCTTTAATCCCTTTCTGTCAACCAGGCTTTGATACACTTCAATACGTTTTTGCGAATGGTATATATATATATATATATATATATATATATATATATATATATATATATATATATATATATATATATATATATATATATATACCTACAGGTGGAAGGAGTCAGACAACCAAGATTTATGAAGAGGAATTCTGCCATGTCGTAGGTCGCACCAATGACCTTTTGCTTTCTCCAAGGTCTAAAAGATAAACATTACCTATAAGGAGACGACTCGGTCAGTTTCATGGTAAAGTATTTTGCGGAACTGGACGAAGACTTGAAGAATTATGTATTTAATGTAGAACCGCTTCATTTTCCTGTTTTGATGTCTCCGTGTTTTGTTATGCACAAGCGCACTTTGGATCGAAGGTTGCCGGTGAACTGGATGAATGCGATCACTTTGCCTTTCAAATCTCTTTCACTTGAAGCGCGCCGCCACTGGAGAGGCCTCCTCGGTATTTGTCATGAAATGGACAGACTGTATAAATATATATATACACCTAGGTATTTTGGGGCTTGGGGCCGAAGCTGGTTGAAGACTGTAAGTGAAAGGGGAAATTGTTATGAGTCCAGTGTGGATGTTTTATTATTAACTTTGCGGGGTGCTTTTAAACAAATATTTGAGAGTGCAAGTTGGTCAAAGATTAAAAGGTAGCTGGTACACGCTGGGGTTGCAAAAGAAAGACAATGACGTAAATATATTTTTACTAACAACAAAATGATATTTATATTTACACAAAAATTGGTTTAAAGGATACGATCTCGCAGACAGGGTTAAAGGTTTACATGATATACAGGTAGGTTAATTAAGGGATTAAAGAGGTCAGGCTCAGTTTGGTGTTTTAAAGGGGGATTTTAAACTGGGGCGTTCACACAAATAATGGAGCAAAGGGGTAAGCCAGATTTAACATCAATCTGCAGGTGGCGACGGTTACGATTACCTTACGTGCTCGTTGCTAAAAAGGTGCCAGTTGTGGTACCATGAATGCGACGGAAGAAGTCAAGTTACCTCTTGCTTCAGGCAAAGGAGCACTTATCGAGCTTTCGGAGTCGGGAATCCTTGTCAGGTACTTCCTAATTGACTATGGTAGAGTTCACTGATGTCGATACTTGCCAATTGACTATGGCAGAGTTTACGGATGGGGATACGTGCCGATTGACTATGGCAAAGTTCACGGATCGATTTAACCTTTAACTTGAATCCAAGTCATCGCTGGTGGGGGGGGAGCGTCCTTTAGCTCGTTCGCTGGACTAGGGGAAGTCTAACAGTGCTGCTCTCTAAACTCAGTCGAAGCATTATATAGGCGCTTGGTGAGGTGGCTCCAAAAGCGCGCGAATTTGGCGAAAAGTTGCAGACTCCTTGGGTGAATGTGGAATCGTGATGACGTTGGTTGGAATGTCCAACGGATTTCAATCTTCAAGCGGAAAGCCAGAATTCTAGCGGAGAGGTGGCCGTGGGGAACGATGACATCGGTCCCTAGGCAAATACAGCTGGGGCGTGTGATAACGTCGTCGGCCACCTCCATGCCCAGGTTAAGCCATGCTTTCACAGCTCCATGCGTTGATCTCAGGATCCACGTGGATACAGAAGGGCACGTGGTCGCCATTTGACCTCATTCTACTACAGTACTGCTTGGATCGACCAAGACCTGGTCCTAACCAGGCATTCCTTCACTAGGTAGATTCACACAGTTTCATTACGTGATCTTGTCTTAAGCTGACGCCCCACATTGAATAGGAACCTTTGCTTCCTTAAGGCAAATTATTCTTTTGGGGTTGTTCAGCACTAAGGTTGGTAATAGGGATAAACTATTGTTCTTTGCCACCCCTTTTTTCTCCCAAAACTTAACTATAGGTGGAAAATTTGCTCTAACCCATCAAAATGCGTCTGTTTTATCCTTTTCTCAAGCAATGTGTCCGTCCTATCCTTTTCTCAAGCAATGTGTCCTGTTCTGTTCTTCCTTAAGCAATGTATACTGTTCTGTCTTTATTCAAACAGTGTCTGTTATGTCTTTTCCCCAAGTAATATATGCATTATGTCCTTTCTTCAAACAGTGTCCTATATGTCCTTTCCTCAATCAATGTGTCCGTTCTGTCTATTTTTAAGCAATGTATACTGTTCTGTCATTTCATCAACCAATGCGTCCGTTTTGTCCTTTTCTCAAGCAATGTGTCCGTCCTATCCTTTTGTCAAGCAATGTATCCTGTTCTCTTCTTCCTCAAGCAATGTATACTGTTCTGTCTTTATTCAAGCAGTGTCTGTTCTGTTCTTTCCCCAAGCAATGTTCCCATCATGTTCTTTTTTAAAACAATGTCCTATTATGTCCTTTCCTCAAGCAATGTGTCCGTTCTCTCTTTTTTTTAGCAATGTATACTGTTCTGTCATTTCCTCAACCAATTCATCCATTTTGTCCTTTTCTCAAGCAATGTGTCCGTCCTATCCTTTTGTAAGGCAATGCATCCTGTTATGTTCTCCCTCAAACAAGGTATACTGTTCTGTCTTTATTCAAGCAGTGCCTGTTCTGTTCTTCCTCAAGCAATGTATACTGTTCTGTCTTTATTCAAGCAGTGCCTGTTCTGTCCTTTTCCCCCAAAATGTGTCCATTATGTCCTTTCTTCAAATAGTGTCCTATTATGTCCTTTCCTCAAGCAATGTGTCTGTTCTGTTTATTTTTAAGCAATGTATACTGTTTTTTCATTTCCTTAATCAATTCGTTTCTTTTGTCCTTTTCTCAAGCAATGTGTTCTGTTCTGTCATTATGTCTAGAAATGTGTCATGGACATTTTTAATAAAGAAGTCTTATTGTTTTTAATGTATCCATTAAATGGGTTTTTGTTTTTATTCAAGAATATCTCTTACGATTCATCCTAATTATTCCTAACATGTGTTGGTATATGTTTCTTTGAGGTTTTCTCAGGTTAAGTAAAGCTTTGATGTTTACTCTCACACCTTTTTATGCTTCCTATGGCAATTATATTGGTGCAAATAATTTACAGCTTAAACAAAGTCGCTTCTTAAAACATAAAGAGCTAAGTTTTTTTCCCACCATCTCACCTAATTTTTTTGTTCTGATGATTTCCATGCTATGCCTTCCTTGAAGGTATATGTTTTACACTGTAAATCGAGTTTTGTGCCTTGCCTTAATTTTGCATGTCAATCCTAGCTCCTTATTTTTCTGGAAAGCTATTTGTCATTTTTTTCGTCAAATATTTGTTCAATTTCAATCCCGCTGCGAGACAGGTTTGGAATCACTCTTTTGTCAGTAATTGCAATTCTTCTAAAAGAATTGCAACAAAAATTAGACGATGGCGTCAGAAAAACGTGGATGGCAGAAATAATTTAATCTTGAATTAATTCGAATTTCATTTTCTTTGTTCATGACTCCAAGCCATCCTGGAGTCTTAAACTCGTTTGAATCTACCTTGGCTTTATTCCTTTTATACGTTTCCATTTTACGCTTTTTCACCACAAAAACTTAACATCTGTATTATTACAACCGTCTCTAGGCTCGCGTGTCCTCTAGGCTCCAACATCAACCCCAATGTCTCCAATAGACTATGTGGCTATTTATCTTCCAAACATTTTTACTTTCTTTTTCTTCCCCTCTTTACAAATCTTTCCTAAAAATTACTTTAGCGATGAGCCTCGTTGTTATTACGCTTTAAATTCGATGGAAAATAAAGACGCTGTAGTTAAAGCTAAATCTTTGTTTCCTTAATGCCCTTACAACTAAATCTGTGTTTAAGGATGGGTATGTGGTTTCATAGTGTACCAACACAGGGTAAAAAAATAAGCAGAACACCAAGCAGAAGATCAGAGGTATTCACTTTCTTCTGCATTTGAGTTTTTTATGATTTGGGCTTTTGCAAGCATTCTGAATGTTGCTGATAAGAGACTGTTGATCTACAGTTCTTTATTTTTCTTTAGGAGAGGATTAGTGAATAGTTTGGTCTTTCTATTGAAAGCTTATATTTTTTTAATATTCTTTAAAAAGAATAGCATGAAGTTCAATAAGGTGTCCTCAGGCTTTAAAAAGATCACTTGATGGGCCATCTTCTCGAGATGCTCATTTACATGATCTAAAGAACGTGCAAAATTTCGCAATATTTACTAATGAAGTTCTTTGCTGTTTTATTGAAATGTTAGCTGTTGTACTCGCTGTACTCATGCAGTTCTGCAAAGCGTTTTTCAACTCTTCAAATGATTAATTATTGTGTGATTCTTAACCCTCTAATTGTCCCTTTGTTTGACTTGTGCTCTCTGCCGATTGTTAGATCTTGTTTCATCAGTTTTATTGTTTTTATTTTGTTTCCAGTTATATTATATATATATATATATATATATATATATATATATATATATATATATATATATTTAAAAAGCTCACATTAATCCCGTGAGACTAAAGCTGTAACTTACACGCAGAAAAAGAAAATCAGATTCCGTTCACTTTTGCTTGTATTAAAGAGGCATCATTCAAGAAATGAAAACAAATGAAAGGACACATCTTATAATTATAATAGAGAAAAGGAGTCGGTAGTAGACTCCATTACACGAATATTTTACTATTTGTGGATTAGATCAACTTAAAAATTAAAGCTTCAAACAAACCTGAATTCATGTTGAATTTCGTGATCAATGCTTGACAGAAGTATTCAACTATGTTTCTAGAGACATAATTACGAGAAGACAATGATAATTTGGCTATGTTCCACTTAATCTCATTTTTAGAGAGGAACATACATATGGATAAATACGGTACTTTGCCCAACATGAATCCAGGTTTGATTGCCATTGAGGCCTTGATTTTTAACTTTAGCCAAATTTCAAACTCAAAATCTTTGCGTAATGGAGTCTGTATCCGTCCTCATTTTCCGCTACTATATAAAATATATCTTTCTATTCCGATCTCGAAATAAATAATAAAAAAATGCTAAAAATAAATAAATTAGTAAGTGAAAGAGGAGGATGCTAATAATTAATTATTTGTATAATATCTCAATCGGTCTCATCTCTTTCTCTAACTTTTGTAAAATAATTGGAAATAATCGTTATCGCATTATTTACCCTCTCCAATATTATGAATAATTAATAAGGTTATTGAGTTTAATATATCTGGCACCTTTATTTTGTCCTTTTGTATCCTCTCTTGTTATATTTTTATATAACCTGTCCTGGATACTGTTTAAAAATGTTTTCAAATAATTAGATATATTTTTAGTTCAGGTTTCAAATGAGGATTCCGTTAATTAATCATTAAGTTGGTTAAATTTCTTTGCTACATTAATTTTCAAGACATTGGGCGGCAAATTTCTAAGTGTGATCTATTTCTCCTGAGTTAGGCTTCCTCTTGGTGTATATTTTTTTTAATAAAGGTCTCGAGTAATCAATGATACCGTAAAACACGAGAGTTGTAAAACATCTTTATCTTTTTTCTCTTTTTTCTATTTCATACGATTCCAACTACTCAGGAAAATGCATTTTTAAGAGCCAGATCGCTCAATTTCCCCCTTTTTTCCTCCCTATCAAACTCATTCCGTTTTCTATCACAACAAAATACACGATAAGCAAATCTTCCTAACATCATTTTATGTCTGTTACATATTCCCTTGTGGTACTCAAAACCTTCCGCTTACTATTTAATCTATTATGTACTATTATTCTTTCCTTCGCTCTTTCTTTGACTACCACCATCCATTCTTGTTGAATTCCCTGCTTCCAATTTCTGACTTTTCATTTGTTCAAAACTATGGAGCTCATGCAGTTTCTTCTTCGCCAGGTATGTGTTTCTCATGCAACGCTGTTTCCCTGTCGGTTTAGCATCTTCTTTAATGTTCTCCTTATTATTACTTGCAGAAACTAAAAACCACTGCCCCCCTCCCTACCCTTTGATGCTATGCCTCGTAGGCTAAACTGCTTCATAGGTAACAGTGCTTTCTCAATCTAGCCTCTAAGGTATTAAATATAAGTTGCTCAGTGGCGAATGCAAGACGGCCTTCGTGTTCTTCAGACCGATGATTAGCTTGAACACACGTGTGCGAGCATGAATATAGCATTCCTCCAACTAACATGACATAGTCTGCCTGGGAAGATTGATGGCTTTACAATTTTGTTAATGGATCGGTCTTCCCTCTTTGGAGTCCTTCTTGGCCTTTATGAGAGTCTGACATTATTTGCAATAGCTTCAATTGAAAGACCATCATGGTGGCGCAGCCTTACGTTTAGTTCATGAACAGAGAGAAGTGACAGATTTCTTAGTCATGTTACCTGACTACATCTCGTACGCTACATTGCACTAAAGTTAGTTTCTCGGCAAATAATACATCTTCTTTGTATAACAAACCTAAGCCTTAGGATCACCCTAGCCACTTTATTTTTTCTTCTAATTTGCAAATCTGCTAATAACTTTCGTTTTATTTATCCAAATTTGCATAAACTTGACGCATATGTAATTTATACAAATTTTAGAAACCTTGTATTTTTTCCTGGCAAAGTTATGGAAATTGTTTTGATAGAAATGCAGGAGTTCTTGTCTTATAAGAGCTCACAAGTAGCACGTGCGTCACAATTAGGCAAAAGTGCGAATAAGAAAAAAGGAAAATAGTTTACGACCGCTTTCACCGTTCTTAACTGCGGCGAAGCAAGCAGGTGTATGGGTCATGTAAATCTCTTATATCTTCATCCTCTGTCCGCAACGAGTCGCTGGCTTAATGTAGCCAGCCAAAAACACTGCTACCAAAGTTAATTGAGGTCACCGAGTTCAAATATGATCTAGTTGCTAGAGGTGTTAAATTGGCCATTTTTAGATATATTAAAGTCAAATCAATATCAATACGGGTAATTGAGCTTTCATGAGTTCAAATCTGATTTAATTTCGCCGCGGGTCCACTAGATCATGTCCTTCTAGTTACAAAGGCATCTTCAAGAAAGTAACAGACACCAGATGTAATTATGGACCTAATCCAAACAACCTTGGATTCATGTAGAAATTGGGGAAACGGTTAATCCAGACATTCTAAAATGTTTATGCAAATGTAATATTTACATTTAATGATATATTAGAGCAAGTACAAATAATTGCATGATTACAATTCAAAATATACTTAAGGCTCATTGTTTCTTCTCTTTGCCGTTGTATCTAAAATAACATTTTGTACAACCATAACAGCCCATAAAATAGATAGATCCTGGTCGAGTGAGGAAGTTCTTCGACAAAACGCTTGTGTACAGTGAGGTATATTTAAAGCGTAAGGATATTTTAAATTGTAGGAAGAGATTAGGATTTCTACTAAAAACTGAATTATAGGTTAATGTTAATATCTTTTTCTTTTCCTAGCTCATAAAATTAACAACTAATGATGAAATGACATTTTTTCGAGGGATTTACAATAGCCTATTTAAAGCGCAAGGATATTTTAAATTGTAAGAAGAGATTAGGATTTCTACTAAAAACTGAATTATAGGTTAATGTTAATATCTTTTTCTTTTCCTAGCTCATAAAATTAACAACTAATGATGAAATGACATTTTTTCGAGGGATTTACAATAGCCTATTTAAAGCGCAAGGATATTTTAAATTGTAAGAAGAGATTAGGATTTCTACTAAAAACTGAATTATAGGTTAATGTTAATATCTTTTTCTTTTCCTAGCTCATAAAATTAACTAATAATGATGAAATGACATTTTTTCGAGGAATTTACAATAGCCTACTTAAAGCGCAAGGATATTTTAAATTGTAAGAAGAGATTAGGATTTCTACTAAAAACTGAATTATAGGTTAATGTTAATATATTTTTCTCTTCTAGCTCATAAAATTAACAACTAATGATGAAATGACATTTTTTCGAGGGATTTACAATAGCCTATTTAAAGCGAAAGGATATTTTAAATTGTAAGAAGAGATTAGGATTTTTACTAAAAACTGAATTATAGGTTAATGTTAATATCTTTTTCTTTTCCTAGCTCATAAAATTAACAACTAATGATGAAATGACATTTTTTCGAGGGATTTACAATAGCCTATTTAAAGCGCAAGGATATTTTAAATTGTAAGAAGAGATTAGGATTTCTACTAAAAACTGGATTATAGGTTAATGTTAATATATTTTTCTCTTCCTAGCTCATAAAATTAACTAATAATGAGAAAATGAGATTTTTCCGATGAATTTACAATAGCCTATTTCTTTATCGAAAAGTTTAGGTGAGATTATTCAAAGAGTATTCAGAATCATAGATGAAAAATCACTACGCTTTGCTTTGTTTTATTGGTTGAAATAAAAAGGTTTGTATCAATTTCTAGTTCGTATTAGAAACCTTGAGGAATCCTATGGATTAAGATATCTAAGATGGGAGAAGGATAGAGATTTTAAAACTTTAGGAAGAATTTGATAGAGAGAACCAAGTTAACGATTAAAATTGGGAATACATTAACATATAAATTATTAAGCCCCACACTTAAAATATAATCAATGTAATGTAACAAGATGATAGATAATCCAGTCCTCCTGGCAATAGTTTAGTCTCATATCAATTTATATATATATATATTTATATATATATATATATATATATATATATATATATATATATATATATATATATATATATATATATATATTTATATATATATATATATTGATATATATATATATATATATATATATATATATATTTATATATATATATATATATATATATATATATATATATATATATATATATATATATTGGCTGATGCGAAGAATTTTCCATTAATCATGATTTTATCACCAACTCCATTCATCATTATAACATCCTATCAGCTCGGTCTTATGCTTTCTTAAGATCCGTAAGGCTTCAACGCAAACTCTCGATCCACTCAAGCATTCTCTCGTAATAACAGTTGATATTACTAATTTGTTCATTTCTTTCATATATTTTGCCAAGACACTCAAAATAATAATTTCCCTCTAGTTCTAAAATCACTTTTCCCTAATACACTATTACTATTGCATCATTTGACGATTTTTCTGGTATTATTTTACAACATCTCGGTACTTATATCGTCAGGTGAGTTGCTTCCTTCACTGTTCCTAATCATTTTGCAGAACTAATGACCGAAAGCTTTCTTCGGCCAAGATTTTGGCAAGATTAAGATTTCACTGCACGTTAAAGAGGTTCAAATCCGGCGAAATATGAAATATTTTATGTGGATTTTCGAGTTGTATTATGAAATGGCTCACTCTGGATATAAGTACAATTATAAATTAATTTTATTAGTAAAAAGTGCGTAGGATTTAAAATATGGCCAAAGGAATTCGTAAACGGGTAATTTAATTGCAGATTTATACTTTTCCGAGCTGCATCATCTTTCTATTGAAAGATACATGAATTTATCGCTTGAACGTATTTAAGGTTCCAATTTATTCGTTCTTCTGTATCCTTTCGCAATTCTTACAGGTTGCTATATTCCCCTAATTATAAGAATATAAAATAAAGGTATTTATTTTAGTACAATTTTAATTGAATATATTTAATTGTTAGATAGTGAGTAAATAAAGCCTGTTTTATGGTAATAAGTAATCCTTTTGCAACTTAACAAAGAACATAGTTTTTTTTTTAGCGAATCTTTCCTTCGATTTCATTTTTAAAACACTCAAAATGTGATTCACATAATTATTTTGATGGAAATAACAACAGTGTATTCGAATAGCAGATTTAACAATCCTTTTATGAGTTTCGCATACGGAACTAAAATAATATCACAAATTTTTAGCAGAAGATACATCACGTGTAGAAGCATCATGCTGGAACGATTCAATTTTGGCAAACAATTTTTTTAATGTAATTTTTTCCTAAAACTTTTCCCCAACGTTTATTAAAAATTCAGATTTTTATGAAATTGCTCAGCTTGCACACAAAATTATACTTTGTACCCCATATTTGAAAGAGTTACAGAGCAAAAAATTTTAGAAAACGCTGTAAATTGTTCACCTTTCCCCCTTCTAACAAAATTTAAAATAGATTAGTTGGAGGTAAAATAAAGTAGCCGCTATTGGATATAACTTGATCATATTATTAAAATATAAATTTTGAGTAAATTATAATTCACCCAACAGATTTCTCACAACGAATACTTGTTGACAACTAAACAAAAGCAACCAGTATTACCAGTGCAAACTTATAGAAACGCGGTAAATATCCAGAAAAGGATCTATTGCTAGAAATTGTGGTTTATACACTCAGAATCTTCTTACCTTTTCCTGGGAGTTGATAAAAATATAAATATATATCCCTAGGAGGAGAAGAAGGCTGCTCTTGTTTGTGATACAGCTTCTACGGATCTTCTATATCGGCCATGAGAATATATATATATATATATAGTGTTCGGGCTAAATTTGATGATATTTTATGTCTTCTTTTTTCAGGAATTTGTTGACGTATTGGTAAACGGTAAACGGCGTTTGAGAGAACAGAGTAAGGTTTTAGTCGAGAAAAGGTTAGTTGAAAGCAAGAGTAAAATCCATCTGAATATTGCAGAAGAGTTACCTCGATCATGATCATTCGCGCTCGGAATCAAAATACTGGCTAGATGAGTGATGCTCAATGCTCTGTGAACCATAGATAGACTGTAAGACGTGGCAAGTACAACTGTAACGGAGACTACGCAGCCGTGACCACCAGAGAAGGAAACAACAGGCGTTTTGATTGCGTGTGAACACTAGAATTAATCTAACAACTACAAGACAAGGTGATAGAAGACAAGAGTAAGAATATCTTCTGTTTGACTAGAGAGATGGATGTTGCAGTCGCCATGATAAAGCTTACTCTGAATGAGCACTTTCGCTATCAGTCGTACAAGTGGGTTTAAGAACAAATCTTGACTCTCAAGGCCAAAGAAAACAGCTTAACGAAGCTTAAGAATCTCTTGAATAAAATGAAGCATCCTGTTGAGCTGAAGTCGATCTGGTTCTTCTCAGATAAAAAGACTTCTGCTAGAATCAGTTTTACAACACGCCGAAGAGTAAGTGGCTTTGCTACAACCTATGTGACGTTATAAACTTCATGAATACCAAGTTCCATTAAACTGTGATGGTCTTTTGTTGTTTTATCAGGGAGGGTGACGTCATACCGCTTAACATCAATGAATATGATGAAGGCTCAATTCAGACGTCTATGTGAAGCTTGGAATAATTGTGGTCAATCCTTGGTGAGGAAGGAGGTAGCGTTTGAAGGCCATATTTGGAGCAGCAGGATTATGCTACCTGCCATACCTCGGGAAAGATTCATAAAGGGTTATTTGAGATTTCTACGACTTCACTAGCACCAATTTATAGTCTACTAATTGCCCTGATTTTATTCCTATGGATTACTATGTGTAGGGTGCGATTGAAAAGTACACAACCGCTTTGAAAGCAAAGCTAAGGCCAAGTTGGTGGCTAAGATCAAGCAGGTGTTCAAAGAACTTCTTAGGGACACATTGAAGAACGTATGCGCAAGGATTCGAAACCCTCATGAAGTAACAATATTTATATGAAATTTACCTATTCCCTCTGGAAAGAAGTGGCGAATTTTAACTTTCATTTGTATAAAGTATAAATAAAACTACATGATACAAAAATAGCATTTATTTATTCTAGAATTACATAAGTGAGACGAGTAAAATATTAGAAATTAGTAGTTTTCCGTCATTTACGGTTATACGGTGAATTACTTTCTTGAATCAGCTCCCAAATATAGTCTTCCATCAGATTTCCACTATACGATCCTTGATAGCGGCGTTTAAATTCCAGTAGATCCTGGTGAAAGTGCTCGCCATGCTCATCGGAGTACGCTCCCATATTCTCCTTAAATTTATCAAGATGAGCGTCAAGAATATGGACTTTTAGGGACATCCTGCAACCAATCTTGTCGTAGTTTCTCACCAAGTTCTCAACAAGCTCTACATAGTTTTCGACTTTGTGATTACCTAGGAAGTCCAGAATCATTGAGATAAAGCTGTCCCACGCTGCTCTCTCCGTCCTAGTAAGCTTCTTAGGAAACTACTTGCACTCTATGATATTTTTCATTTATGGACTGACGAAGACCCCGGCTTCCACCTTTGCGGTAGATAGCTTAGGAAAGAAATCTTGGAGATACTTGAAAGCTGCAGACTCCTTATCTAGAACTCTGACAAATTATTTAATAAAGCCGAATTTTAAGTGCAGAGGAGGAAACAGTACTTTTCGGGGGTCCAACAAAGGCTCTCATATGACATTGTTTCTTCCAACACTAAAACCGTTCCATTGTGGACAATCTCGCTGATGGTAGTGTGCCATGGTATCCCTGCTGTCCAAATGGCAAACATAACAAGGAAACTTTGTTAAAGCCGCCTTAGAAACCCATCAAGAAGGTCACCTTTTTGAAGTCTCCGATAACCTCCCAATCGTAGCTTTCATATTTCAATGTATTAAGCAAGATCTTGACACTGCTGTAGTCCTAGTTTAGTTGGACCGAGTGAGCAAGAGGGAGAGATGGATACATGTTCCCGTTAAGCAGCAGCACGGCTTTGAGGCTCCTGGACGAGATTTCAATGAAAAAGGGCCACTCGATGGGGTTACATGCGATTCCGATTGCCTCAAACTGACGGGTCACATTGTGACAAAAGCAAAGCTCATCTTAACGGGTAAAAAGCTTGACAAACACTGACGACGCTTTCATTGACATGATATTTGGACTCTGTCATCTAACAAAACCCGCTGTTAGAGTCTTTAAGTTAAAAGCTCAGCATTGGACTTTGTGAAAACAATACATCTGACAAGTTCGTTGAGAATTTTTTGGTTGTGGTAGTATGTGTTTCTCTCATAACTTGCACTTCTATAGGCTGACTTCATCTTCTTCTTAACTGTTTGTCCTTTCCAAAAACTGTTGCTCTCTTTTCGGAGGAATGGGTACGGGAGCTAAGAACTGTCTGGCACTGGCGCAATAGATGACTGAAGGTCTGGATACGTGATAACAGGCGCATTTTAGCATGTTCAACGTTTGTAAGGGTTCACCATGCAGTAGAAACAATTGCTTGAGTGGTGAGTTAGTTCCCTTCAAATTCGTGTGATTGCGAAATTCCGAGCTCTCTTTTCTTCTCTGCACCATGCTGTAAAAAAATGAAAACATAAGTATAAATAAACAAATACTTTTCACTTTGTGTTATTAAAAATGTTAAAAAACCCAATATCTAAATAAAAAAACACATTATATATATATATACATATATATATATATATATTTATATATTATATTAGCTTCCAGAGTTCTTTTGCAGAGCTCGCAGGTGAAATGAGGTGCTCAAGGTGTGTCTTGATCTCCGACTGGCATGCCGAAATATGCATTGTAGTCCTTACTCATTTTAGCAGATCTCTGTACAGAGTACTTTTTCGCTGTTGTCTTAATAAATTCGATGAAGACATAGCAAAGTACGTTTTTAGAGTGCTTACAACCTCTTGATGCCATGTGTGACGAATGCTTCTATCAATGACGAGTGGCAATGAGTGTACTGTGACAACTAGAGTTAAATTGATCTGTTGAGTAGATATTATTTTTATTTATGCAGTCTTCTACGTTGCCAGAATGATCTAGAAATTATTCAAACATATAAACAATTCTTGAAAGTTATAGAAAGTTCTACACTTTATTTTCCACCAAATTAGTGCTGAAACTATATGGAATGTAAAAGAACTGCCATTGCTGTCCAGGTCGTTGAAAACAAAATATAAGGGAAATAATAGCTATTAGTATTGTATTACTGTTTTTATAACTTTTTTAAATCCAGTATATCAGGTTCATACGATAACTGAAATAAACATAACCCTTGAAACTTTTTATATAT
Source organism: Ceratothoa steindachneri (assembly GCA_963969495.1). NCBI lineage: Eukaryota > Metazoa > Arthropoda > Malacostraca > Isopoda > Cymothoidae > Ceratothoa > Ceratothoa steindachneri. Next base: position 10,097,267 of record OZ018329.1, read on the forward strand.
TTTTCTATTTGCCTCAAAATAATGTTATTTACCATAAATGGGCTAATTTAATAATTCAATCTCCTAGCCACAAAAGCTAAGTTTAGGGATGAAAATTGACTTTTTTTTCATTTAATATAGCCACAAATAATTGGAAAATAACACTTTTAACCCAAGGACAAAAAAAAAAGTGAAATCTTGTTAAACAGTTAATTACTATATCACAACCTAAGTCTAGTTGATATTTTGTTCACTTTTAAATTACTTTTATTTTTAGATAAAATATTGCATCCTTTTTATTTTATGAAACATTAAATTGATCCCGAGCACCCCTTTATATATATATATATATATATATATATATATATATATATATATATATATATATAAAGCCAATGACGAAATATAATCCAATCAGTCTGAAATATTTCACCGCTTAGTGTTAAGGTGTGTTCTTCACTATAGTTACCAAAAACATTTGTATATCATAACTTTGCAGTATTATTTATTTAAATTGCACCCTAATTTCCAGTAATTGCAATTAATTCATGTAAGTAATCTAAATTTATATTTCTCATTACTGTTAAATTGCTAATGAATTGTCATATATTCCTAGGAACCAGAAGATGAGCGCACAAGCGCGAAACGTTGTTTTGAATAAATGGATTTACAAAAATGATTGGATTATTTTTCGTCTTTGCCTTTATATTGAAAATTAAGTTGCGCCTCGCCGTCAAATCACCCCATCGCCTAATATATATATATATATATATATATATATATATATATATATATATATATATATATATATATATGCAACAATGCAAACAAAGAAAATAAAATGAAGAATCCGAGTACTTTCAAACTTTCTTTCAAGTTCATTATCAAAGAAAGATGAAAACAATAGAAAACTATAATATATAAAGGGGAAGAGGAGAAAGAACGCCAAAAATAAGCAATGAGACCAATCAAAGAATAAATAAACGTCATATATAAAAAAGGATAGGCGAAATGGAAAAAAAAGGAAATGATTAATACCAGCTAGATTCAAGTATCAAAAGACTGCCAAGAGAATTGAAAATAACACAAAAACAATTAAGGAGAAAGATATGGTTAGTAAGGAAGATTAATATGGGAGGATTAAAAAAAGGTATATAAGAAGAAAATCTAATATAATGTACAAACATACATAGACTTAAACGTAAAAATACATATATACATGTGCAAACGCACACCCACATATATATATATATATATATATATATATATATATATATATATATATATATATATATATATATATATATATTCTAAGAGGCTATAATATCTTATAAACTAGGGACTACAGTCTCATTGTATATACGGTATCATTTGGTCTCCGCGTTTACCTGGTGGGCTTTATGCGTCTGGCAAGGCAGCGCCCATTGATTATTCGGCAGGTGATCTTGGACTGTATTTCATACTGTAAGACAACTGATGACCTACGCATTGCACAGACCCCTTAAACGCGGTTTATTTTGCAATATTGTTATACTAAATATTACTTACTCTTGCTTACATTATTACCACTGAAATAACATCACCCGATTAATAAAAACGTGAGTAATTTAAATTTGCTTGAGCTTTAAACATTTGTATGGAGCTTAAACTGATGTACGAGGATTTAAATAGACAAAACAAAATGAGTCAGGCAAGTAGAGTGGATTGAAAAACTTCACACCTCTCAATGTGGTCGAAGGATCATGCACATAAGCTGAGACGAACATGCCTTTACTTACAGGCGTGCTTTCTTGCATGGAAATTGCTAATGGAGATTAAGGTTAGTGAAAGAGCATTTGACGGAATAATTTAAGACCTTAACTTGTATAAATTTCGAAGAGGCGATAATAAAATTTCCAGTCATGAAAGGTACATTTAAGCCATAGAGATGGAAGTATAAGAATTGTAGCTTTGCCTTTCTCCCGTCCAGTAGAAAAAAGTCCAATGCTAAGAAATACTCTCTAAAATAACCAAATGAGCTGTGACTCGTGATTTTGGCTAAACAAAGAACCAAAAATATGTAGCGAGCAAGAGAGATCTTGAGTACGAACTTGGAGACTCAAGTTCTTACTTGGATCCCCTTGAGGAATATTTACGAGTTCTCCCCGGGAGAAATGAAAGTAATGCCTTGTTGGATCTTACTCGTAATGGGGTTTATACTTCGATGGTCCTGGAAATCTTCTCTTTTGGATATACGGATTTTCACTTGCTTATCTCCTCCTTCGGTTATTCTTGTTATGTAACTTCCATTCCGTTTCACTTTTCCCCATAACAACTACATAAACCTCTTTTCAAAACTTATACCCTCTGAATAAAAATTGTAATTTCATTTAATGTCCAATACTTTACACGATTTATAACAGATTTTCGACATAGTCAGTACTTTAAAATTGCTTGAGCTTTAGACATTTGTACGGAGCTCAAACTGATGTACGAGGATTTAAATAGACAAAAAAGAAAAAGAGTCAAGGAAATAAATTGAACAGCTACAGACAAATATTTTAAAATCAATATCGAGCTTTCAAATGAGTAGGAAGACGTATGTTTATTTTTTATAAAACAATACATAATTATATTATATAATTCTTTACCTAGGTGATAGGTTCGGAAGTGACTGCCCTCAATCACCATTATTTTTGGACAGGTGATGGAGTCACTTTCGAACCCTGTCTCCTAAGTAGAAAATTATATAACTATATATTGTTTTCTACAATAAAAAAAACTCTGTAAACTGCGCCTTCCAACCCACATCTGTGGACAAATGGACACACCTCGTTATATTTCGAATCCTCTCGAGAATTTATTTTAATTTTGTTAAGAATATTTCAGTCCTGGAGTGTGTAGGGAGCGAGCGAAAGAGAAATGAAATACAGCATAAATGTATGAGTGGGAGAGGCAGCGACTTAAAAAAAATGACACCTGCACCTACATTACAGAAACATTACAGTAGTTGAGAGATCGAATGATTTATGGTGGTGTTTTTGACCATTTGATGCGGTTACGGAGACTGAAAGTGGAAATGAATAGAGCTAATCCTAGATTGTGACTAAAGTTTAATGCACAAAGTAGTTCATCATGTCAACCAACCATTAGAATCAAAAGGAGCAAGAGGAAAAGCTAAGGTAGTGCTTAGACAGTAATGAAACACAGTAATTTAATATTCATTATGATGCAGGTGCGGCAAACCCCGAGAGAAATGGAACCTTTGACTACACTCCTTGATCCCTATCCTGTGTTCTCTGAGCACAAACATTAGTGCAGACACAAAACACCTCAAAACCTCATATGTTGACGTAGACTTAAAACAGGTGTGCAAACAGGATAAGAAACAACAATTTCTCCGTCGAGCCTCACAAATCTCACAGGTAATAAGATGACGTTCCATGAAGCTGTCTCTCTTTGTTTCACTCCTATTTTCGTACGTTTTTACATGTAAAACAATCTCCCTTACTTCCTCCCACTCCGTTCGAATATTTGATTGATACGCTTTTTTGGCAAACAAAACAATTCAATCTTCCTAAAAGTATTTCTAGGTTAAAAACAAAAGGCTCCCCACAGATCTCCGAGAAAACATCCACCAAATACACTTCGTTCGATTACCATCTCGAAACTACACTTCTCCCAAAGGAGCGCTAACAACGCCAAGTCTACTCTGTATCATTCGTTCGTAAGAGGAAGATCTAAGAACACGCAATTGTTACGAGTTTATCTTTACTTGCACTGCCACTCGGCCTTTACCAAAGAGACCACTGAGCACCTACATACAAATGGGAAAGCTGCAGAGAGAAGAAGATGCCGTCTTTCTTTCGTTTTATCCTTAGTTTTTCTCATTGAGGAATTATTTTCTCATTCCTTCACACTTAACTCACCCTTATGATTACTGTTCTCGCTCTTTTTATTTCCACTGTCATAGTGTAACTTTAGAAATTAGCCGAGAAAAATTTATGGCTCATTTCGGAGGTATGGCCTTCTAGCAACAACTTTCCCGAGCTAGAGTTTGCCCACAATCTCTATCAGCTCGACATAACCGATTAAATTGAGCCTAAGACCCTGTTTAAACATGTGGAGTGACATTGCGTCACCCTCACTTGGTATTCATGATATGTGTAACGTCGCATCGATTATAGGCAAGCCACCAGTTGTCTTGGATTTTGTGCAACTTATCCTGGCAGAAGCTATTTTCATCGAAAATGAACCAGATCATCACTGGCTCAACAGTATGCTTCAGCCTGTTTTGGAGTTCCTTTGACGTCGTCAAGCGGTTTTCCTTATCCTTGGCTGTCTTAGTTCGTCTTTTTTCCCTCTTATACGAGTGGTAGCAAGGGTCCTTATCTAGGGCTAGCTTCTTGGCAATGAGTACAACACCCACCTCTCTTGCAAAAATCCGAATTCTCTTGCTTGGGTCTTCCATCACCTTGGATGAATCCCGGCGTGTGGACGCTTTCAGAACTCCTGCTGTTTTCGTTCCTTTACAGCACCCCCTGTCACGTCTTACAGCCTTAAGAGTGTTAACAGAACAGTGAGCACCATTCATGATGTCAGTATTTTGATACCCGGCGCGAAACATCATAGCTGTTTTCCAATAATCAGATGGCTTCCAGTCTTCCATGTCAGCTAACTTTTTCTCAACTAAATTTTTACTCTCTATGCTTTCAAACGCCGATGACTGTTTGCCAATACATAAACATTTTTCTGAAAAAAAAGTAGACTTTAAAAATCTTTAAAGTTAACCCAAACACCTTGTATATTAAGGGTTCGTTATGATGTTTTTTCTTCAAAACACTAGAAAGGACGACAATATTCAGTGAGTATAATAATATTAATTTACTCTAAAAAATTTGTAAGTGAAAATCTATGATTACATCGTTTCGGAGGTTTAGCGAATCAAAAATTAATTAATACTTTTTATGCGAATTTAATTAAACTGATGATTAAAGCGAGTTAATTTTATTTTCACTTAGTACTAACATGAATTTCATGGCCATTTTAAATATTTTAGTGACTCTACAAACCATAAATGCAAAGGTTTTAACGAATACATCTCTTGAGTGCAGGTACTTTTAAGTCCTAGAAACTAACTTATTGGGGGCATAGCCTATGAAGCTAGAATAAAACTTAGCCCGAATATATTTCAATTACATGAAAGCATTAAATGGGTTTAGTTTGGATGAGAAGATTCGATGGCCCCGGAAACATTTTAGGCACATAATATTTTCCAAATTTTCGATAAAACTTTCTTGTCCGTTTGTTTACCCTTTGGTATGGAGATGACGACATCCATTTATTGGGAAAATCGAAAAAGAATCACACCAGTTAAGAAGTATCAATGCCATTTAATACCCTACAATTTTGGTTTATCCGTACAGAAAAGAAGAAGAACGAAAATTAAACAATGCGAGAAGAAAATAAGATGTGTAATTATCTCTTACAAGAACACCAAAGTTAATAATATTGAAGTGCATTTTAATATATTACTTTGACAAGACTTAATTCATACTATATATTATCTATTATATAATCAGTCAAAATATTTAAATATACACCAAGAAGTTTCCGTCTCTATCTTTTGATACAAACTTGTCATTAGTGAATTGTAATGAAGTGGAGTTCAAATTATTCTAATGATAGTTTTATGAATATTACTATACATATTTACCTAGGGATAATTCAAATTACTTTCGGTATAATGAAACTATAATCGATTGTTTTATATGAGACCAGACTCACTCTCTTGAACGAGGTCTTTATTCATGCCATGAGAAACTATAAGAAAGATCATATCAGATGGCATGTCTTGACTGTAAGTGCAAAAGAGAATATTAAAAAACATTTTTGAAAGTGCTTTCTAGAGGAACGTCATTGGATAAAGTTTAGCGAGCCATTACTATAGTTTTCCCTTACGTTGAGCGCTAGGTACTTTTTGATACCCGTTGAATACAAGTCTTCTTTTATGTACGTCTATGTGGCATAATTCAATGGATGAAGACGTTGCCCACAATATTAGACGGATAAATCTATGATTGTGAAAGAATCCACTTAGTCTGATTAAAGCAAGTCGAGATTCAGTTGAATGAATCCATTAAGAACTTGTCTTATATAAAGGGGAGAGCAAAGGAATGAGTTGAGGACGTTAGAAAGATAAATTTTTTAGAAATGGATGATTAATTATCAAAGCTTAGGACTTAACAGTTTATTTTTTTCTTAAAATGGGGGATGTGATGCCCATCTTTGAGATAAAGAGGGATAGTTTTGCAGTAAGGAAAATTCGGTGGAGTACCCAACAGTTATCCTCTGGTTTATTCGTGGGTGAGATTTAGAACGTTTTCTGAAAGCTATTCAGGGATGATGTTATAAGCGGATAGTATGAGTTTTTAGAAGAGACAGGAGAGAAAGGAGAGATATTTTTGCGTGAAGTAGCCAAAGCCATATAATGATAGACCTAATATTACGAATAAGAATATCTTGGCTAAGAAGACACGCGAAACAGAAACAGACCAAGAACCAACCCTTACAAAAACATTAAACCGTAATCTCCGTCGACCGATAATATATATATATATATATATATATATATATATATATATATATATATATATATATATATATATACATATAGTCATGCCCAAAAAGGTTGAGACTAATATATATATTTTTTTTTCATTACTTTTTAAAATTTACGTGATAGGAACAATTATTCTAATATTTTAATTATTGCAGGTTTATTAAAGACAGTATTTCAAAAATAGTAAATAATAATAAATAACTACATTTCTTCGTTGAATCTAAAATCTCACTCTAGTCCAATACCTTTAGGAGGTGAGTTTCAGTCCATGGATATTCTCTATTCGTTCAAATAGGTAAAATGATGACAAATATGGGTTAAATGAATAATGAATGATCTGTAATTATAATTCATTTTCTAATATTTTTTTGTAAATAAATGTTTAAATCTTTTTCATTTCCAGTAATGTTTTTTTCCAAAGAAAACACTTTAATCATTGTTGCCCTATACCCTAAGTGGCCTGAAGTTGCACATAAATAGTTGCTAAGGATATTGCTTCAAGGAGATCCATCTTTAGACGCATTATTGACTTTAAAAAGACTGGTTACACTCCTATGGTGAAGTCTTCTGAACGCCTAAGAGCTATAAATGAATGCCAAGATCACTTCCTGGTAAGGGACTAGCTCAAGAATCGGGATGCCTCTATTGTCAAGCTTGTCAACAATGGTTGTTCTCAAAGAAAACACTGCAATCATTGTTGCCCCATACCCTAAGGGGCCTGAAGTTGCACAGAAATAGTTGCTAAGGATATTGCTTCAAGATGAACCATCTTTAGACGCATTATTGACTTTAAAAAGACTAGTTACACTGCTATAGTGAAGTCTTCTGAACGCCTAAGAGCTATAAATGAACGCCAAGATCGCCTCCTGATAAGTTACCAGCTCAATGATCGGGATGTCTTTATTGCCAAGCTTGTCAACAATTGGAAAGAGTCGGGGGTGAACACTTTACTGCGCACCGTGCGGCGGAAACTTCGACAAAGATCTCATGTCGAGAAGGGCTGAGGAGAAGCCTCATGTCACCAAAAAGTACTTTACTGATAGGCTCCACTTTTGTAAGATTGAACTGTTGAAGACTGGTGCAAAGGGATATTCTCTTATTAAATTCCCTTCAGCTTGTTAAGAGCTTCTGGATAATAATTGGGTATTTTTTAGCATGATGGCGCACTTTGTCACAAAGCAAAAGCATTAACAAAGTTCTTGGATGAAAATTACATCTAAAATTTGGCAGTTTAGCCAAAATATTCGCCAGATTTGAAAAGAAATAGAGAAGTTGTAGGCGATAAATAATTAATGAAACTGGCGGTTGATAAACAGAAGCTACCCAATTATGAGCTATCACGAGTGCTAGGTAACAAAAATGGAGCAACATCAATCAAAATATTAATACAAATTTGTTCTATTGCATGCCGCAACAAATTAAAGCATTCTTGACGAATAAGGAACATCATTGTAAATATTGACTTCTCTATTTTTTTGTATAATTCACATTCAAATAATAATAAAAATCCATTTTGTTTACAGCCCGTTATGTGTCACGTTTAATCCAAGGCGATCCACCATACGCTTCACTCAGAATGTCTTGGTTGGCTTACCTTCTTCCTTTAATATCAGTGCTGGGAAATCGAATCGAATTCAAAATGATAAACCCTTAGAAACTATATATTTTCAAACTCAAATCGAAAAAAAAAAATTCCAACTGAAATATTTTTGAAAACTCAACCGAAAAGAATTAAAAAATTCGATTTCTAACTTGAATCGATTATAAATATAAGTTTGAAGCGAAAACCTCCTTATCATTAATAAAATAATTTAGGAATTCCAAGAAATAACAGTTGTTTAATTTGTGAATAGTAGGTAAATGTATATTTTAATCTTTCTTCATAATCCTAATCTTGTTTTGCTAATCACAGAATGACCCAAATTTAAACCTTTCTTTTGTTCCGAGTTTTTAAATTCCTATGAGATGTCTTAATGATCCAACCTGACCTTACTTTCACATCTAAATAATAGGCTCAAACCCTTGTTTCGCTAATCACAGAATGACCTAAAACTAAACCTTTCTCCTCACCTACTATAGATAAGAGCTTCCCTTTGTTTCGCTAACGCGAGGTAGAATCTTCCTTTCTTTTAGAATTTAGTAGAATAATTAAGTGCATAAATTGTTTTAAGCATTTAGAGAAAATCAGTTTCAAACTCGACAACATCATGTAAACGTCACATTTTTATACACGCTTCTCTCCCATTTAATTTTTTGTGAATTTAAATTTATGTCAAATATATTGGCCATATGGCTGTCAAGTTTGTTTTTAAAAGAGATTAAATTGTTCGAATAAGATATTATTTTTATTTAGTATCTTTATTGCATAATATTTCAATATAATAATGAAAATTTGTAAGATATACTTTACCATTTTTTTTGCACAATGTTTTAATGTACAATGTTTAAAAATGTTTCGTGGGTTCTATATTTTAGTGCATAATATTTCAATAGAGAAAAAAAATGTAGTATGTAACATCCCACTAAAAACTTCCATTTGACTGTGATTTTTTCATCCTTACATACGGTTCCAGTACATTGGGACTTTGCGAATATTTTACCCATTAATTTCAATAGAAAAGTACACAGTGAATTGGGGCATCTGGTACATATGGATAGCTATATTAAACAAGAAATAACACAGTAAATAACGAATTTACCTTAACTCAAGTAAAATATGTAATAAGAGTGTAAAAAGTTTTATAAGTTACTTTGATATAATTATATTTTACGAGAAAAAAACATAGAACTCTGAAATAATAGATTTAAGCATTTGAAATGCAGGCTGAACTCGAACTCGAGTCCAATTCGAATCCATATTAAAAAATCGAAAAATTTGAATCGAAAAAGAAATATTGAGAAATTGAATCGAAATCCGAATTGATATCTTTTTTAAAATGCCAACCTTGAATCGAAACTCGAATCGATATTCATTTTAGTTCCCAGCCCTGTTTAATATTAATTTTGCTGCTGACTGCACCGGAAGGAAGAAGGAGGAAGTAAAAGATTAGGGTTACAAAATATAATTTTGTAGCCCAATTGTCCTAAACCATTACACAGCACTTCTTATATACAAGAAATTTAAAGAGTGAATGTACTTAGTTAACGAACCAAAGTGATCGCCGCTCTGATCAAGTTAACAATACGTACTCGGATAAACTCTGCCCAACATTAGCCTCAGTTCCGTGAATGTCTCTAAGTTCGGTTCGTTAAATGCCTCTAAGCTCCGGCTCTAGAAGACCGGAGAGGTAAAAGATCTGAGTGAAAGATGATATGCCGACTGATTTCTTCCCTGAAGGCACATAGTAAAAAAACATCTACATTATCCTTAGATCCCCCTACGCTTCACCCTTTCATTAACACAACTGTTCACTTGCAAGTCATCCGATATACCACTCCCGGTTGGGTGGTTCCAGCTTTCTCGACTGCGTCCACACGCTCAAGCGCGTGTCTAATTCACTTCGTTCTGCTTTTTCCCCGTCGCCTGGAGCAAGTGTACTTCTTGCTGGCTCTTACAAAACATAAGCCTTCTTACCATCCAAGGGGTCGGTCCTAAACATATATATATATATATATATATATATATATATATATATATATATATATATATATATATATATATATATATATATATATATATATATATATATATATTTGAAACATGAGCATACTGCTACCGTACGAGTACTAGGACGGTATAAGTGGATGAGCAGCGTCCTGGAGAAGCCCTCAATCACTGACAACGCCATGATAGCGATATCTGGCAAACTAACACCATTCGTGGCCTATTTATTCTTGCTCTCATTTCAGAGGCAGATTGGATTGTGATTCACATAATCTTTTGCTCGGCTACCACCATTGCTATATTACAAGTGCCAGCTTTCACATTAACCTCCAAGAAAGCTTATCACCCACGCGAGCTGCAAGACCACTGACTTAAAGCAACCAAGAAGAATACCGAACATACACCTTGGTTATAAAGAGAAATTGTAAGAAAGTTCATTAAACTAACTACTTCAGTCCCTATACATGCCCGATGCATTGTAAGGTGGTTAGAATTTATTATAGTAGCCGCATTTTACCGCGTACTTTGTAATTTATATTGTAACATTTAACAGGCCACTCGGTAATTTAAATCATATCACAAGACTTAGATATCTAGTGTATCTATTGCCTTTTATAATTTTTTAGGGCAACTACAGTAATCATATACACGCATTATATCGTCATAAATGTTCTTGATGAAAGGAATCTACTACGACTGGTCATCATCCCAAATTACTCTTTCCTTACTCCCTTTAATCAGTTTTTTTCCCATTTTAAACGTTCAACTCTAGTTACGTTACCATTTAGTTTTACTGTCGCCACTGGAAAACAGAATCAAACACTTTTTATTAAATTGAAATAGGCATTGCTAGTGATTTTGCAAAGGTTGTAGACATCTCTCATATGATGGAAAAACTCAAACAACTAAGGCTTAGGTGTCGTTTTCTGGAATAAAAAAGTGGGCTATCTCTAATCCAGTTATAGAAGTTGTCTACGCTTATGACTCCAATTATTGCATATGTTCTCTCACCCAAAGAAAATTGTTAGAAAACAGAGTTTCTCAATTTTTTATCACAAAATGTATAATAAGTTAGAGATTTATTTAACTTAAATAAGCACTTAATTAAATTATATTTATCTACCCTAGAAATGAGTATATGGATAAGCACAAACTATCTTGAGTTACAGTTAAAGGAAAGTTTAAACCCAGTTTCGTGGGGACTTATATACTGTCTGAGTGTTAACAATACACAAGACTTTACGTGTATTACTCAAGTTGCCAGAGGTTCAAATGATAATTAATTTTCAGTAAAAGTTACTGGTTGTCTCAGGAGCTAAGGCCCTTTAGAGCGACGGTGCACGAGGATAGAATGGCTTGTGATATTTTCTTTTCTAAATCTGTGGGATTTTTAAGGGTAGAGATTCTGCCTTAGCGGGTGTGTATTGAGTCAGATTAAAAAGAGGTTCTGCCAAAAGTGGTCTCCTCTTCTCAAGGTCTATAAGTGACTACGAAGGAAACATATTTTTCAACTTGAGTATCTCATGAAAGTAGGAAATTTCGCCTTGGCGACATGGTAGCCTTTTCTCTCAGTGGATTTTTATAGTACGTAATAAATAGCATGTTACCACTTTGTGGTAACAGTTATTGTTAAATAGATGTAACATGGAATTTCTTTCTATCATATTACAGGCATGTGCTTTCTTATGCATACCTAAATGTAACTATATTTTTATTTATGCGCTTAAGTTCTTCATATTACCATACACTTGCCATCTAATTTTCAATTTTATATTAATGAAACTACAGTAATCATGTGTTTATGTAGTGATTCAAATATTCATGTAGCTAGCCAAATAAATACTGAATAAATAACTAAGTTTTGACAGCACTCTGGCTGCAGTAATTCTTTTACTTGTCTCAATAGGGTCTCGTCGCACTTCATATACTATTCATCAAGAAAACGCCCGACAAAATCCGGCAAATGCAAGAGTAACACAATTATATGTGACAAAGGAAGGGAATTCTCTCTCTACTTATGCAAGTTATATATATCCTACAAGGAATAGAAACCATGATATACAAAAATGTTGCACTCAGAGCGTTTTGTTTTTTCAATTATAAAATTCTAATTATATATTATAGTGTTCAATGTTTTAATGCTATTAAACTAAATAATAAAAATTTAGAGTTTCGGCCAACATCGTAAGGTGAATCTTTATTCCAGTACGAATATTCTAGGATCATTTTGTGTTAAATAATTTAGATCGTTATAATGTAATGTGCAAGAGAAACGCCTGTAGAATGTCACGGTGATAATTATTTCTCTTCATTTACGGCTCCATGTAATTTGTTTTATTCTTTTAAAAGTGGATTTCTTTTCGTTGAAATTTGTATGTCTCGTAATCTAGGAGAAAAAAACTTGGCGATGACCCAACAGGGAGCCAGGAGAATTTGTCGCAGAGGCAACTTAGTCAAAGTCAGTCTGAAGAATTGACCCACATTTATTTCTACTGCAGACGACTGTTATCTTAAAATATATTTAAAACTATAGAAATAATTTATAGTAAATCTGGAGAATGGAGATGAAAGAAAATTATAGCTACGAAAAAGCATTCATTTTTATGATTCTCTTTATCACATTCTTATTGGGCAATATAATTAATAGCTTTTATGGTACAATCATACTAGGAAATTTTAGCCCCATATATGTTAACCCTATAATTATCTTGGTCTTTTCTTTTACTCTCTCGCTTCGTGCAATCCGATGCGAAATTCTTTTGAATTGACTCACTAAGCATTTTATTGCTTGTCTCTTCTCCAGTTGACATTACTCACGTTCACAAATAAATTGAATCCAACCAATCTACGTTCGAATTAATGGTTATTTTTTATTAAACAACTGGAAGGGGATTTTCCTTGACAGGGGAGATCGTATGAATACTAACGTTGTGGTGACAATTAAATAAAACCACAACCATGCGTGAAATGCATAGACGGTGGGTTGGCCACGTGGCAGATGTAATACTCGTATATTAGAATAATCTCCTTAATGTGTTAACTTAGCTTTGATTGGGTGTTTGAGTTCTAGCCCAGACTTGACTTAAGGTAACGTATTTTATCTTTCTCCTGCTTTTCGGCAAATTCTATCGCCTATTCTTCTTCATAATAAACTTTTTGCATATTCCAAACTATAAAACAGGGACAGTATGGTTATGATATTACAACAATTATAATATGTAATAAAAATTCAGATATAATATCCTTGGAGTTCATACAATTAACATGAGGTCACAGATCTTTTCCATTTTCCATATATTTTATTTACATTAGAACAATTCAACAATCTCCATTAATAGATATAAATAAAGTATTCCTGTTAACAATATATTTTAAGGGTTCTAATATTCTTTGATGTACAAAACAGCAATGCTGCAAGCTGCATCGGTTTCTATAAACCCTTTTTACTATCGGCCCAATTTTTTTCTGTATGTTAGCAATTTGTAATATACTTTTGTAGCTCTTAGTAATTGTTCTAAATTCAGATGATTTCCCAGTTTCCAACCACATGATATACGGATAGGAAAATTTGCTGTTATTTACAATAGTAATCGATAATTTTTTGGATTACACCTTCATTCAGACCAACACATCTTTGGGTTCTCCCTTACTTCTTTTGCGACCGAGTTATTCTGTGTTTGTGGGTAAGCAAAGTTGTTTTTTATAGTTTCAGTCAATAAAAAATAATAGTCCACCACTCTCCGCTTTTACTGCCTATATTATTCTTTGTCTCTTCACTATCTGACGATTCTTAAACCTCTACTTTGATCCTCATCATAGGCTAATTGCATGCCTTTGTTTGACAAAGGCCTCTGTAATCAGCGTGTATTGTTCAGAGGCCGATATTGAAGGCACAGCCATTGAAATTTCAAAACCCTAGCTTTAAGCCAAGTTAATTAAAATCAACTAAAATAAAAACAAATATATATTTACGAGGCACGTTCATGTGCCAGATGGGGGCGCCCGCCTATCTCATGGGCCTCTTGCCGTACTGGAACAGATACCATTCACGAAGTTTCCTCATATTTGTAATGAACCATAAACATGTATTAGAGTCTGGACCTTAAGCAATCTTGAGAGAAAAATTAAGGAACTACATCATCGTTGACGCGCGTCCCCCTAGTTTGTCCGATTCGGAAACGATAATAATCTTGGGACCAAATAGTTAATAACCTTAAACTCACGTGCTCCATCTCCCATCTTATTTGCCTTGCAACCCGGAGAGTTATCCTGATTTCGCCCATGCAGTCAGAGTATGAAACAGAAAAACACTAGTCCGGTCGCTCAGTTTGTGAGTACAGCTTGACACTCTATTCACTTCCCTCCTTTCCAGCAATTGATATATGTCCAGGAACCAAACATAAGACAATTTTGACCACCTCCGACTCACCGCAGCCATGGCGTCTCGTTTTTTTGCCAACTATGTGTATATTCCAGTACTCCAAGGGCAGGTGTGGCGCCCTGTGAGACTCTCTGAATTAAAAAATCGCTCTACGAACAGGCCACAGCGCGTAATCACTATTACCGAGCGCTGTATTACAACCAGTTTGGCCGTCAAGACTGCCGCAGAGCACAACAGGCTTCAAACAGAAGGATGGCTGCGGATAGCATGGAAGCCATTTCCCCCTTCCTTCTTTTAGGCATCTGCCTATAGTGTCATGGCTCCAGTGTAGCGCGATATGTGCTCCAATAAATACGATCTGAATATTTCTAGTGCTGTGTGAGCTTTGTGCTCAGAGGCCGTGACAACGAAAGTAGTATTCTCGAGGGTGGAATCTTGAGAAGAGGCATTGGTGCCATTGGACCAAGAGTTACACTTAGCTTTCCAAATACTAATCACTGACCATTCCACGAGTCTGCTATGTTGCACCTACCATTGACAAAATTTCTTTCTCCCACCTATGTCTCTTTATGTAGCTAAGTGTCCATTTTATATAACAAGCTCTCTAGTTTATGTAGGAAGGTGTCCAGTTGATGATTACCTTTTAAATCTTCTGGCGAATTTTATACGTAATGTATGCAAATCATTTCCTTGTCTTTCTTTCCTGGTACCTACTGGTTTTGCCTAACAAGTATTGTTCCATGTTTCTCTGAGTTGTGTTCAGTTCCCGCATGCTTTTGTGTTCACTGTCCAAAGTTTACTTTCATAAGTTAAAACTGTAAATATGCATTTTATTCTAAATAATTGGAGTTTTTGAGCCTAGACACATGATGCTTCTAAAGATGGAGCTAAGCTTTCGTACTACTCTTCAGCCTAATTTTATTCTCTTACTCATTTCTCTTTCCATACTTCCATCATGAGTCACAGACTTTCTAAGTATAGATATTCATGTATCTGTTCTTAATGTAGATCTTCAGTTCTAATTGCTATACAAAAGTTTTGATCCTTGAAAATATAATTTCATTAAATCTGTTAAATGTGCTTATGATAATTCTGTTATCAAAGATTTTAAACCGTTGGGATTCAAAGTAAATAACACTCCGTCACATACAAAGCGACCGTGACATATATATCTTCCATTAATTCTAATTCAATTTTGTTATGACTCTAAACCAGAAAAATCTCTTTTATCACACGTGCAAGCAATTCAAGTGAGATTGACTCCTTCTACTACACTCCTTTTCTTATTTGTGTTTTATAACTGTTAAATGCAACGTAATTTTCAATGTTGCATGACTTTATATTTAAAAGAATCTGTTTATTTAGTTATTATTACCTTGGGTTCGGTGCTTAATGAGTCAGAGGCGTATTAATAGTCTACGAATCAAGTTATTATTATTATTATGATTATTATTATTCAGAGAGATACCAAAGACTGCCTCCAAGGTGCAAAAAACCTGCTAAATAAAAAAATGGTACTTGTCGTGGTATGACATTACATTATATCAATACCATATTATATCTATGGGGAAGGGATCAATAGCTTAAAGGCGAACCGACAAGGAACGAAACGCCACGAGTTTCGACGCGCGGAACAACGAGATAAGAGTGCAACGAGGTCAGGTAAAATTTGAGCAATGGCAAAGCTCAAGGTAATTCAAAGATGGATGTACAAAAATATAATTTTATTTACATAAAAATAAGAGAATTAATGGGCGAAATTACATGGGTAAACGAAGAGGGGGGAGAATTGTAGTTATGCATCAGACTCTGAAGATAAAAATTAATGTATTACAAAAGGAGACTATTCAAATGGGGAGGTTCAACTCAAATGGGTTACTGGAGAGGGAGAAGGGTTGGCTTGCAGGCTTCACGGATGTCTTCTGCACGTGAGGCGAGGGCGCTCTGAAATTCTGAGCGGAAAGTTAACGTGATGACGGTTCTCCAAAAAGGGGTGGGGGGCGGTAACAGCCGATCCAGGCGAGAGTATACGGCCACCCGAAAACGAGGGGCGAACTAGGAGGGTTTCGACAGAAGTTGATGGGTGGAGTCGGAAAAATCACTCAGTTGCGATCATCAAATGGAATTCCCTCACTGGCTAGGGCTAATTCCAACACACAAATAGTTCAGCCGTCACTTTGTTTTATTGTTAGTACCTGACTTGGAACTAAGGGAATCTTCTTAGGTCCGGGCGAGACTCGGCTTTATAAATCGAGAATTATTTGCAAGCGGTTCGAGGCTACCGCTTGTGGAAGGGGGGGGGGAGGCTTACCCATTTAAGCCTAACCAACTTCTAGAATCTTCTCCAGCGCAAGGACTTCGCTTCCGTGCTGGAAAAGAAATTCCACATGGAACTCCTCCACAGTACTAAAGAGAGGAAAAGGTAGCCATGAAAAAGGTGAGGGGCTAATAGTAAACGCAGATGAATTTTGAAATATTAGAAGAAGAGAAAAGCTACTGTTTCACGAATGCATTCACACGGGACTTAAATGAATAAATATCCCTTGAGTGTACAATCTCTCTTAGTAAAGCATTCCACGTTTTAATTGACGATGATATAAAACACCGTGGAAACTGTGCCGTAATAACAGTCATAAAATTCATAGCCAAGTCATTAAGAGAGATTGGCCGTATAAATTGTTTTCGACAATAATTTTTGAACAGCATACAGATTATTTTAAGTACTATAGTTATTTCTTTTACAGTGGCTGATTGTAGTAACTGTTATACTGTTATTTTATGACTTTTGTAATATATTCTATAACGTTGAAAAGAAAATTATTGGCCTTTAGTTCTCGATCTCTTTTTTGTCGCATTTTATTAAAAGATGTGGAAAGATGGCACTGCTCTGTGCCAGGGGAATCCTTTTGCTTAAATATTTTGTAAATTAACTTGCTACTATATCAGCAGGACCTACCTTCACCCCAAGCTTTTATAAAATTGCTTGTAACCACATTCTTTATAGGCGCTTTAACATTTTTCATGCTATTAAGAGTGTGCAAAGTTTCATCCTTTTTTACTAGTGAGACTCTTAGCTAATTTCTTCAGAAGTTGTTATCTGATGCATAGTGGCCATTGCTATCATATAGTTCCTATAGTATTCGGCATCTCTTTTAATATTATTTTGTCTATTTCTTTTCTCTGTTAATTTTTAGCGTCGTTATTTGTTGTGTACAAGTTATTAGGTGTGGTTTAAGCTCCTTTAGTGATTTGCTTTTTATATTTCTTAAACTATTTTTTCTACTTTTTTATGATTACCCTCTTTATTTTTGGCCTCTGTATCCTTTATCCTGTTTGGGAATAGTCGATTCTTTCTCCAACTATTCCATGGCGTCTCATTTCATGTTTCTTCTACAAAAAAGCGAAGCTTCAGTTATTTTTGTGTTAGGTGACCCTCGCTCATTGTTATTTGCCAAAATTTTGTAGTAGTGCAAAAATAATTTCAGTTTTATCAATGTACCGTTTTCTAACGAGGATTCTATTACAAAATTATTAGGTTCATTATACTTGTTTGCTATTGTAATTTGGATGGCATTTACCTTACTTTGGGTGTCGTGTTTCAATGAGCTTCCATTTTTTAATGAGTTTTTCTGTTCTTATAGCTACATTTTAATCTAACTCTTTAGTAATCTGTATTCCTTTTCTGTATTGAAAGAACTCATAATCGATATATCTTAAAGGAAACTTTTACAGTTTAATTTTCGTTCCATTTGTTCTCATCCATGGTCATAATCATTTTTGTCCTCCATGTACATTTTCCTTTGCATACTGCCAAATTTCCTATCGATATACTAACGCGTTTATGGCTTCAAATCTTTGAATTGAAGTCCAATATTGCTATCTTCATCTCATGGTTTCCTTTTTTATGTGTATTCATGAGTCATGCATAGACTTCCTTAAGTTATTCTTTCTGAGTCAGATGTTGTAGGTCGGTAAGTAGGCTTTGATTTCTTCTATAGAATACCAACATAATATTTTAAGTACTAGATTAATTATGACTGCTTGTAGGGTCTCTCGTTTGCAGAGTGCTACGGCGTTGGACTATCACCGTTGAGGCACGAGTTTGATCCCTGAGAGGGGAGATACGAAACCTATAGCGGCATAACTAGTTGGCCGCCCATTGGTAGTACGATGAAATTATCTCATTGAAAATAACCAGGTACATAGTCTATTACAACACAGGTATCTTTCTCTTTCCAACTTCACAGCATTACATACCCACTGTCTCCAGTTTTAAGTTTTTCAAGGAACACATGCGAACAAGATCGAGGATGTTTAGGGAAGTCACCTTTTAGATTTAAGGGAAGTTTCGGGGAAAAGGGGGAAAATTTAGTGTTCAATATGTGTCTTAAAGCTTCTATAAATTCAATTAAATCTATACTAATATCAGTAGGAGTCGAAAAGGTACAAAGTAATCGCAGAAAGCAGTAAAATGAGCTAGTGCTGAACGAGTCATCACCCTTTTTTTTGTATGGTAGCAAAGAGTCTACAGGGTAAATTATGGTACTATTGTTGAACAAACCAGCAAAGACCTTTTGGGCAATCCCTGGAAAGACTTCACAATCGCATTCCTCCCGCGCGTTATAGGGGGGAGTAATAATATGTTGAATGCCTAGGGACTTTGTAAAGTCATGGAAAAAATGGAGCGAGGGTTATTACTATTGTCTGAAATGGTAGTTTTAGACGAACCAAAGCGAGAAATCCATTCGTACGAAATCACCTTTATGTATTCTAATCCAGATAGATTTAGGACAGATATCACTTACACCCAATTGTTGTATTGATCAACGATAGATAAGATATAGTTAAAGTCAGGAAGTTAAAGGTTAGGACCAGAAATTTGTATTTAATGAATTAAAACTAAGCATCTGGCATCGTGAATTGTAGTAAGGTAGATTTGTTAAAGTGTTCGTGCGTGTTTGCTTTCAGGATATGCAAGCACGGACAAGATACTTGATATTTTTTATGCATTGATGGCTAAACAAAGTTTTTATTTAAAATAGAAAGTATCATTATTCGTTATTTGTGTTCCATACCGCATAAAAGTTTAAAAACATGTTTTTTAATGATTCAGTATCAAGGACTTGACTTCTACCGAGTGAGGAATCGACCAGAATCATTTCATTAGCTTTAGGAGGAGAAAAGCGAAAAATAAATGTTCACGAAAATAAATTGGAGCGAAGAAATCTATCTCTTTGAACAACATTGAAATGGTGAGGCAGAGGCGATTAGAGATTAGATAGTTGTAAGGGTGACTGGATAATGCCACTGGATAATGCTTTGAGTTATTGCTTTCGTCACACATTCATGCACCATTTTTGGGTAGGGTCGTTACTGGTGATGAAAAGTAGATCCTTTATCCTTTATCATGACATTAAACGACGCCATTCGTAGATCATTCGAAGAAGCAGAATTTCTCAACAACCAAGAGAATGACTTCATCCCCCAAAAGAACACGTTGAGTATATGGAGAGATAATGAATTAATTGTCCACTACAAACTGTTATACAACACTTAAACAATAAATGTCAATCTCTAATGCAATCAACTTCGTCGTTTGAAAGCCACTTTGGGCCAAGGGTGACCCCTTATAATCAACAGTAAGTGTGTCAATCTCCATCCTGATAATGCCCGTCCTCACATAATTCGAATGACCAAAGATCTCTTGGAGGAGCTCAGTTGGCAAATATTGCTTCATCCTTCATATTCTGCGGACTTTGTTCATAGTAATTATCAGTGTTTAAGGGATTACAGGACCATTTGAACGGTTTTATTTTAAATCAAAACCTAAATAAGTTACAAATGTGGTAATTATAAGTTGGTTGAAGATGAAATAAGGTTCTAGTAAGCAATGGAGTTTATATTTATGATTAAATAGTTTATAGTTATAAGGTTTTTCATTTTAGTTTAAAATCAGCGTTTAATTCTTCTTTCGTAAATCAATCATTTTTAATAGAAGTTTTGTCTTCTGTACCAAAAAATTGTGAAATCTTTGTCGAATAAAGACTTTTGTAAGGAAACATGATCATTTAAGATGTTCTAGCGATTAGATGTTTGTCTTCAGCTATTAAAACTGCATTTGAAACTTCTCTTTTCCTCAGCCTTCGTTGGCAATTGTGCCAAAAGTGTTGATGCGAAATTACGACTAAGGCTCTGAGCAAAGCAATTTCAAAATTATATAGATAAAGGTCCTCAAGTATTATCATTGCTATCAAAGATGCTTATAAGAAAATTGGGATCCTCTTTGGATTCCAAAGATTCCACTTGCCGAAAATTTATAAGAGAGTAATAAGACCTTGCATTGAACATTTTTCGTTTTTTTGTTCACAAACATTCTTCACTAAACTATTAGATGCCATGCATAAAACACCCGCACTCACCAATCTTGCTTGTAAGGATCGAACCCCTGAAAATTCGATGGGAAGTCATCTCTCTCTCTTTTTTGTACCGATACTTTCAGAGAGCCTGTTCTAAAAAAATATTAGATGCATTTGTTCATTTATAATCTGGTCACGCTATATTCCGAGAGCGGTAACTTCCTTTAGTTATTGCGTTGAAGTTTGAAAGTCCCAAAATCACACGCTATGAACAATTCTTCTTTCGCTTAATAGTTAAACTGTGGAACAATCTCTCTCCTGAGTTTGCAACTTTTTTCATCCTTTCCAGTTTGGAGGGGCAGGCATTTGCATATACATTTAATGATAACGGCTTGCGAAATTGTCAAGATATTATAAGGAAAAGTGCTTTGATTGGGCAGTTTACATATTGCATCAAATGTAATTGACCTTAAAATACGGCATAAATTTCATCCTTGTTCACTTGTCGTCTTTCAACCTGATGCTTTTTGCCCCTGTATATATATATATATATATATATATATATATATATATATATATATATATATATATATATATATATATATATATATATATATATATATATATATATATTACAAGAGAAAGAGAAATTTGATGCAAATGAGCAATGAGATAAGAAAAAGGATTTGGTTTTGTTTTTTTAAGATAAGAGAAAGGAACATTGGAAAAACACTAGGATCTAAGAGAGCAAAGGGCGGAACAACGGAAGCAATTATCACTGAGAAGACAGAAATAACGCTAGGGTAGAAAAGTTTGAAATTCCTCCCCGCAACTCGAGCCCGTGTCTACTGATTGCAGGTCAGATGCTTTACCGCTAAGCTACCATTGTGCCACCCTTTGCTATCTTTCATCCTCGGGTAATTCCAATGTCTCTTTCTCTTAATTTTACAAAAAAACAAAAACTCGCGTCAAATTCGCGTCAAATTTCTCTTTCTTTTGTACTATATTGTTATATATGGCCGAAACTCGAACCCGGGTCTACTGGTTGACGGTCAGATGCTCTACCGTTAAGCTACCAGGCACAGTGATTCAATCCCAGCCAAAGCGTTACCATATCAAACACAGTATCTCCTTAGGCTAGGAACCTCCAAGGATTTTTATACCATATCTTCTTACCCGCTCACAATTTAAAAGTTCAATATCCATGTCACATACAAAGAGATAGCAAATACAAGTTGTGCGGGTGGTAACAACCACCACAGGGCTTTCACTATATTTAATTTCCTCCTTTCAAAAACCTTTGTCAAGACAGAAATAAAGATGCAGAAACCTTGTATTTCAGATCCTTTGACAATACAGTCCAAGCGAAAGAGAGCTTTGACGGAAATAAGCCATGAGACAAAAAACAGGAGGGTGTTTGAAAGCAAAAGAAAGGGACATTGGAAGAAGGCAAGAGTCAAAGAGAGCAGGCAAAAGAGGGGACAATGATAAGACAGAAATAACGCCCTTGTCTTCTTCCAATGTCCTTTTCTCTTGCCTGTAAACAAACTCCTCTTTCTTTTCTCATTGCTCATTTCCGTCAAGTTTCTCTTTCTCTTCTACTATGTATCAACTGTTGCGGAATTAAAATCCCTTTCGCATTGGATTGGTCTAACCAATAATATTTGCGTTAACCTAATTATGGAAAAATAACAGCCATTTTTGTCGCGTGAAAACAGGACACTAATGTAGAAAGTGCAAAGAAACTCAAGAAGAAATGGCTCAACTGCGAAGAGCCAGAGAGAACCATGGCAATGCCTCACCCTAAACGTAAGAAAAGGAAATGAACGCCACCTACTCTGGAGTTGCGAAAGCCACTCTCAATGAAATTAGGGAGGCTCAAACACATTTAACGGTGCACAATAACGCATTATTATAATTGCGCCACTGTCAATAATTCTCAATTTATAAAGCCGAGCTAAAATGAATAAAACGATGAAAATAATTGAAAAAGCTAATCAATACCCAAATTCTTTTCAATTAGAGACGCTGGCCTATGCAATATCCTCTCTTGGCTGTAAGAATAGCTGCTTCAGAGGGCTTGATAAAGAGATTAGTTAGCTACAACTTTACTGCTTTTTGGACCGCATATGTATATGTATATATATGAAAATTAACTCACAGGAAATGAAAAGATGAATCCAAGCACTTTTGAACTATATTTGCAAGTTTATTTTCAAGGAATAGCATAACGATGGAGAAGGCAACCTTATATAGGGTAAAAAGATGCGAAAGGAACGTCCATGACATAGTACAAACCAATGGAAAATACAAAAAATACAGAAAAATACCAATAAAAAGAACAATAGGCAACTAATCACAGACATATGCATCCCTAAAACGATATGCACACAACAACGCCGTGTATATGAATGAAAATGGTGGGTGAAAAAACAAAGAACATTTTAAAGGATTATCTTTAAAAAGAAAACATTTAGGGATAAGAATTAATCCACGATCATAGCAGAGACACGTGCTGATTGATATTAGACTAATAATAGTGACAAAAAGCTGCATTATGAAGTTATTTCATTTAGTACAAGTTTTCTTAAAAAGGGTCGAGTTTAAATAAGCCAGGGGAAATATTTATATTAGGCAAGATGCCAATTAATGAACACTTGAAAATATTTCTTTTTGTGAAATCAGCGGAAGGATAAAGGAATTTTGCAGAGTTACAGTCAATAGGTTGGTTATTTCGGAAAAATGTAAAAATAAAGCTCTGTTTAGTTCATCTCTTCTAATATTATACTAATGTTGGTAAATTCTAGTAGATAAAGATTTACTAGTTTGCCCGAAGTAAGGTAAATTGCAAATAGAACATTCCATAAAATATACTCCACCTTTTTTTCTTGTATCATTGTGGACTAGCATTTGATAAAAAGTGGATTCATATCTAAAATTTACGGAGATACTAAGTTGCTTAAAGATACGGGTGAGACAAAAAAATGGTTCAAAGTATGGCAAGATAAGACAATTTTTGTAATTGAATACCGGTGGGTTAACTGTAGTTAAAATTAGTTAATTAAAAAAGATATTGCACTTAAATCTTCCTTAAGTGTAGGTTTGTAGTGTTTGAAGATTTAAGTGCAATATCTTTATTAATTAACTAATTTTAAATACAGTTTGTTAATTGGTTATTTTTTTAACTACTGTTTGGTTAGTTGATGTTCCTCTCTCTCAAGCGTAACTGTAACCTATATATACTAGCCCCTTGTTAAACCCACCATTCACTCTCTAGGATGGATCCACTTTAGTAAGTACCAAAATGAACCATTTTATTTTAAATGTTTTTAACTCTTACAGTATTTACAAAATTAAAAACAAAGTTTATATTTATTATCTTTAACTATTGCCGGGTCAATTTCTCTTATAGATTTTAATTAATTTCTGAATTAAACTTTTAATTTATTAATTAATTTTTTAAGTCAGTTTTAAAGAAAATTTAACTATTGCCAAGTCATATTAAAAAAATTTAAATAAAGAGTACATTTTATTGATATTTTATGATTGGTCACCTTTTAAAATAATTTAATGTCTTGTTGGCCTTTTCATGGTTTCTTCAAATGTATTAACTTTAGTAAACTAATTCTAGCCTGAAGATGAAAACTTGTAGTTTTCGAAACGTAGTGAGAAATTAAAAGATATTGCATCCGTTCCTGGTGGCTCTGGGATTTATCCTCAATATTATATATATATATATATATATATATATATATATATATATATATATATATATATATTGGGGGCGCGGAGTGAGAGTGCAAACACTTCAAAAGAAATATGAACAGAAAAAACAGGAGAGAACTAAATCAACTTCGTCACATTTCTTGCAAACCTTTCGAGATTAAAGCAAATCCCCATAATCAGTGGTAGAAAAATTAATTAAATCACATATTTAAAACCTGTACATAAAAGATTTTCCAATTTATATATGTGCAAATCGTAAACCTTGTTTCTCCCCAATCCTTTCTTAGAAACAAATTAGATATTTCAAAAAGTTTTCAAATACTTCCAATTTTAGTTGTTTTTTTTAATTAAAGACCTTAACAAAGCGTTCCTTCAGAAAAAAAACTTTATTTGTGTTTATTCAAAATATTTAGCGTTTTTATTATGTATGCCCTAAATTTTCTCTCTTCCTTGCCACCATCACTTAACATGTTCGTTAATAATGATTCACTAAATTTCGATGTCCTATAACTTTTTTTGAAATTTAAGGATATCTTTTAATGATTCTTGTATTATTATTTTGGTTTCGCTTAACTTTTCATTGAATAGGTCATGAAAATGGCCGCATCAATTCAATGAATTTCCTTTAAACTGAATAGTTTCTAAATTTTCTTTCTTTTGTTTTCATTCATCCGCTACTTATTTGACGAAACCTTTTTGCTTCATTGTTTAGACGTATCATTTTTTAGCATCAAGTGGAATTTACTCAGGGACTATCATTACGTTATTTAGATGGAAAACACACCATTACCAGCACGTTATCCACAAACTGGAACGTATATAGCACACCGATAGTATAAATTATAACTTCAACCCGATATATTGTGTAGTATTGTGGGGGTCGAAGATCGAACCTAGTAAACATTTGAGTGCAAAATTTAAACGGTTCACACATGAACCTATGAAACATTTTTTTGAAATTTATAAGGTTCAATGTGTGAACCGTTTAAATTTCAAACAAATGTTTCTTAGGTTCATAAGTGAACCGTTTAAATTTTTCACTCAAATGTTTACAAGGTTCGATCTTTGACCCCCACAGTTCACGTCGTCAGAATTGGAAGGAATGATCACATCGTCATTAAAAAGGAAGATACATCAAGAAAAAGAAGATCAAGAATTAACCCAGCCAACTTAAAGAAGACTTAACCTAGCCTACAAATACCAAGAGTCAGATAAATGGAGTCAATGTTTGAAGGTGCTTCTTCAGTTCAAGTTTATAATAAGAAATACATATATGCCCCCCCATCATCATAGTATCACATTTAAGAGTTAAAAGTGTAGAGGCGAAGCTCCATTCAACCATTTTTTAACACTATTGAACGCTAGCTTCTTTATTTGAATATAATTACAATGTTGAAAATACACCTATTTCCAAAATAACTGCCCATGTTCACTCAAAAACTATTTACTACATAACTTTAAAGCACTTTTATGAGTTTTTCCCAAGGTTAATCGTAATAGAAATAAAATTGCAATACTTAAAGTAATATTCATCTAAATGCAGATATACAAAATTTCAGGAGGACATTCATCCCTCTAATTTATTGAAGTTCTACAAGCGTCGGCTACAGAATTTTAATTTAAATCTAGCTATTTAAATGATTTATGTTACTAGTTATCACACTATAATTCAACTCATAAGGAAAATACACAATTTTCAGGTAATAAATTTATTTTAATTTATTTTACAGCATTCTTTAAAATTAGTTTGCGGAGACTGGATAAACGTCTTTTTCATCAGTATTTTGGTTGTCTAAAAATGTTGTTATTACAAACGATGTAATAAAAATCCCCTAAGATTTAAATCCTGCTTACATCATTTTAAGCTAAACTTTAAACCTGTCCTTTCTTTGACTTACCTATGAAAGCATATGGCACCTTTCCTGCTTATATGGACCATTGAGTTAAAACAAACAACCAAGATGTCTTTTATAAATCTGTGTGACTTTCGGGAATCACTGAAATGTAGAGCACAATTACTATCTTTGAACTGTTGTTTTTATTTCAACCGAAGTTCTAAACAAGCGGAAAGGAGCTTCATTAGATAATATAATTTTGCACCAGCCTTCAACATTTAATGCCCTATATTAACTACAAAAACGGAGTCATCTTAGATCTGTGGGTTTTATTTGCTCCAAAAAATGGTAGGTTGAATAGTTTCTAAATTCCAAAATAATACGAAACCATTTTCTCGCGGTATAGATCGATTTATTCACGGAAACAAAATCCTAGAGACTATTTTTTCGCGCTCTCGTGATATGACAAGGTGTACGCTGTTATACGCACACTAGCTTACTGATCGCCTGAAATTAAGGCTCCACTACGGGATGACTCTAAGAGTGCTTTAAATACACAGTTTCTAGTCCAATAAATATTCAAATACGGCTACAAAAATATACTTTAATAAGACTAATGATTACATACCCATATAGGGCAAGTTAAATGACAATGCAATTAAATATTGACGGTTCACGGCTAAGATCATTGACACTAACAATTAAATTTGAATCGAGGGATAATTAATAAAGAAATGATCTTACAATTATGCAAGTTCTAGAGCAAACAGGATCCTTGATGTTCGACGTGGTAAAGGTGAGAGAAGCGAGGGTTAAATCCCTTTTACCCCCATGTTTAGCGAGTAAGACCAGAGAGGTAAGTTCGACCTTAAACTTGTGGGCGTCTTACGAGACGCTCAATCCAATTTCGGGAAATTGAAGGTCGGGGCCTCTTATCCTTAAGGGGCAAACGGAGGATGCTTCGAGGATGGCTTTTCTGATCCTTAAAATCCGAAGTCGTGGTGAGCAGGGTCGAAACGCGTTTAAAACTATCTCCACTAACAACACTAAGTGACGACTAGCTCTTCCTTGGCTCTTCGAAAATCACTCAATTCTTTTCTGGATGAGATTTTAGTTGATTCCCTCTTGACTAATAAGGACGTTAACGACTAACGCACTAGACGGCGGCTTCAGACGCAATCTGCCTGTGAACTCCGAAGTGTCAAATAAATACTCTGAAATTATCTAAACGGGGAGAGAGATTCGTCACCAACAGACTTCCTTAATTGCCTTGGGTCGCGATAAGTGTCCATAGCGAGAAGTTGCAATTAGTCCTTAATTGTCTTTCAATTGTTTTAATGTTCGCAGTATATAGGACAGACGAATTTAGAGAGGTCAATGGTGAGCTGGGGAAGTCAGGATGGGGGGTGGGAGAGAATTTATTTTCTCTCTCTCCACATTATCCACACTCCTCCCTTATCAGGAAGACATTTTTTTCCACAATTCGGATGCGAAAAAAAATGTCTCGAACTAATTTTTCTTCAAGGGGGCCATGCTATAAAAATTGAATTAGTGAAACAAAATACAAGAAAAATTCAGACATGAGCTGGGCTAGCAAATAATAATAATTATTTCAGAATATACGCACAGGTACAATGAAAAAAACAATAAGAAAAATTAAAATTAAGCCATACAACACATTGAGTATCTAAATAATGGAAAAAATTAACCATTACTAGAGACACACTACAAAAAGAGAATAATTATACAACACTTTAAACAATTAACCTATATATAAAACAAATCAGCAAACATATTTACAAGGAGATACGCTAATGGTATACTTAATTTATGGCAATAGGATCTTCTAGATGATTTCTGCTTAAACTATCCGATAAATAATTTTGAGTACCCTTGATATACACAATACGGAATTGACATTCTATGAGCAACAGACTTCAATGCATTAGTAGTTCATTTTGACTCTTGAAATTACCAAGGCACAACAATGGCTTATGGTCACTCTCAATTAAGAATTCGGTTCATATAAGGTACATTCTAAAATGTTAAATCGACCATACTATAGCTAAAGCCTCGAGTTCAATGGTGGCATTAGTCTTCTCGCGGACAGACAGCTTCCTGCTTGCATACGTAACAGGATATCCACTTCCATCGTTTTCATAACTTTGTCTTCTTGAGGAACAATCTGGTCCTTTCCGAATTTAAAACTAAGATATTTACTCGTATCATATGCAAAATGTCACTTCGACGGACCTAACATGAATCTGTGTGCGCGCAACCAGATTAACAAAGGGCGAAGGAATGTACGGACTGGTCTCATGTACGGGTGGCAACGTACACGTTCTCAAAATAAAAGGTTACACAGACTAGGTCGTCTACAATTCGACGCATCATTGGATTGATTTTTCACACGCAGTTACCATACCAAAGCGAAGACGGGTAAACTGCATTAAGCCTTTCTCTGTAGCAAGATCTGTAAAGCGCTTAGAAGATTCGGAGAGCGGAATCTGATGGTATGCCTTACAAAAATCCATTTCTGCGATAAATTTACATGTTCGAAAAGATGTAGATTTTAATCAATCAAAAGTATGGGCTCGGCGTCAAACTGGGTGACTGAATTTAAATTGCGAAAATCGACATCCTAAATGATTGATCGGCCTTTCTAACCATCACAATTGGGGCACAAAAGTCAGATGAGGAAGGCTCGATGATCCACAACCTAAGCAAATTTTCTACTTCGCCGTTAAATGCGGGGCGTAAGTGAATGGCAATGGAGTAAGGCTTAGTTCTTACTGATTCTTGCGTTTTTAAAACAATCTCATAAGTGAATTGGGTTAAACAATCTGGGGTTTCGGAGATTACGTCCAAGAATTGACTTAGTAGACTCGCCAATTGAACCTTCTCGATGGGTCAGAGACGGGGGTTAAAATCGTGCTTGGGTGTCTGAGTCCAATTGGAGGGAAGAGAGCGACGACAAAGGGTATTCGTCGTCTGCTTCCACGCAGACCGTTTGAACAAGAAAAAGGAGTTCGACTGGGTAAGTTGCCTCTAAGACGAGTTCTTCGTCTAAAGCGACCACATTATTCACGCACGCGCGTCGGTGTTACAATTTGAACAGGTTGATGGGGTACTCTTTATTACCTCAAGGAGTCTGAATTAAGTAGTTGACCGGGCCTCGGAGTTCTACTACTGAAAAAGTTCCTTTCCACTGAGATAAGAACTTATTAGACTCAGAGGGCAACAGAAGTAGTACTTCGTCGCCTGCTTCGAATTTCCGTGCTTTGGGTTTGATGTCAAAATAGGTTCTCTATTTTCCAAATTCACCTCAGAATTCTTTAAGGCGAGGTCTGCAGAGTTTTCTAGGCAACTACGCAAATCCAACACATAAGCCAAGGATTACTTAACCTCCTTATCAAGCTTGGGGTTTGACGATAATTCCTTAAGGATCTTTATCGGCCCGCGGAGGTTTCGGACGTACAATAGCTCGAACGGGGCAAATCTGAGCGTACGGTGTGGGATTTCTCGATACGCAAATAAACCACGGGGAGGTAGCGGTGCCATTCTCGCGGTTGGGCGTGGCACAATTTCTTGAGAATGGATTTGAAAGTCCCGTTTAATTTCTCGCGCAAGGAAAGAAAAGGGGTTGAGAAAAGAGGTTCATTAGTGGTGGTCCTTAGCTGCGAGTTCTGGACGCAGTTATAAATAAGGTGACCAATGGTGCCACATGCAAAGCATACGATAGATTTACGCGGGTAGTGAGGCGACGCAGAAGGGAATGTTGGAGGCTTTACGTCTTTTTGTTCACGCTAAGGATGAGGCTTGGGTTTATGGGGCGCCTGAATCTTCACAAAGCTACCCTTATTCTTAGCATGGAAATTATTAGGCCCAAACTTGTGTTTGGGGAACGTGGGGTGACTCTTCCTGATCTCTTTGGGATATAAGTCGTGGCTGGAAGCGTGGAGGTCGGCTTCCTCTACACACTCTTAAAACGAAGAAGCTCTTCTATCAGATACGCAGGTCTTCAATTCTTGAGGAAGGGTAGCCATGAGTTGACCGCTTAAAATAAAGTCGATGAATGACTCATAGTGTTAGTCACTTGTGAGGAGTCCAGCCAAAACTGTCAATTACGGAAAAGGGTGTTTCCAAATTGCTTAAACGTTTGTCCCGGCTGTATCCTAACCGAGCGGAACCTAACCCGATAGGAATCCAGATTCATATTAATAGCAGAGAGGAGCTCTGCTTTTAGGATTTAATAATCTAGGGTTACCTCCGAAGGAAGAGAAATGAAGATTTCAGGGAGACGAGTGTTTAAGAGGTTAAGAGGGGAAATAGATGGGCAACTCCATCTGATTCTAAATCCCAATTGTTGACTTCGAACATTTTTTCAAAGTAGGACAGATAAGAATAAAAATCTTCTCCGTCTTTATTCGCGGGGAGTTTTAACGAGGGTGGTTGTGACTGATGGTTACGTGATCCGAAATAAGTCATTTCGACATGATCACGGCTTAATTCTCTCTAGTGCTGTCCATTATATCTCGTGTTTCAGATACAATTTGCCTGTGAACTCCGAAGTGTCGAATATATACGCCGAAATTATCTAGATGTAGAGAGAGATTCATCGCCAACAGACTTGCTTAATTGCCTTGGGTCACGATAAGGGTCCATAGCAGGAAGTCGCAATTCCCCCTTAATGGTCTTTTCATTGTTTTAATTTTCGAAGTATATATGTCAGATGAATTTAAAACGGTCAACCGCGAACTGGGAGAGTCGGGGAGGGAGGAGAGAATTCCTTTTATCTCTTCTTATTCTTCCACACACGGTATAGATCGATTTATTCACGGAAAAAAAATCCTAGAGTGATATGATATTAGTAAATCTTAAGATTTGCCTTTTGTATACTAAAGTTTATATATTTATGGTGTGTCATAGGAGCTAGGTTACCATTTTAAGCTCAATGTATAGTGTATGGCAAAATGTCTCTTTTCGATCGCAACAATGTTTGAAAGTGTTTTTATTTAACGTTTTTTCTATGCGCAACGAAATTCCTAGACCATCTATAGTTGTACAAGTAAATGGAAAATTATCGTAACAAGTTTTAAAAAATATTATATTTACCGTATAAAAAATAGTAGGGATTCTAATATGTGTTTCCACGCTCCTCGTTATTTTCAACTAATAATATAAGTAACCACTCGGCTACCATCACATTCTGGGTAATGAATATTTCAAGTAGCCTTATATGTAAGTTAGGATTTGTAGTCTTAGCCGAAATGAAACGAAAAGGAAATAGTAGTGAAATATAATAATATGACAAATTGGAAAATAACTGTAACAATTTTTTAAATGTGTAAAATTATCTCCGTTGACAATGATAAATAAAGAATAGATGTTATTAAAAGACTATCTTTCTTTAAGCCAATACGTCAGAATTGATCCCATTTTATTATTCTGCCTTCATTTCATTGGGGCTAGACAGCAATACTTGACATATCCCCATCATCATTTCAGGTATTTGCCTCCCACTGTTGAGGGAAGCCCTTTTTCACCTGCCTGAATTTTTGCCGGTCCTGTGCAATCATTTTTCATTTATTAGCAAATTTTGGAAGATCGTGTTTTGTTCTTTTTTTCAGGCGTCTTTTATCAAGTTGAGTCCAGTCGGTCATTTTTCTGGTCCATTTATCGTCTTTGAGTCTTGCCACATGGCTTCCTCAGCTCCACTTTCCGTTTCTTATAGCTTCCATTATATCCTGAAGTTTGATGTTTCCCCTTATCGAAATGGCTGATTTTCTGTCACACCAAGTTATCCCCAACATAATGCGTTCTTGGGCTCTTTGTATTATTTAATTTAAGTTTCAATGTGCGTTTTATCGTTAGGTTCAAAGTTTCTGCTAATGGGTCATAGTTGGGATTATGCATTGGTTGCATACTTCTGATTTACGGCGCATGGGCATGTTGCTTATGAAGACGATGTTTTTCTTTCCATGCTTTCCAACCTAGATTTATTCTGTTGCGAATTTTCTGATTCTTTCTGGTGACGTAGTAATCTGTTGACCCAGATATATGTATATACTTGGTACCATTTCAATTTCCACGTTGTCAATTGTGATATATATCATGTCGGCCTCTTTTTGGTTTGTCATGACGCTTGACATATACTCTAAGTTACTTGAAACATTTTTATGAGTGAATGTGAATGGTAGCTGAGTAGTTTTATTAGTTAGAAGAAAGACGCGCGTTTGTCACAGCAATTTAGAATCTCCACCATTTTCAGTTGGTATCATTTTATTTAAAACTTGTTAATATATGTTCGCTTCTCGAATAGCCAACTTCTAAACAAAAATAATCGAAAGATAAAAACTTACCTGTACTGAAAATGATTAAAACCCAAGGTAAGAATCCTTTAATTGCGGTGAAAGGAAGAAAATACCCTAAAAACTAATTAGTGTGCAATTTTTCATTGCTGTTAGTCATAAAGATTAACTCTTTGGCCAACAAATCTGCCTATTGTGGGTTTCGTAATCATATGATTTTAAAGAGCAGGTTAGTTGCACTGTTTAGCGACTCGGGATTATTATTTACCAAGTAAAATGAGCTAAAAAATACAGATAGGATAAAGGAGACTTGAATTCCTGGATAGAGCATCTAGAAGGAATTTGAAAAATGAAATTAGTTTATATAGAGTGGCGATTAGAATCAAACAATGGTGAAAGTAAATTTTCATTTTCTATCGCGAAACATAAAGACCATAATTATCAATTGCAATAATTAAATGAATATGGCTAACGAATGATAGATAAGTATTTTTAGCAAATATTTAGGGTTGACACTTTGGATCAACATATTTCCTACAATATTAATTAACAAGTGTCATTCTCTTTCTCGTATATTAACGCAGTATTATTATATATTAGTCTAGCTATGTACTCGTATTTTAATTCATCTTATAACTACCCTTTTGTTTAGGCTGTGTTGATATTTTGATGCTTATACATATTAATTCTATATTTAAAAATACTTTGCATATGTATTTAAGAACGCAATTCAGTCTTCTACATTATTAATACTATTAAATTTTTATAAATAATTTCTTATGAATCTGAAAGTAATTTTTTTAGGACAATCTGTATTTTGCGATCTTGCATCGTCTCGTAGAGGTAAGTACTACCTCCCTACCCTTTAACCATACTTAGCGATTTATACAATTTTAACGTAGCATAACACTAACGAATCGCTCGAGTTAATTTAATAATTCATCTTTAGTTATATAGAACCGAAAATGCAAAAATACTCAGAGATTAACGAAATTGAAATATCATCACTCATTGATCCTCAAAATAGTTTTCCAAGGAATTTTACTATAGTATTTACAAATCTTGATTGGTTCACAAAAGTCTGGAAAAGAAAAAAAAACTTATTAATAAACATTTTTCTCTCAATGGACGCAAAGTTGTAAGCTTTTTAAATAATTTATTAGATATCTGTTAAGCATCGAATATGTTATAATCATTCCACTAGGAGTTATGAGAATGAATAATAATCGAAATAGTCAACTTTTTCTCCTTCTCTAATGTTTTCTTTTCCTCCTATATTTTGGGGGGCAACTTATGTTGCCATTGCTTGTCATTTTTTAGACGATTTTGTACCTTTTCATTGACTTCTTTTGTTCGTTTTTAACAGACTCAAAAATCAAATTCGTCCATAAAAATAGGAAGGAAAATCATTTAAAAGATTGAGCCCCGTCTTCTAGAGGTGAAGAAAAGTTTCTTTGAGGAAAAAGGATCATCTCATTTTCATTAAAAAACCAAAATTAAAGTTAAGCTTGGTAGAAATGAGGCAACCTTTTCACAGTAAAAGAGTCACCAATAGGGCATAATGGAATATTGCTCCTCTGTGGCTGAAGTAAAAATTAAGCGGCACTTAATGATTAAAAATGAATGCAACATATGGAATTCAATTGTCTCATATATATTTAATAAATTGACCATATTGAGCTATGGTAATTGCAAAACTAAAGGTGAAGTAATCCGTAAACGAACAGTGGTAAAAGACAGAGAACAGGATATTCTCCTGTCAAGAGCTCGTCATGAGACATTGTGGCTTCGATAAAGGCTTTTATGACAGCAGCAATGAGGTGGAAGAAGAAACAGCGGTCAGGTCTTGAATAAGGAATCGTCAACAAGGGAGAAGGCAGTAAAGTGAGTTGACTATAAATGACGAACAAAATGAATCATGGCCATGGTCATTTGCGAGAGAGAGAAAGAATTAAGACATCCAAGGTCTCGCGCCACGGCCGCCAGCCATCAGGAAATGACGATGATAGACAATAGACGGCAGAGTTTGAAACGGTGATATGAATGAGCCCGTCTAAGACAGAAAAGCGGGAAATTTTAGTTATATTCCCTTCTTTGTTATCTCTCTCTCTGGCTTTTTCTCTTAGCACAATGTAGAACAGAGAAATTGCATCTTGTGGAATGACAAATCTTGTGGAATGACAGGCTCCCCACCATCAGGAAAGATGATAGTGAAATTGATTAGCCTCTGGGTAGTGAAAAAAGCCATTCTTTCTTCCCAACAACATTTAAAGTAGCGCATGTCTATGAAACTTAACGTCATTCTAGAAGTTATCGGTATAGTTAATGTGACAACTTCCCTTCTCTCTAACACTGTCATAGCCAGGTTCGTAATTTTTATTTGGAGGCCACTGTATGGATGATTGTGCCTTGGTTTCGAGATTCGCACGTGTCTTTCAGTGGGTCAATACCAAGTTGTAAGTAAAGACCAGAGGAGTTACGGTTTAATTTTTTATCCTTACGCGAAGATTTTTTTTTCTAGGGAAGAGTTCGACCATTGACTATCACAGTTAAAGCAATGAGGTTATGGAGTTTGTTGCTTGTCTTGATTGATTGACGGTGACTGACGGTAGGTGTGTGTGAAGCGTTTAGACTAATATTTCTTTAGCGCTAGTATGGAGGAGGTGTAGGTTGGTAAGGTCTTACTGGTTGATGTATGATTAGATTTATTTGATTCCCTGACTTTCTTTGGAGACCTTAGGTCATAATACTGGGATTTGACTTCACCTTAAAGCTTTGTTCATTTTTGGATTAATATTTAGAAGTTCTTTAAATTTATGACTTAGAGCTAAGGTAGATTTTGATAAAACTAGCAATGAGGAAATTATATTGCTGGGGAGTGAATGCAATAATGAATTCGTTTCGACCTACCTTAATGACTTCACGTAGAAACTTTTGGGTAGGATTCCATAATATAATTAAATCCTCATTCTCATTGGATCGGATAAATTAGAGGAATTATGTGAAAAGGAAATCCTATGGATCTTTTAAATGACTCATATACTAATGCAAAAAATGAGAAAATATGCTTGAAATAAACCACACTTAAAGTAATTCGGCTAAAATAAAAATAAAAATTACTATAAACTAAAAGTGTATAGAGTAATATGAATACTTGGATAGGAGTTATTAAAATCTTTCAAACACTAATTATTCATTAATGTTACCTTAGATTATTCAGCAATATTTTATTTTGATTTATGCTAGTAAAATTTCTTCCCTTAGCATGTTACGTGCTTAAGCTAAATGCCTATTGGCTAATATATCACTAGTGTATGTTTTGTGTGTTTTTGTTTGACTACTAACCAGTGGGATTTTGAAACGATCTCGAAGGAATCTTGAAGGAAAAGAATTGATTCCGAAGGAGATTTTGAGGAATACCAAAGGCGTGTCATACAACATGAGATTCTCAAAATGGTTTAGACAAAGCTTTTACTGGTCGCAGATTTGTGTGCTAACTATGGATAAGGTTCTTAAAAGGTAGTTGAGGTTTGAAACCAGGTCAATAGCTTGAATGGCAAGGGACAACTGATTAGATGCACAGAGCGTGCGGGCTTGGCGCTGGTTATAAGGACCAGGCCGCGAGTACTTTAAAATAAATAATACAATTGCATCCCGGTGCGCGTAGGACCCAACCGGATAATTGAATGGAGAAAATGGTAACGAAGACTTCAAAACTATCCTCAGGAAGGAGAGTGAATTATTTTTCACCGAAAAATAGCTAAAGGAAAGGTAGCTATTGCGATTAAACACAGGCACAGAGAGAAAAATTAAAGTGAAAGTTAGAAAAGGCAGGGTAACAAGTGTGTAAGCGACCCTTGATCGCTAAGTCTTCCAACCGCAACTAAGGAATTCTCTTCAATTTGGTGAGGAAGGACAGTGTGACACCAGGTTTAGGTGTTTAGGTGTCAAATTGAAATCGGACTGAGTTGTAAGCAAAGACGATGCTTTTTAATTTATTATCCCTCTCTCTCTCAAGAAAGTAGAGGGAGAGGTGGGGCCCCCTTGTCGCGGGACGAGAGCTTGTGTGTACATAAGGACTTTTCGAGCTATGTCGGCGAGGGTTCTTCTCTTCTGGTTACTTCTGGTAGGGCTTCCCTTGTCGATTTGGTCGGAAACGAGGTTGCAGACTAAGTGCATCCTACTTTTTTCTACTCTATCCATCTCTTCCACTTATTATACAAAAAGAAAAAAACAACTAATAAAAACCCTACTACTATCATGTCACTCTTACCTTTTTTTCCATCTTTCTACATATAAGGACCTGGCAGCTACCTCATGCGTCAGAAGAGAGGCTTTGGAACCTCTATAAACAACGCCAATCGACGCTCACTGGTTGCGAGAGACTAGAACTAGAGGTGTCCTAGGCGTTGGGGCAGGATGAATGTAAAGAGGATAGTGCCCCGTTAACATCTTCCTTGGCGCGTAATTATTGACAATTCTTAGAGACCGTTGATGGTCTCTGGGGAGTCCTACATTTGGGGACTCCCTGAAAGTTCTTCTGTTTTATGCGAGTTCGAACAGAAAGGCCTCGTAGCGACGGAAGAACCTGAAAGGGTATCCATAACAGAGTCGTGGGTAAAAACCTCAAGCCGAGATTTTGAAGGTGAATTCACGATTCCTGGTTACCAGCTCTTCCTGAAAGATAGGCCAGACAGAAAGGGTGGCGGTGTGATGTTGTATATCAAGCATACTCTTAACTTGACGGATTGCAACATCGTATCCGACCATAAACTACTAGGTGTTGACCTAGAGATAGGTCCTGCCAAATACAGGACCCTAGTTCTTTATAGACCTCCTTTCTGCCCAACTCGTTGAAAAGGACAGAGATCTATACAGCTAGTAGGAGAACTTGTCGAAGACAGAGTGTGTATCATCATGGGTGACTTCAATACCCATGTTGACTGGGAAACCAGAGAACCCTGTGGCAAGAACGCACTACTCTTGGAGTTCGCAAACAACGAGTTCCTGACTCAATGGGTGAGAGAGAAAGATAGAGCCAACGAGAAGAGACAATATACTCGATTTGGTTTTCACTCTGAGGATGACATCGTTGAAGACCTCTCTGTTGGCGAAGAGCTCGGTGGCATGACCACCGACTAATTAGATTTGTAATTAAAGTCCCCAAGGCAGGGGCTGCAACTAGTAAATCGAGGAAACTTGATTTGAGAAGAGCAGACTTTGCAGGTTTTTGTGCTGGACTGACTGACGCGAGGCTAGAAGTGTGCGATGCTGTTGAAGACTCGTGGAACATTTCCAAAACCACATTCATGGGTCTTTATTAGCGTTTAATCCCTCTTAAATGCTCCCATCGGTCTTCTGTTCAACCAAGTGGTTTAATCGAAAAATCGGCCAACTGATTAGGAAGAAGAGAAATGTGTACCCGCAATCGAAGATGTCGGGTGACTTTGACGAATACCGGAGGCTAGCCAGGAAATTCAAGTCCATCATAAGGGCAGCTAAGCGGTCTGAAGAACTCCGAGTGGCAAGACTTTTTAAAGAGAATCTCAAGGAGTTTTTTGGATATGTAAACAGCCGTAAACAAATCCGGCGAACAATTGACCCTTTGAGGAATAAGGAGGGGACATTAAAGGACAAGCCTACAAGACCAAGAGTGGCCCCATAGGGAAACATACTGCAAGAAAAGAAAAAAAGAGAGAAAAAAAGAAACCATATTAAAAGAAAATATGTTAAAACAAGGTAAACTATATCAAAAATATTTAAAAACAAAGTCATTGATTAAACAATAAATTCATTTACTTTAGATTTAAATGATGTAATATCAGGTGCTGATGCACATTCTTCTGCCAGTTCATTCCATTCCTCACAAATATTAGGAAAGAAACAGCGATTAAATTGAGTTGTATTACAATATACAACCTAAAACGCTTTGCGGTTCTCATTAATAATGTTATTAGAGCGATGTGTGAATCGAGCTGCTGTAAAAGTCTCAGGCAGAGCAGGATGGAGTGGATGTTTATTATTATTTATAATCTTAAATAAAAAAATAATGACCTGACCAATCTACGTTTCTGTAGGTCAATATTTAGATTGGGCTACAGAAATTTAATATTATTGATTGCTCTGTTGAGCAATCTAAGATGGCGATTCGCAGCCGACATCCAAACAGTAAAATAATATTAAAATTTAGGCAATATAAAAGCAAAGAAGGAACATAAAACTGCATCATTATTACCAAAGGTTTTTCTGCATTTTCTAAGTAGACCAGTCTCCTGAGCAATGGAGGAAGAAACTAAACGAAGATGAGTTTCAAAAGCAAGCTTGGTGTCTAAAACAAAACCAAGCAACTAAATAGTATCAGAAGAATCCAGACAAATATTATCAAGCAATAAAGAGAGATGAGTTGGATTTGAAGTTCTACTGCGACTAAAAATAATTGAGTCTGATTTTCCCGCATTCAAAACCATGCCTCAACGAGTACACCAACCAGAGATTTTTACAAAAGCTCTATTTATATAATTTGCCACCTCAACTCGATGTCTTGCTGATGGAATAAATAAGTACAATGATGCATCGTCAGCATAGGCCATCATGTTATTCTCTATGTTCTGCCACATATCAGCAGTATATAAAATAAATAAAATAGCCCCATGGATCCTAATTTGGAGAACATCAGAGACCAGATCAACCATAGAACTACATTTCCCATCAACAACCCCACAATGCTTGCGATTAGATAAAAACTCACTTAAAATAGAATAAAAAGGGCCACCTATTACTATTTATTTAAGTTTATATAACAAAGCTATATGATTAACCTTGTGAGGCCTGGTTTCAGACCCTGCATCAAGGTTAG
Source organism: Ceratothoa steindachneri (assembly GCA_963969495.1). NCBI lineage: Eukaryota > Metazoa > Arthropoda > Malacostraca > Isopoda > Cymothoidae > Ceratothoa > Ceratothoa steindachneri. The sequence goes on from OZ018329.1 coordinate 10,136,916, forward strand.
ATTGCAACTGGTAGACCAAATAAGACATGGCATCACAGGTTTCTACACCCTTTCTAAATCAAAATTGAGTAGAAGGTAGTAAAGATTCTTTTATAATGAACTTATTAAGACGTCTAGCCAATAATTTCTCAAAAATATTGGATATAACAGAATTTATTGATGTTTTATTATTATTCTGAGAGCTACCAAAGCCTCCCTCCAGGGTGCAAAAGCGACTGCTAAATTGATTCCACAAAAAATTACACCAATAGTACTGAAGAGAGGCAAAGGCAGCCATGAAAAAGGTAAAGGGCTAATAGTAAACCCGGATGAATAAGAAGTATTAGAAGAGGAGAAAAGCTACCGTTTCAAGAATGCATTCACACGGAAATTAAATGAAGAAATATCCCTTGATTCTACAATCTCGCTGGGTAAAGCATTCTACGTTTTAATTAACGATGATATAAAACACCGAGGAAACTGTGTCGTACTAACATTCATATAATTCATAGCCAAGTCATTAACATTAAACGGATACAACATTCATTTTTTCAACTTTTTACTAAGTTAGATTACCATATATGAAATTAAAGCTCATTAAAAGGTCTTTTATTCTTACCAATATAATAATAACTTACGGGGCGGGTTTTGAGATACAGGGGTGCCTTTCAGAACCCCTTCTTTGAAACCTGATATCATATAAATGGCTATAGAATTACTAAAACTTAAGCATTCCAAATCAATTCACCAGCCAAAGATGCATATATGATTTACTTATTATTTGATATCAGTTTTCTTTAGTTCCATTAAAAACTAAAACATATATTTTTCGGACAAGGTAATCTATAGGTTTTATTTTCAGTTATAAAGGGATGTTAAGTGAATATTACTGATATTCTGAATGCTCTGAAATTTAAATCAATCTATATTCGAATGATGCTAAAAATATAAACCAGTTCTTAGGCGCCGTTCTTTTTTAACAAATATTTAAAATCGCATGGTATGGTTTTGCTTTTTGTTCAGAAATCAATTTTAAAATTCTACCGAGAATTTCCACGAATGTATAACATTTTGAATTATCATAATTTTCACTATGTTGTAGTAATGTTGCTCAAACAAAATATATACTATAAAAAGTGCATAAAACTTGCAATAAAATGATATAAAGATCAATGGTGTAGGTTTGTTTGTTTTTTTTACAGATTAACTTTAAATATATAAGAAAGATTTTCTACAAAAGTATACAATTTGGCATTATCTCAATTTTCACTATGTTCTAGTCATGTTTCTAAAAAATAATTAAACCTAAAAAGTGCATAAAATTTACAATAAAATGATATACAAAACCCCAAAATGCCAATTTTGAACGAAATAATTTGAAGTCACTAATGAAAGAATGTGCTATCCCCTTAAGACAAACCTGGTCACGCGAACTGAATTACATGAATCAGGCAGAACTGCGTGCAACGTATGCTAAATATTATTAAATACCTTGAAAAAAATGCTAAGGGCACCAACGAGACGCTGATGATCCAAATCAAGGAACAGAGCTGGTGATATAAACTTAATTGAGTTCAACGGATTGTCCAACAACTTGAGATGGCAATTAGCAACAGACATCCAAACAGGAGCACAATACTCAAAATGAGGCAGAATGAAGGCATAAAAAGACTTAATAACTGTAGAGTCACAAGCAAAGGTTCTGTAACACTTACGAAGTAATCCAGTCTTCTGTGAAATTCAGCAGGACAAGGAACAAATATGCTTCTCAAAAGTTAGCTTCGAGTCAAGAATTACTCAAAGAAGACGTAAATCATCTACTTGCTCGATAAGTTCACCTTATATGTACAAACTGGGATGAGCTGGATCCAGGGTACAGGATCTACTAATGGTAATACATAGAGTACCTCTTATTAGCATTATTCTTCATGCCCCAAAGTTGACACCAAGAGGTAATCTTAGCTAAATCCCTATTTAGAGATGCTACAACTTCTCCTCTGTTATATGGAGACCGAATCAATGAATACAAAATTGTGTCATCAGCATACGATATCAGTTTATTTTCAAGGTTAATGCCCAAGTCAGAGGTGAAAATTATAGAAATTTTGAGACAAAAAAACGCTCCCTTGTGGAGCGCCTGAGACCACAGGCACAGAAGCAGAATAGACCCCATCAACAGAAACACGCTAGGATCTATTTGTCAAAACATTCTTAAAAATATTAAGATGGGATGGTATTCACATGATAAAGTTGAAGTCGATGCTCCCTTTGGAAGAGGACTAATGTTGGCTTTACGCCAACACGAAAGGAAGGAACCGGTCTTCAAAAGCAACCTAAAAACAACAGCCAATTTAGGTGCCAAAATAGAGGCGATCTTTTTGAAGAAAAGGGGGGAAAAGCCATCCAGGTCCATCCCACCATAAGTATCTAGATCATGAAGATACTTTTTAAGTTTAGTTAATATAAAGGCAACTGATTTTAACTGAGGAAAGAAGAAACAAGTCAAGGGAAGCGACAACTCCTGATCTCTCTGTTTGTTTATAAAAGTATTAGAGAGCAAAATAGCTTTATTTAAGGGTTCAAAAGACATGGAATCATCATGTTCACGTAGTGGAGGCATACTCGAGTCCACACCAAACAATAGGGAGTTAAGGGAGTCCCACCATCTGTTTGGCTAAGTAGCTCCAGCAAGAACATCCTGTAAATGAGAATTATAATCAAGTTCAGCAGCATTATAAATTCTCTGAGCCTCAGCTCTAAGAGCAACATAATTATCCCAAAGCAACTGGCTTCTACTGCATCTCCACAAGTGGTAAGCAGCCTGTTTGTCATCAAGGGCACACTTGCAATCATCGTCAAACCAAGCTTTATCTTTGACACCGGATTTAATTATTTTGGATGGAACCCTTCTTTGTAGAATATTAAGAAGATAAGTGTTCAAAGCTAATACTGGATCACTAGAATTAAAAATAGTATTGCACTGAATACGGCAACTTCCATGCATACATTATCACAATTAACTCTAGATTTGAAATATACCTGACGGGATATGGTTATGTCAGGAGCAGTGAATTGAAGACAAATTTTGCAATGGATGGCACTATGATCAGAGGTGCCTATAGGAGCGAGAAGAGAAGCCTCAATAACTCCTGGTATGTCAGTCAAGACAATATCAAGGCAGTTCCCAGAATTGTGTGTATGACCCTAAATTAGCTGTTCACAGCCAGACAAATTAGAGAAATCCAAAGCTACAAGACCATTTCGATTGGTTGATGAAACAAAACCCAGCCAATCTTGATGATAAGCGTTTAAGTCTCCAACAAAAATGAAGGATGCCTTTACATCAACAGACTATATTGAGGCCATGGCAGTAAGCAGGCAGTCATAAAAGTCGTTGTTGGCGTCAGGGTTTCTATAAAGTCCCAAAATGTAATGGTCATGATATTTGCTGTAGACTTTAACAAGTTGCATCTTATGGCAGTGACAGCAAAATCTGGTTAAATGTATAAGGGCAAGGTTATTAAAATTTGGGATAAGCAGCTCTGAAGTATTTCTATGGTTGGAAACCAGAGTTTTAGAACAGAAAATTATGTCATAATTGGTAACAGCCATCATAAGATCTCTGAGACTCTTATGAAGTCCACGGATATTTGAATATAGTATACGGGAACTTTTCAGCAAGCTGCTTCTGTGGACCAGGATTCAACTCAACATCACCAGCCAATAGGACGAGTAAAAGTAAAATAAAGGTTTGATGAAAAGAATTAATTCCCATAAAGAAGGTGAATGATATTGAAATAAAAGCTCCACTCAGATGGAGCCATCACATCTGAGCAAGGCAAACAAAAAACCCTTAAGGACGCCATATCCAGAGGGAAACAGTAGCAGTGGATTTTCAACGAAGAAAAAAAAGAGAAGCAAAGAGAGAAGACAACCTCCTAGAAAATCTACCAGACAATCTAGTCTTCTTAATCAGCCTGCTAAAGCAACCTTGAAGTAAAAACATGAAATTGTAAGACAGAACAGGAAAGATAAGTAAAGAATGCTGTATAACACCATGACAGCAGGGATGGATGAAACAAGGGTACTGGAAGATTTTGGTGCAAAGTCTATGGCACTACCCCAATAACATCCATCATGGCCTATATTCAGATGATAAATGCGAAGTTGATGCTCCTTTAGGAATAGCGGTTACATTGGCGCCTCTCCAACAAAGCGGGAATTTACTGACACGAATAAGATGTCTAAATAGGATTGCGAGTTTAGGGGTCAATATTGCCGAATTTTCTTGAAAAACAAAGGAAATATGCCAGTATGAACCGTACCACCATAAAAATCCAAGTGTAAAATATAGCTGTTTAGTTCTGATGATCTAAAGGCAAAATTAGACAAAATTGGATTAGGAAAGCAAGTAGGAGGGAGTTCAAAATCCCGGTGACATTGGTTTCTTTGAAAGGAAGATGAGAGAAGATCATCTTTCTCTATCTGGGTATATATAGGAACACCATTCTCATTACGGAGAGGTGGAAGAGATGAGTTTTCTCCATAAATGAAGGATTTTAAAGCGGACCACCATGGTTGAGTGATGCCAGTTAAGTTATCACAGATATGTTGATTCAATTCTGCTTGGGCGGCATCATATATACCTTCGGCTTCAGATCTCAATTGTAAATAATTCTGCCAATTATCAGGTATTTTGTTTCTATACCACTGATGATAAGCATCTTGCTTACGATTAAAAGCATCTCGACAAGCATCATTAAACCAAACTTTGTCTTGTGACCTCTTTTTAATCATTTTTGAAAGGATTCTCCTTGATAAAATTTGCACAAGAGTATCATTTAATGCAATATCAGGATCAATAGATTTAAAGACATCATCCCATGCTACATCATTCAAATCATTGACTATATTATTCCAGTTAACAGGGGACTTAAGATAAATTCTTCTTGAGGTAGTAAACTTAGGACATTAAAATTGGTCATTAAATTGAAACTGAAAGCAGAATGATCTGAATGACCAATTTGTGGCAAGATATTCACCTCAACAACATCTGACACATCAGGAAGTAATAAATCCAAACAATTACCAGAGTTATGAGTTGGGCCAAGGACAAGTTGAATACATCCCGATAAATTGGAGAAGTTACGGGCAGCCTGACCATGCATGTTGCTTGGTGAAATAGAGTTTGGCCATTGCTGGTGATATGCATTTAAATCTCCTTCAAAAACTAAACACGACGTATTATCTGATTCCTGAATCAAATCCATCTTAGTTAGACAACAATCATAAATATTATCGTCATAAATATTATGTGGCATTGTAACCCTTTCGTATGTAAGCAAGTAAGCCACGTGGTCTGGGAAGGCATCGCGACGAATCAGATGAGGATTCCTAAAATTTGGCAATAGGATTTCAGTGATATTTTTAGATTGGGAGACTAAGGTTTTAGCACACAAAATATTATCATATTTAGATGATATAACCGTTAGATTATTTAAGTAACCATATTAGCTTCTTATATTACAATATAATATGCAACCTTTTATGAACATGGAGGGCCAGTGTTAAACTCAATATCACCACAAAATAATAAAAGAAAAAATGAATTCATTAAATAACTTCAATTATTAAAATTTAAAAAGTTAGCAAGAATAAAACTTAAAATAGTAATTAAACAAATATTTACAAAAGAAGAACAAGCAAATTTGAGAATTAGAAAAACCATACTACATAGATATAGGACCCGGAATTAAACGGTCAACTTGGTGGAACCGGTATACCAAGTAATGCACTTATGGTTAGGGTACCGCCCTGATTTGCCTGAACAGGCAACCCGACAGTAACGATGGGAGAAACCCAACATGACAAGTCCCACCCCTCAGCCTGTCTGCACACCTTGGAAAGAAAGAAGAAGAGAAGAGGTAAGATTTAATCTTTCCTTCCAATGCTAGGGAGATGGGAGAGTTGTGAAATGTCAGGCACATGACTATGGAACCAATTCTAAATATCTATTTCAGGGGTGCCGTTGACAGCACATATGTTGTTCTTCAGCCTTAAGGGCTACCCAAAGCCCTATTAAAAAGGACACTCATACGCTCAACCAAGGTAATTAACCAGTAATGTTCTAATGAGATTTTGGGGGACATTTCCTTCAACCCAGGGTTCACGTACCCTCCAAAGAAGACTCATCCGCCAAGAAACCGTTGGTCTTCTAGGACTGCTGAGATATCCCGCCCATAGACAAATATTATTTTTTATTTCTCCCAAAAGCTGGTTGTATAGATTTGAATCTAATGGTAATATTTAAAAAATAAATGGCAATAAATTCAAAATTATTTTGTCCATTTATTTAATAAATTGACAAAAAAAAAAGGAGATTTTAAAATTCCATATAGATAAAACATAAACTCGAAGTATTCATATATTATTAATATATGTTTAACGTAACTAAACCTAGTAAAGTTATTTGATAAATGACCGCAATCTTGATTCATGACTCTTACGTGTTTTGTTTCCCAAATGTCACCCGAGGCATTATAATTCTCCTTCTTTATCCAGCATCCGATTAAGAGAACACCATTACAACAATATAATCAACATAAACCTTGCCCTCACACAAAGATGAACCCTTTGCAACCAAAACTCAGATAACATTAAACACTTAGTCATAGATCTCCAAATCCTCAGACGAGATTGCATCTCTTAGGCACCTGTGTGGCCACCCAAAGAGCAGGATAACATTACTTAGGACCAGCCTCCCTAGCAGGAGATAGGTAGGAGATGCTGGCAAGTAAGTAATTAATGGAAATCGTAGTAAGAAGAACAGTATAATAGATTACAAGCGTAAAATTTGTAAATATGTAAAATCGATTCAACGCTAATTTATACGGAATCTGAATTTCAACTGAATGGGAATTGATTGAGCAGCCATAGGAAATAAGAAGGGGTGATTTAACACATAAAAGGCAGTGATTTCCTCTTAATGTGTAGGTAATTCAAGGAATTATAGGTAGTGATATCGAGAGTTAATTATCTGAGATAAGCTGTATGGATTAATCATTTTGTATTAAGGTAAAGAGATATGCATGTATTAGTATGCTGGTAACTAGAACAGCGCCAGGAGAAATTATTGCAGTCAACTCTAGAGGGTGTAGAATCGAAAAACTCACCTCAATTACATAAAGATATTTACATTGATGGATGGCCATGGTAGTGAATTGTGTGTAAGATAATTTGTGAAGAGAAATAGTTATAGAGTTGATTTTTTTTTAAGTATATGCGGCTCTTTGCGGCATATTTATATGGTTGGGCGCGGATTATTTTGGTATAAATTTATTTTAAATTAAATCAAATTGACAAAAAGGAATATATAGTAATATTGTTGTGGTCCAAGTCCATCCAAGGAATTGTTGGTTGTTTGTGTTGTTTAGGGGAAAATCTTTTTTAATTGTAAGGTTGATTGGAAACCTACGACAGATAAGGTAAGGCTGGAAAAGGTAATAGGTTAGGTATTGTTTCTTGCCGAGCCTCTTTTGAGGTGAATAGGTTACTTTCATATAAATAGCTTTAATTTTTATAAGATATAGGTTTATCGCATATGTATAAGTAATGTAGCATTTTTATGGTTATCATTGTTTATCGATATAAATCAAATAACACTTTAAATTTATTCATATTTAAACAAGAGGAGCGGCTTCGCTACTCCTCCTTACAGGGGGAGCTTGAGCTTTGTAGGCAGACCTTCGGTATGTGGCCTAGGGCCTATCTGCTTTGACAACGGGCTTTTTGTCTAAAAATTTAAAAAAATTTCCAGTACATATTTCCTAATAATTTACTCTTGGTTTATTTTTATAAATTTCGATGCTAATTTTCTATGCCTAAAAGCCTAATTTTTGTTAGCAGGATTCTTTATTTTTCTTCTCGGCATCTCCTTACCTTGGGGTCGTCGTTCTTGATGAGTCATTTTCAATTCGGTAAAGGACTCATCCATTAAGGTTTTGGCAGAGACTTTACGGACAGATGCCCTTCCTTACTCCAACCCTCCCAATTTATCCGGGTTTGAGACTGGCACTAAGTGGCTAGGAAAATGTCCAAAAATACATAAATACAGAATTCTTTATAAATCGAAAAAAGAACAATCATCTCGATATCTTATATAATTCTATTTTTTTCTAATAATTTCATTTTGCTTTACTCATTTTAAGCAGCCAGTAGCTGTTTCATCCTGATAAAGATTAAAATTGAAAATCTATTTTAGAAATAACTTCGCTAAACCTTTGGAATATACGAAAAAATCAAATAAAAAAACAGCCAGGCCCAAATTTAAAACATAATTGTGAGCTTCACCATTTGTAAATTTATTTTTTTCATTTCCAAAACCATCGATAATCATATTTATTTTTTCTGAGCTTCATCATTTTTCCCAACTCTAAACCAACTCTTAGAAATGACTTTGATAAAAAAATTATATTTACCTACGTCATAACCAAACTAAGAAAAAAGTATCTATGAATTAGTATTATTCAACCCCCACCCCCTAAAAAATTACACTTCTTAAAATATAGTGTTATGGATAAGTATTTATTTATTAACTAAATAAGTAATACAATTTACAGCCGTTTGTACCAGTAGTCTCGATCTTTATATAAGTTTTCAATACCATGTTGGTAAAAATTGTTTGATTTTGAAAGCTTTCAGTTTATTCGGTCTCTTCTCTTCTTAACATCTTCATTCTTTTTAGGTAATTTGCTAAACTGCGCTAACTGGACTAATTCGTGTGATTATGAAGTATGACTCATTAGATCGCAATCAAAATTGTTGAACCTTTGTACGTTATCTGTTGCAATACAGGTCACGCGTTGTGTCAAAGAGAGAACATTCTTCTTCTCATAAATAATGCTGGCTTTGTTCTGTCAAGTGCTGCATGCAAATGGTCCATCCAAGCAAAGTAAACATATTTGTGATAATTTGATTTGTGCTAAGGATTTAAAAATCCATTATGCCACTTATATGCGACTAAACGTACATGAGGATCTTCCGTGTGTGAGGATCCTGCTTTGGCAGAGGAAAGGTTTGAATTAACCTGGCCAGAAATCGAACCAGGGTATGCTGATTGCAAGTCAGATACTCGACCATTAAACTACAGGCACAGTGACTCAAACCCACGCAATTCTTTCCCCTGTGTTATTTCTTCTCATTATAGATTGACTTCATTGTGCCGTCCTTTGCTCTCCTTGACCCATATTTTCCAATGTCTCTTTCTCTTGATTTTAAAAACTCCTGTTTATTGTCTCATTACTTATTTCCATCCAATTTTTTATCTCTTATAATTTTGGGGTTGTTAAATAATCTGCAATAGAAGGTCTCTACATCGTTATTTTGTCTTTCAAATGTTTTGAAAGACAAAAATTAAATATGAATAATGTTCTGCGGTGGTTTTTACTCCCCGCAGAACTTGTATTTGCTCCATCTCTCTCTCTCTCTCTCTCTCTCTCTCTCTCTCTCTCTCTCTCTATATATATATATATATATATATATATATATATATATATATATATATATATATATATATATATATATATATATATATGAGGAATTAAACCACATTCTCTGAAGACAATTTAATTCAGAACAGTTTCGGTGTATCTCACACCCTTTTTCAACTGACACTGGGTAGAAAATATAAGAGAAGTGCATATATGCATAACACAAGATCCCCTCTTTTTTCCCTCAATCCTTTACTTGTGGCTAATCTGGGGAGGGGGGTTAGGCCTAAACATATTGAAGGGCTGACATTTTACTATTTTGTTTATTTGCTTTCTTATTACAGGATTAAAAGAAAATTGACCCTCAGATAGATTTAAATTAGGAACTCACGATATCAAGTTCGATTCTACGATTCTTCTCTTAACATAGTTAGCCGATTTAAATACCATTTTACTTCCATTGAAGTCGATCGTATGATTTTTGTCTCTAACATGGCAAAATATTCCACTGCTTTCGCTGCCCACTCTAGCATCTCTTTTGTGTTCGTACAATCTCTTGTCTAGATTTCTCCCCGTTTCCCCTATATAGACTTCATGGCAATCGTTGCATGGTATTACATATACTCCTGTGTTATGATGTTCTTTGGGTTTCCTGGCCATCATCAATTGGTTTAAGGAATTATTATATTTAAAGGCTAGATTAATACTCGCTTTTCCAAATATGTCCATTAAACTATTTAATTTATTATTAAATGGCAATGTTATACATTTGTTGAAGTCGTTAGTGCGGGAAGGCTTATTACCATAGAATGTTTTCCTATCTGCAAAATGGGCAGACGATATGAAACAATCGGGGTAATACAAATTAGAAAAAATGGTCCTGATAATGACAATTTCTTCATCTAAATAGGAGGGATGACATATTTTGTATGCTCTAAGGAAAAGGTTAGAAATTACCGATTTTTTAAGAGTATTATCGTGAAACGAAAAATAATGTATATAGGCATTCGAGTGGGTTGGTTTCATATATATATATATATATATATATATATATATATATATATATATATATATATATATATATATATATATATATTATTTATTTATATATGCGGTTAATATAAGCAGGGAAAATATGTCGACAATATCTTTCTAACACGATGACTGAACAGAATGAAAAAAGCATATTTATATAGTAGAGACAAAGCTACAATTGATATATGTCCGCTTCCCGAATATTCTATTAGTTTTGATTTGACATTAAAGTCCAATGAATTGTTTGATCAGAGTTATTTGTCATTCTATATAAGTAATATTAGAAGTTTTTCCTAACAGGTAAATTTAATAGATTAATGGAACATTTAATTTTCTACCACTGCGCTAACCATCGAGAAAAACTAATTTCAGAGGTTAGAAAAAAAATTTCTCAACATCTTCATTTCGGCATTTCATGTCCATTAACAAAACTTTTTCAATTTTCATGCTTAAGTTTGGGGAGTGGAGTGATTTTTTCCCAAGTTAATTCGAATTATAATTATTCTCTATCATCGCCAAAATTTTGCACAAACCCAAAATTGGCACATTTATGTTATGATGCATTACAACTGCAATAACTATTAACAATAATAATAATAGGGAGTATCAATACGAACAAGGAACACAGGAAAGCACTTAGACAGCGCCATTGTCATTAAAACTTTTTCATTAATAGAGGAAGGAATCGGGATTCTAATTCGGATCAGCTATAGGCCTAATTCAGTAACAATATATATATATATATATATATATATATATATATATATATATGTATATATATATATATATATATATATATATATATATATATATATATTGAGAATATTGAAAGAAAGCCATTTAGCTGTATGAAGATTCATTTTTCCTAATATTTCTGTGAAGTTTCATCCATCATCTCTAGTGACAACTGAAAATTTTTCATGCTAGTGTTTAATGGATGCGAGGCTGCCTTCGAACGAGTGTGAACAGCTGGCTCGAGACAGGTTGGACTCGTGGGAGGGGGTAGAGACAGCAGGCAGACGCAGAGTAAGGGGTCGTTCTGACCTGCACCCTTAAGTCAAGTCACATTTAATAACGCCATTTTTCTAGCGATCAGGGCATATACTATTATAATGTAAATAGTTGACGTCATATTTTGTTATATATAAACTTAAGTATTAAATTTATATTTACCTGGAAAATGTACATGTTTGATAAAATAAGTTTTCCATTTTGACTCTTTTCACGTGTGAATTTCAAGACTAATGCTTCTTCAAATGAATTTTTAAGTCCTTCAAGGATTTCTGTATTATTTGATGAGAGGAATATAGCATCCATATATCTACAGTATATTTCTGGCTTCGAATTTTTATTTTTTAGAGCAATGTGTTCTAAATATCTCGTATAAAAATTTGCAAATGTTGTGTTTATTTTGATGGTATCTTTTATAGGTATATTAGTGGAGAGACTTTCTACAACAAGGGATACCATGACTTCAGTTGTTTGTTTGTTTATTTGCATTTTAGGAGTGGTAGATTAAATAATAAATCCATTTGCCATATATCAGTTAATAAGGTCATTAATTGAAAGCGTCAAAAGGGGTTGGTGGTGAATTTATACGACTTCACCAGCCCCACTTTCTGCCCTCCTTGATCCCCATATTGTAATCTCATGGATTAATATATGTATGGCACGGTTGAGAAAGAGACCAACCGCTGTGCCTGCAAAATCAAGAACAGGTGGTGGTCAAGATCAAGGAAGTATTCAAAGATCTTCCCAGAGACACAATAAGGAGCGCATGCAGCAGATTCTGGAGCCGTTTTGAAGCCGTTGGATAAGCTGTGGGCAGCTACTAGGATTAAACTGTTATCTCCCATCTATAATCTACTTGATATTTTGGAATCTTTAAAATACATTTATCTTTAGCTAAGTTATTGCAGGTTTTTCTTTTATCCAGAACACTATATATACAAAAGAACATAACAAAAAAAAGAGTCAGCAAAAGGCTAATCAATAAACAATACGAGGCTATTGATTATATGTGTGTGAGGGTCTGCAAATACCTATGCCCATTCTATAAATAATAACATCAAAAAGCAGGTGTATAGATTAATTAAAAGAACTGTCACCTTATTTTAATCTCCCCTAATATTTTCACTAAATTTTAAAATTTTAAGTAAAATGGAAAAGTCATCATCCTCGTCAATCCGAAATGGCCAATAAAGAGAATATATGTTTGTTTATAAGTGGTCAATTATACTGTTTCTCCACGATGATTCCTGGAAGCGCCTTGCATGCAAAAACGTATGATATAGATCAGAGGGAGAGAATATATCGGAAACCCTCGTCTTTGCTTAAAATTCAGTCCGATCTCCATTATTGTCCTTTATCAGTTTGGGACTTCGCACCTTGTCGTAGTCTTCCCATATCAGAAGAAGCAAATCAGCTTGAGCAGAAGTTCTTGATCGTGCCTGGAAGATTTGGCGATCAAAGACCTCTTAAAGTGTTATTATCCTAACTTTCGTCCAATTCTGTTGGTGGAGGTAACGTCCGGATAGGCGCAAAAGGCCCATATTACAACTCAAACATAGACGGACAGCATGTCCTCCCTACTCCAATCCTACAGAAGGACGTTTTACTAACTTTCTGCGTGATGCAGACTCCTCGCTCTTGTGCTTTAAATTCGAGAAAAAAATGGCGGAACTCAAAAATAGCATCAGAATCGTTATGTGGCTCCTATAACCACACTTCATTGAGCATGCATTTGACGGCTCCTCATTTACGTCCGGCAACAATACACACGATCGCATACATTTTTTTATCCCACGAGCATCTTTATCAACCCAACGGAATGTGCGTTCTTATAGAAAAGAAAATAGTAGAAGTTAAAATAGGAGATCCTCCATTCCTCCATTTAATACAGCCGCTATACACAGGCTGGGGCATGAAATTTCTCTCCTTAAATGCTTCTGTAATTCCAGCATCCAAGGAGTAGATATACGGACACCTTCTTTACCTGTGTTGTAGGCCTTCAATTTAGCCTCTGTGCAAATCATCTTCGAGTAACACAATCCTATATAATTATTTGTCAAGAGACACAGCTTCTGTGCAATACATCAAATATTCCATCATCTTTGCCCCTACTTAAACTATTGTATAGAATATAGACTTTTCATTGACCATTCTATATATTTTATATAAATTGAACCTACACGAGTATATTACACTGGCAAAAAATCTCCTAAACATCGCCCAGATAACTCAACCTCTCCTATACCTAGAAATCTCCTTGATCATCCACTATCAGTCCCTCACTTAATCCACGGTCTCTTGCAATTAGTATCAGACTATGCACTTTTCTAATCACAATCTATTATCTTTCCCACATTTCTGGGGATCCTACGCACAAACAAACACATCGCATATGTCAAGCTTGATGGCACTGGCCTCTTTCGTTTCTTCTCCGAAACAAAAGTATTTCGTGCAGGACCGGAAGATGAACAGGTTGAATGATCGCCAACTCTACGAAGAACCATTGGAAGAGCTTACGGTTATGCAGAACAAATTTTCCTCCTGTTCGATTTATTCTGGGTATGTTCAGAAGTTAGTGCCACATTATGCCTAATCATATCTTCTAGCGGGACCTCAATGCCAATGCCAACGTTTACATTGAGAAAGGGGCTAGAAACTGTTGTCAAGCCTTGGATACACCAAATAGCCACGGGAAGGCATTACATTTTCCAGCAGAACTTTGATACTACACACAAAGAAAAGGAGACACAGGCATGGTTGTTCAACAGCGTCCCGCACCACTGGTCCCCAGAAATATGTCCACCCAGCTACCCTGAATCCAACCCTCCTAGATTATTTTTTGAGGGGCGTTGTTGAGAAGAATGTCAGCAAGGGTACTCATAACCCTTTAGGGTCTCTGAGGGCAGCCATTGTCGAGGTAATTTGATCCATTGACAATGAAACCCTAACCAGGGCAGGGAACCAGTTAAGGTCCCTGCCTGGAGTGGACTGTGTAGGCAGATGGTGGATGTTTCGAATGATTTTGCAACTATATAGATAATTATATTTTTTATTAAATTCTCATGAAACCAATACTGCTTCGTTTGGCAAATACTTTGTTTTCTTTTCCTGTCCACAAATTTTAGAGGAATATTGCTTGCGATTATGTACGCAACGTTCCTACTAGCATGCTTACAATTTACTTTCGGCATATTTACTTTTCCTTTTTACATTCAAGTGTTAGACTTTTAACATAAACCGTATTCTTCTCCTTGAGAATTAAGAATTCATAACCGATTTCTATATTTTCATCAAGGTTATTTTTCTATATTTTTGTAATCGAAAATTGATTTTCACTGACTCTGAGACAGATTTAGGATTGATCTTTTTATCAGTAACTCTAAAGTATTCTGGACATGAAGTAAAATGATACTGTCTGTAAGACAAATGACTACATTTTGACTTCCATTTATTTCCACACTTAAGTAAAGAGCTATTGGGATATGTACCTTTTTATAGTTCAATCTTTTTAATTCGTATTCTCTGGCTGAAATTGTTCAACTTGAATAGAAATTTTAGCCGACTGCTAATGTAGTTACAAATCCTTTTGTGGTTCTGTAATACTCAATGTGCTAAATCGAGGCTGATTCAAACAAATGCATTTATATCATCTTCATATGTCATATACACCCTAGAACAAAACTATAAAGCACTCTATGGGAATATTCATATAATGCAATTAAATTGTTTGGTGAATGAATTCAGTTTTATGTATATTATATATTTATTTCTTTTTCATAATTGTATTACCTATTTAATCCTCTTTGCTATAATTATATCCATAAAACTCTGTGGCATGGATTTCACCAAATTTTCACAGATTTCTAACGCTTTTCCCTTCCAGCTTGTAATTTTACATACAGTTCTGTTTTATTTGTTCGTGTGGTAATTTTTATTTCTTTTCCAAGCATTCTCCACAAACGTTTTATTGGATTTAGGTATGGGCTCTGCGGTGGCCACTCCATAGAAGTGATTTGCATTTCTTCAAGCCAATTCTTGGTTGATTGATGTATGGCATGTGGCATTGTTCTGCTGAGATATAACTTAATTTCTTTGTGTTGTGTGGTGCAATTTCCGGAAAATGGGTCTGAAGCTAGTGACAATATGGCGGTATAAGTTGTGAACTTCATTCTTTTTTTGCATAAAAATATCCCTAATTTCTCTTATGAAACTATACAACCTCATATCATGATAAAACCAACTCCATGCTTCACTAGAAGGGTAAAATGCCTTTCCAATTCTTTGTCTCCCAAAGGTAAGCCCAGAAATGATGAAAATCTGCAAAATTGTTACAAATGTGTTAAATTTTTAAATAGTTTTCTTTCAAGATATTTTGAAATAAAATTACATCAAATACATGTAAAATAACAATATAATAGCTGATAATTACTTTCATCTTATCAAATAACTTCAGACAATTGTTCATTGGCCAATTTGGAGATCTTTGGCTCTATGAAGACGTATATTTATGTTTACCTCACATATTTATAGCTTCTTTCACGCGTTACATCCACTTAGCTCTTATCTTTAAATCTCCTTCTAACTTTTCTGGCCTATATTTTGGAACTGGAAGCCTCATTGAACTACCCACAGAGTTCAGATGTTTTCTGAGATTCTCTGGTGAAGTCCGGATGATTCACCTCTATTATATGTATAGGTGTTGTAAACGTTTATTGCTATTATATTACTTGGTTTATTTGCATCATTTTATAATTAGTCTATGGGCCAGACCCGATTTCGCTATAACCAAAAGGGACGAAAGATAGTTATATTTTTTAATAGATATATGTCTGTAGATTATATTTTTGCATGATAACCTTCCCTGGTGCCCAGCTAAATATTGGTTATTAGCTCGTAAAGTTGACCACCACCTGAGGTAAATTGCACGTTAGAAGCAGCCGCATTACCTACTTTACGCTCATAGTTAGGACTTTTTTCAATGTTGAATAATAATGAGTTTGATATCAATTTGAAGCATACCTTTAGAGCTTTCATTTAAACCCAATTATAAATCTTTATGCTAAAGAGAGTTATCACTACAGCTCCTCAAACCAATGATGATATCCATTTTCTTACAATTTTCGCCTAAACTATGCTTTTTATTTAAGCCCTGTGGCATCTAGGAACACCACAGACCCAAAATACAAGTACTACAATACTCAACTAACCTGACGCTTTTATAAAATATATAACATGCACATGTCATTTGAATGTAAGAATTCAATTCATTGTCTATGGCGGCGGTGGCCATCTTTGCCAATTTTTAACTTTCAATCTTGACGATCTAGATGGTCAAGTAATAGCTCCTGTATAGGTTTACAGAGGTGGGAAATCCATTATTTCTTAGATTAGAAGACCAGGATCGCAAATAAAAGTACTCAATACTTGAATGACTAAGGTTTTAGAAAATGTATAATATGCTGCCATTTTGAGAAGTGACTATGAGCCTAAGTTCAAACAAGTCCTTTTTTATAGCAAACACACTAGACTCAGCTGGTAAGGTCACACATTCATCTCCATAGGCTATATTTGTTAAATTCACAATGAAAATCAAGGGTAATAACTAATGAATACCACAGTGAAATAGGAAACAACATAAATATGATTGTAAAAGTATTATTTTAATCTTTTGAACAATAATAACATCTCACATACGGTGTTGTTTGTGATCCGATATAGATATTTTATGTGATTGCATAGCTTTTCGGATTTGTTTATCACCCCAGAGTCGAGTGTGAAAAATCCTAACACTATCCCCTAAAGGTCCAGAATCACCACGCTGTATCATTTTTGTCGTCTGACTCCATTGTATTAAAATGAGGTTCTGGATCATTCTCTTATTTCCGGTTACTACAGGTCTGTAACCTGCACATCTCTGTGCATGTCAGATCATTTGTCAGGCAAGTACCGCGTGGCATTGTGCATGAACGAACACACTTGAATGTCAGTAGTTCCAAGACCACATCTAGTGCAGGCGGAAAGTGCATGCAATCTACATATTACCAGTTTGCCATCATCGTTTGTCCACCCATACTCAGTAGGGCTCGGCAACACTGGGTTAGCCTGCATACAGAAATTCCAGATTGCTGCTTAGTAGTTGGCTCGTTGTGCATGAATAAATAGGCTGTCTCTACAGGGTGTCAACTGATGGGAGTCAACTTCTCACCTTTTGGTACTAAAAAGCTGGTAGCGCAGTGCGTTGACCTCACTAGGGCTGCTATTATTAGCAACATACATGCGGCAGGTGATCCATTCAATTTTTTGTAAGAGCTCATCACACATACTCCATGACTGCCATAGTTGACTACAAGTCTCTTGGAAGGTAGTGTCCTTTGTCCCATCATCAGGGGATTCAACTTCCCTGGACTAGCGAATGCGCTGACAGTGTCACAGCCTGTGTAAGCATGTAAACCAATTGGACTGTCACAGACGGCGTCTTCAAGTAAACTTCGCAGTTTGCTGATGTCAACAACCCGCGTGCTGTTCGGTTTCCCACATTTCAGGTATAATTGACAAGAGATGTCCTTCTGGAAGCCAAGACAAGGGATCATGACATGAATGTTCTCTGCTGTCATGATAACTGCCATTTAGCCTGCGTGTGTTGCATCCAGCATGCAGCATTAGGCGATTGTCAGCTTCTTCATGTGGGAGTACAGCTCTGTTACTTCTGTCATCCTGTAGGAGGTTTCCTCACAGGTCATGTGCAAAGCCTTGCCATGCATAATTTCTCTGTACCATGGGTGTTCCCACTCTTCTACCATAAACCTAATGAGACTGGTCTTGTTGGAGGAACTGCAAAGGAATGTTCTCCATTCCTGGATGTGGTGTCCACCTGCTAGGTTCTTATACTGGAGAGTGATGTCTCTACTCCGGTTTAGTCATTCGGCATCTTTGAGTGAAGTCTGGCGGTTGACATCAAAGCCACATCAATCTTTTTACTTTCTCCTTCCTCGTGAAGGAAATAGGTGAAGGCTGACTCTGCAATCTGTGAAAAGGTCTGCTTGTTACCATCCAGTTTTTGGACGAGGCTCATCCCATCAATGATGGTTGTAGATGGTGTCGGAATGTGTTCTGCAGGAAACACTTTCTTTCCAAGTGCTCTAGCAAGTGCAGCCTTGTTTGTTTTGCGCAGAGATCCATCAGCATTTGCCAGTGCTCATGGCAGTAGACCCAGTAGGTGGTCAAGAATATCCTTGACGTTCACCTTCCTGTGTTCAGCCACCAGGATAATATGACTGAAAAGGTTTATATTTGCCTTTAGAACCACCTCTTTTCCTTTCTTCCCATGAATGATATGTCTTTTTGCTGATCATAGAGAATGTCTTCAGACTTTGCTTGGTCATCATATCATAGAATTTTGAAGAGGAGTTATCATCTAACCTAGTTTGCTTGAAAACCTGGGAGGCCTCTTCTCTGATCTCACGAATCTTCAAAAGATGACTTGTTACATCACGTAGAACCAAGAAGCCAGTGGATAAGCTAACCAGATCAATCTCATCAGGGGACAAAGGATTGAGCCAGTTGTTTTCTATAAGGTCAATGAGAGACTAGACATATGCTTAATTTCTTTTGATGATTGGAGCCTGCAGATCTGGCTGGGACAATATATATATATACTTTGGCCTATTAGTTCTCTCAACTGCCTGAGGTACATGCTTCTTTACTCAACCTTAGATAATATTTACTCACAGCTCATGGATTAGGGCTGGATTCTTTTGTCCCTCCGGCTGTCTTGGTGTCTTTGTTCACCGTTTGTTCTATGGTTTTGGTCAACAGGGATTTGACCAAAGGAATTTGTGGTACCAAGTTGAACTGAGAAGCCTCTATTCATGAATTTCCTGTACACATCTGGATGTGTGTTCGGCAACTGATACATCTGGGCATAGTACTATAGGAGGTAGCGTGCATAATTGATCCTATCGTATGCCAAACACCAGGTGATCGTTGCGCAAATGCTTGCCAGGCGCAGCATCCAGTCTCCCTCTCTGGATGCTCGGATTAGCCCCAGCACGATTTCATCCATGTACAAATACGACATCCAGAAGGATGAGAGGCTGCCGTTTCCATCTCTGAGGAACTTTCGATACATTTCAAACAGTTTCATGATCTGTGTTTAAGAGCTGCTGTTTAGGACCTCCTTCAAAGTGTTTTGGGAGATGCTGTTCCCAAAACAGTCAATTTTATCCAGTGTCTCTTACAGGTGAACCATATCATTTATGTGACTTGCTTCTAACCAAGACAGGAACCCATTTTATGTCAGCCGCATGAGTGCTTCACACATGAGCTTGTGTAGTTGTCCGGCTCTGTTGTACTTGCGGCCATCCACAACAGCACCAGGAAAGGAGTCTTTTGCAACCACACCAGACTCAATATAGAAGTCCCGAAATCCAGCATCTTGAAAACGTTTTCTAATAATTTCCATCAGTGTGCAGATGGTGTGGATTACTCTAAATCTGATGGTGATGTTCTGAAACTTGTTGTGAGGTTTCTATGTGATCTCAGCAACCTTTGCATACAGGGCTTGCTCAAATACGCAGACAATCTCTTTTTGGCCTAAGTTTTGTATGATGCTCAGTAACTAGTTAAGCACCTTATTGACTGTAGTCATCTCTGCCGCTGAAGCATTGATGGTAGGCAGGTTTGCCTAAACTAAAAGTTGAAAATATCCCGAAATTCTACTTCCAGTTTCAGCTAAACTAAAGTGTTGTAGAGCACGATTAGCTGAAAATAGTAAAATAAAAAGTAACTCTCTAGCCCATTGCTGTGAGGATTTATTAATGTTTAAAGATTTTACTGGTGCTATCTAGGCTATGATTGGTTTGTGCTATCTAGCTAGCTAGCTACTCCACAGTACTTCATTCAAAGCACATAAATATAAAGCCAGTCAATTGATGTAAATGTGTATGTTGATAGAATGACCTTAGAAGTAAAACCAACCTTGCCTTGGTTGTTTTTGTTTGTGATCTTTTTTGATAGAACAGCAGCGGTGGAGTGATATCTACCTGGCAGCTCTGCTGCTTTCTGCTGTAGCGGACTGGGGTTACTTTTAACTGAAGCAAGTCAAATTAAAAATTACATTTTGACCTTTAGTTGACATTCACTTTGATCTAGTATCTCAAAAATAACTTGGGAAATGGACGTGCCACCACATTAAACCTATAAAAATAAATATTACATGACCATCTAAGTCATCAAGATCAAAAGTTGAAAATTGGCAAAGATGGCTGACGCCACCACACCCTATATATTGAATTCTTACAATGAAATAATATCGGTATTCTATACATTTTATGGAAGCTTATAGACAGTTATATATTTCAATACTTGTTTTTTTGCGTTTGTGGTGTGCCTAAATTCCACAGGGCTGAAAGAAATAGCATTTTGGGGGGCATAAATTGTAAAAAAAATTACACTTTTTTTAGTTTGAGGACCTATAGTGGCCTACATATTTAGTACAAAGATTCACAATTGTATTTAAATGAAAGATTTAAAGGTCTGCTTCAAACACAATATCATTCAACATTGAAAAAAGTCCTAACTATGAGCGTAAACTAGGTAATGCGCTTGCGTTTACATGCAATTTTCCTTAAGGAGTGGTTAACTTCATGAGCTGATAACGAAGATTTAGCTGGGTATTTGCAAAGGTTATCATACAAAAATATAATCCACATACATATATCTAGTAAAAAAATATAACTAGCCTTCGACCCTTTGGGTGATACCGAAAAGTGAACTTTTGGTTTCAAGCCCATGTACTAAATTGTTTTGATAGGATATATTGAACATTCTATTTTTTTTTCAATTTTAACTTGCGTTAACTCTTGCCTATGGAGAAGTTTGATTGGTGCTCTCTGTGCTTCTCTAAATTCTTTAGTTTTAGTCAGATTACTTATTTATGCAGAACGATATTGAAAACACAATTGCTATAAATTTAAGCTTAAACATATATATTGGTTAAATTCTGATTTTATAAAACATAACTTTACTTCAATTACATAACGTATTGTAAAATACTAAGTAATTAAAACATTAACAAAATATTCGAACATAGCAAAGTACACATTATTATCACACAATTGGAAAATAATATGGTAAATTCAAAAAGTTTGATTAAATATGTTAAATATATAAATCTAAGATGAGTGGCTTATACTTTAATAGGTGTATATGGATACAATTTTTGTCTAAATATTTTGTGTAAAACTGCTCGAAGATGGAAGTATGTACTTTTGTATCTCTGTAATTACACCACAAAGAGATTTGCTTTCACAAGGTGATTGGGCAATTTCAGGAGTATTATAACCCCCTTGCTACTAATTCTATGTAAAATGCGTTTTCACTTTGTGTAACCTATCTTCTGTTTTTTTTCCTTATTTTGTTGTGGCATATGTTTGTATCTCTTATTATCCTAGAGATTTTAATAGACTGCTTTTGACTCGAGTTGTTTTTTTTATTTTTCCGGCTCATGTTTGGTTCTTGAATTTCTCATTTATTAATTCCAAAGTTTAATATGCAATTTATTTTTGTCGAGACTAATTTTTGAGTGTGGCTTCTATTGGAACATATGCCGTTTTTCTTATTCTTCTCATCTCAAAAAACCTTCTGATTATTATATTCAATATTTTTATCATTGTACTTTTTAACCATATTTTTTGCCGTTTTTCTGCTTTTTTCAATTAGCCTCAGTCATTTTACTGGAGCAGGAAATGAATTTTGATGCATTTTTTTATTAACATCACAATCTAAGATCATTTTTATACCATGGTTGCAGTTTTCTAATTATGATTCTAACAAATATTCGTTAAATTCAAAACCTTTGAAATAGAAATGTAGAAATAAACAGTTTTTAAGGTCTAAATTTTGCCTATTCTTTTAATCTTTGCTTTCTGGCTGCTGTTCCTCCTTGCCCTTTTGGCTTTATGGTAGTTCTCTGAAGTAGCCTCTCTGGTTGATTAACCGTGGATTGACTTTTAGTTACTTTGGCAAGACCTCCAGCATTTTTCACTTTCTATTAAACCACCGATCTCTTTGTAAACCCATCTTTCCTCTACTATCGCAAATGCCTCCATTTGTTTTCACTCTTTATTAAAAACATTAAAATAAAATCAAAGATTGGCTCAATTTCTGTACTACTATACTCAATGTGCTTCCAAATGGTATTATTTAGGTCAGCTAAATGGAAGATCTAAGCCAACAAAGCAAACTCATTGATATCATGAAAGGAAAATTTGATATCCCTCTTATAGAAATGCAAACAGAGGTATAAACTCCGCTAAGCATAAATGGGACCATATACACAAAATTCCTTTGCAATGAAGGCAGGAAACGGAAAGCCAGATGAAGGCGTTGCCCTTCCTTTCCCTAGAGAGGTGTGTGAGCCTTACCTGAGCAGACGAGCGCCTTTCCCTTGGATAATTCGGATGTGGAGTTGAGACGGGAGTTCCGCTTTAAGTCCCGTGTAAATAATTCACATTCTCGGTGTAAGCGACTAAAGGCCAGGACGCGCTTCCACAGCTTTACGCACCGCACAAAAATGAAAGGGCGAGAGGGAGGGAGATGCAGGAATGGTTGAGAGGGTAGAGTGGAAGAGAGACAAGCAACTGTGCTGTTAGAATTCTTTAAATAAATAAAAACGATTAAATTAATGAGACATTGCGTTTCGTTGGCATATTTCCATTGCCTCTGTCCCACATATGAGTAGATTGATGGATTCGTAATGATGTTTTTGAAGTCGCTTTTCAGCACTTCTTCGCATTTCTCTTTTCAACACACTTCGTTAGAGGGTGATTTCAGATGCTCTTTAGGCAATATTTATCCTAGAGATTAATAAAATACACTATTATTGAGTTGTTTATCATGGTTAATAAAGCTCTAGTTTGCGTAAATGGCACTTTTGACCCTTTTGAGTATTGCACGTCTTTCTGTTTATCCACATTTGTTACTTTATGTCCTTTTCTTGCTAGCCGAGTGGATGCGGCATTGGTCTCTTAACGTCACGGTACCGGGTTCGATCCCGGATCCCGGCATGAGTGGACACAAAAGTTAGCTCACGTAGCAATCTGGCTACCAATGAGTGGACGCGCTGTGCTGACCGCTGTACTGAGCTGGGTAAGTCTTACACTTCTTATTACAATACTGCTTTATTTCCTCTCCCGTCTTCGCAGTACAACCCACACACACGCACACTCTTTTCCAAGGAATCCTGCCAATCGGTATCTGTATCCACATACCTCAGACGTGGAACAAGTCCCTCTGTCCTGGGGCGATGAAGGTTCCAACAGAACGCTGTTTGGTGCCCAAAACACTTCCTGGCACCTCTCCCTTAATAAAAACCAGCCCCTATTACCCTCGGGCTCACCAGCTATTGTCATA
Source organism: Ceratothoa steindachneri (assembly GCA_963969495.1). Taxonomy (NCBI): domain Eukaryota; kingdom Metazoa; phylum Arthropoda; class Malacostraca; order Isopoda; family Cymothoidae; genus Ceratothoa; species Ceratothoa steindachneri. The sequence continues at coordinate 10,160,840 of OZ018329.1, forward strand.
CTGACCGTCATGTCTATTTCATTATCCGGTCCGGAATCTTCCTAGATAAAGGCAGGTTGGCGAACCGAAACGTAATGCTAATACAAATGCCTTCGTTTAGTAATAATAGTGTCTTTTTTTCTCTATAAAATGATGCCATCGTATTAGGACGCAATTTGATTTAAATACGAATCCAACGATGCAAAACGAAGGCAAGTCATAATTCTTTATTAAGGGCTACGACATAGCCGAGTAGGAAACTGCATCAGATTACAGCGATATTTAGCCACATCGCGTGTGGTTTGTTGACTGACTGAGACCCGAATCAAGTCGACTTTACATACTGCCATGTGATGTAAAAACCTGCGGTTCGGATCTCACATAAACTATAAGTTTCAACAGAGAGATAAAAGTCCTAAAAATTGGTTAATAAAACCCCAAACAAATAAAAAAAAATCTGTTAGTCCAACTTTTCGAGCAATGATGCCCATCTTGTGTTCTAGAATAGATTACATATCTTCCAGCATTGTTTGGAGATATCACTCAAGCTTGAAATGAATTGAACCATTGGGGACACATACATTAGTTATATGTAAGATATTATATAAAAAAATGGAAATAACTATTGAATGATATTTAGGCTGAGAAAAAAATGCCGTCTCCTCTGTACGTCCCGGAATAAAATATGCATGTTTTCAAGCCAAACATTTAAATTAGACCAATTTTGAGCAAGTATGATATTTATTCGTAGTTATAACACGCTTTCAACTTGGAATCTTTCATACATGTCGCCATTTTCAGGTCCTCACATCGATAAAATAAGAAGTTAACCTTGGATAGAACAATTATGCTGTCAGATATGCCCATCATATTATGTCTCACAGCTTGATATCAAATCGATCCTTCGGTATGTTGCCTCATTTCTAGTTGATAAATCACTTCGAAGGGATTCAAGATTAAAACTTCAGCGAATACCAAAATAGGAAGAGAATTACCAATGCGCTTTGCAAAGGTTCCTGAAAGAGGTAATGTTTGAACATAGATTGTTTGGATGGGAAATAATTAATTTAATCATCATCTTTCTGTATGGTGGGTGAGAAGTACCCAGATAAGTTAATAGTAATTACTTACAGATGTCATACTGAGACTCAGAATTTTCCTTATTCTTCGCTTTGTACAAGAAGGGAAAACGCGATCAATTTCTAAAATTTATATAGTAAGCGGAGAAATGGATACTTAATTTGGAAATAGAGTTGCTGGGCTTAAAATGACGCGAATTACCAATGCGCTTTGCAAAGGTTCCTGAAAGAGGTAATGTTTGAACATAGATTGTTTGGATGGGAAATAATTAATTTAATCATCATCTTTCTGTATGGTGGGTGAGAAGTACCCAGATAAGTTAATAGTAATTACTTACAGATGTCATACTGAGACTCAGAATTTTCCTTATTCTTCGCTTTGTACAAGAAGGGAAAACGCGATCAATTTCTAAAATTTATATAGTAAGCGGAGAAATGGATACTTAATTTGGAAATAGAGTTGCTGGGCTTAAAATGACGCGAATTTAAATGACAGAGATTTCCTGTGTGTGTATTTTATTTATTTATGCATACTTTAGGGAGAATTTTAGAAGTAAGGTGGGTTAAGAAAAGATTTGAGAGATAAATCTATAGAACTCACCAAACTTGCACATAGCAAAAAAAATAGAATTAAACAGCTAAGATTATGATAGTGGTAATGAAGGATGAGTTTAGATAAGATTTAAGAAGAGAAAAGAGCTTTAAAGAATGAATATAGAATTCCTATTGGTGAGAGTATTTAATAGGATACAAACTATAATATATTAAAAGCTCTATTCTGAGACTACTGTAGTTTCAAAAGTGTGTAGATTATGGTCAGACTAAAGGTGGAATTCCTCCCTTCAGAAACTAATTTCATATTAAGGCTTCTAGTACAATAAGGATTTATTCCCCCTTCGAATGAGAATTACATTAAAACTAAATGCACATTTACGATATTTTGATAAGGTATTGTGGAAAATTGTTTCAATTAATCAGTTTTTCCTGTACTCTAAATGTGTATTCTACTCTTTAAGGGTTCTTGCATCTAAAAATTACTTTGGGATTCAAATTAAATTTTAAATGCTTAGAAGCACATGTAAAATTTTACGAAATAAGAAGCAACTAAGAGAAACATAAATATTGACAGGGAATGTAAAATATTGAGAAATTAGAGATAATATAAAAAAGAAAAACATTACACACAACGTAGCTTGACCTGATAGAAGAGAAAATATTAATGAAGGTGTAGGTTATATTTTAAGAAAAAGAGCTTATATCGAGTCTTTGAAATGAATATATAAATAAACTGGGTAGAAATTAGATATAAATGCAATTAATGATATAAGAAAACAGCACCATTAATTCCTTAATATTATATATATATATATATGTATATATATATATATATAACAATACAGTACGAAAGAAGAGAAGTTTGACGTAAATGAGCAATGAGACAAGAAATAGGAGTTTTTAATATATATTAAATTCTGGAGTTATATATATATATAAACCCAAAAAGTTGATAAAGTGATGCAAATGAGATAAAATAAATTAAGATTCAACTTGACAGTAAATATTTGTTCTTCTGATTGCCTAAAAAATTCTAAGAAATTGGATAGATATAACTTGATCTATGCGAACCATGAATGAAATAAGTACAAAGAAATATGCAAATACATAGGAAAAATCATGAATAAAATATAGGATTTGTTATTACAAGTCGGTTTCTTCTCTTTATATTCACAAAGCCATTTTACATCAATCAGATAACTTTCGTTACTTTAGATTCTCGCAGATCAACTGTAATCTTAAAATAACACCATTTTATATCTCTGAAAATGACTCCTCTTCAAACCTATCAAAATTATTTTAAAGGTTTTAATCTTAGTGGTAATTTAACCGCCCTTTTTGTAGTTAAAATAACAGCGGTGTCAATTTCCTTATTATGAGACTCACTACATATATAGTTAATAATGTGACAGTGTATTCATGCCAACGTGAAGGAGAAAATCCATTCGACGAATGAAAGACAAAAGTGTATAATGGGTTGTAGAGAGTTTAGGACCGAGAGAATGATGACTATCAAAAATGAATGAATAGTAGGATGAACGAGTGAAAGAGGATGAAAGTAGTACTCAAGATGTGATACAAGGAAGCACGCCAACTTTAATTTAAGAGTTATAGCTCTGCTATTAAGCCAAACCCTCTTAAAGTAATGGCTAGGTTCCTTCAGCGGTGCTTTAAAAGAGTGAACACATGATATATAATGACTCTAAGACAGGGTATGAATGAAATGAGACAAATAAATTGAACGAATGCCGTAAGGTAATGTGTGCTAGAGGTGTACGAAACTTAGACATGACTTATCAAAGTTCATACATTTAATTTTAATACGAAAAATACGTTCATCAACACTTTTACTAGTCAGTATTTATTTGTGTGCTTATTTACTTACAAAATATCAAAAATTCGATCAGGAATTCTTCTCGGAAATCAAATTGTTGAAAAGGAGTCTCCTCTGAAATTTCATTCATAAGAAATTAATCGATTACTAATAATGTCAAATCTATATTCCTTTTTTGTTGCATTAGTTTAAGATTCTTTTAAATCACTATAATTATTTAGTATTGTGTGAGTAGATACTTAGATCTACAAAAGGCAATGTTGTTAGCTCTTTAACTCCTAAACCTAACTTTCTAAATAATTGGCCTTTGAACCTTTGAAGAAGGAGAGCAATTTTTTCCCGGTCATCATCCACGAAACTCCGACCTCATAAGCGCATCGTTTTATAAGTTATGGAACGCAGTCACAGTTCAGAAGTGTTGCAATTGCTAGGGGCTTCTAACACTCGGGTCACTATCCCCGGATTTAACCTCGCTCAAATTGGCCTTTAAATTCAAACGATAGCTCTGCAAATTCTTGTTGAGCTTTCAACGAAAGAAGTTTCACCTTCTTCAGTTTTGCGATATATTTTTTTAAAGTCTAGCCTAATTGATTATAAATTGTCCAACCTGGGAGGAACATATTGAGATAAATTCTTTTCGGACCACAGCAAAATATAGATTATCATTTACTTAATCTAACTAAATACCGATATAAAATTTAAATAAAAAACACCGTATGATTATTATTTTCAAAAGAGGTATTTTTCCCTATTATTTCCATAAGATTATTTTTTTCAGGAACATTTGAATTTTAGATTTCAGTGTAAAAATATTCTTGTTTTTCCTTGAAGGTATATATTAAGTTCTTCGATTTTCTCAAATAAATCCGAAAAATAATATAATTTGTGCAGCCAATTTTCATTGTGTAACAAATAAAAAAACCCAGTTATTTTCGCAAGGTGAATGGATGACTTCAGATTTTTACACCAATACCCCTCTCATAACTCATCCCCTTGACAGGTATTAGGGTTACACCTAATATTAATACCTACATAGTTTGCATTAATTATAAAGTTAATTGCTTTTATGAACCAGAATTGTTAGTTATAAACTTCAATGTGATTTCCGCTATTTTCGAGGAGAAATTAAGGAGTTCAAAGCTTAGACATAAACGTTAGCCTAGGTCATTGACGTAGACTATGCACAAATAAATGCGATATAGGACTTATGCAATAAACTAGCATATTTCATAAGATATTTCGTATATAGCATTTACTTTCTAATAAGACACCATGTTTGTGATCCACATTTCTTTATTTCTATACAGATAAAAGCAGTATAAATGAAATAAACTGCTGTATGCACCTACTTGTATCTAAACTTTATTTGATTCTATTGAAAAGCACAAAAAAATATAATACGGTTAAACACTAAGAGTTAGAAGGCCAACCTTTTCTAACAATATGTTTGGTTTAGTAATAATATGATAATTAAAGATTTTCCTCTATACAGAAAATTCCCCAAAATTCGGTTTGTGAAAGGAAAGAACAGAGATATGTATTAATTTGTCAGATCATCTATGAATGGTCAGTTGGTTTCGATCTGCCGCAGTATCCATGTTAGAGTATAGCTGTAAATATGGAGGTAAATTTATTATGAATTAAATACGTGTAACTTATAAGCGTTGAAAAATAATAGTACACGCATTTCCACGCACAGCAAAAAGCTCATTAAGATCAAAGTCGTTTTTGTTAGCAAAATAAACGTTATATTTCTGAAAAAACCTGGCTTGTGCACACGTTTAATGAATAATGTCAGAGAGTCTTACTGCTCGTGATTTTTTTTTATTTTGATGTTCATCAATCAAGGAACCCATAGACATGAAAAATATTTTGAAATCAAAATCGAACTTGGTTTCTGAGAATTCGCTAAGTCGTTTCAACATAAAACTTTCCCAAGCAGAAACCATGTATGCATTTATTGCTGCTGCATGAATGTTATTTGAAACTCGATTTTCGCAAATTCTCAATTGAAAGGTTTTCTATGCTTTTGAGCGTAAGTTTAAAAGATTTTGTTGCATTTGTCATAAAAAATAAAAAGAGTTCTCTATAAAAGCACCCAGAGCAGTTGTTTGGATTTTCCTATGACTTTCCTTAAGTAAATCCTACCATTCCCTCCACAATGTCCTTTGTTTGGAACTTTTATTCTTATCCCCGTATCCATTCACACAATATGAAGGGAAAAATATAATATGGCAAAGTCTCAGATTTTACTAGATTTCCGAGGTAAATATTATATGTTTGTTTACCACCACTTGTGGTGATATTAATGAAGTGTAAATGACAATGGTTATAATGTTCGTTACTCGAAGTAAAATGGATGCAAAGGGAAAAGTCTAGAAAGTTCCTCATTTGTTTTGTCGCGGGCCAACCTGTATTTTTTGGTCGAAAATATCATACCAAACTGACTTTGCAGCCATCCACCCGGAATTCATCAACATTTATTACGAGTGATTATCTCGAAGCTTTTAAATATATTTCCAAACAATGAGTGAACAGGAAAATTTTTACTGTGGGCACATAACCTTGTTTTGAATGCCTTTTAGAGAGTCAGAAAGCATTTTACTTTTTTAATAAATTTCATTTCGAATTTAAAATGAAAGTGCAGTTGAAAAAAATCAACAATAAAGCCTTTTTTGTCTTAGGTAATATCACATTTTGTCCATTAAAACGTTTTCCGTACATTCGAAGAAATCTCAGGTTTGAAAAATTGCCTTCAGCTCAATATTCAATCTTCATTTTGTGTAGTTTTTAGTTGTGTTTTGCATTAGTTTACAATTTCATAACACAAGTTTAATCATTATTCATATAGTATAATATATCGTGGCATTATCTAGCATAGAAAGCGTGAAATCAATTAATATTATCGCTCCTAGACAAGTTATAAACAAAACCGTTGCTACTGAAAATAAGAATGCTGCTTAATTATCATAATGATTAATGAGAGAATTATTTTATTTGCCATATCTAACATGTATGCTTCTTTTCTCGCATTACCCATCTCTATTGCTAAATCTGAACCATTTTAGGGAGGCCTGTTCGAAAACTTCAATGTACTGATATCTTTAGCTTTTCTCTTGTTTACTTTGTGCTTTCCCTCCCTTATAAAGGATAGTTCTTGGGATAACTGCCCTCATTTTCCTTCCAAGTGCCATATTCTTCTGAGATGTTTGCTCACTCTCAATTAGTTTAAAGGAAATTATGGCGCACGTTAGGAAACTGTAAAAAATGAGCCGATTATCATTGTTTATAGGATTTTATTTATAACGAGCTAGTTTAATAGAATTTATGCCTACACAAGAGGCTCCTAAATTACATTGAGAGCATCGTTAGATAATAAATCCTAGATACATAAAAGAGTATGATCGGACAGTGGTGATTGCTCCTTGGTTTCTTTTCCTGCACAGTCAAGTTAAATTATATACTGTCAGAATATTTGAATTTACTGTCTATTTACAGGACTAAAGGAAGAAAGAAATAACAAAAAACCTCTCCTCAAAATCAGCCTCTTCAACAAACGTTAAACACCTTGAACAGGTCATTTGGTCGTCCTTAACCCATTCAGGTGCCTACAGTTAACAACTTATGCGGGAAGACCATTCCAATAATTTATGGTTTTTATGAATGGCACATCCCTGTGCCTTATGACTTACTAGTGGTTGGCAAATTAATCTTTGTGTAAATTTCATTATCCGTTAGGTAGACCTCGTTCACGATTAAAAAAGGATGGGACGGGCAATTTACTAACTACCTGTCATACTCAAACCTCAGTAAGCACAGTTTGCATCTATCTTTCTCTTTACGGTTTATATTAAGTTGCAAAAAGATTAATTTGGTTTATTGAAGAAGGAAATTAAAATAATTTTCAATGTAAAAAAAAAACTATATTAAATTAACAAATTAATTTCAACCATTATTTACAGTGGTATCTCATCGTTTATCGGTTTTGATCAAATACATGATTTAATATCCTCTACCTCCTCCTTCTTATCAGAGTAAACTTTGCATGTTTAGTTGATGTAATGACAAATAAATGGAAGTGAATATGGATGATAAAGAATAACTTCCCATCACTACCCAATATTTTTTCCTTTGGTTAAACGTGTAAGGGTAGAGTGTGATTAAGGCGGAGAACACCTTTTCGGTTAACCAGTAAAGGACGTTCTTGCCCAAGAGTTTAAGTTATATGGTACAATTATTAAATATATATGCCTAGAGTGAGTGTTTGGTTATTATTGAAAGGCTCATAATGAATAACACCTTTCACATCTCAACAAATGGAAAGCATAAGCCTTCTGCTGTTAGCGATCACGTCTAGAAGTAGAAATAAGATTCTGTTTGCAATCACGCTATTATTTTTTTGTTCTTAATATTGTTTGGGATTTAGAGAACGTGTAACGTCTTTTTTACTCCTTATTTGGATTATAAAAGCACGGAAAAGATAGTGGAAAATTAGAATAATGAGCAAAAGACGAACTGAGAGAGAGGGCAAGTGTTTCTTGGGGCACTGGTGAGGGGATTGCGTGCTCCTCCTTCAGGTTTCAGTTGCAGCAGAGACATCGCAAAGTGAAGGGGTATAGAAGGATAGAAGAAGATTAAAATAAGGTCATCAGAATTTTCAGATTAAGCCGAGAAGTTATGAAGAAACTGATCAAGTTCGAGTAAAGAATTAAATACAATGATAAAGTGAAGGACGCTATCCAAATGAATTCTTTTCCACCTGGGATCAAAGACAGCGAAGAGATAAAGAAATTCCAAAATGGAATTTTGGTCACCTTTAGCACCAAGGAATTAAATTGGTGAAAAATATGCTGCAAAAATTACCAGTAAATAATGATCCGAATGAGAGATATACATATATTTAAAAAGAATTAATTAAATAGTTCTGTTTGGTTAATGGGATCTGAAGGAAAAATAAGCGTTTGAGAAGCCTACAGAGAGATATCCTTTTGATCAAAACTCACAGAAGGCTATTTTATTATTAATTCCTGACCATTATAGAGCTCATAAGGGTAAAACGAGAAATGCTAAATAAACGTTTTGATCTATGCAAACAAAGCGAATTTAAAGAAAAAGAGATATTTAATGCTTGAGACATTGATACTCTATCTTATTATGTATCCTATACGATATTAAAAATGACTCATTCTGTTTTTCGGATTTCATAAAATAATTTGTTGCAAAATAAAACATAAGGCAAATTAAGTCATCTGTGTTAATATTAATTCCTTTTAGGTAGATAAAATTAAATAACTCATTAAACAGAAGAAGAACAGACAGAGGTGGAAATAGATTAAACATTTGGAACCTCAAACTATTCCGTTTGTCCGAGCAAAGAACATGGCCGCAAATATCTGGTATTGGCTTCATCTTCATAGAGCAATCAAGATCTAAGTATGTCTATTGATTGCACTTAACAGGTGAAATATTTGTGCAACATAGACAAAAAGCAGTATAGGTTTTTAATTGATTAAATATATAATCGAAATGGAGATAGTTTGAATGCATTTTAAAATAACAAGCGTTAAATTGCGGAATAAATATTATAAGGAATGATTCAAACAAAGAAAAATATATTCTAAGCCGAGAGGAAACATTATAAAATAAAGATTTGTTTATCAGAATATCATTGCTTCCCTTTAATTTATCCCTCTTTTTATTTTGACTTTAAATCGGATTTTAGAAATTTTTAATCATGATAATAATTGCCAAAAACCAACTCCAGTGGAAGCAACGTAAGAATCTCGTATGTGGCTTCGATTAGTGATGCAATTTTCTAAATTGGGCCTCGTGTCTTTCCTTTTATGTTTACCTCCTCCCGAATTCCAGTTAAGATGGGAAGTAGAGATCGTCGCTTGGCTATTTTGCTTTAAGTTGTGAGGGAAAAATGTATACCTTATACTTTTAATTCCTGTTTGTTACCAGCTTAAAGTCGCATTCTAACTTTCAATTGAGTTGAAATTATTTAGAGCCAGTCTTTCTCCCCCCATCTCTAAGTTAAGAAACATTCCGTTTGTATTTTATTTTTCCCTTGGTATGGCTAATAGCTTCTAACATATACCAATTCTTTCTTCTTTAAAGAAACAACTGGCAAATAAACTTAAATCCTCTTACAAATTCTCAAATGGAGGGGAGGTATAAGAGACAACAAAGCTACTTGAGAAAAAGCACCAACAATTTACTCTGAGCAATTTTTATTTACGAGAAAAAACATTTTAATTTCATTTTGATAATAGCTTTTAAAATTTCCTCATTATTTTATATATTCGCAAGGTTGCAATACACAAAAAATACACATATAATCTGCAATCACTCTATTTTCTATCCGTTAACTTTAACGGATACTATCGACCTAATTATATGTTAGAAACTACCCAAGACTACACCGATGGCTCCGCAAGCTTAGGCTAGAACTCTCTTTCGACGAATCACGTACGAAATCGTATTTGCATCTGATCAAATTTATAATAAATAAACACCAAAAGCTTTTTTGACGCTCTTTAAAGCTGAGGCATAAAGCTAAATGAAGGCAGAGGAGGAACAAATGTCTCAGAGGATACACGAAGGATACACCTGCCATTTTAGAAGCATCCGTCAAAGATGTAATTTGTAGGAAATATTCAAAGCGTGTAAGAATAAGAAACCAATCGAAGTGGCTTCTGGCCTAAATTTCTTTAGTTGAGGAGGTTTATTGCGTTAATTTATTATTTGATTTAAAACATACAAACATTCCAGTGGCCTCCCTACGACCATGATCGGTACAAAGGGGGTGAGGCGTATTTATGTAGAGCAATGAACGGAGAATCCTCTCCAAACAATGGCTGTCGGAATATCTCTGTGAAGTAAATGATATAACCTCATGTTGAATAATCCCTCTAAGCATTATTTAAATAAAATAAAAGTTTAGGTGTCAAAACGATATACACAGAAAAGTTAATATGTCACTTTTGTAGCAATGTAGATTCCTAAAATTGGTACTTGTTCTAATCCTTTCATCTTCATTACATGATTTTCAAGCACAACGGCGATGGGGCGGTATCGCTCCGAAGAGTTGTAAGGAGAAATCTTTATATAAAGTAGTGAAGCAAGACAAAGGAAAAAAATGTATGAAAATATCTACCCAAAGATCCTCCTGCAGGTATTGAAACCGAGTTGGCAAACTGCCGGTGTTCGGCCAAGGAAAGCACAAGGCTACAGATGTCCCATGGCATCCCTTTGCTGGTCATCATTGTGTGAGAAACTTAAGTGTTCGAACTTGAGGGAGAGAAGAGGGTTGCTAGATCTCCTTTAAGTAAGTTTAATAATGGAATTAAGGCAAACTATTTTGAGTTATCTGGTTAAAAACCAATAAAGAGTTAAGATCAATTCTTTAGCCATATTCTTTCTTCATTTTAACTCTCCTCCACCTCTGACTTCCACTCTTTTTACATTTCTTGACTGGCCTCGAGTAAATAATGGGGTCTTTGCTTAAATGTCATTTTGATAACTTATTGTGACCGATGTAACCTCAAGTAAACACAAACCTTAACCTCTCCAGAATTAGACTTAATTAACCTGACCCACCAAGCCAACCCAAATTGGAGAGCCAATAATGTATATATAGAATGACTACAACTTATACCAAGTTTCGAATCTAATTCCCTGACTTGAATAAGTTGATAAATCAGTAATTATGAAAAGAAATAAATAATAAAAATAAGGCAATATGAAACTATATGGTAATGCCATTTGAAACCTAACTTCATACATCGTAGTTACATGTGTTCATCTATTAAGATTATACTTAAAGTCTCAGTTCATCGATGAATTTTATCCTAAACCAAATTATTCATTTTATTTTAAATTTTATCCTTGATTGAATTTTAGAACAACTAAGGTTGAAAATTATTTTAATGAACCATATTTATTTTTATTTTTTCTCCATTAGCTTCCCCACGCAATCAGAAATTAATGAATTTTATGGCAACATCAGGTATATTTATAGCTGCGTGATGTTAAAAATATGTTTTCAGAGGAATTTTATAACTATAATTTGTTGATTTTCAGCCTCAGACAAATCAAATTTTGGCTATTATTACGATTCAAATCTTCAAAATACTCCAATTTAGGCCACTTTATAAAAGCTTTGATAATTATATTACTTCTTTTCTTTCTGTTTATTTTTAAGTCAAAAAAAGAACTAAATTTTCTTCTTCATTTAAGAGCCTAATTAATTGGAAACTTTGCGCTTAAAGGTTAAGGTGGACTTAGAAACTTCTGTCTATAAAAGGAGATAGAATCATACTTTTCTACAAACTTAGTACTTTAAGAGATCACTTAAGATCTCTGCTATTAGTTCCAGTTTATAATTAATCCTAACAGTTTTAACCCCACATTTGTATGAAATAATATCAAAACCCCTCTCGAATGGAAAAAGTGAAGTATTGTTGATCAAATAGATCAAAATTGCTAGCTTTTCACTAGAATGGAATAATGCGATATTTACTGCAGTTATAATAGCACTGATAAGCTCGAAATAATATCGGGCAGGCCTAGTGGACACTCATTATCTAGTTAAAAGGTTGTCATATTTTATTTGGATTCATCTAATCTGCAACATACAGATTGTTTACAAAAGTTCTAGACAAAATACTAATAAAACCCTCACAATCTAAAGGGTCTCTAATAAGCTACCACAACAGGCACGCTTACGATGTAGCTAGTAGATACATGACTATCTGCAAACAGATTATTAATTATTGCAACAAACGAATGAACACAAGAGAGGTTCATAAAGTGGTGAAAATAGGGAAACTAAAAATATGTATAAGTCAATGGTGAGTGACACGTTACACCTTTTCTAGTCTAGAATATTGTAGTAAAAAATAGTAACCGTAACAAAGAAAATGGTTTTAACGAATAAGAAATAATAATTTTGAAAGGTGAGCAAAATTCTTGGTACAAATGTGTTGTTCGTTAATACTGGTCGAAAGGAGTTCAAAAAGTTGAAATGTGGTTCAGAAAGTGATAAACATAAACCACTTATGTTCCGTATTTGGCACACCTTATTCATGTACTTATTGGGCAATTTCCAGGAAACGTTTAAAACTACGCCACTGGTGAAGAAGTCTCGAGGATTTATTAATTTATAAAAATTTTGGTGATCTAATTAATGTTGCGTATTCATTAGAGTCTAATCACAAAATCCAAGTTATGTCTGACCTAGAAAGAATTTTTTTCTGCAAAGTTTTAAGTTCTAAAACAGGAAAAAGACTTATATATGCAGGAAAAGTTATATTTGTTATTTTTTGGTATTATGTTTGTTAGCAATTACAATTTTCAAACATTCTAATTGTCTTTAATTACATTGCAGCATTTTTCCTTGAAATCTTTTTTATTTGGTTTTATAGTTAATCTAATAATCGTTTTTAGACGTAGTTCGTTAGGATGTTCTGTCTGTTAGGTTTATCTAGGAGATGTATAGAGGCTCAAACCTGATTCTAGTAATGAGCATTTGAAAACTTTAATTTATAATCTTCGAACCATTTCTTACCTTCAGAGGCCGTTTATTTTGCGGTGCACGGTTTGAAGTATATTTTCCTTCACTAATTCAGTTTTGTTGATGCCATAAAGTATTATTTGAAAATATGCGAAAAATTAAACTTTATTCATTGTTTCATTGGTTTTAATGATTTTAACAAGACCTTGTGTTCCATTAGCACCAAAGCAAATCCCATAATAGTATAATTCCTTCAATATGTTTATAGTATGTATAGTGTTTTTAGGAAGACGTGGATCAGGAGATTTTCGGCCAACTGTATCTCCAATTATAGGAAAATAGTTCTACTTAAGTTTCGTCATTCATTAATAATTTATTTAAAGATATTTTATCACAATTAACGTACCTTTTTGCTAACTTGCACATTATGTCATTGGGAGATTTAGGAAAATATAGCTTCTTACTTTTTATATAACAATGGACGTCATTTTGGTATAGGAATCTTATCAAAGTCGTCTCTGAAGCTATAACACTAGCTGGTCCAAACCCTGACATATGGATTCTTAGTGGTGTGTTTGGGGTTTGTATCATTCAGTCGATGATAATTTGGACAGAAACTTTGTCAGAAACCTGAAAAAAATGTTAATTTCAACTATGCATCAATAGAAATTTTATCTATGTTTGTATAAATCTGACTATATTATATATATATGTATATATAATTTTATTATTGTACTAATTTGTATACATATATGAATTAAACAGAGGAAATATGATAGATGGAAGCAGCGGTTGGGCTATGAATCTCGCCTCTAATATTGTATGAACATGTTGAAATTAATTTTATGGTCAGAAATTATTAAATAAACAATAATATTTGGTCCATTTAATCTTATTTTACAAAATCTACTTAGTAAATATGATCACAAAATGTAGGAATCTATTAGTTGACCAGAGTGCCAGTCACTTTGCGCTGATGGCGGTTATTGTATTACAATTTCCTATAACGAGCTTGCCTTTGCGACCTATCTTTGCTTTCTATTAAAAGGCACTACAATTTGTGCCGATATCGGTGTATTTGCGATTTATTATTAGGGTCTATAAAATATCTTCGTTTTCACTTGCTTCATACTTTCAGTGTGTCCGTTACCTCCTCAACCTCCGAATGAATAATCATTCCAAATTCTACCTCTCATAAGGCTTTCTAAGCCTATCGAATGCAGTAATAAGCTCTAACGTTTTTATAAGTGAAAATAACTCAGTAGCCAACAAACCCCCATATCGAAAGGTTAGGATCAACCTTCATGACCTTATTACTGACAGCACGCAATTTGAAGGCTTGTAAGAGCTCTTCAGAATCAACCTAGACGTCGTCCCTTTAAAGTTATTCTTGCCCTTAATGGTCATTTTGAAGGGTGAATGGAGGGATACGAATGAGATGGTCCACTGAGATCAACCTTTGCTGATATTTTTATAAGTTTATAATATGTTTAGAACCAATAAAAATCAACAAGTTGTCAAAACCCGTCGTATTGAAGGAACATTTAACTCAAATGTTGATCCAGATTTTTTTTAAAGTATTGAATAAGTTGATATTAACGTTTCGGGTAGACAATTCAAGTCATTTAAAAAAAAATATATGAAACAAAGAAATGCTTAACAATATTAGTTTGACAACTTCTATCCAGATCTCTTCACTAGCTATAAATAATTAAAAAATAATGTTTAAATATCGTTTTATTATCTAACCCCAAATTAAACTTCATTTGCATTCAGGATATCTTTTGCGCAAGTCCTTTGTATTTTTTGGCAATCAGAAATTAATAGTTTGTTGTTGTATTGATCTCAAGGAGCATTTCGTTCTAGTGCCTATGCTGTAAGACCCCGTCAACGTTACCACAAATAATTGTAGCCACGCTTTCTGCGAGGCGGTCTTGAGGGGAGCAGGTTAGAGGGTAAGGAGGCTGTTGCAAGCTGTGAGAATTTTAGAGCCCCCTTTCCCCTGTGCTAGTGACCCATGCAACAATTAGGAAATGGTAGTTCAATTACAGCCTAAACACCTACCAGGATTGCATACACGTGAAGTGGCTCCACACCAGAATTGCATCTGGATGGAGTGGTAGTGTTATACCCACTTGAAGTGACATGACCAATCTATAACTCTCTTTTTTTGCCCTTCAGGGTAGGTAGCGTTTAAAAAACACAGCCTTGCCTCTTGGGCGTTATTCATAGCTTTATATCCACTTTATCTTTGGAGATTTGAACGAGGTCGAGTATTTTATTTTATTAAATGCAGTGATTGGGTAAAAGTGTACATAGGAAAGATGTGTCGAGATTTTAGTTTGCAAAGCAAGAAAAATCGAGCTAATGTACATAATAATAAGTAATAAGGCATTTCATTCGTACACACTTCTACGCTGAGTCAAGGTATAGAATGCTAAAGTCTTTTCGCAAAGAGGTGTTTTATTTTTTTGTTAAAGATGTATATACTGGCTACTATAAACAAAAGCACAGGGGGTGGAAATATACCCTTGTGAAATTATTATAATTTATAGCAAACAAATTAACTGTTAAACAAAGAAACGGACACAAATCAACCAACTTAGGTCAATAAAACAAACTAAAGAGACAACAAAAATATGGTCAAAAAAAGTTTAAAAAAAAACAATCATCAAAGCTAGGTGCTAAATGGAGACTTGCTCGCTCAGTAACCAAAGCATGCACTCAAATAAAAAGAAAACTGCCTTGTTCAGAAACTCAGTGATTTTAGGTGCTCGAGGAGGTCTTCACGAAACTCTCCCGAATGAAAGGACAAGCGATAGCCACCCCTCTCATCCCAGTAAAAGGACAGGTAGTAAGGTTCTACTCATAAATATTTTAAAGCGAATTTTTAATTTTTTTTAAACCATTATAGTTCTCCCCCCCACCCTCTTGCAATTGGTCTCCTTTCAAATAAACTTCTGTTAGCGTCATTATGCTTATAACCTGACGATGGCCTTGAGAATAATGACAAAGCGCTTGATGAGACAAATTCGAATCCAACTCCTTTATTCATTTTCATATAACGGTTTAAAAATAGTTTTCCCTATTTTCTACGTTTCTATATCTCCCATTTTCTTTTTAAGGTTTGTAATGATTCACGTAATATTTTCCTTAGCGTTTTTCAGGGTTGTGATACCAGTTTTCATTTCTTTTGGACTTTAATATATATATATATATATATATATATATATATATATATATATATATATATATATATATATATATATAAAAATATATATATATAAATATATATATATATATATATATATATATATATATATATATATATATATATATATATATATATATCTACATATATAAATGATATGTCGCGCAAGAAAAATAAAATGGTGTTTCCGCGTACTGTCGAACTTTATTAATATTCTTATCAAAGATAAAGTTCAAAAGTACTCAGAGAAACCTTTTCCTTTTTCTTGCGGGACATTTCATTTATTGCTACCCTAACGTGCTACTTTGTCAGTTTTCATTTCATATATACAAAGTGCTGTGGATAATTTTTCTCGTTGTGAAATCTGAATTCCACGTATACTCCTTGTCTGGTGTCGTTTTCTCCTGTCCTATCATAGTAGACTCAGTTTTGCCTCATTTCTGAAGAAACCAATACCATGACTGAATTTGATCGTCAAAATTGGCAAAAGGCAAGTTGTGGCGCTTGTTATTCAAGTCGGAGGCTCCAATGCAAAGATTTCCTAGTGCGTGGCTGTCAAACTGAGGACGTGCATAGGATCAGGGAAACGTTAGATGTATCAGGCCGTAATTACGAGAGGTATAGACGCTTTGAAACCTCACTCTTAGCGTTTTGATATAAAGAACCAAACTCTAATTTGTCGCAGACACACACTCTATCATTGACAACGATCCTAACAAGTCAATAGGTCCATAGCCAGAGACAAGGGAGTGTTAGGCTCTCTCATCAAACAATTATTGCATGAAGTTATCTGCTAGTAATCATACAACATGAGAAAGGGCCATCTTCTGTCGCACAGAATGAAGGACAAGCGCAAAGAATTTGCTGCGAAGCTTGAGAACAAACTAAAGCATTCCATCAAGACTGGCTTACTTTGGTTCTTCTCAGACAAGAATAATTTCTGCGATAACCCGGTGGTGAAATCGCAAAACAACCGCTGGCTAACTATGTTCCACAAAGATGTATTATGATTAATGAAGACCAAATTCCCTGTCCAAATCATGGTGGTTGGGAGATCAGTAGCAAGGGAAATGTTATGTTTTCATTTCTCCCCACGCAGGGGTACATCAAGTTCCAGGAGGAGTTGGTGTTACTCTGGATCTAGAAGGCAGGTGCTAGAATTCCGGACTTGTAACAGCTGGAATATGCACCATGCAACACAAGCAAGAGGATCAAGTCTCGGCTGTAGACAATTTACCTGACCACATCACTCCCACCCTCTCGCCTCCTTAGTCTACAGACTCTGGCGTAGGTGGAGAGAGACCAACAAGACCCTCTAAACAACTCAACTGGAGCTTAAATCCAAGATCCCGATGGTTTTCCAGCTAGTTAAACAGGAGGATGGTCGAGAAAGCCTGTAACAACTTCCGACACCGCCTCGAAATACATATATATATATATATATATATATATATATATATATATATATATATATATATATATATATATACAAAGAAAGCAGACCCGGGTTCGAGTCTCGGCCAGGAATTCAAAACTTTTTCCCCTGGGTTATTTCTGTCTTCTCGGTAAAGGATCGCCTTCACTGTGCCGCCCTCTGCTCCCTTTGATTCTGGATTCTTCTAATGTCCCTCTCTCTTGCCTTTAAAAAACTCCGGTTTCTTGTCTCATTTGCTCATTCGCGTCCAATTCTTATTTTCTCTTATATATATATATATATATATATATATATATATATATATATATATATATATATATATATATATATATATATATATATATATATATATATAGGAGGGGAAGGGAAGAGGAATAAAGAAAAACATAGACTATATATATATATATATATATATATATATATATCAGCAGGATTTGGATCATCCAACTAATAGGCCAAAGTCTACGATAGATGTTTCTACTGATTAAGGTCTAGCGTTCGAAAAGACAATGCTATTCATCACTCCGTTGAGTGAATTGCATCATCTCAACTTATACGATGTAAGCTTTTAGGTTTTCTTCTAGGAATGTGTCTTATCAATTTTCACCTCAGATTTTGAATTTTTCTCTATCCGTCACTTTTGTATCTGTTCTTATATAGCAAGTATTTTGACTCGTCTCGATTAGATATTACGGGTTTATTGTTCTATTTTATCCAAACTTTCTGCTTTTTCATGTCTAGCCTTCAAGGTTCACCTCTGTACTCTAGAAATTGTAGGATGCAATGTTAAAATAATTGATTTTTTCAGCATAGATACATATATATTACTTCTAATAATTATGATAATTCCATACCGCCTTCTAACCTAAGTTTTGCTTTTCAAGATCTCTATTTCAATGCTGCCATTAAGTATCACAGACTGCCCTATGTAAGCATATTCTCGCATCTGCTCTAAATGTCAATTCCACATTTTTTTTAGTCTTTGAAAAGGTCAATTTCTTTTCCATTCAATGTCTTACATATTTCCTATTAATCGGCTTCTCTTATGATCATTAAATAGTCTACATATGTACTATTTATTTTCTTCCTCTTTCTATTACTCACTGGCCTACATGCATATTTCCTTTTAATTCTGATTGAATGAAGTTTAAATAATGATAAAACCTCGAATGCATATGTGAGTGACTATGTGAATTTAAGTCTTGTTACTTACTAGTTTTTTTTGTGTTGGACTTAAACTGAATAGTATTTTACTCATCAGAGTGTTTTTTCAGCATCTACAGTGGTTGGATAAAATAATCGGAATACGTGTTATTCATTGAATATTTATTTAATACGGAGTTGGTCCTCCTTTTTCTTTCTGAACAGCTTCAAAGAGTCTTTGAATTGATTCATACAGCTTTCTGACTTGATTCAGAGGAATCTTGTGCCATTCTTCTTGCAATACCTGCTCCAGCTGTTTTAGATACGACGGTGGAGGGTAATGACTTCTAACTTGTCGCTCCAAATTGCACCACAAATGCTCAATAATATTAAGGTCTGGAGATTGTAGCTCACTCCTATGATCTTCATACCAATTCTTAACTACATGAGCGGTGTGTATTTAGGCATTTTCCTCTTGGAAATAGCACTCACTATCACGGAATAATGTCTGAACCATGCGATAAACTTGATCTTCCAAAATATTCAAATATTCGTTGCTGTTAATCCTACCATGTATGAAAACGATTGGACTAAGAGAATTCCAAGATATGGCTGCCCAAACCATCACTGACCCTCCTCTGTGCTTCACTGTAGGAAGAAGGCAGTAATGATTAAACACTTTCACGAACTGCCTCCACACATAAACTCACCCCGCAGCAGGGAAAATAGAAAAACTGGACTTGTCTGAGAATATTTCTTGTTTCAATTGGTCTGTCGACCAGCCCATCTCTACACCAGTTCAGCTTTTTTTTAATGTTGTGATGAGAGAGCAGAGGTTTCTTGATGGCGACCCTCCCATGATATCCAGCTTTATTGAGCTCACGGCAAACAGTTTTGGTCGAAACTGGGCTAGTGAGATGTTGATTCTACTTTGCAGTTAATATAGGGGCAGTTGTCCGAGGATTTTTCATCACAATGCGTTTCAACAATCGTTGGTCTCTTTTAGCTAGCTTTTAAATCCTGCAGGAATTATTCCCCTCTTACTGGAGGTTTTGCCCTGCTCTTGAACTTTGTCATGGTCCTTGATATGGTAGCTCTAGAAACACCAAGGAGTTTAGCTGTTCTGCCCTTTTTCGAACTCAGGTACGTTACGAATCTTAGCATCTATAGAAGATTTGAATAAGAAATCAAATAATCATTAAAATCGATAGATAAAAATATGTATCTACAATAAAAACAAAACTTTAACAAAGTAATTTGGATTGATATTCGTAATATAATATTTCATTGAAATATTGGTGTTAAATTTTTACTGTTCTAATTATTTTGTTCAACCCCTGTACGAATGCCATGTAGATTAAAGTATTTTGTGTTCATTCGTTTGTTGCAATAATTAATGATCTGTTTACAGATGGTCATGTATCCACTAGCTAACATGGAAGCATGCCTGTTGTGGTAGCTTATTGGAGACCTTTTTTCTTGTGAGGGTTTTATTAATATTTTGTTTAGAACTTTTGTAAACAATCTGTATGTTGTGGATAAAATGAACAAAAAGAAAATATGACAACTTAAAACATACAAAATTTTCGAGTAGATAATGAGTGTCCAATAGAGGTGCTCAATATTTTTTAGAGATTATCAGTGCTATAATAACTGCACTAATCTCGCATTATTCCATTCTAGAGGAATGCCAGCAATTTTTTTCTATTTGATCAACAATACTTCACTTTTTCCATTCGATAGAGGTTTTGATATTATTTCATACAAATGTTTGGTTAAAACTGTTAGATCATGAAGTATAAACTGGAACTAATAGCAGAGATCTTAAGTGATCTCTTCAAGTACTAAGTTTGTAGAAAAGTATGATTATATCTCCTTTTATAGACAGAAGTTTCTAAGTCCACCTTAACCTTTAAACGCAAAGTTTCCAATTAATTAGGCTCGTAAATGAAGAAGGAAATTTAGTTCTTTTTTTCCCTTAAAACTAAACAGAAAGAAAAGAAGTAATATAATTATCAAAGCTTATATAAAGTGGCCTAAATTGGAGTATCTTGAAGATTTGAATCGTAATAATAGCCAAAATTTGATTTGTCTAAGGCTTAAAATCAAGAAATTATAGTTATAAAATTCCTCTGAAAACATATTTTTAACATCTCGCAGCTATAAATATACCGGATGTTGCCATAAAATTCATTAATTTCTGATTGAGTGGGGCAGCTAATAGAGTAAAAATAAATACGAATATGGTTCATTAAAATAATTTTCAACCTTAGTTGTTCTAAAATTCAATCAAGGATAAAATTTTAAAAAAATAAATAATTTGGTTTAAGATAAAATTAATTGATGAAGTGAAACTTTTAATATAATAAAATGAATTAAGTCAAGCAAAACGTCAATATATGTATCTTAATATATGAACACATGTCACTGCGATGTATGAAGTTAAGTTTCAGAGGGCATTAACATGTAGTTTCATATTGCCTTATTTTTGTTTTTGATTTCTTGTAAAAATTACTGATTTATCAACTTAGTCAAGTCGGGAATAAGATTTGAAACTTCGTATGAGTTGTGGTCATTGTATATATACTTCCTTGGCTCTCAATTTTGGGTTGGCTTGGTGGGTCAGGTCAATTAAGTCTAACTCTGGAGGGGTTAAGGTTTGTGTTGATTTTAGGTTACATCGGTCGTGATAAGTTGTCAAAATGACGATTCGGCAAAGACCCCATTATCTACTTGAGGCCAGCCTAGAAATGTAAAAAAAATGGAAGTCAGAGGTGGAGAACAGTGAAAATGAAGAAAGAATATGGCTAAAGAATTGGTCTTAACTCTTTCTTTTTTTTTACCAGATAACTATAAGTAGTTTGCCTCAATTCTATTCTTAAACTTACTTAAAGAAAATTTTGCAACTCTCTTCTATTCCTAAAGTTCGAATACTTTTTATACAGATTTCTCCTTACAACTTTTCAGAGCGATATCGCTCCATAGCCGTTGTACTTTCAAATCATGCAATGGGGATGAAGGGTTCAGAAAAACTAGTAATTTAGGAATCTACATTGCTACAAAAGTGACATATTAGCTTTTACGTGTATATCGTTTTGCCCCCTAAACTTTCATTTCATTTAAATAAGAGCAATAATGAAAGTTCCAATTTATGTCTCTGTCATCTTATTTTTCATCAGAAACATTGAAATAATACTTGGTATGATTATTCAACCTGAGCTTATATCATTTACTTCACAGAGATATTCCGAGAGCCATTGTGTTAAGAGGATTCTCCGTTCATTGCTCTACATAAATGCGCCTCACCCCCTTTGTACCGATCATGGTCGTAGGGAGGCCACTGGAATGTTTATATGTTTTAAATTAAATAATAAATTAACGTAATAAACCTCCTCACTTAAGGAAATTAAGGCCGGAAGCCACTTCGGTTGGCTATTATTTCCTTCCAAGGACATCTTAGACGGGTGCTTCTAAAACGGCAGGTGTATCCTGCGTGTATCCTCTGACATATTTGTTCCTCCTCTGTCTTCATTTAGAATTTTTGCCTCAGCATTAAAGAGCGTCAACAAAGCTTTTGGTGTTTATTTATTATAAATTTGATCAGATTAAAATGCAATTTCTTACGTGATCCGTCGAAAAAGAGTTCTAGCCTTAGCTTGCTGAGCCATCGTTGTAGTCTTGGGTCGTTTCTAACATATAATTAGGTCGATAGTATCCGTTAAAGTTAACGGATAGAAAATAGACTGATTTCAGATTATAGGTGTAATTTTGTGTACTGCAACCTTGCGAATATATAAAATAATGAGGAAATTTTAAAAGCTATTATCAAAATGAAATTAAAATGTTTTTTCTCGTAAATAAAAATTGCTCAGAGTAAATTGTTGGTGCTTTTTCTCAAGTAGCTTTGTTGTCTCTTATACCTCCCCTCCATTTGAGAATTTGTAAGAGGATTTAAGTTTATTTGCTAGTTGTTTCTTTAAAGAAGAAAGAATTGGTATATGTTAGAAGCTATTAGCCATACCAAGGGAAAAATAAAATACAAACGGAATGTTTCTTAAATTAGAGATGGGAGGGAGAAAGACTGGCTCTAAATAATTTCAACTCAATTGAAAGTTAGAATGCGACTTTAAGCTGGTAACAAACAGGAATTAAAAATATGAGATATGCATTATTCCCTCACAACTTGAAGCAAAAAGACCCAGCGAAGATCTCTACTTCCGAGCTAAACTGGAATTCGGGAGGAGGTAAACATAAAAGAAAAGACACGAGGCCCAATTTAGAAAATTGCATCACTAATCGAAGCCACATACAAGATTCTTACGTTGCTTTCACTAGAGTTAGTTTTGGATAATTACACATTCTACAATCCCAAACAAACTTCGTGATCTCCATTAGATCCGTGTTTCTTTCTATATTGTTTTTAAGGTTTTGCTCTTTCCCTTCTATTTCTTCTCTGCAATTCCCTATTCTGCCAAGCAAGTTGCCTTCCGCACTTTCTCAACTTCCTCACTCTTCCTGCTTCAAGTTCATCTACATCTTTCTTCTAAATGGATGACCGCGCAATCTATGTTACGAGATGAACATAGGCTACCTGGCGACATATGATCCTCCTCATTTTACGTGGGTTTACAGGCATCATCTTATCTTTTCCGCCGAGGTCTCTTCCGTCTGATTTCCATCTGTTGTTCCTCCATTGTCGCCTTTTGTTTCCAACTTGGCGCTTTTTGAGGATTCTCAGCAAAAATTCCATCATTGGACTACAAAATAAAGAGAAACATAAACATCCGTATCCACTCAAGGCCAGCCTTGGAAGTCAGAAGGTAAAACGCTACAGCAAACTAAAATAGACTAAGCAGATTAGTTATCCTAGAATTTAAGGCGACCCAAATTAAATGCTGTTAAATGTCGAAATAAATGCCTATTTTTTAATAGTTCTAAAACTACGTGTACACACTTATCTAGTTGTGTATTGTGACAATACGGGGGGTCATAAATACTCTTAGACAATTCACAGCAGTATTTAGGATTCATACAGGATTCTACTCTTACTCAAGAAATCGCCTAACTATAGATAATATAAAAGATCTTCCGCACATCTTCGCCTGCTAGCGTTGAAAGGAAGAGTGACCAGAAAGTACAAAATGAATAAGGAAAAAGTATTATTTTATTTCTTCCTTCATTTCTATGGTAAATGTTTCGTATCTTTCAATCAAATTTCTCGTCTGTGCTCCCGAATTATAGTTATCTATGCAGTAGTGGTGGTTTTGAGGGGACGAAGCGGGGGCGCGTTATGGGCACTAAATCGCTCGAATGCTTTACTTTGATCATACTTTTTTAAAGGGAGTTTGTTACACTTGCTAACTGAATTTTATAATCGTCCTTCTAAGCACGCTTCACTTCTTGACGTTTTGTACCTTTTATTACTTTCATAAATACCTCTTGGCCTTTACCCATTTCCAAAATTACTTGAAACTCTTAAATACACTCTTTTCACTAAAGTTTACCTCAAATTACAAAATATAATTAATTTGGACTGATTTACGCAAGACAATTTGTTTCGTTAAGATATACCTCCGTATAACTATAATAAGCTTATTATTTTCTTCAACTAAATAATATCAATAATATCTGTAATCTTTCACTTCTAAACTCAAGTTAACTCCGCTTATTGTAAACCACGTTTTCTTTAATTAACCCTCAAGTCTCTCCCATGGCCCAGAGCGATAAATTCAAAGTGGTTAGTGATCTTTACCAGCTACACACTCAACAGTGACAAGAAGGAAATTTATCCCTCCAGTTACGTCCCTAATCTGGCCTTTCTTTCAGGAATTAAATTTTATGTTAATTTTGTAATTTATGAAGGTTGTATACATTAAGGAAACTTTTTAATAAACTTTCACTTCGGTAAGGCAGAAGCCTGGCTTTTTGATCATCTTAGCTCTATTGCAGCAGTGTTGACTATTCACTGCTTATCATCTCCTCCCCACCCACCCCTATTTCCCCAATCCGATTAATTAGTTTTTCTTGCCTCTTTGGCTATGAGACCTTCTTTGGAAATTGTGATTCTTGAGCCAGCGCTTGGTTTTCTATCAAACAGATTTTTAAAGACTTGAGTGAAATTCCAGACCAGTCCTCTTCTAGCTCTTTTACTTAAAACTTGCTTATCCTTTGTAACTCCCACTTCCCTTAACATATTCAATTCATCTCCAATCTCTGGGCTTGTTTGATCTGTACACTCCCATAACTATAAATTAGCTACTTCCACATCTGCCTATTTGGAAATATACTTGATCTCGTCGTATTCTCCATCAGAATTCAGAGCCTAACCTTAACTGAAGAAATTAAAGGGAGAGGTGACGCCCTCTTGTCGCAAGAAGAGAGCTTGTGTGTACCTTTGACTTTTCGATCTATGTTGGCGGGGGTACCTCTCTTCTGGATACACCTGGTAGGGCTTCTCTTGTCGATTTGGTCAGAAACGAGGTCCCAGACTAAGTATGTCCTTCCTTTTTCTACTCTATCCTTCTCATTTTTCATTTTTATCCTATCTCTTCCACTTTTTATACAAAAAGAAAAAACAACTAAAAAAACCCTAATCCTATAATGTCACTCTTACTCTTTTTTCTATCTATCTAAAGGTTCTTTCAACAAGGATGCTCGAGCTTTATCAGGTGATAGTGGCCATGTTGTTAAGGCAACATCTGGCAACCTCACTGTGAAATATTCAGTAGTACTTCGTAAGTCATGATGGAAGGTTATAGCATTGAACAGCGTGTGAAAATCATCAAATGTTATTACCAAAATCAGTGCTCCGTTTGACAAACTTCCCGCGCATTACGTGATTTCTATCCTCACCACAATCGTCCTGCCGAGTCCACTGTTCGACGCTTGTTGGCCAAATTCGAGGCAAAAGGGTCGATTAACAATCAGCCAACACCTGTACGACGCCGAAACGCAAAATCTGCTGAAACAATCGCTGCCGTAAATGAGATTGTATGGGAAAATCCGAGGCAGTCAATTTCTCGTCGTTCACAAGAACTTGGCTTTTCTTTGACTTCAGTTTGGCGAATTATGCGTAGAGACTTGGGTTTGCACCCGTACAAAATCCACCTTACCCAGGAACTATTAAAAACCCATGTTTAGTGTGCAAAAAGGACAATTGGTGCGTGGAATTCCCGGAGGGGTGTACTCCAAATGCCACCCGGCAAGTATCTGCACTGAGTGTCTCCTTAAAGCAGAAGTGCAAGAGCTCAAGGATCTATATAGATCATCTGAGGAAAATTCTTAAGAATTTGAGAGGAAGCTGCAGAACATAGAGTCTAAACACGTGCGTCAGCTTCGCCGTCTCAAGGACAGGATCGTCGAGTTGTCCTCAAGACTAGAGGTCCAGTCGGCTACCGACGTTTCTCCCACCGACCTGGGTGAATCCGCCAACAAGACTTTCTCCCAAGAAGCGAGCATTGCATCGGCAGTGCCACTCCAGCCGTCCAACGTTCCAGAGCAGGAGTCAGCTGCTGCCGGACTGGCTCATCGGGCCAAAAAGAAGAAGAGTTAGAGGAAGAAAGGAAAGAAAAATAAAGAGAAGGTAGAAACAGAAGAAGAGAAAACAGAAACAGAATTTCAACAGAGCAAGAAAGAGGAAGAAAAAGGAGAAAAATATTAAGAAGAAAGAGGAAACAGAGAAGTCGCTTCCGAAAGGGAAGACTCTGTCCTCTGCAGCCAAATGTGCGAGAGCCATCCTTATCGGTGATCCTCAATCAAGGGATCTGCAACCCATGCTAGCGCCCCGCCTTCGCACTAGTGTGGCTGCCTGCCAGGACGGGGTAACCACCACTTTAGAGTAGAGATGGAGAAATCTCAGATTTCTGATAGCTTGGTCGTTGCTCTGATGGTACTCGTAAGGGGTAATGACCTCGTCCTGAGAGGAGGTAGGGTATGCCCTACGGATAAAATCCGTCACACGGTCATGAGCGCCGTGGACGACTGTGGGCTGAAACCCGCATGCGTGTTGTGGTCGGGATGCTCCCGAAGAGAGGTCCAACATGGACCGCTCACTTGATGAACGTCTCTTTAAACCGGCGCCTGGCAAATTTGTGTACGGCAGAGGGGGTCTTTTTCGTGGACCCGTACCGCACCTTTTATGGTAGGAATGATCTCTATTAAAGGGATGGGTACATCTTTTCTTTAAAAGAAAGGCCTTTCTGTTGAACATGATCCAGGATGTCTTAGAGAGGACCCAAAGGAGTATTTCGGCCAGCGCGAGGGCGGACGTACGCCAGTATGCCTGTGTCACTCCTGGAATGACCTTCTCGGAGGTCGCAAAGAGGGGAGCCACCAAACCAACAAATATGCTGGGAAACGGAAGAGCGTAGGGAGTCCTATATTTAGAGACTCCCTGAAAGTTCTTCTGTTTAATGCGATGTCGATCAGGAACAAGTTTTCTTGGACTTCGTGGCCTCGTAGCGACGAAAAAACCTGAAATAGTAGCCATAACGGATTCGTGGGTAAAAACCTCAAACGGAGATTTTGAAGGTAAATTCACGATTCCCGGTTACTAGCTCTTCCAGAAAGATAGGCCAGACAGAGTCGGTGGCGGTGTGATGTTGTATGTCAAGGATATGTTCAAATCGACGAACTGCAACATTGTATCTCACCACGAGCTACTTGGTGTTGACCTAGACAGAGGGCCTGCCAAACACAGGACCCTGGTACTTTACATACCCCCTACCCAACTCCTCGTTGAAGAGGACAGAAATTTGTACCGGCTCCTGGGTGAACTTGTACAAGACAAAGTGTGCATCGCCATGGGTGATTTCAACACCCAAGTTTACTGGGAAACCAGAGAAACCTGTGGTGAGAATGCACTACTCCTGGAGTTCGCGAACAAAGAGTTCCTGCCTCAATGGCTGAGAGAGCCGACGAGAGGCAATAATATCCTCGACTTGGTTTTCACCTCTAAGGATGACATCGTTGAGGATCTCTTTAGGCGAAGAGCTCGGTGGCAGTGATCACCGACTAGTCAGATTTATATTCAAGGTCCCCAAGGTAGAGTCTGCGACTAGTAAATCAAGAAAACTTGATTTGAGAAAAGCAGACTTTGCAGGTCTTTGTGTTGGCTTGACTGATGCGAGGCTGAAGTGTGCGAGGATGTTGAAGAATCGTGGAATAGATTTAAAAGTACGTTTATGAGTCTTCAATCACGTTTCATCCCTTTTAAAAGCCTTCATCGCTCTTCTGTTCGAACAAAGTGGTTTAATCGAGATATCGGTGATTTGCTGAGGGAGAAAAGAACGGTGTACCGGCAGTCAATCATTTCTGGAGACTTTGAGGAGTACCATAGGTTAGCTAGGAGGGTGAATTTCAGCATAAGGGCGGCAAAGCGTGCCGAGGAGCTCCTAGTGGCGAGACTCAGCAAGGAGAATACCAAGGAGTTCTTTTTTATGTAAATAGCCATGAACCAATCCATCAAACGATTGGCCATTTAGTGAATCAAGAGGGGGCATTAAAGCACTCAGATGCAGAAAATGCTAACCTCCTGAATGACTACATCTCTTCAGTGTTAAGTGAAGAGAGTGGTCCCATCCCCCACCCCACAGATTCCTATTTGGGTGAAAAGCTTGAGAAAATGGACTTCACTCAAAGAGAAATAGAAAAAAAGATCACTGATCTAAAGACGAATAAGTTTCCTGGCCCGAACGGGTTTCTACCTAAAGTGTTGAAATAAGTAAGCGATGAAGTCTCACGACATTGAAGCAGTATCTCCAACATGTCAATCCGGACCGAATGCGTTCCTAGAGACTGGCATGAAGCGGAGGTGAATCCTATCTTCAAGAAAGGAGACCCTAGCCAGCCGTCGAACTACCGACCTATTAGCTTAACCTCAATAGTCGGTAAAATCATGGAAATCATCTTGGTGGACAAAATGACGTCTTATTTACAGTCTAACTTGCGATTGAGGAGTTCCCAGCATGGGTTCCGAAGGCACCGGTCATGCCTAACGAATCTTGTGGAATTCTTCCACTTCCTTTTAGTGAGCACGACCGGAATAAGGCTGTGTATGTTATCTACTTAGACTTTCAAAAAGCCTTCGATAAGGTACCACACCGCCGCCTCCTTCGGAAAGTGCGTGCGCTGGGCGTAGACGGAAATGTAGCAAATTGGATAGAGAACTGATTAAACGGCAGACGGCAACGGGTAGTGTTAAATGGACTGGCTTCTAAGTGGGTACCCGTTACTAGCGGTTTTCCGCAAGTTCTGTCCTTAGACCACTACTATTCTCATCTACGTCAACGACATGGACGGTGACATGGTTGCGAAGATTTCTAAATTGCCGACGATTGGGGAGTGGTCAGACATGTGGCAAATGCCTTTTAACGTGAACAAATAAAAGTGATGCATATCGGCCACCGAAACCCCCAATCTCATTATATCCTTAAGGGTACTGCTCTCGAATCTACCGACACTGAGAAGGACTTAGGTGTAACTATAACTAGTAATCTCAAGTTCTTGAGGCAGTGTATTTAGGCGGAGAAGAAAGCCAAAAGGATGTTAGGTTATATAAAGAGACAGTTTGGATATCAGAACAAGGAAATAGTACTCTGTCTGTACAAGTCACTTGTCCGACTGCACCTGGAGTAGGCCGTACAATTTTGGAGTCCTTCATTTCGAAAGGACATCGCGAGATCGGAACGCATGCAAGCCAGGGCAACCAAACTGATTCTCTCTATCAGACATAAAAGTTATGAAGATAGCTTATTGGAATTAGATATGTTCTCGTTGTAAACGCGTAGACTGCGTGGTCAGCTCATCGAAGTTTCAAAAATACTTCGAGTGTTCGACAATGTTGACTACAGGGAAATTTTCAGCCTTAATGAGACCAGAACAAGAAATCACGGCTTTAAACTTGAGTTGAAGCGTTACAACCGCGATTTGTGTGGGAAATATTTCACGTACAGTATCTGCGGTAGCTGGAACGTACTTTCGGGGGAGCAATTCTGTTGACTAGTTCAAGTCAAGACTAGACAAAGTCTTGAAAAGTGGCCGTTTAGGAAGGACGTAAGGCAATTGAGCGGGGATGTGCCGGTTCGAAAGCTAGTCCAAGGTACTCTGATTGAATGGACTTTAAGGCCTTCTAGGGTACTTATTTTCCTTATAGCTCCTTGTAGCTCTACGGCAATTTATGACCACCTCCTTATCCAGTTCTGTTACTCCTTTTCGTACCCAGCCTTCGCCTAATTCCTGCCACCCTCCTATGACGTAATTGCTTTAGAATTTTTCCTAAAGTCGAAGTGAATTTCACGGCAAAAGAGAAATCTTTAGCAGAATATTCAATTTTTCCATTAAATGATTTAAATATTAATAACCCCGCCTCCTTCCTTCATGAAAAACTAGCTCGTTACGATGAGTGCACTGAGAACCCAATCTTAGCAGGAAAACTAAGTTTTCATTCATTCTTATTCTTGCTTAATTCGCCTATGACCCTATGGGTTCACGCACTTTAAAAAAATATACACACACATTCTTGTTTTAGCTACCAATCCTTTAGATTCTTGTTTGATAATCATTGCGATTCAATCCATTATTGTTTGGAGACAATGTTGATATATTTGTTAAGATCTTATATCCGAACTTACGACGGATGAGTTAAGCATTTTAGACTTTCAGCCCTTTTAATATTTAAAGATTTTACCTCTTCCCTTTTAATATTGAATTTCTACGAATCAAGCCCATTAGCAACTAACTAATCTTTAAATTTAATTTGATTAAATTTAGTTTTAAATTTTAAAGGTGGCTAAATTTCTATTGCACTTTTTTTGCTAAAATTAAGAGTCTTGCACTCATAATCAGGTACGTCTTCTATAATTATTACAGAGTTAATAATTTCTTTGGATATGAACACTGTTTTCGTATCAATAAGTTAATGAGATCTGAGAGTTTAGGAATTGAATTTGCCCATCTAGTCAGAAAACAAACATGGCCTTAGTTTAATATATCAACTTACAGTCTGTTGAAGACCTTTAGCAAGGCATTTTAATTTTAACCCATGAAACTTTAGAAGCTTCGTTTGAGTTATTTCCATGAAATCATTAAGGCATGCAAGTATTATATTCTAGACATTAAGTATATTAAGTTTAAGAGTTTGAGATACCCAAATTTTTATTATTAATTAAATTTCCTCTCTTATATTTTGAAGATTTTCTAAAAGATATTTATTTGCGTTATAATATGTGTAGTTTCTCTGGTTTCTAATTTAAAATTACAATATGGCTTTCTTTAAGAGAATTCTCTAATATGATAGGTTAAGTGCAATCATATGTTTACTGCCCGCGCTTATAAGTAGACGTTTTATATATTGGCTGACTATTCATATTAAATTCTTATGGACTTCCATATCCTTTTAGCCCCTCTCTTTAAGTTTCTTATTAATGACCCCTAGTATCCAGCTAAAAGAAATTTAATATCGAATTAACCGATTTTGGTTTAATTTATACTTTTCAAAAGTGGTGAAGAATGAATATCTAAATTGCTAACAGTAGTAGCTAATTTGAATACCGCTTTTCCATGAATGCGGAACATTTCTGATGGTTTAGTTACCTAATAAAGCAGTTTTGTTTATGGAGTAAGTTTTATTAGATACAGTTCGGCATTTATCTCGTTTTCTTGATCCTGCTTCCTTTAAATAAGAGCTCTGATTGAGAACTAACTGATCCAACTGTTTATTTTCTTTAGCACTTATTGAGGTATTTTTTATAATTTATTCTTGACTAATGTTTAATTACTCTTGGAAAAAATACCTTGTCATTTAAGTATCGATTTAATGAGTGGATTACTCACTGGTTAATCATTGACCAGAACAGTTTTGATAATCCTTTCCCAAGTAAGTTTGATTATCTTTAGAATATTCCTTAGACTGCAGGCTACTTTAATCTGGTGATTTCGTCCAGGGGCATTAGTTATCTTCCATAACCAATATTTGGCTATGCATTACTATTTCACTGTTTATTGAGAGTACAATTCTTAATAAATTAATTTGATATCAGGCATTTTCAACTCCATCAATAAACTCTAAAACCGTAATGGCTAGAGCCTGGGACGTCAGAAGGTGAAACGCTAAAGCAAACTAAAAACGACTAAGCAGATTAGTTATCCTAGAATTTAAGGCGACTCAAATTAAATGCTGTTAAATGTCGAAATAAATGCTTCTTTTTAATTGCCTTCTTTTTAATGCCTCCTTTTTATATGGTGTGGTACTATCCTTTTTAAAAACGGTTCACTTTACTCAATTCTAAACCATCCTAACTCGGACTTCAATGACAAGGCAAATTACAATCCATTATATCAACTCTCATTTCTTTTTATTCTTTTAAAGGCTGTTGTGAATCTAGCTTCTTGTCCATAATGTCCTGCTGTAACATTGATCTTTTGAGATTTGGCTTCAATATTGGTCTTAAATGTAAATGACCGCCTTATTCAAGGTCATATGTGTTGCCTACTACCTAGGTCTATCATTTTATTTCTCATCCGATGAGACGTAAGTCTACCCCTCTTTCTCAGCACATTGGTTTGCTGAGACTAATAAAAATCTGTTCAGGTACGAAATGAAGAGCAAATATCCCTCAGCCAACATTCTGGTTGACATTCCTTCAGATGTCCGCACGATAAAAATAATGCCTTCCCCCTTAACCTCGGTAGCTTCCGGTAAACCCTCTCGGATGCTACTAAATAACTGAGCGCTACCTTCGATATTCATCTACTAAAGTTCTCTCCCCGTTATATATTCTTAGTCGTATCTGCTTAAATAATAACCCAAATATTTTTGATATCACCATCTCCGCTTTCGTGTCATCTCCCTTTAAAATCCACTAACATCCTACTTACTGTATCTCATGCTTCCACTACTGATCTCTTCAACTTCTTCAAAAATCTTCAGCCCGTGTTCTTCTTCACTAAGGAGGTTCAAAACTGTCCAGCCCGTGCTCTTCTTCAACCAGAAGGTTTCTCTTAAGCAACCAGCCCTTTTCATAAATTTAAGTGGATTCTCGTCGATTACAGAACTACCTTCAATGTCCTTCTTACCGGCAGAATTTGAAATTACGTGGCACCTGCTATTTTGTCTGGCAGCTATTAGTTGCCAGATATGTTCTTTTGTTTCTTTACCACTTTCTTTAGTTATCTCTCATTTTAAGCATCCTGTTAGAGATATCATCCTTAGTTTTTGATCTAAATAAAAAACGCCATTGTATTGCAGAGGTGATTGGGCTTTCTCGATTTCACTCCTGGCATATCTTCAAATTGAAAAGTACGGTTACAAACGCAGACAGACACATACACACGCAGACAAACCCACAGAGAGAGACCCACAGAGTGGCAGATAGAGACAGACACACGCACAGAGAAGGACGTATGTATAGTGAAACAGATCCACACAGAGAAAGTCACGCGCACACTTAGACAGCTACACACAAATAGACAGCCACACACAGAGACAGACCCACACAGATACAGAGACAGACCCACACATAAACAGCCATGCATACATAAAGACAGACCCACAGGCAGACCCACACAGACAGAAACAAAGACACAAATACAGATAGATACATATAGACGCATACAAATACGGAGATCCACACACACACAGACACACACATAGACATACAGACAGAAATAGACATAATGAGAGATAGACGAACATTGGGAGTGACAGATATAAATAGACAGATATAGACAGAAAGAAAGAACGTCCAAGATAAAGAGAGGGAGACACAGATAGAGAGAGAGACAGAGAGAAAAAGTAAGGAAGACAAAGAGAGAAGCAGAGGGAGAGACAAAATTTGAGAGCTATACTGAGATAGTAATAGGGAGGGAGACGAAGGGAGAAACAGATTTAGACACAGAGAGAGAAACACACAAAGAGTGAGAGAGAGAGAGATACGGAAATAAAGACATAAAGAGAAATATATTCTTGTATATACAGATACGCACTTACTCAGACAAACAGACCGAGGGAAATATATTTCTATGTATACACAATTTTCAATAAACGCACAAAACTCTGTATATATATGTAAACGAGTGATAAAGGACCGCATCGTCTAAAATAGACCTGCAAAAAGATTGTAACCGAATTAAGAGAAACCCTGGCCTGAACTATCGAACAGCGGAATCTAATGGCCAATTCACAGCCATCTTTATTGCCTTGAAATGGCATTGCACATTAGAACGACGTTGTTGCAATTCGGAAGGGCTTCTGTGCATTGAAATTACATACAAAGATTCAACTGATAAGAACTGATTAAATTTGATTCCCTTCTCTTTTTAATAATTTTAGTATGTAAACGGAGGAAGATGAGTACAGAAAGCCCTTAACGTGTATGGAATTTGACACCGGCATATTAAATTACCTCATTTTCTCCATAGCTTCCTTTTTGCTATTCGCTATTATTTTCCATTTAGTCACCTTCCTTATGCCGTGCCACTTAAAATGAATCAGGTTTACAGGTTAAAATTGAATTTATGCCAAAATGGTAAGAAGATCGGTGCGTTTCTTGGAATAATTTTGTCAGACGAGAGTATAAGTATGTGATTTGCCAAGAAGACTCATTTTAACGTAGAGAATTATGAGGAACCTTTCACATATGGAAGAGAGAAGGAGCTATGTTGTATAGTAGTGTTTTGACCAGCGATTCTCTCCCTCTAATACAAATCTTAATAAAGCCCTATAATTTTAAGTGCGATCTGAACCTTGCGTTGATACAGCGTATAGAACCTCAATTCAAAACAGGGCTCTAAACGAGAACTAATCTTATTAGATGTAACTTAACTTCACTTGATCTGAGAATGAGTGTTTCAATTGAGTGGGTTGTAGTAGATAAACCACTACATAGTTTATTTATGTACAAGAGGATTTGGAATTCAAATTGAAATGATGTCCGACATAATCCATAACACTGTTTTAAGAATGCATTATTTTGGGAACTGTTTGAAATTTTGCTTGTCAGTGTCCTAGGTCTATGTGAAGCTTTTATCAAGGTTCAGAATAATTTGTATTTTTTTAAAACAAATTTTTAAGTTGATAAAATGTATTAAAATTAATGCATGACTGTTTTATTTATTTTTTCGTATCTAAAAGCAAATTTAAATGAATAAACAGCTCTGAGGAGTGTTTTTTTTCTATCAAAAGAATTCCGATAAAAGCTTTTACTTCCCTATAGGCCTAGAAAATTAGCATGGATCTGGAAAATCCTAGCCCTATAGTACATTGTTAAGAGATATGGACTGGAAATATTTTAATTTTTTTCAGACCAAAATCCCGTTGCTAGAGTCAGATAGGTCATCGTCTCCTGACCAAGCTCCTCCTGTAAGCCTCTTGTATATTAATAAATATTTTACTTTTTATAAGGGGGAGAGTAAAACAAGGGATTTGGGCCAAATAAGTTGTATGAAGGTTGGTAGAAAAGTGGTGTATAATGGGTGATAATGTATGTAAGCTACATAACCTGAGTTTCCAAAATTGTAGATTACTTTTGACAGAGTAATATGTATGTGCAACGTGGGCCAGTCCTCTTGCGCAAACAAAGACCAAGTAAAACAAACACAAAATGAAAAAATGACAATAACATGACTCTCGCCATATATCCCATGAACTTTGCAATCGGTGAATTGACTAAGAATTCATCATCACCATCACCATCCCGAAGTCGCCAAAATGGCTCCTTAAGTTAAAAAAAAATCACCATCACCCCTCTAATCCCTTTCCCCTATATAAGGTAGAGGTTGGTTGCATCGATACCACACTTAGCATCCTCTGCAGTACACCTCTCATTTGTTCCATGAAGACAAATATACCTATAAGCTCCATGACGAATGCGTTGCTGGTTGCTACTATATCAATATACATATGTCTATCGGCGCCAGGAACCTTCTCTTGAAGTGAACAAAAATAGTCATCTCCCTCGGTTTGTTGATATGTCATCGCTGGTCCCTTGTAATAGGAACAGGTTCGTGTACCCCCAGGTTTGGACGAGGCTGGGTCATTTTTTTATAACCTTTTAGTGCTGGATGTAAGCTGAGGCCCCAGGAGGAGGGCGTGCCTC
The DNA here is from genome assembly GCA_963969495.1 of Ceratothoa steindachneri. NCBI lineage: Eukaryota > Metazoa > Arthropoda > Malacostraca > Isopoda > Cymothoidae > Ceratothoa > Ceratothoa steindachneri. The sequence continues at coordinate 10,196,686 of OZ018329.1, forward strand.
TCTTCGAAGCCGAATCATACTTTCATGTTTCAGTTTTTCTTTTGTGGGTTCTGGTTTGGTTTTGTAGATTTTTGGGGGGATTCTTTATGTTAGTTTTTGTTTTGTACATTTTTTAATATAGCTTAACCAAGTACTTGCTACGCTACTCCCCCCTGCAGGTGGGAGTTTGCGCTTCGCTACTAAGATTAAAATTTAAAATCTAAAAAAAAGCAGCCATGGTTAAATTTTTATAAATTTTCTGAACTTCGCCAATTATAATAATTTTAAAAAGGAACTCTAAGATAAATTTCCCCCCTTTCAAAATATCACGTTGCTAAAATATAGAGTTATAGAAGAGAAGATATATATAAATAACTTTTCTGAACTTCACCATTTGTATTTGGGTTTTAAAAAACTCACAAAATTTCGATACATATATTTATTTCTGAACTTCACCATTTTGTTTTTTGATATTATAAAAGAATTATTAGAAATAACTTTGAAGAAAAAACATAAGTCATAACCAAACTAAGATGAAATTATTATTCAAATACTCAAAAAAATCCCCTTCTCAAATTACTTTAAAATGATAAAGCAGCCTATAGAATCATTCATATAATGCATTTAAAGATTTTTAATTAATGAATTAAGTATATATATTTATTTATTTTCAATTTTTTAATAATTATATAATTATTTGAACATCTTTTCGCTTTAATTACAGCTATACCTCTTTGTGACAGTGTTCCGCACTAGTATTTTAGTGGAGTGATCTCCATTTTTCCAAACCAATTTTTGGGGTGGTTCGACGTAAGGCATCGGGTATTGTCCTGCTGAAATATAACTTCATTTCTTGGTTTGGTGCAGTTCATTCATCTCCTTTGGCCCCTGGTGATAACAGGCAGCATCATACCGTGATAAAACCACCTCCAAATAGCGGGGTGAAAGCCTCTCTAACTCGTCCTCTCACATGTAGCCCCAGAAAGGATAAAAATATGCAAATTTGTAAAAATATTAAATATTCAAATAAATTTCTTCCAAGATATATTTAAATGTAATTACACAAATTATTAATAGTCCTTTTTACATACATGATAATTATTTTTATCGAACTAGATAATTTTAGACCACCATTCATTTCACTAATTTTGTGATCTATTGGCCTACTCGAGATGTTATATATCTGTTGACCTCAGATGTCTAGGTCTTTTTCCTCGCCTTGCATCCTTTTAGGCCTTCATCTTTAAGTATCATTGTAACTTCTCCGGGCGATATTTTTTAAATTAAAGCTTCATTGAACTCTCCAGCAATTTCTCATTAATTTTAAGGTTTCCATAGTGAAGCCCGAATGATAGATGTCTTCTCTAAGTATTTTAAGACGTTTTCCCTCCACACTTTTCTTACTTGGTACAAAGCTCTTGAATGTTTGATATTGTTTTATAGTGATTTTGAGAGAATATCTTGAATACTTTAGATTTAGTCATATTAGTTTTTTAGAACGGCATTGAATAGACAATAGATATAGAATTATGCAGAAACAAGAAATATTGGTTAATTTTTGACTTCGAAAACATCATTTTATTAATAACACACCATATAGTAAAGTGCTAAGTAATTCAAACATATTAAAAAAATACACATTATTATCATGCATATACGTATATATGAATAATATGATAAATTCTAGAAACTTTGATTAAATATGATAAATATATAATTATATGAGAGGTGCTTGATATTTTTGGTCAAAGGGGTATTCGCATAAATATTTGTGAGTGGAAGTTCAAAAGAATGTGCTGATTTTAGTGAAAGGAAGTAGTTCAATTAATCTAAAGTGGATATGTATATGCTCCTAGTCACCTATTTGGATAGTAAGTAAAATATTTATAATGTATCCCCCTCTTTCCGTATCCTGGCTCAAACCAGTTTACTCGATGCAACATACTCATTAAATCAACGTTATCGGTATCCAAGTTGCGGTATCTATGTTGCCGATACCTATGTTGCCGGTATCCATGTTGCTGATATATATTTTGCAAGCATCCATGTTGCTGGTATGCAGATTTAAACACCGAGTTACCGTATCATTTTTTTTAAATGTGGTCATCGTTCGATTCGCGCTAGCTAAACCTTCTTCCAGACATTTCTTTAATAAGAATTTTGTTCCCGCAGATTCATTTCTCTGCACTTTATTGTAGTTCAAAATCCTTCTGAAATATATTTGACCTCTTTTTCGGTTCTGATTGAATTGAACTCTTTGTTTTTTTATTCTTTGTAATTTCTTGGTTTTTTAGTTGGGGAAGTGGAATAAATTTATTTAAGGTCATTAAAGTAAGAAATTCATCTGAAGCAAAGAATCAGAGTCGGACGAAAAATTTTAATCCTTTCCTCTCGAAATGGCAATTTCGAACTTCTAAGAATTCTTTGTTTGACTATTTTTGAGGGTTTTTTTTTCTTCCTTGAGAGGACTCTGTTTTTCAAGGTCCAACTCCTGCCATGGCCATCTCGTGTAGTCATTCTTATCCGCCATCAGTTTCACTCTGCCCCCTTTCATGGTTGTATTTTTCAAATAATCTTTAGCCTTACCGCTTTCCTCTAAAATGCGTGGTCAGCGCGCATCATATAAGCGAATAAAGGGAATTGCGATATGACCTGAGTTCTAAAATTTCTTACGCCATACATGGTGATAAATTCCTGAAGGTACAATTATAAAAATTGTAACTTTTGTGGTCGCCAGAGAAGAGGTTTCGGACAAACGATTTCACAAACCAACAACCCATATCTGGGTTTACTCGTCCATTACGAAACACACCAGGAGTGTGTTAGTTCTAAACAAATAATACATCGGAAACTAGCTTGCAAATAAAGAGCGGAGACTACATCGATTATAAAAGGAGGCTTCAGCCCCAACCCCCCTTCCACGCCCTTCTTCATTAGGTAGGATGTTGTTTCCATCGCCAATTTCATGGTCACTAGATATTTAGAACATAAATACAACCATCAAACAAATGAGACACCATATTTTGTGTTTAAAGTTTCCCAAAAAAATTTCATATAGGAAATAAAATTATGTACAGATAAATTTGATCTATTAATTCTTTGTTGATTTTTATTAATATTTTAAAACAGTTCCAATTTTTAAAATTTCCCATCCATGCCTTTATTACCATGTATGACATAAAAGATGCAAGAACACCAAGAACACTGGTCGTTTTGCTGTTTTTCTTTATTCACTTTTTATGTATTTTGAAATACAGTCCATGTGTGTTCGACATGATTCTTGTCGCTAACTTGTATACAAAGAAATCTTTAATAACCAATTTCACCTCTCCCCCGTCCTCCTTCCCCACAGAGTTTTATGTTGGTTATTAGTATTTGCAATGGGTCCTGGAGGTCCATTTTCCATAATGGAGAATTGTGTTTTATAATTTCCCACTTTACGCTATTTGATGCGTCAGTGAGGATATCTTATGGTCGGACGAGTCCATATTCCAGTTGTTCCTGCCACCAGGTAAATTTTGTGTCCTAAGAAAGACAGGGGAGTATTGGCATCGAGACTACATAGTGACAATAGTACGATGGTGGCCGATCTGTAATGGTATTGGCCTGCATATTCAGTTCAGAGCTGGGTCATCCCACCATTTTTGATGGCATCATGAATTCAGAAAAGTATCAAGCTATCCTAAAAGATTACATGCTACCTTCAAGCCAAAACCTCTCCAGAAACTTTTGGAATGTGATTTTCCTGCACGACAAACCACCATGTCACAAGTTTGCGTCCATTTTAAGGTAGTCCCGCTATAACAATATCATGGGGGTGGAGTGGCAACCTCCACATATAAATCAACTGGAAAACCTCTGGCAGGACCCTGAAAGAGACCGTAAGATATATTCAGGCATTCTCCAATTAGCAACTGAAGGTAGTCAACAGCGAAGTGGCATCACATCACAGAGGTGTCTCATCCTCGCAGATTGCATGCCTAAAAGAATAAATGATCTCTTCATTGCCAAAGGAATCTCTACACGCTATTGAGCTTCCTGTATCAGTTTGGTATTGCTGTAATTTTTCCATACCTTCATCTACTTATACGTTATATAGACTGCAGTGAGTATGCTTTTGCCTTAATTTAGTATAAAAGAAAATAACATAGTTCGTTTAAACAGATATATTTACTAAAGTGAAAGACTAGTCATTTTTTCAATAAAATCGCCGTCGGCTCCAATCACGGCCTCCATGTAGCGTCTAAACGTGTTCAAGCCTTCTCAATATTATCCCTGCTTTATTGGTTAGAACTGTGCTGATCCTGGACCTAAGCTCGAACTTGATGCAGCACGGGAATTTTTGGTCTCTCTCTCTCTCTCTCTCTCTCTCTCTCTCTCTCTCTCTCTCTCTCTCTCTCTCTCTCTCTTAAACACGTCCTATACAAAATAGTCCAGTGGGATGAAATCCTGGGAGTTCGGAGGCCAGATATTCGTACTCGTGGTCAAATAAATTGTCTAATAAATAATCTAGACTTGGCTCTACCGCTTGTGTGTCATGGAGTAGATCCTGCTGAAACACGTACGGTTAACAACGGCCACATCCTGGATCTACGGGAGCTACCACCAACTCTTTCAGGTACTTAATATAACCAGCCGGGATGATACACGTAAACATAACGTGGCCATTGCTACTGACCACCCCGAATACCATGATATGGACCGGTAACTTTGACTTCTTGGCTCTTGGTAAATCTTTGGGGGCACACACAGACCAAACCAGCGGTTGTTTTGCATATAAACCAGATGGTGTTGGCAAAAATAGAATTCGTCTGAGACCAACATCTCACCAAATCTGAAGGGATGCTTCAGTTTATTTACAAGCTTTGCAGCACGTTCCTTCCGCTTGTCTTTCATCTCCTGCGACAAAAAATGGCCTTCCTTATGTTGGATGAGTAGTAACATGTAATCATACATGAACTGCCTGATGAGAGACTGAGACTCCCTTTTCCCTGGTTATGGACCTCATTTACTTGATGTGATCGTTGGGGATGATTAGCGTTTGCTTCCCGTATCACTAATAGGGTCACTATGCCCAATGAGGAAAATAAAAGACTCTCCCTTTCCCCTTTTCGAGCGACAGAGCCGCCCTTGAGGAGCTCCACGGAAAAAAATCGAGGTCTCCTCCTCTGTATTTTCGCAGGGGACCCTACAAAAAACTTCTACCGGAGAGGGGGCTTACTCCTCTCGTATGCCTACAGGTGGAGGAGAGTCCCCCTCACCCCCTTCTCTGAAGGGGCCCTAGGGTGCCTCCCTCTTTCCAACGGCAGTCCCCTTTTTACTTTCTAAGGGGACTGCCAAGAAACGCAGGTGGCCCATAATCGAGGGCTCTCAAAACCTTCTCTATCTCGGGGAAGGATATTACTGAGGCCGGTTCATCTCGCCTGGGGGCTCCTGCCAGTGGAGGAGAGAAGCAAGTTCATTCCCCACCATCCTCTGCTAAAAAGAAAGAGAACAATAAAAAGACGAAAAAAGTGGGAATCCTCTCCTTCTACGGGAGCCGCGGGGACGGACGGGGTTGGTGCCGCTTTGGCAAGTGACCAAGCTAAAATTTGCACGTCCTGCCCCGTTGCTCCTCTTGGTGGGGAGTCCCAGACGAAGACCAGAACTACGCAGAATGGAGCCTCGATTACGTCGGGGCCCCTATTTTAGAGGCTACCTGGCGATTTTAGCCCGCCGGCTTCAAACGCTTCCTTGTTATTCGCTCCACTGATGGCACCATGTTGGCTAAGGACTGCATGATCCATCAGAGGAGAGCTCTGGCTAGTGTGATTGGTAGAGACCCAAAGGTGACCCGTTTCTCAGATGAGAGCCCTTTGGCCATGATTAGTGTTCTTCGGACACTTGAATGCACGCCTGTGAGTGTGACGCCTCACCCTACCATGAACTTCCTGAAAGGATTATGCGAGGGAACTAGTGGACTACTAAATAAATGACATTACCTTAGAGCTATCCCACAAAGGGGCTGACAAGTTTAAATGTGTGTTGAGAAACAGGGAGTGGCCTCGAGACCCACCTCTACACTCTTCCTCCCCTTCAACTGTGACAAGCTCTTTGAGTCATTGCGTGCCGGTTGTTATCGCTACCACGTGAAGGCATTTGTGCCTCTGTCACAGAGATGCTACTACTGTCACCGCTTCGGCCATACTAATCGCCCTTATCAGTGAATTCAGTCCATCTAGGGCTAGGTTCCGGTATACTATGAAGCATGCCCGCAGCTCTTCTTGGCAGGCACACGTGTCTTCACTTAACGGAAAAATCCCTTTAGCAGAGGTGTGGAAGCGAGTCAAAAGGATTCGTGGCAAGTTCTCGCAAGGAACCCCTCCCTCCTCCCGTTCTTCAGAATAATGGGGCCGCAATCTTGGACCCCGCGTCCGTGGCAGAATTTTTCGCAGCCGCTTTCTCCGCATTCTCTAGCCGGGATGCTTCTCCACCATCATTCACTGCGCGTCGTGATAGCGCGGAAGGCCACTGACTGGACTTTACCTCCAGAGGCGGAGAACCCTTCAACGACAAGTTTACTCAGTGCGAATGGCGTTCCACTTTGGCTTCGTGCGCGGTCACCGCCCCTGGTCCGGACGATGACCCGTACGCCATGCTTCGACCCATGGGTGAGTGAGCAATGGCCTTTTTGTTAGATTTGTTTAACAGGATCTAGTTAAAGGGTATCCGTATCCTCCAGAATCCGGGCAAATCGCAACTGTGCTCGGCTTTCACAAACTGGGGAGAAATCACTATATCCCAGCTGGTTTCCGCCCAATCTCTCGAACTTCCTTCATGTGCATAATGATGGAGAAATTGGTAAATGTTAGATTAGCCATTTTTCTGGACAGCGGAGGCCATTTGTTTTTAGCACAGTACGGCTTCCGCAAGTTCCACTATACTTTGAATGCTCTGCTCCGACTGAAAAATGCCGTCTGCCAGACGTTTATCCGTAGATAGCACTACACCATGGTGTGTTTCGATCTGGAGAGGGCCTATGATACCGCATGGCCATACGGTATCATGGAGACTCTTCACACGATTGGAGCGAGGGGACACTTCCCAATCTTTATATCTGATATTTTGCAAGATCGTCGATTTCGCGTACGGGTAAGGGGAGCCCTCTCCGGGCCAATGGAACAGAAAGAGGGTGTCCCGCAGGCAATTATCTTCAGTGTCACACTCTTTGCCCTGAGCATCAAAGGCATTACTTCGGTGGTACCGGAAGATGTTCTCGCTACGTTCTACGTGGATGACCTGTCGATCTCTTTTGGCGCGGCCAAGATGACAACTCTGGAATGTGGAATCCAACAGGCATTGGACCGCGTCTCTCACAATGCCGAAATGCATAAGCTTCGGTTTTCTTTAGCTGAGACTAAGGGGGTGCACTTTTGCCGCCATCCATGGCTCCATCCTGACTAAGACTTATTTCTCAATGGGGTGCGCTTGGAAGTGGTGGACTCGCCCCGTTTCCTCGGTATTGTATATGACTGGCCCTTCACCTGTGAAGCTAATATTTGTAGCCTTAGGTTCTCTTGTACCCGCGTCATGGATATTCCTTGTTTCCTGACGTTCAGAGCTTGTATTGCACCCGAACGTGTATTGCAGAAGGTTTACTCGATCCATTACACCGGCCTTGGACTGGTGACCAGATCGTTCCGCAGTTCCCCCATTGAGAGCCTACTTGTCAACGCTGGGGAAATGTTACTCGCTCTGCGCCGTGCAGTGCATCATTCGCCTTACGCGCGAGCCCGGCGCCTCCCTCAGTCACCAACAGCTCTCACTGCCTCCGCAGCTGATCTCGACGGTGCCCTATGCCATTTCTGTTTAGGGCCTGGAAACTTCTTCCAGAGCTATGTATAGCTCTAGGGCCGGTGGCGCCCCTGGTTATGCTCGAGACGCCATCCTGGAGGGTACCACCTTTGGCTATTTTTCGACACGCCTCTGCTCCCAGAGCTTCTACAGCGTCGAGAGTATTGCGTTCTACCTTTTTTGAGCACACCTCGTGTCACGTTGCTACTGTGCTAGTGTATACGGATGGATCCAAGTCCCAAGAGGGTGTCGATTTTCACGCCGTATCCCCTCTGTTTGAAGTCAGCGGAGCTCTGCCTGGCGTTGCGTCTGTCTTTACGGCCGAGCTGGTTGCAATACACCGCTCAATACTGGAAATAACGCGACGTGCCGGTTTGGAGACCGGATTGTGATTTTAAGTGACTCACAAATTACCTTGATTGCTTTCAGGGCATTGGAAACTCCGCATCCCGTGGTTCACAATATCTGTGACTCCACGCTTTTGGCTTGCCGGGCGGATGTCGGGATTATTTCCTACTGGGTTACTGGACATGTAGGAATTGCAAGGAATGAGTGCACCGACGAGGGCACCAAACAGTTCGCGAGGACTTAGCGACGAGACTAGCATTTCACTCTTCTTCACACAAATTACATGGCAGGAAAAACGGGCAGTTATCCATGCTGCTTGGCAAAGAAGGTGGGAGACAGTCGAGGGGAACTTAAGGTTGCGTTAAATTATGCGGTGACTGTTCCCATGGACCTACCCTCCAATTCCGAGACGGTTTCAAGTTGCTTTCTGTCGTCTCCGAATTGGACACATTCGCAGGATGCACTGCCATTTGATGGAGCACTCGCATGTGCCTTATTGCAAAGACTGCGTTTTCCTCCAGACTGTGCGTCACATTCTTGTTGAATGTCTCAGTTTAGGTAATCTTCGCACACGTTAAATGAACCAGTACCACGACGAGCGGGGTCGCTACCGCTTGTCTCTTGTACTCGGGACGAGTTCGTTCACACTGGCTTGAGGACTTTCCGACTTCTTTGAAGGAAGCCGGCCTCCTCCCTTTTATTTGACTTTTGTTGTTTTTTTTTGTGGATTTCATGTTCCTTCGCCTGGGGAAGGGAGGGCTACCCCCGACGCCGGAGCGCGCCGCAGAGCGCGCCCTTGTCCTTTTTAGCGTTGTTATTTGTTATTTACATAGTTATTTGTTTTTGTTTTTTTGTTACTTGTTTCTTAATATGGCCTAGTAGTAGGCTATGTCGTGTACGGCGAACAATGCCCAAGCAGGTAGTGGCCAGATCGGCTAAAAAAAAAATCTCCATGACAAATTTGTGGGTTCTTTTCGTATCAGAACTCAGTGAGTAAGGGTTCCGAGCCGCCGTACCCGGCTGATTCCAGTCTTATTCATCCAACTCTTTCCTGATCTTTTGCACAGTCTTCGATTTTCAGAGCACTCAATTGTATAGGTTCGAACCGTGACTATTATTTCACTTTTTTAACGGGTAAATTTGTTTATATTATTTTATTCTGTTTGCTCTCTCTTGACCTCTTTTTTTTCTTCTTTCTTAATCGAGGTATGATGCTTGTTCGCCCTCAGAACCAGATTTATCGCTTATGCAGTATCATCTTTCCTTATATAAGTTAATAAGCATCTACTATGTTATCTGTTATTGTGATTTTCCGTATATAGTATATATATATATATATATATATATATATACAAGCCGCTGTTCTCTTTCTTAACAGGAAGAGCTTGGTTACACAGGCACCCCTGCGGGGTGTGGCCTACGGCCTTATTTGCTAATCTTAACCGCCTTTTTTAATCCCCTTTATAGAATCTTTATTTTAACAGCCTGAACACCCTTTTCTTCTTCTTCTTCTTCTTCTTCTACTTCTTCTTCTTCATCTTCATTTTCTTCTTCTTCTTCATTTTCATCTTCATCTTCTTGCGAAGAGGAAGTATGAAATAAACCTCGCTAAGGATTCAAAGAATGAACCGAAACGGTTTTATGGGTACGTAAATAATAGGAAACCCGTAAAAGGATCGATAGGGCCGATCAAAGATAAGGATGGTCGTTTGACTGAACTTCCGACAGAAATGTCTAAAATTTTAAATGAGCATTTTACGAGCGTGTTTACTGTGGAAGATTCTTCCGAATTGGAATCGTTAATTGGGGAAGTTCGTAGTGCTGATAAATGCATATCCGATGTAAGTATAAAGGACGAGGAAATTCTTAAATTTATTAAGCTAATGAAAAAGTCGAAATCTCCGGGCCCCGATGGGGTATATCCAATTCATTTAAAGGAGCTTCAAAATGAACTCGTTAAGCCATTGCGTGAAATTTTCAATCGCTCATTAGAGGATGGCGTAGTTCCGTTGGATTTCAAGCGAGCAAACGTTACACCTATATTTAAGAAGGGGAATAGATTTGAAGCAACGAATTTTCGGCCTATTAGTCTAACTTCGGTAGTTGGGAAGCTTTTAGAATCTGTAATTAAAGATAGAATAGTGAGCCACCTCGAGGCAAATAAGCTGATTAACGATACCCAGCATGGATTTAGGCGTGCGAGATCGTGCTTGACTAACTTGCTCGAATTCTTCCACAAAATGATTTGCGTGTACGATGAAAGCAAAGCTGTAGACGTAATATATTTAGACTTTAAAAAGGCGTTCGACACCGTCCCCCACCAAAGGTTATTAATGAAAGTTAAAGCGATTGGGGTGACTGGTAAGATTTTAAACTGGATTAGAAATTGGCTGAAAGATCGCTCGCAGCGGGTAGTAATAAATGGGGAATGTTCAGATTGGGCCAGCGTTAGTAGTGGGGTACCGCAGGGCTCTGTTTTAGGCCCTTTATTGTTTTTAATTTATATTAACGATTTAGATAAAGGCATACTTAGTCGGATTTCGAAATTTGCGGACGACACGAAGCTGGGTAATCGTGCCTATGTAAGATCGGATGTCGATAAATTGCAGGGGGACCTAAACTCGATTGCCAATTGGGCGGACAAGTGGCAAATGGAATTTAATTTAAGCAAATGCAAGGTAATGCACTTGGGTTGCCATAATTTAAGAGTAGAATATACCATGAAAGGCCAAGTCCTCGACGCGGTTAAATTAGAAAAAGACTTGGGAGTATTAGTCTCAGACGATTTTAAATTCTCGAAGCAATGCGCGGATGCGTGTAAAAAAGCAAATCGCGTTTTGGGTTATATCGCGCGCAATTTCATCTTCAAATCTAAGGATGTAATTTTACCTTTATATAAATCCCTTGTGCGGCCACTTCTCGAATACGCTGTTCAATTTTGGGCTCCATATTTAATGAAAGATATTGCGCAATTAGAAAGAGTGCAGCGTAGGGCTACGAAATTAATTCCAGAGCTGAGGAATAGATCATACGAGGAAAGGCTCAGGGCTTTAGATTTGCCATCGCTAGAACGCAGAAGATTACGTGGCCAGCTAATAGAAGTATTTAAAATACTAAAGGGTTTCTCAAACGTGGACTTTCGCAATCTGTTCGAACTGGATCATAGGGGAAATACTCGTCAGCACGGGTTAAAATTAGTGAACAAGCGTTTTAACACTAGTATAGCCCAAAACTATTTTACATTTAAAGTTACTCAAAATTGGAATCGGCTGCCCACCCACGTAGTAGATAGCACTTCGGTTAATATGTTCAAAAATCGTCTCGACGTGCATTTGAATAGTTTAAATATAACGTAGTTGAGCACTGTGAATTTGGACGTCCTTGCAGAGAGAGAGAGTTTGGAGCGGAGGTTTAAGGATATGAAATTATGATGACTAAAAATGATGCCGGCGATTCTCTGCATGTGTAGCTTAGATGTCCCATTTCTTTTCCGCCTATCCTATAAGTAGTCTCTATCCCTAAATTAGCTTTTCACCACTAGCAGTCGAGTGGCTGCGGAAGATGAGAAGAAAAACTTTCTATCTCCCCCGACCCCTAGTTTGATTAGTTAAAATTGCACGATAATGTACACATGTAGATAAGTGTGTACAGTAGATAGTATTAAAAAAAAAAAAAAAAAAAATAGCATGTTAGAGATACACTCGTAGATAAGGGTGTATCGTAGTTTTTGATTTAGTGTAGCGGACTAGCCTCGAGCGGACCTTAGGGTCTTTGCTGGTCCTAGATTCTGTAGTTCTGTAGTTCTGTAGTTCTTCTTCTTCTTCTTTTTCTTTTTTCTTTTTCTTCTTCTTCTTCTTATTCTTCTTCTTCTTCTTCCAAAGCAATGCGCAGAAGCTTGCAAAAAAGCAAACCGAATGCTAGGATATATTGCTCGGAATTTTACTTTCAAATCGAAAGATATAATCATGCCACTATACAAATCGCTCGTGCGCCCACACCTCGAATACGCGGTCCAATTCTGGTGTCCCTCCCTAAATAAGGATATAGCGCAGTTAGAAAGAGTGCAACGTCGGGGTGCGAAACTAATCCTTGAAATCCGAAACAAACCGTACGAAGATAGACTACGCTCATTAAACCTACTATCACTCGAAAGTAGACGATTACGTGGACAATTGATAGAATTATTCAAAATCTTAAAAGGATTTACTAATATTGATTACAGACTATTGTTCGAGCTGGACGAAAGGGCCAACACACGCTAAAATGGTTTAAAATTAGTGAACAAGTGATTTAACTCTACTATAGCTCAAAATTACTTCCCGTTTAAAATCACTCAAACGTGGAATGGCCTTCCCAACCGTGTAGTTGAAAGCACGTCAGTTAATATGTTCAAAAACCGACTTGATGAGTACTTCAATAGTGTAAATATAACATAGTAGGAGCACAGATTAAAACGTCATATATTATGAGGAGTTGAGAATCGAAATGAAATGATGAATAGAAAGAAGCCAGCAACGCCTCCATGCATGGAGTGAATGTGAAGTCCTCTTTTCTTTTTCTGTCTGTTCTATAAGTATATTATTTTCATCACTAGCAGACGACACCTGCGGGAGAAGAGAGTACTGTCCTATAACCCCCTACCCCCTGGTTCGAAGAAGAGTGTTAGTGAATTTTAGGGATAGCTAAACCTGCATGTCAAGGGTACACATGTCACATGTAGATAAGTGTGTACCGTAGAGTTAAAATAGTTAAAAAATATATGTATATATATATATATAAATATATATATATATATATATATATATATATGTATATATAACAAAAAACAGCATGATACACTAACGTTAGAATGTGTAAGCGGACTGGCCTTGAGCGGACCTTAGGGTCTTTGCTGGTTTTTATTTCTGTATTTCTGTAGTTTTTGTTCTTCTTCTTCTTTTTCTTCTTATAAAGGAATTATTAGAAATAACTTTGATCCAAAAATTAAATATACTTAGGTTACAACCGAACTAAATGAAATAATCTTATTCAAACCTTCAAAAAATCTCGTTCTTAAAATATAGGGTTATGGATATATATATATATATATATATATATATATATATATATATATATATATATATATATATATATATATATATATATATGCCGCCTTCAGCTTCCACCATGGCCTCAAGATCTTGCAGTAATTATGTTCCTTAGTGTCGTTGGGAACGTCATCGAATACCTCCTTGATCCTGACCATCATCTTGGCCTTGACGTGGCAGGCAGGGCCGTTAGTGGCTTTATCAACCTCAGCCTTTTAAAATATCACGTTGCTAAAATATAGTTATAGAAGGAGATATATAAAAATAAATTTTTGGAACTTCACCATTTGTAATTCTTTGGGTTTAAAAAAATTCACAAACTTTCGATACTTATATTTATTTCTGAACTTCACCATTTTTGTTTTATGATATTATAAGAGAATTATTAGAAATAACTTTGATAAAAAACATGTCATAACCAATCTAAGATAAAATTATTATTCAAATACTCAAAAAATCCTCTTCTTAAATTATCGAGTTAGTGATGAAATATATATACATATATATATATATATATATATATATATATATATATATATATATATATATATATATATATATTATTATTATTATTTTAATAAAAACATCTAACTAAACCTTTCAATTCTCATTTTTCGATTAATTTCCTAAAACTATTACTATTTATTTACATTGGATTAGCAAAGGAAATATTATTACCCCTAGAAGTAAAAAATAACCTTTAGTAGTTTTATTTCTAAAATAATATAACTTTATTGGGCTAATACTTTTCCATAATTTCCTAAATTGATATTTATTTGCCTATTTCGCTCGTAGGAAAACATTTCAGGCCAGTTGCCCATATCCGTACTTAGTCGCCTTTTACGTCGCGCGCCAGAGAATGTATGAATATTCTTCCAGTAGATCCCATTCCCATACAGGGAAGAAACCTGATTGAACCAGATGCTGCAGCAAATAGCCTGCCATCCCCATTTAGGGCCATATTTTGGTCTGGAAAAAGTGATAGGTGGCCTTGTGATTGATAGGGGCTAAATGTGGGGAGGGGAGGCAGTGGGAAATATTTTAGTTGTGTTGATTAGCACCGAGCCCCACTTTATGGGAAAACGTTTGTTCTTGATGATGGTGTAATTTGTTATGAATATTTTTTGATAGAAAATATTAACCTATTTCTCCACTAAAACGCTCTCTCCTTTCGAAACACCCACTAAAATATCAAATAGCTACCCATAATCATGTGTCCATACCATTTCTAGTGAAACTTTTAGTTCGGCAGAGAAATTTTGCTGTAATTATTTTACAATTAGTCATCGATATTTCATTCAAATACTATTAGGTAAACTCGCCACTGAGGACAGCAGCTTTATTTTAAGTCTTTGAGACTAGTGGGTCAAAACTAATTCTAGACAGAGTCACGAGTGTAGTTACAAACTTTAGTCTAGACAGATTCGCGAGTATACTTACAAACTTGACTCTAAAGAGAGTCTCGAGTATAGTTAAAGTTTGAGTCTAGACAGTCCCGAAAGTAGTTACAAACTTGAGTCTAGACAGTCACTAATATAGTTACACACTGAATGTTTAAACAGAATCACGAATATAGTTACAACCTATAGAGTGTAGAAAAAGTCAAGAATATAGTTACAAATAGGTGTCGTGATAGCAAAGAGAAAAAGGAAATTTCTTTCCTCGAAAGAAGCTCAAAAGGATAAGGTCTGATCCCTTTGCCTAAGCTGATGGAATATATGTCGCTATTTTAATGAAGAGTTTAACATAAAAATATGCATATGTGCAATATTTGTAGACATTACTCAGAATAAAAATAAGTTAAAATTTAAGGCTACACAAAAATAGGTAGAATAAAGAATTAATTAATAAATAATAATTCAAATGAACGGACACAAATCTCGTTGGTCGTGGATCAGACAATTATTTGCCTTAAATAGTTGTCACCTGAGAATGAACGCTCGGATTGCAACAAGCGGAATGAATGTAATTTATTTAACGATCGATATCACTTACTGTGAGATATAATCCATGGAATTTTAGCGTTATTTGTGTTTGAGTCGGAAGGATTCCTAAAGAGCAGAGCAGGTGAACTACAGAATAAAAGAGGAAAAGCTTATAACGAAAGTAATAGCTAAGGCATTCAATGGTTGGAAATAAACAACGGTTTCGAGTTGAAGCTTCAATGCTGGACGTTGACAAATGGCAGAAGATTATGAGGTGAATATCTAAATTTCTACTATAGAAAAAGTCGCCAGGGAAACAGTCGCGGCGTTAGCGGAAGTAGAATGGACAAAACTATTCGATCTAAAAAATTCCAGTATTCATCAAAAGGCAAGTGAATGATAGCGAGATATGGTTGTCAGATGATAAATAAACTGGTACAAACGTTTTGCTAGGGTTAGCTAAAGTGACGTGGTATTGTCTTCGTATTCTATATCGAAATCCTTTACGTAGTAAAAGGGATCCGTGTTATAATAATATGTCCCATAAGAAGGTATCCAAACTTTAGATTTTAATGTCTCTTTCAAAAGTTGAGATATTTTGGATCTTTCTTTGAGTTAATAGCAAAAGTATTTTAACTTGTTAATTTAATAGTGATTAAACAATTTAGTTTGGGAGCGTTTTTCTTTCAACTGAAGGGTATGGTTTTTTTTACGGTCAGATACCGCTCTTTGTTGTTTTAACAATTGTGCTCATTTTTAACTAGAACGATTTTTCAAATATTACTTTTTGACTGTGGAGCCATACGCAAAAATGATGTAGCTCATATCTGAATGAGTAAATTTATAAGTTCTTTGAAACCCTTAAAATTCAATAAACATGAGTGCGGAGAGCTCTCATAGTGAATGGTTTTATGAAACTAAAAGCTTATAACTAGTTCAGAATAGCTTCAAACTACAATTTTCCGATCGAGCTTCTCTACCTAAAAGTACAATTTTGAAGAATGTTCAGAAGTACAACGAAGAAGGATCGGTTCTTAATCTAAACAAAGGACGTTTAAGACATTCGAGAAGTGCAATAACAGAATAGAACATTCATCATGTGCAACATTTATAAGTATAACATCCCAAAGTGTCTTCCAGGTGAAATGATATAGAATTATTACGAATATCATTTCATCGAAAAGTTCGTGAAGATTTGAAATTTCACATATACCGAATTCAAATTCGACATCAACTTAGTGATGAAGATTGACCTTGCCGTCTACGACTTTTGCAGTGGCTTCTTCAAAATTCAGATTGATAAAACACTTAGTGATTGAAGATGAGGCGGCATTCTTTATGAATGACCTAGTGAACAAGCAAATCGGCTCTCAGTATGCACCCCAAAATCGTCAAATTGAAAATCACATTTACGAAAAAAAACATCTCAAAACAAACATTGTCTTTTGTTTCAATGGCAATCTAAAGAGCGAATCTTATTTCAAGATGATATAGCAAATGATCCTTCCACAACTACATGGTATTTATGCAAGACGGATCTCTTCTGAAGAGAGTTATTGTGAAGGAATACACACAAGAAGTCTGCCGAGAGAAAAATTGAGGGCTCTCACAAGGGCCGTCTAGACCGACGGTGATTAAGTTTAATTGGGTCTTTTGAAAATAGAGCATTTGGTGACTACCTATTAATTTGAAAAGATTTGAAGACTTGCATCACAGTTGATTGAAATCGGATAGTTAAAAGTAAATCCAGATCTTATCAAAAGATTGAAGATGATGCTAAGAACTCGAGGCCGGATTTGCATTGTTAAGAATGGCGAAGATACTAAAATAAAATGAATTCAAGTAATAACTTTGCCATAAAGAACAACGAAAAATCTATTTTTAATCTTATTAGAATTAGGTAAAGGTAGGTGTCTTTTCTGTACACTAGTGTGGAAATTAATTCGGACAGTGGTGAAATAATACAATTATTTGATAATTGTTGTTTATATTTGAAAAGAATGCGTTGATTATAAGATAAATAGTGCATTTAATATGAAATAAGACCACCCTTTGCTTTTAGAACCTGCTTCACTCGCTCTACCAGGCACAAATCAAATTTATAACAGCACAAATCATCTTCTGCATCGTTGAACAGTCGGTTTTCTCGATTCTATGTTCAATTATAGCCCATAGATTTTCGATGGGGTTTAGATCAGTAGAATTTTGGAAGTATAACACGGAGCCAGATCCTGCTGGAAAATTTCGCCTCCATTAGGTTAGTCTTTCTGCATCGCGGGAAACAAGTTAGTCTGCAGGATTGCCTTGTATTTAATGCTTTTCATCATTCTCTCAATAGTAACAAGCTGCCCTAGGCTTTTAGTGCTAAAGCAACCCCAAAACATCTTCTTAGGTGGGTATTTTGGCGTCTATTAAATGTGTCCTGCCTAAAGTAATTCATCTTTGCTTCGTCTTACTACCCCTGACTTATGTGCATGTACTTAAAAATGCGATTCGTCTGAAATCATAACTTTATTCTAGTCAGCTGCCTTCCATCCAGCATACTTGCGTGACCAGCAAAGACGTTTTGTCTTCATAGCAGTAGTAAATAACAGTTTACGTACCGGTTTTCTAGCAAATCTATCAACTTCAATGTGCCTTCGCCGGGCGATTAAAGAAGAAACATTTACATCAGCTAGAGAAAAATCTCTCTAAAGGTCTTTATTGGTTTTCTTGGGATCCTTCACACTATTTAGGATGAGAGTCTTGTCATCGTGAAGTGTTGTCTCTCGTTTTCTTCTAAATTTTCCTTGTCGCAGTATTGAATGTTCACCAGTCTCTTCAGCTCTTTTCACATTGTCGCCAACAGTTGACTTTGCTACCTCCATTTCCTCAGTAATCCATCGGATGTTAAGCCTAGTATGTTTTTAAAGAGCTATAATACTTGTATGGTTTTTGGGTGTGATATCCATAATAGATTTATAGTCTGATAATGATTGGAAGGGCAATATTCCGGCAGAACCAAGTACACCACGGAGCACGCTCCCAGCAATAATCACCCACGACAAACTCTGATGTAGCACTGTCGGGCTAAGTGTAGCTAGGGTACAACAAAACTGTTACCAGTTGTTATCAGTACACTATTCTGCACGAAAAACAAAAAACTTAAATAGTGAGGCTAAAAATTAAGACATATGAAATAGTCCAGAAATTTGGTACTGTCCGAACTAATTTGCACACTAGTGTATCTTTCTTTGCATTAAATAGATTTCACTATTTTATCAACCTGTTCCCTGCAATCCATTTTTTGTTACCTTTAGTTTAAAGCAGAAAATTCCAAAACCTAATCGCTAAACACGTATGAATTCATGGGTTAACGAAGAATACACCTTACCTTTTTTTATTAAAACGAACCACAAATTCCAAAATATCTCAAATTTTGGAAGAGATATTAAAATCTAAATTAAGGAATAAATATTTGTGGGTAAAACTGTATAGGATGAAAACGAATCTAAAATCTGGAAGGGTATCAATTGTTCCTCTCCCACCATCTAGAATGGTGGGAACAATATTGTTTCTGTTAAAAATTATGACTGGTTTACTTATTATTAGGTAGTTTTTTCTAGTACAACCGAGAATGAACGCTCGGATTGCAACAAGCGGAATGAATGTAATTTATTTAACAATCAATTCTTGCAGCATATGGCATAAAACGGGTAATGAAATAATAACTGAAAAATATCTTCCCTTTTTTTGGATTGGCTGAATGATTTTGAATAGAGAAGTCCTTTGTGTTTAACGACGTTGTTTTGAATAAATCATTTTCTCATTTAGTCTTTCGTGATTCTTTTCCCCTTCAATGCATTGTCCTGTACAACTTTAAGAAAGTATGTTAATATTGTTATATCTACATTGCGTCGAGGGATTTTATTTAACCAAATTGATAGTTAGTATTGTTGTTTGTTTCTTCATTAATAAATTGCGTGACTGGATATTTATAACTAATAAATGCGTCGATTGATTCTGTTTTGTTTAACTAAACAATGGTTAGTAAGCTCGTTTTTTCATTAATAAATTGCATGAGTGTTTTTGTTTTGTTCAACTAATCATTGCGTCAAGTGTTTTTTTTAACCAATCAATGGTTATTATTTCCGTTGATTCACTAACAAATTACAATTTTGAAGAAAATAAATTCCTACAGAAATCTGCAGAGAAAGTGGATTTCAGATACTTATTACTTGTGCAACAGATGAATGCAGTTTATTGTTATTACTTAAGAAGGGAAAAGAAAGAGATCCAGCCCCTCCGGAACACGTTAACCAATCAATAAAAGTGAATAGATGAGAACAAAACTCATAGCATGTGAATAGGATAAAAATGGTAGATGGAAATGGTGGGGCTAACGGGGTGCTTTCACAATTTGTATTACCATGCTCACTTCGAAGCTTAAACTCGGGTCCGTTATTTTGAACTCAATATATTAGATGACCATTATTAATTACCGCTCATTCATTACCTGCATAAAACTCCCTCAATGATATATTTATTTAGTGAAAATGGAATTGCTTAAAGAGAATCTGAAATGCCTATTAGAAAGAATATATACGACATAGTGGAAACAAACTACATGATGTTTTCCTAAGAAAAAGAAGTGAAGTTGTGGTGGAGTTCTGGCAAATAGATACAGTAAAGTGCATTTAATGAAAAGAGAAACTTAACAGCACGAAACGTTGCGAGAGCATTGATGATATCATTTATACAGCTTTTCCTTAGTATTTCATTGATCATCTGAATTCATCTACTTCTTCATGTTAACGCAATAATGTATTTTAGATTGTTTAAAATAGTTTAGCTCTGAGCTAAATTTATTAATCTAGACACTGATCACAGAGTAATGCGTTCTCATTTCCTAAGTCAGTGTAACGTCTTTAGTTGCTCTCAAATATAGCTCGTACTTATATTTAGTTTTATTTTTCTTATAACTAAATACTCTTGTTTGAAAGTTATTATATAAAGGTCATTCCACTAAATAGTTTTAAAACTAGTAATGTAAACTCGAATGTACGCAGTAAAGGTATGCGGTTAGTATAGCAATGCGTAGCCATATAGCCACATAGTTTAAAATATCCCATTGATGCATTTCTCTTTAGGGCTCTTAGATTTGTCTATTGCAGAGGTCCTCAAACCGCGTCCGCGGGCCACATGCGTCCCGCGATGCCATTCCATGCGGGCCGCCGCTACTTGTCAAAATTAAAATTTGGAGCAGCCCACCAGATTATTATCTGAGTCATCGGTGCGACCTTTCAGACGTGAGATGACCTCTTGGACGAAGTTTTCCTGCTTATTTTGATAGGTTTTGTGCCTAGAAATGTCACCATATGTTTCAATTAATAAATTCTTTGAATTTTTTTCTTCGGAATAATATGTGGTTTTCAGAGTTCTGAATTGGTGTGGCCCTCGTCCCTTTTCGGAAGTTAGGAAGCGGCCGGCGATACTCTGCAGGTAGATCCTGAGACCTATGCCATTAAACAATCAGTGGCAACAAAAGTAGTTTCAGGATTAGGTCAGAGAAGCGTTCTTTCTGCTCTTTTGTTTATTATAATCGAGAGTTGCAGTATCAGTGAGTAAGTAAAGTTGTTTCACTTGTATGGTGGTAAATTCAATAATCGGGTGTCGTGTGTGTGCTTGTCATCAATATGTTATGAGAGTAATCCATCATTAAAAGTTCACCATATTATTATTCCAAAATAATTTATCTATCGCTTAGCCTCATATATTTTTCACTGATTTCGGTTCTATAAAAACACTCTCAAGATCGGTACTTTATTATTAATCGGTCTTCTTAATGGACAGAGGTTTAAAGACTGAGTGCCCTACTCAATCGGCTTTAAAGAAGTTAGAGGTTTTGCCATGTTATATCGGCTTTGAAGAAGTTAGATTTGTAGCTGCTTTGGTTGTTGTCAAGATAAATTGCATTTAAAGAAGTTAGAGGTGTAGCCATAATATATCGGCTTTGAAGAAGTTAGAATTCTTGCTATACTCAATCGGTTTTTTAATAAATTAGTAGAGTTGTCATACGCTATCGACTTTAGTGAAGTTAAAGGTGTTGCCATACTCAATCAGATTTGAAAAAGTTAGAGGAGTGTCATATTTAATCGTCTTTAAGAAAGATAGAGGCCTAGCCATAAGCAATCAGTTATCACGAAGTTGGAGGTGTTGTCAGACTTAATCGGTTTTGCCGAAGTTAAAGGTATTGCCATATTCGATACTCTTTGCAGAAGTAAGGGAAGTATCCATGCTATAATCAATCGGATTTGAAAAAGTTATACGTGTTGCCATACTCAAGTGGTTTTCAAGAAGTTAGAGACGTTGCCATAATTAATCGGCTCTGAAAAAATTAGGTGTTTTGTTTAGAAGAAATTAAAGGTGTTACCATTATCAATCGGCTTTGAAAAGAATAGAGAGGAAAATGACTCCGATATAGGTTTCCCCCTCGTTAGCGATATTGATTTGATATTAGAATGGATAAGAATCTGTGCTAAAAATGTCTAGTTCCATCCTCAACAGTTTAGACGTCATTTTCAAAATTTTCATCATCCAATATAAATCTTAGTTTTAAAGAAGTATTTGTACCAAAAATATTTTATAGATTTTCTCTCATATAATTTAACAACAAAGAAATGTGGTATAGAAGCACTATATTGCTGTTTAAGAGGAATTTTAACGTTCTAAGTGTCCAAGTGTCCATCAATCCTGAACTCTTCGCATCTGTTTCAACGTATGCACAATTTGTAGGAAATTTGTACGAGTAACTCCTGATCAACTTCCCTGGGATAAAGGTAAATGGATGATGTGGCTTGCTAGAATAATCCTTTTCTTCTCTGATTTTTTCGTTACAACATTTTTTTAGTTTTTTATTCACTCTGGGTATTTTCCTTTCCTGTTACTATCTTCACTTGGATATTTCTTTAGATACATATCACAAATAGTCAGTCATACCGCAACAACTTAGTAGCTTTTGTAGCCGTCCTTACATGCTAGCCAATTGGTCTAAGGCGTTGCTTTAACTGAGATAAAAGTCGTACCTGTTGCTTCAATGTGATTGTTTCGATTTTAACCCCAATCACGTATTCTTTCGCAATTAGGAGAAAAAGATCGAAATTATCTTTCAATGGATATTTGCAGCCTTTCTTTCAGAGATTTTATAATCCGATGCAACACTTGAGGGATTGGTTCCATTGTAGGTCTTTAGAGAAAACATTTAACTTTATAGTTGCCAAAATGAAAAGAAAATGCTCCTATATTCTAGCCCAGAATTTTATCTTATCCTATCTCTCGCATTCTACCTATAATATTTATTTTGCCGATATACTGATCCAAAATTCTTATTCAAACCCAATAATTGTGGATGAAAAATAGATTTATATTTTTTTTTAATTAAAATTTAAGAATTTTTTGCCATAAGAGAGAATTCAATCGCAATTCCTACGATTTGAAGCCGGGAACAACAGTTTTACATGCGATGATTCTCCAAGGATTAATTAACAATTCAACGAGAAAATTAACGAGTCAAATACAAATAAACCAAGGAGGTATAAAGTATAACTGAGGAGAGTAAACAAGAGACTATGGAATTGGAAAGATGGACGCATACCCCATTAGAAAAGAAAAGCTATGAATGCAATTAAATATGATTGCTCATAACACTTCTCAGAGTAAACGTACTTACTTGGTGGCCTTCCTAACTCTCTTCTATAAGGTTGGCAGCTCCTAGGAATGCTACAACCTTCCCCGAGTGGGTCCCTAGTTATATGAGTGAAGAAATAGTGTCTTTTCCTGGTTGTAAGAGGTTGAAGCAACCGAGAAGATGTTTTATGTCTTCTTGGTCTTGATTGGTCCTGGTGCTTTTTGTAATAACTGGCAAATTAATGAAGTGGTAATTAATAGAATTCTATATAACCTAGAGAGCAAATTGTGACAAAGTGAAGACACACAACATATAATAAGTTAGTCAATTTTATTAAGGAAGATAACTTGAAAAAGAATGGAGAACAGAAATACGATACTAGGATGTGTATAGAATCATAAAAAACGAAGTACATGAACACGATCGCATAAAAATTAGACAAAGCGGCTTTATATATATTTAATGACAATGGAGTTCTAAAGCTTGGCTGCTAATATGCACTCTACTATAAATCTCGGTGTTGTATAGAGAGTGTGTGCGCATGCTCAGCTATTGGGAGAATTAATAGCTTGTGGTTACCACTTGCATTTGGTCACCACTACTTTCACACACATTCTGGTTGAATCTGTCAGTATAATGGTTATTGATCTATATCTTTCACATGAAAGAAAATAAGTTCCTTACAAAATCTTATCTGCAGCGAAACGTTATAATAATCATTCTCTTGAATTTAACCACGATGAAAATTGCCCTACTGTAACATTTTCATGACCCTCCACCAAATTTTCGAGTTCTTAGAACCCAATCAGCCTGATTATACATTGAAATTGTTTACGTTACCTGCGTTGTATTCAATAGTATGACATGGCTAATGCCCCTCTGCAAACCTGAAACCTGTAGGAGTAGCGCGCCTTCCTAACCCCAGTGCCCCATGATAATTTGGTGCTCTATCTCGACTCGAACTTTTGCACCTCCAACCAAATGTGAAAGAACGCGTTAAACTTTCCTAAATAATTAAGCAAATTGCTTTCACACCAATTGGAGGGGATGTAGAATCTTAGCAAATTGTATATATGTAATTATCATTTTGCTTATATTCTTTGATTAGGTAAATATGTTAGAAACATTAAATAATTTATCAAACTAAAAATATCTAGGTGATTTATCTGTCATAATATGACCTACCTCTGCTAAATGTTAAATAAATTATATCTTGAAGGGGAAAGAGTAAAGAAACCCTAGCCATTTAAATCAATATATATATATATATATATATATATATATATATGTGTGTGTGTGTGTGTGAATTATAATGATAAACCACGATATTTGAATCAAGATTTTATTTACAACTATCGAATTAGTTTCGGCATGATGCCATTATTAGTTGAAAATGACATCTTGCCGAAAATAATCCGATAGTTATAAATAAAATCTTGATTCAAATATTGTGGTTTACCATTATTTTTGATTGATATAGATCACGCAAATGTGATATCTTCCATTATATATATATATATATATATATATATATATATATATATATATATATATATATATATATATATATATATATATATATATGGCTCTAAAACCATGTCCAACATAAATTGAGAAACCTGAATCCCTGAGGCGTGGTTAATTTATTGTTGTTTAATGTAAATATTGATTAATTGATTTTCCACGATAAGTCCTGAAAAATTCTTTCTTTACATTATTTTCTCTTTGTTTTGTTTGTTGCTTGATTATAGAGACTTCGATCCTGTAAAAACTATTTAGTATCTTTTGTGAATTTTGGCACAGCTATGGTTCTGAACATATCATTTGCGATTCTCTCTATATTTCATCAAGATTGTTACGGGAAAGGTAGGGGAGAATTTTCAAGTGATAGACTTTGTTTCTCATTATAGATACTGTGAGATAAATCTAGGGTATAGACAACCGATATTTTAGTATAATGCTCAAGATGAACTCACAGAGGAGCGAATGAGGAGTGCTCTCAACGCACTAATATCCGACAGGAATATAGAAATGTGTAGATTAAAAACTTTTGAACTTCATTCTGAAGAAAAACTTGAGAATTAAACTATGCAGAACAATTAGCACGTTTTGAGTTTCCTTTTCTACGTGGTGTACAATCGTGATTTTTCCTTTTCTCTGTTGCAAAAAGGTACTTTTTTTTTATTACTCTAGATTTTCGACCATATATAGTTATAAAAGAGTGTATTATAATAGTAGCCTAGCCATAATTATATTTCTTTAAAAAAATTACCTCCAGGAGAGTTTTTGTCGTTGAATAATTTTTGCTTTCAAACTATGAGGAAGTTTCGTTTTTTTATTGACTATATTTCAAATCAAAGAAGAAAACACCGAATCAATTTATGAAAAATTACTAGAAATTTTAGATTTTACGTTTTTTTATTACTTTTATATTCATTTTCTATTTTTTTCATTAGCATTCTACTTCAATTGCGATTTAATTCTGTCTGGTATTAAAGATAATTTAACTCATATTAAACTGATTTATGACAAATTTGCAGCGCCGAAACTGAATAATGACATTCTAATTTTAAAATCAGCTCATGTTTATGTTCTATGTCGGTTTTAAAAAAATCCGATCTCATAACTAAATCGGGTTCATTTCTGTGACATTTTCAGTTATTTTAGGTAATATTTTCCCATCCAAGATAGGTTTTGAAGAAAGAAAATTTAGTTTTCTGACATAATTTATTATTTAAATGTTGCAAAAATTGATTGGTATACATCTAATAGTAAAGAGTGATAAAGGTAATTACATGCGAATTAGATATTATGTCTTCATTCTTAAGATTTCAGGGCATGAAATGCATTTCTTCGAACTCCTAGAACGCTTAGCGGTAAGGATGTGTCTCTTCACAGTCAAAAAGTAATTAGCGATCTTAACCTCTTCCCAGCGTTCCAGAAACCTGCTTCCATCTCTTACATGTCCTGATGAAATCTCTTCCTTGGCCGTCGATCAATGATCCCAGATAATCAGGAAACCGATACATATGTGAGAATATGCGGTGCATTTTGATGCTCTTGTTGCACCCTAGGTTTCTGAATGCAGTCAGTATATTAGTGACGCGCCCCCTTAAAGAAGGATTTAAATTCGTACTTTGATGGCAACACTCGTCTTTGTACGAACATTTAAACGAGTATTTATTCAACCCTGCTGGTTCAAAGTCTATAAGCGTCTTTGCCATTTATAACCTTTTAACCATGTTGCCTTCCTTCTGTCAACAATTATCCTTTCTCTATAACGGGTAAATTTCCTTTTTGATTACATCAATCTCCACTCTTTCTAATATGTGAGAAAGCATTGATTAAACTGAGAAATTGGGATATATAGATCATTAGTTTGCCACTGCTTATGAGTAACTAGGTGGCTTTTAAGTATTCATAGTGCATCATTATTTTCTAAAATTCTTTCAATAATCCTTTCAACATTACCTTAATCCAAAAACATAGGAAACAAATACAATTTCAGAATCCATGATTTTTGTGAATGATCTTAATTATATAGACGGATATAGCGAAATACTTTTTACAGAATCAGGATAGTTTCTATAATATGTAGGTTGAACATAAAAATAAAATTCTCCACTCTAATTCAAATCATCATCCATGGTTAAGGAATGGGTAGTAACTATTCCTTAACCATAATGGAGAAATGGAACACCTTCAAGAGAGCTAAAATTAAAGCAAAAATATAAAAATTCGTATATCTTACTTTTGTTTATAATAGGAAATATTCCATTAAACCATCAAATGCGGAAAAGCAAATTAATCTTATTGCAAAAAGTTAAGGATTTTTCTACAGATATTCAAAATCTCATCCTTCGATGAGCTGATATTGCTCTTAAGCTACGACATTTAGAGGTTATGATACTGCAATCAAGTTCGTGACCAATTAGTGTCAAGGTCACATTATGCGCTGAGTTTCCTGGGCATAAAATCTCGCAAACACTTGTAACGCGTTAGTTTAATGGTGAGGCTCACTTAGATTACAATAGGTAAAGCCATAAATAAACATCCAGATCCTTTTTTAAACGCATTTATAAAGGAGGTTTTGAGAACGAATCTGAGAGCGCAAATCAAAATATTTAGACTTTCATTAAAGAACAGTTGAAGTAAATTTCTATATTATCTTGTGTTGGGTTGCTCTCTCTCTATATATATATATAGAGAGAGAGAGAGAAAGAGAGAGAGAGAGAGGGGGGTAGATATAGATAATGAATGGGAGGAGCGTGCCAATGAAGCTGCCAAAGAGTCCGCGAGGGCTGGGCGACCAGATACAGAGTTTTGAAACTACCCACACTAACTACATGGCAGGAATCAGGTTAACCATTTGGGCTGCTTGGCAAACAAAGTGGTAGACGGCCGGGTCGAACATGAAGTTGCGCGTCATCATACCGCAACTATTCCCGTGGACCTTTCCGCAATGCCTTAGTGGTTTCCGGTCGTTTTTTGTCGTCTTTGAATCATGGAACACTCGCGTGACGAGCCGACATTTGAAGGAGAGCTTTCTTGCACTTTACTGTGACAACTACGTTGTCCCCCAGACTGTCCGGTATATTTGTGTTTACTGTTTTAGTCCGGCAGGTCTTCGCTCGCGTTACCTTTCCATGTACCGGGACGAGCGGCATCGCTACCGCTTGTCCCTTGTAGTCTAAACTGTTTTGTGCATACAGACTTTTAGACTGTACCATTTCCTGGAGGAGGCTATCCTCCTCTATAATCTTTTCTTTCATTTTCTTGCATTTTCCTTATAGCCAGCAATTGATGTTTTTTTCTAATCTTATCAAAACAATTTAATTTTTCCCACCTTATCTAACAATTAAGAATTCAAAAATGTTTATTTAGTTCCATTCCATTATTTCTTTTTTTTCAAGGAATGTAATTGACATTTACCCTTCCTCTCCGTAGAATTTGTGTCAAGATGGGAATCAATTTAGTCCGAATAGGCTGAATTCTTTCAAAAAATGTTATATTTTATCCCCACTATAGGAACAAGAACTGCAATGCACGCTTTGCATTATATTTGAACCGTTACCTCTTAAAATGTCCTAATTTTTTCCTCGAAAATACAACATTGGTATTTATCTCTTTCGCCATTAACAAGGTCAAGGTGAAGAGTTTAAAATTCTTTCTATGATTCATTTTTTACTCTGTAGGTAGGCTTTCTAAAATACCATTAAGAGTATACAGGGAAAAACACTGCATAAATATAAGTGGGATACTCGGTGTATTAACCAAGATAAGCCCCTTTTTATATGAATCATCTAAAGCGGCTATAATTAAATAATAGATATCTATAATTTTATAAAAATGCATATATACCATATTTGCGGCAGAATTATGACTAAATGTTGTTTATTTTCATTAAAATATTATAAATTGACCTGAAGGATTCCGAAAATACAATAGTACAAGAACATTTATGATTTTCAAATACAGATAAAAAAGGAATTTGCAAGTGACAAAATATTATCTATCGTAAAATATAAATTTGTATTACAAACAAAAGAAAAATTGTACAATTTAAGTTAAAAGTTAAAACATTTTTTTCTTCCAGAATTGATCGACTTTTTAATGACGTTATACGGTATGTGAATTACAACAGCTTCAGAATTAGAAAAGATTTTAAGTTATCCCAATGTCTTCTACAAACGTTTTCATCAGCTTAGATAGTATCCAACTGCAGCAATATAAAAGGAATTTCCAACTGCGATCTGACTTTAAAAGTAGAGTGAATTGAATACCCCAATGAGGAATAGAAGTGTGTGGGGGGCTGGGGTCTAGCCTAGTATTATTTGACGAGTCTAGAATTACTTTTACATAAGGATTCGAATATATAACTCATTATAAATGGAGATAACCAAGCTATCCGTTGATAAAATAAGAGAGCATCGGTCAAATTATATCTTATATGTCATGGTTTATAAACTCCCTTTTGACAGCCGATATTACTAATAATATATTTTAAAATATATGTTTTTTCCTTGAGAAAGCACTTATAGTAACATTTTTAAATGGTCATTTTATACTCTTCTTTATTCGTTCTTCAATCATTCTAGCACTAGAATCCTTGGTCTTCGTTGCGTCCATTCGATATATTAATGGATCTGATCCATTCCTCATCAGAAAAGAACTAATCTTTCACATATATTTTGACAGCAGATGCAACAGGAATATGTGAGACCTATTATATGCGACCATTATAGTTGCGTAATCCTTTCTGGATACATCATTAGATCATAGTTCTCTCATGCCTAAAAAAATATTACTTGGATGCCAGTCTACCAATCCGTCACCACTTATTGATTTAGCAAAGAGGCAAAGAGTGCATAAACCAAAAGCTATTTAAATTGAGCAAAGAATAAGGTTAAAAAACTAGCCTTGGCTTTACGCAGTCTCTAGATCAGTAAGAAATAAATTCACATAAATCTAAACGAGGCTACGATTCGTGTTTTCCCAATAAACCTATTTCCATACACTTTTATGTGGAGCAACATAAAATCAAGAAACCGCTTGATTCATGTTTCAACAACAGTATTCTTGCAACTTGCGTTGCATCTTCACCAAATTTTCCTAATTTAACTCTGTATTCCAAGTTGTAAAAATTTCAAAATCTAAACACCAACTTAAATTTACTATATTTTCTTCCTAGCGAATTTAAATGTAAGATTTTGAGTCTTGGTTGAGATGAATCTTTATTGCTGATTGGGTTGAAACCTGCAGAAGAAAATTAATTAACTTAAGCATACATGTATGTCACACATACATGGGAAATAAAAAGAAAAAATAGGAGTTTAGCACCATAAAAGAGGGCAACAATGAAATAAACGGTAAAAAAGATCACCCAAAGGATAAATAAGCCAATAGAACGTGGCGTAAATGATAACGGTGTATGTGGATTCTCCAGCAGTACATAATTTGCGTACAGTCTTAGAACGAACACTTCTCGAGGAAGGAATCCTGGAAACGCTTCACCAAATGAGGTCGTTACCCACGCATGTGTACGACTAAGATCCGACAAAAGACAACCTTCCTTGAGTTATCAAACAATTGATGATAGGACACTTTCTCGTCTCGTATCGTTACAAATACCTTTAGCTACATTTTCAAGACAAGAAATCTTTGGGTAAGAGAGTAGCTACTATATCTAAATAATTATTCACAATTTAAATGTTACATTAAAAAATCCTAAATAAACGGAGAGATGTCTCTTTCCCTATCTCTCTCTCTCTCTCCTCCTTATGTGCGCAAGTTTACTTTTATTTTCCCTGGATTTCTCCAGGCTCAATGAAAATAAAATTAATAGGAAATTAAACTTTTTAATGTGCACAGAATAGTTTGGAAGGTAATATTGCAACTATTCAAGATGGCAAGATTTTTGTGTGCAATTTCGCAATAGTTTATGCCTGACTGCCGGGTTCATTTCCTTTCTCTTGTCAAATATCCTTGTGAAATATGCAGCCATACATGTCACCCACCATTTCCTCTGTATTTAGGGCACATATAGAGAACCACGAGCCAGATTTTGCCTGCAGTAATTTTTTTCTGTGTCTGGGTGCTAATATAGCCAATATATTTAAAATCACCAATTTTTTCGAAGAAATCAATTTACTTGTGAAATAATATTTTGTTTTAAGAAATCAATCGTAATTCATATGTTTTCTAGAATAGAAATTAAGCAGGTTGTGTATGTAAATTTTGCATTTTGAAGGTGTGTAAATACCCTAAATAAATATGGAAAATGTTATGTGCTTTTCTGCACCAAAGGGTTTGTCGATGCATGATTTAGATGGCAGTGGGTTAACATATTTTTTTCTATTTTCAGGTAATTTGTAAAGGCTTCTCTCGACGACACTTGAATATAGTACTGAAGCAAGTACACCTGCGCAGTTTTTGAAATGGGGCCCAACAAAAGCATTGAGGAGAAGATGCAGCGTGGAGGTACGCGAAGATCTGCGCTGAAAGAGAAACCTTTAGACACGATAAGGATTGTCAAAACTGGCACGGTCAGAATACAGAATAAAGATACGAAAAATGCTATCCAGGAAGGCTTCTACTTTGAAGAACAAGCTCTTCAAACCTACTCCAATTGCTTTAGCAGTAAAAGAAACACTTGGGCAAGAGAATATTTAAATATCTTGAAGAGAAGTGAATGGAGAATGAAATGGCACCCCTCTACGATTCTAGTGCTTTTAGTTGTATTTCTTATTCACAATGCTCATGGACAGACAGGGCCATGTCCCTTTAACATGATGTGCACATGCAACTATAATTCTGTAGGGAAAAACATCAATCTTGGGCGTACTTATAAATACGGAGAGCGTTACACTGACCCCTCCACTCTACGGAGACGCCCGCCTCTGCCCTTGAAAGATCTCGTCTGTGTCGGTGTTCCTTTCGCAAAAATACCCGGTAAGTACAAAGCAATTATTTTTAATTTCTACTTACAGAAAGAATGTTATTATATACAATGCTCTACGAATCTATTTTTAAATAAAAATTGCAGCGGAACAGAACTACTTAAGTGAAATATTACCTGAGATTATATTAATCTGAGTAATGTAGGAGCCAAAGGTGCCAAGACACTAGGATATGTGTAGCCGCAAAATTCATGATAGTTTTATGCATCTATGAGGGAGCGGTCATTAAGTTTTGCAATTCGGATATAAGAAAACGAGATATGAGGAAAAGTGTTTTATTATTTTTCAATATAACTACCCTCGACTTCAATGCACTTTCGCCGCTTTTCCCTGAGGCTTCGAATTCCCAACAACCAGAAATCTCCTGACTGCTGTTCAATCCAATTCTGGATGGCGAGCTGGACATCTTCATCGTCCCCAACCTGGCGTCGATGCAGTGCAGCTTTGAGCTGGCGGAATAAAAAGTAGTCGCTATGGGCCAAATCTGGACAGAGGGGGATGGTTGAGCTCCTCGAATCCACACTCGCGCAGGGCAGCTTATGCAACTCTGGCCTTGTGGACTTTGACGACGTTGAAGTCGATCATGGGGCATGAGATTTCTAGGGACCCAAGGGGCAGAGGCCTTGGTCATGGCCAAATTGTCGTGGATGATGTTGATAACACATCCATGTGATATTCTAAGTTCTCCCTCAATTTCTTCAAACTTTACCACTCAATTTTCGAGGATCATCCTCTCCACACGGGTCACATTGTCCTCGTTGGTCACGTCTGACGGGCGTCCTGAACGGGGGTCATCTTCAAGGAACTAGCGACCATGGCGGAACTCCCTATTTCAGCAAGCAATGGTTGCATAGGAAGGGGTCGTGTTGGTGTACACTTCAACCACGCGTTCATGGATCTCTTTTGCATTCTTGCCTTCCTTGGTCAAAAATTTGATCACTGCGCGGTGCTCAACCTTCTCTATTATTGAAAAATTTGTGACTGACGATCTGCGATCAGCCTCTGCTTCTTAAATAGACGAGGCAGGAGCGTGCGGCTGCAAGTCCTTACTTGTCATAACTTGTCCTAACAAACGTCGCGGTACTGGGGTGGGTCCGATCCCGGCAAGAGCAAACACAAACGTCAGCGCTCGTAGAGATCTGGCTACCAATTAATAGACGCGCTGTGCTCAGCCATGCACTGTGGTTAGTAGATCTTACACTTCTCATCAAACACATATCCATTACAACACGAGTTTCTTTCTTCTTTTTTCTTCGCAACACAACACACATTCTCTGTTCCAAGAATCCTGCAGATGGGTATCTATATCAACATACCTCTGGCGCGGAACAGGTCCCTCTGCCACGAGGCGACGAAAGCTCAACCTGAACGCTGTTTGGTGTCAAAACATCATACTTCCTATACCTCTTGCCAAAGAGGACAGGCTTCTGGTGCGCTTGAGCTCACCAACGAAAGTCATACTGACCGTTATGTCTATTTCATTATCCGGTCGAAATCACCCTGGATAAAGGCAGATTAGCAAACTTCAAATGGCATACTACTAATCACGGCACAGATGTCTCTTTTTTTGTCTTCATTGCCCCCTTCCTTCGGTAGGCATGGCCGATGATGTGGGAAAGTGGCTAACATTGATATAGCAAGCGCATATTACCACTACGTTCAAATATATATATATATATATATATATATATATATATATATATATATATATATATATATATATATATATATATATATAATATATATATATATAAATATATATATATATATATATATATATATATATATAAATATATATATATATTTATATATGTATAACTGAATCACGAAAATAAGAACGTGAGGAATTTATGAATAACGTTACAGCCACGAGCAAAATGAAACAACGGAGAACTGCGAGGCCTTTCGACTAATGGTCCTTTACTCAGTAAAGG
Organism: Ceratothoa steindachneri; assembly: GCA_963969495.1. Taxonomy (NCBI): domain Eukaryota; kingdom Metazoa; phylum Arthropoda; class Malacostraca; order Isopoda; family Cymothoidae; genus Ceratothoa; species Ceratothoa steindachneri. Next base: position 10,229,917 of record OZ018329.1, read on the forward strand.
ACCATTAGTCGAAAGGCCTCGCAGTTCTCCGTTGTTTCATTTTCCTCGTAGCTGTAACGTTATTCATATATTCATATATATATATATATATATATATATATATATATATATATATATATATATATATATATATAAAGGGTCTTTCAACAAGGATGCTCGAGCTTTGTCAGGCGATTGTGGCTATGGTTGTTAAAGCGACATCTGGCAACCTCAATCTGACCTGTTCAGTAATACTTGGTAAGTCACGATGGTCTATGCCAGTGGTCGCGGAACAGGGGTAAATTACTCTAAATGGGGTAATTTAGAAAAATTGGGGGGTATGGATGTGCTATGGATGTGGATGTGCTAAGTAAGGGAAACGAATATGAAAGTTGGGGAAAAAGAATGCATCGAGGAGCCTTTCTTCTATTTTTCGGTAAAATCTGGCAACATTTCTCCTAATTATGTGGCATTTTGCCATGTTTTGAACATGCCTCTTTCAGAGTAGTTGATGAATTAGTAGAGCTGATCAAATAATATAATCATTATTTACATAAGGTGAGTTATGATATAATCTATAATATTTACGTTTCTGTATAGACTTTTATTTATATAGTTTATTTGCAAGGAGACTAATTGTCTCATCAACTATTTAGTTAACAGTTTCTTACTTTTTTAGTGGTAATCATTTATTTATTTGTTTTTATTTTGATGAATTATTTTATATTAAAATTAAGTTTTTTAACGAGTTTAACTCTACTTAAGAATATTTGTTTGTTTGTTTGTATAAATTTATTGTGCAATAGTGATATATAATATAATAATATATAAATACATATAAATACATAATATAAGCATTACACAAAGCGGGAAACCAGCCGTTGTCGGCGCGCAGCAAGGCGCGGCGGAGTGTCCCGCGCGTGGCTTGTCTGCAGCTAGTGGGTGGCGGCGGTACTCACCACTCGTCGCCCGGATGGGCGCGGACGGCAATCAGTGCGGAGGGGGTGCTGTTCTCAGGACCTCTAGCAGCTTGTGTGTCAGTGTAGGCGGACAATCTGGGCGGCTTTTGCCTCTCGCGCACTCAGTTAGGCGCCTCTTGCAAGGTGAAGGGCTGGCGCTGGCTCTGGCCTGAGGTGCGCGGTGGGTAAAGAAGATTTTCTGTAGTTTGATTTTATGTTATGTTATTTTAAAGTTTTAATTTAAACTCTTAAATTCGTCACTAAATATTTTTTTATTTTTCAAAAATAGAAGTCAAAAGACCTTGAATAAGTGATAGATTTGCCTTTCATTTTCAGATGGCATAGGCAAGGAAAAGGACATATCAGGCAGAGTTCCTTAATTATGGCTTCACAGAAATAGATTACAAAGGACAAATGAAACCTCAATGTGTCGTCTGTATGAAAGTACTGACTGCGGAGTCTTTCAAAAAGAATAAACTAAGGAAACACTTGGACAAGGTTCATTCACGTCTGTCTTGCAAACCACGGAAATACTTTGAGAATCTGGAAAAAACAGTCAAAATAAAATAACAAGAGTGCAACGTTTGACTAACGTTCAGCATCAATAGCTAGTTTTGAAGTGGCATGGTTGTTTGCTTGAAACAACAAAAGACATACTATTGGTGAAGACTTAATCAAACCAGCGGCTGTGAAAATGGCAGAAATACTGTGTGGACAGAAAGTAGCTAAAGAACTGAATACAGTACATTTGTCTGCAAGAGTTATTAAAGAAAGAATTTCCATCTTGGCAGAAAATGTGAGAGAACAAGTGATTTCTTCAGTAAAAAGAGTAAAGAGTTTGGCATTCAAATTGATGAGACTACAGATGTCAGTAGCAATTCGCATCTGGTGGTATACTTTTGATACAGGGGTTCTGATGAAATTGAAGAAGAAATGTTGCTATGTTCTCTTCTTGAGTTGAGAACTTGTGGTATTGATATGTTCAGAAAGGTTGATGCATACTTCAAAAAACAAAGTGTTGATTTAAAATGGGAAAATTGTATTGCAGTATCAGTTGATGGAGCTTCTGCCATGCTTGGTCACGTCACTGGTTTTGTGGCTTTGGCCAAACAACAGAATGATGTAATTAAGATTGCCAAGTTGTAAAAGGGCATGCACTAAACGCGAGAATGTTTCGTGATTTATGTTAGGATGGAAAGGCTGAATATTCAACCCTTTTTTCCATACGGAAGTGAGGTGGCTTTTACGTGGAAATGTCCTGAATAGAGTGTGGGCTCTTAAAACCGAACTTGAAATATTTCTGACTGATCAAAAACACACACTTGCAGAGAAGTTCAGAAAATCAACCTGGCTAGCTCTTGTTTCATACTTAGCTGACATTTTGGGGCATGTAAATGCGCTAAACAAGGAATTGCAAGGAAAGAAAATCAATCTCATCTTAGCAAAGTAAAATATTTGAGCATTTGTATCAAAGCTTCAGTATTGGAACCAAAAAGTAAATGCCATTAAGATTGCTGTTTTTCCTAACCTGGCAGAGTTTTTGGAAGAATGTGAAGACTGCAGTCTTAGTGACATGAAATAATCAGTTACAAGGTACCTGACCAAACTTAGGAATAGGTTCTGTGACTACTTTCCAGAGCTTGATTCACATACTTTCAGCTGGGTTGTAAATCCCTTTAAATGTGAACTGGCTGGTGAGTCTGAAGGATTGACAAAAGAGCTTATTTATACTGCGCTTCAACAGTGAAAAGAGCATGAAATTTGAGACCATGGATGAACATTCAAGTTTTTGGATGTCAAGGGCTTCAAAGGCTTATAAAACTGCACATTTGGAAGCAACTAAAATGCTGCTACCTTTTGCAACAACCTACCTTTGTGAACAAGGTTTTTATACCCTTGTAAATCTAAAAGAAAATACAGAAACCGGTTTGATCCTGAAGATAGCATTAAAGTAGCAGTGACATCAAAAATCCCTGATATTAAAATTGTTGTATCAAAGATAAAACATTATCATTTTTCCAAAGCCTGAGGGAGCTTATTTAATCAAGTTTTCAATGATATTTTAATTAGTTTTATTTGTGTACCATTCTCATGCCAGAAAGGGTAAACATTTTTCCCCATAATAGTCAATTCAATAAAATTTTCTTATTTTGTTTTTGTACGAATTTTAAATACATGATAGTGACATAGTCAATAATTTTGCTTGTGTGCCATGAAATGCTAAAAAGTGACTGTTTTATTTCTGTTTATAAATATATAATTTCCGACATTTTTTTCTTGTGTGCTATTTCCATGCCAAATATTATCCCAATATAAATTTTTTTGTTTCTTTTTTATCCAAGAATTTTAATAGTAAATTGGTTTGTTCCTTAGAGTACTTCAAATTCAGGGGTAAATTCATTTTACTCCAAATTCTTTTGGGGTAACACCCAAAAATGTTACCCGACCCATGGTCTATGCGAATAATCCGCAAACAGTTGATGTCCTCAAAGTCAATATAACGAACACCATCCAGCAAATTCAGCCAGATTTTTGCCACAAAGTCATCGATAATTGGGCCTACCGAATACGTTCCACCAAGCGAAGCTATTGCAGACATTTGAACGGCGTCTTATTGCACACTCAATGCCATAAAATGTCCTTTCAAATTCAAAATAGATTGAGTGCATATATCACACACAACTTGTTTTATTTACATTTTAAAATCGAGCGACCTTATTGAAAGACCCTATATAAGATAAAATTTTAAATATGACTTGGCAACAATTAAATTTGATCATATGGGGATCAGTTGGCACACAAGCGAAATCTTAAATAAAAAGGAAAAGTCTTCTATTATGAAACACACCATAAGCTGTAAAACTGACATTTGTATTGATAATTTTCAAGTATTAGCCTTTAACAACAACCAACATTGCCTAATTACCCTCGAATCTTTATATATCAAACACTACAAACCTACAATCAATGAAGATTTAAGTGCAATATCTTTATTAATTAACTAATTTAAACTACAGTTTGTTAGTTAGTTTGTTTTTTTAACTATGTAATGTTTAATTAGTTGATGTTCCTCTCTCCCAAGCGTCATTGTAACCTATAAATTCTAGCGCCTTGTTAAACCCACCATTCACTCTCTAGGATGGATCCACTTTAGTAAGTACCAAAATGAACCATTTTATTTTAAATGTTTTTAGCTCTTACAGTATTTACAAACTTAAAAACAAAGTTCAAATTCATTATCTTTGACTATTGTCAGGTCAATTTCTCTTATAAATTTAAAATTAATTTCTGCAATAAACTATAAATTTATGAACTAATTTTTTGAGTCAGTTTTAAAGCAAATTTAACTGTTGCCAAGTCATATTTAAAATTTTAACTTATAGTACATTTTACTGATATTTTAAAATTGGCCACCTTTTAAATTAATGTCTTGTCAGCCTTTTTAAGTTTTTTTCATATGTATTAACTTTTTATACTTATTCTAACCTGAAGATGAAAACTTTTAGTTTTCGAAGCGTCGTGAGAAATTAAAAGATGTTACATCCGTTTCTCGTGGCTCTGGGATTAATCCTTAATATTAAATGCAGTCTTTACGGCTGAGCTCTATATGGATAAGGCAATTTTGTATCTAGCTTAGCTCTTCATCGAAGCGTTTGGAAGTTTTTCTCATATACACGAGAGGCTAATGCATTTTCCAGCATGTTCTTGGCTCTGGGATTAATCCTTAATATTAAATGCAGTCTTTACGGCTGAGCTCTATATGGATAAGGCAATTTTGTATCTAGCTTAGCTCTTCATCGAAGCGTTTGGAAGTTTTTCTCATATACACGAGAGGCTAATGCATTTTCCAGCATGTTCTTGGTGGAATAGGCACGCGTTTTTAAGCTATAAATCTGTAATCCATCAAAATTCTGATGTTTGCATATCAACTTGAGTATAACGAAAGAATGGATCACACCGGAAAAGACTCACCACCTTCCTTGCGCTGTTCTACATTCCTGTATAGATGATGTCACTTTCTTGAGCAAATATTCCTGTGACTAATCTAAGTCTAATCCAAGACATGTTATAGTACAAAAGAGCTAACCCATATCTTGTTGATGCAGTACTTAATAAGATATAAAACCACGAATGTTACATGGGGCAGAAAGTCGTGCCATGTACTCTGTTAAAAAGTATATTGAGGGACACATTGAAGCACGATTGTTGCCTAGTTGCATGCCAATAAAAAGCTAGACAGCTTCAGAACAGGAAAGTCTCTATTCCAGAGAGCCACAACTATGACCCCCCTGGTTGATATTATTGGCCTCAGAATTCCATTTACAACTCAACACACAGAACTTCGATTCTGAGTGGGTTCTGGAACCTGCCACGTTTTGGCCACAGAAGAAGGACTACAGAGAAGGGTTGGACTATATTAGGAATCAAAAAGCTGTGAATGACATTGATGAACGTGGTGTAAAGATAATGAGCAACTTTGTAAATGTGATAACAACAGATGCTAAGCAAAGGGACTATCTCCTTTGGGCTGTGGACTTCAACAGATGCTGATTTGTCTGTTTCAGTGGGAAAAAAAAAAAATTCTGAAATATTTGTATATACCAATGTGCCATTCCAAACTCCACGTGGCAATGCATCTCAACATTCTAGGTCAAAATAATTTTGATTTCCGGCTTCTTCGTCTCAAAATGCATGGGAAGATGTACAGAAACAGGAAAAAGCAAAGGTTGATTTTTTATCAGGCCTAATATATAGTGTAAGTAAATATTTGTATATTCTTATTACCGAGAGTGTAGACGGCACTTTGGGGGATAATGTTTTGCGATGATGGTATGTATGAAACATGACGAGAATATATTAGAATGAATTTGCTGAAATGTGAAACGTTGGAAGCCCGCTTAAAATACGTATTGATTGTGTGGGAGTGTGTTTCCGAGCAAGTTGAGAATAGTGAGTGTAAATTATAAATATGGAGAGGGTTCTTTAGGGGACGAGGTAGAGCCCATTTGCCACGTCGATATGTATGGATTTTGCCGATCAAAAGATATAGTTAACTTTATACTTAATATAGTTTAATGGGTTAGGATGTGAAAGGTTCTTTTCATGGTGTTAAGTAAATGTAGACGGCCCTTTGGGGGATGATGTTTTACGATGATGTTTGTAAACATAATATAATGTGGTCACTTATTCAAATTATTTCCTTTATCTACAATATGCTAGATAAAATTCAGCAATTCGGATATTTGAATATACTCGCAAGTGGTAAAAATGGGTGGAAAAAGAAGTTGAGTCTAATTAATTCAGTCCATACCTATTTAATTACCAACCTCATATCAAATATGCTGATGACATGCAATGAAACGCTTGTAGGTAACTATTATTTTCCAATTAAACTATTTTTCTTTGTTACGAAAACTGCAATAGTCGCTTGGCGTGGATCAAGAGTATCCCAAAGGCGTATTCGACGCAGTGTGAATGTAGCTACTCATTGTTATACTAAACAAATATTTTATATTCTTTCTTTCTAATTTGATTTCCTACTAATAGTTTAAGTTTAACAAATGCACCTTTTTGTTTGTTTTTTTTATTTCTTTCACAAAGAGTTAAACTTAATTCCAAATGGATCCTTTATTTTGGGCTCAAAAATGTTTATCGCGACGATTTTGAATGCAAATGATAATGACACCCAGCGTTTGGTGAGGAAAAATTAACCATTTCATTCTTTTTAATGATAGACAATCTTCATTACAGAAGAATATTAAGAATATATAATATATGGCTAGGTATATATCTTATTAGAATATTTGTAAATACTCTTATATGCATAAGGTGTGTATTCGTAGTAATTAAAATGGTTCGCCTCTGCAGTCCAATTTTGCCTTGAAGGAAACCTTTGAAGGAGTTATCGCAAATACTTGGAATACATGTCTATCTTTCTACTTACAGTACTTATAATGTGAAGGGTGAAAGTTGAAATGAGCAGAAGTCTATTCAGTTTAATGATACCAAACGAAGCCAAAGGTTGGTAATTCCTTTGTTTCATTATTTTGGAATAGGTAATTAACCTAAACCTGGCTACGAACTCTTCGGTATGTGTTCATTCCTTTTTAATTAATTCGGCTGAGTTGAAGCGAGAGAATGGCATCTCTGCTTAACATTTATCTGAAGTGAAAGCTAAATACTATAATAGAAATCCTGAGGAGATGCATTTAAGGATTAATAGAATGTAGGCGTTAAATATCTCATTAGGTTTACTGCATATAACTATTTGATATCATATGGGGCTCATTTTTTCGAGTTTTAGATTATAAATTTGCCTTATTACGCAATAATATTTTTTCATTCTCATTTGATTTGGATATTACTAATACCAAAGGTATTTCACTGCATTTTTGTATCTCTTTGGCATTTTACGCATCGACAGCTACATCAATCAAGGTCATGAAGAAAAACAAAGTTGATTTATTTTTATGACCATGAAAATGCGTTAATGGCTCAATTTTTACTCTGCTAGATTTCTAAGGACGTGTTGGTTAATGGTTAGTTTCTCAGAAGCAAAAAAAGATTAGCTTAGGTAGTAGAAATTTTAGTTTTTAATGTGTGTTATTGTAAATTTAATCAAGATATTATGTTAAGGCAGTATATCTTGTTTATACCACACGTGGTTCTACTGAATTCTGAATACTTAATTGAGGATTACATTTGTCAGAGAAAATCCAAGGTTTTTAAAATTAGTGTAGGAAGGCATAGACGTATAAACAATCTATAGGCAATAGATGTGCAAATTGGGATGAAAAAAGGAAGGTTATGAGCAGATAAGCAATTTACTATTAAAATTGAAGTGTCCACAATGATCTGAATGTTTAGGCTTCTTGCAAAGTGAACCGGAGTTGTTTCCATATTAACTAAATTCTGTTTAATCTCGTGTACGTTAGATAATTTATTTTGTCGGTTGTCGTCCAAGTAACGCCTAAGAAATAGATCACGTTTCTTTTTGTCTGTGAGCAGATTGTAAAATTGCGCCTCTAAGATGGTCTTTCAAGTGGAACCATTGCAGAGAGTGTCAAGGGCTACAAAAGTGTATTCCATAATATTCTATCGGCCTATAACAAAACAGGGATGTGTAAGACTAAATTTCAACGGGTAGGACAAGTAAGATCTATAGTATAAAGGAAAAACCGAGCAATTGCCCAGATTGTGAAGAAGGACCTTTTCAAGAGGGCTGCAGCAGATTCTAGAGATAGTTTTGATATTTTGGTTATCAACGTCTCCTGTAAGAGCGTGTGTCCCTTCATCTGGAATGAGACAATGTTCACGCTAATAACACCTTCGATTAAGTAATTGATTAATCTGAATAACAAGAAGGATCGCCTTATATTCCTTACTGAGCAACTTACATGGACGGATGACAATGGAGCCTAATCCTCCTCTTTGAGGTATTTAAGTTCAATTCATTCGGATTGAATGACAAAAATTGGTTTGTCGCACAATAGACGAAAGGTTATTTGAAAAAAATGTGCCAAAAATTGGCAGAGAAAAGCCCATGGACTTGGACGCGATTTTGTTGAAAAGCCCTGAGCTCTTTGTGCACTTGGGGGACGAGTGAATGCACGCGTCTACAATGAATTGCTACGACAACATGAATTTCCCATCTCTAAGCCTGCGAATCACAGCTTGCAAATTTTATGCAAAATGACGCTAATGGCTACACGGCCAAGTTAGTGAAGATCTCCTTAGAGAAAGAGCAAATCACGTTTATGAACTAGCCTGAAGAAAGGCCGAACCTCAATCTCTGTGAAAATGTTTGGAAGACACTCATAGAGAAGTCTAAAGCGACGAATCCGAAAACAGTTCAAGAACTTTGAGAAATTCTTAGAAATAGATGGTGCAAGACCGCTGTGCATTAGTTCGTCCAGTGGCAACAAATGCCAATGTATCATTGAGTATAAAGGCCTCAACATTAGATTCTAATTACGTATAACTTGTACAATTATTTATCACAAAATTTAATCATTCTATTCCAGTCGAAATTTGTTTTCGCTTTCGTTCAGATCATTTTTCCGATTAAATTCTTATCAACTGATAACATTTGCTTTAACCATTCTTAGTTTATGATAGTAGGTTATCGTATAGCAATTTTGGGAACCTTATATTTCCGCTGACAAAATTATCGAAGATGTGAAGGAAAATAAAAGCGTTCTGATCTTTTTATACGGTACTGTATTGAAGGGTTTGCTCTTCTTTGTGCGAATTTAATAATAATAGGAAGAAGGCTACAGAAGCATAATGCAGCATTTTTATATCCTATGACAAAAAACTTACTGATATATTTAAAATTATTTATATAATATATATATATATATATATATATATATATATATATATATATATATATATATATATATATATATATATATATATATATATATATATATATATATATATATATATATATATATATATATATATATAAGAGAAAATAAGAATTGGACGCGAATGAGCAAATGATACCTGAAACCGGAGTTTTTTAAAGGCAAGAGAGAGGGACATTAGAAGAATCCAGAATCAAAGGGAGCAGAGAGAGGCACAGTGAAGGTGATCCTTTACCGAGAAGACAGAAATAACGCCAGTGGAAAATAGTTTTGAATTCCTGGCCGGGACTCGAACCCGGGTCTGCTGATTGCCGGTCAGATGCTTTACCGCAAAGCTACCAGACACGGTAACTATATTTCGCCGAAAGCGTTACTCCATCAAACCCTTGTACTATATATATTTATAGTCAGCTAAATCAGGTTTCTGCATCTTTCTTTCTGTCTTCAAATTTTATTTGAAAGACAGAAAATAAAAGTTGCATAGCCCTGTGCTGGTTGTATTATAACCCGCAGATCCTGTAGTTGCTTGCTTTGTATATATATATATATATATATATATATATATATATATATATATATATATATATATATATATATATATATATATATATATATATATATATTCGCAAAAATATCCGTCGTTTCTAGGGCAAAATGTGCGTTTGGAAATAAATACAGATGTACATAGTTTTGAAATTCTTATATTGTGGCACAAAAACTTCTTTACTTTCAAATTATTATTATTATTTTTAGGTTGAATACAGATTCAGGAAAGGTGCGAACTCTTCCTATAATATAATAGAGTTAAAATGAGTAAACTCGTGCCCAGCAGTTTACGCTCATGCGTGACTCACAGCTAGTTATGAGTAAACAACATTGGGACCACAAACAAACCCAGCGTCTTGTCTTCTATTGCTCTTTATTTTAACAAGAATTTTTTTTATCTTGGTTTGAATATCTTTTTGTAGTGGGGGAGAGAAGGAGAAAGAGGGATTGAGGGGGAGGGAGAGGAGTGAAAGATTGGAAAAAGGGGAAGAGAAGGGGGAGAAGGGATAGGGAGAAGAGAGAGAGTAAAAGAAATGGGGAGAGAGAGTGGGGGTGGTGGAAGAGATTTATTCCTCTTTGTTTAGATATCCTTTTGTAAGGGAGAGGGAGAGAGAGAGGGGAGAGAGTTGGCGAGATAAAGCGGAAGAGGGGAAGAAAGAGGGGGAAGAGAGGGAGCGAGAGAAGAGGGTACAGTTAGAACGCGATTTTCTAATTCCTATAAATGGACAGACACGCGCACACACACACACACATAAACACAGAGTTTATTTTCAATATATGCTCGTATATATATATATATATATATATATATATATATATATATATATATATATATATATAATGATTCGGCCACTTAGGTTTCCATTATAATAAGCATGGCCATAGATAACGAATACTTGATTGGTAGCTCAAAATCGGGCGATTCCATAGTCGGGCTAGCCAGGAAAAAACAAAAATCATTCTCATTTCTTTCTTTTTAAAGATATTCACCCCAAATTTGACATGAAGCACCCTGAGACCAATTTATATTCGACGAATAGATTCAGTGCGACGAACGGAGGAATGACTTATTTAATGAAAAAGAAAAAATAAAAACCTTATATTTATAACCGATGTTGGTTATATTCAATTCAATTTTACTTAATAAGGCTGTGTACAAAGGGATTCTTAGATACTACATGGTGTCTACTAATATCAAATTTCAAAATTTCATAGGTTTTCTAGGTACTTAAAAAAAATAAATAGCAAAAGCTCTAATTAAAACTGTAATGAAAAATGGGTATATTACATTTAACTACAAACATATTTCAAAGTATATTCTAATAAATGAAATAAAGTAGGTAGCATCAATTAAAGAAAAAAAGAAGAAATCCCTCCAGGGCCCACACCTGACCAATCTAGCAAACCATTATATTTCCATTAGGTATCATTTATCCAGACCCCCCGCATTTAATTTCTCTTTTTGTATAGATCTTTTCCATGGCCTATGGGTGAGTAAAGACTATATGATTCTGAAATAGGTATAATAAAGTAATAGTTAATAAGAATCTAAGGTGTGGACATCCTGTACTAGTAACCTATTTCATGGTTAACCTGGATTGTAATATCTATCCTACAAAATAAAGATACATAACAAATGTCAGTGGCTACCACACTTATATTGACTTAGGACTTTTTCTCACTAGAAAGTTTCTTCTTCTTGTAGTCACTTTTGCTTCTGGTAGCTTTCTCGGGTGCATGAGCATGACTGTTAGCTTTTGACACCATATTTTTGCCTATGACAAGGAAGAGGGAACTGGCGATGGCAGGAACAACGGTGTTGACCAGGCTACAACCCTTTTCACAGTCCAGCAGGAAAATGCCTAAGTCATTGCTCATTATTTCCTTGTAGACACTAAGGAACACTTCTTCCGAAGAGAAAGTCGCCAGAAACTTTGCCCTTCTTTCGCCTGGTGTTTTTTTTCGCCTTGAAGACTTCCATGGCCATCAGGGCCATATGGGTGCACTCGTTTGAGGGGTAGAGGAGAGCGCCGCAGTCCTGGAATTCAATCATCTCTCTGAAAGTCTCTGGTAGCTTGTCGGGGTCGGCCACCAGAGCCTCCTGGCAAGAAACACACTTTAGGAGGCTGCGAGCCTTTCTGGCAAAGTAATACACCATTTGTAATCATATGAATAACAGTACAATATTATTAATTAGATTTTATTGCTATCTTTGAACCCGTGTTTAATAAATTTACCAGGCAATGGCTTCGCCACTTCCCCCTACGGGGGGAGCTTGCGCTTCGCAAGTAAGATTAAAATTTAAAATCTAAAAAAAAGGAGCCATGGTTAAATTTTTATAAATTTTCTAAACTTCGCCAATTATAATAATTTTAAAAAGGAACTCTAAACTAAATTTTCTGAATTTTGAAATCTCACGTTGCTAAAATATAGTTATAGAAGAAGACATATAAATAAATTTTCTGAACTTCACCATTTGGGTTTTAAAAAATTCGCAAAGTTTCGATACTTATATTTATTTCTGAAGTTTACCATTTTGTTTTTGATATTATAAAAGAAATATTAGAAATAACTTTTTTTAAAAAGTCATTACCAAACTAAGATAAAATTATTATTCAAATACTCAAAAAAATATCCTTCTTAAATTATAGTTAGTGATGATAAACGACAATAAAATATAATTTTACCGTAATAACTAGCCAGAGATGATTTGATCAACCCAAGATATCGGTGAAGCTGTAGTTTAGGGTGCGTATCGTAGTCACGACTTTTAATATCACAGTTATGATAAACAGTTATCTATGGATAAACAATACCATAGATTAGGGTTGCACCAAAATGCAAATTAGCCGATAACCGATATATCGGCACCGATAAAAGGTTAACGAAATCAAAATAAAAAATATATATTTGAGAATATTTTTTGCCGAATGGAGGAGATATTGCCGTATGAAAAAAATGTGTTCAAGGACATCATTTTTGACAATCTTAGATGCACGCAATCTTGTTAAGCCTAATCGTCCTCGTTTGTTTACAAACGTATACAATACTATGAATAATAAAATCATTCTATAATAGTTAAGTTTATTGTAGCGTAAATGCACTATTAATTTAAATTAGTGGATTATTTACGTAATTATTGCTATAACTTTTAAGTTATTTTAGAAATTAACGCCTGTATTGTGAGGCTTAAGGCTAATTTTTCAATTTCTAGATTATTATAGCGTCCCTCCCAAAGCAATATATATGTATCATATGCTGGCTGCCTTATTTAACACACATCATAACTTTTTCACTTAAATAGCAGGAGTCCACATTTTCACCTCTTACAAGTACTAGAGCTAACAGGCCTACAACGGCAAATAAATACAATTAACTTATGATTTCAAAACTTTCCAAGATGGCAGCATCGTTTCACTCAAAGTAAATCGTAACAATGACTGGAATCGCTCCCTGGCGGGCATAGCGACAAACAACCGCGCTGACTGTCGCCCGACTACGGAAGTAGCAGAACCCGGAATTTGTTAAGGCTACCAATCAAGTATTCGTTATCTATTGCATGGCTATAAATTGTACATATACATTGTAAGTGTTAGGATGGATTAAACTGAATGTTACGTGCAAAAGAACATTTTTATTCCTAAAATATGGTGGTCAAAATGATCCAAACAAGTGTAATTCTATTACTTCTATCTTTTAGGCAACCAACTAATTTAGGGTATTAATTTACTTTCTTGAATTCTTACCAATTTCAACAATTATCTTGTCAAAAGACGAATAGCTAAAACATCATGGTGGCAGCAAAGCTATTTTACAACTGCTGTTGCTCCTTCGGTCTCGAGAAAAACCAGGTTTTAATCTATTAGAAAATTTTCGACCTTTAGTGATAAGAGCAAAAATCTGATCCTAACCAAATATACAAATAAAATAGTCCGTTGCGGGTTCGGATATACATGAAAACTGATTTTTTAACAAAGTTATCTTCATAGACGAATCAAGATTCGCTCCAGATGGGCCAGACTCTTGGGGAAGAGGCTAAGTATTGTACGATGGACATCAGATAAAGCAGTTCACCTAGTTGCAAAAAGGAGGAGTGTGACTTTTATGCTTTTGTGAAAAACAAGCTACTAGAACTTTTAGAAGACGATGACTGCATGAAAAACGATTTAAAAGGGTACTGAGAGTTCTTGACCAAAGTGTTTTTACCTGTGCATATTCTTTGAAGCATCCTGAATGGCTTCCTAAAGATCATTTATGTTTTTAAATACCATTGCAATTGCGTAAACGTCTTGCTTCAGGGAACTGAACAAGTTTTCTATTGGGTATTGGTCGCAACCTTCGGGAGGCCAATCCATTATTGAGTCTTCTACAAATCCTTCCGACTCTAACCCATTCATAGAGAACTCAAAATCATAATTAGGTACATTATCCTTGCATCAAGTAAGTGAATTCACTTACTTGATGCAGGATAATGTACCTAATTATGATTTTGAGTTCTCTATGAATGGGTTAGAGTCGGAAGGATTTGTAGAAGACTCAATAATGGATTGGCCTCCCGAAGGTTGCGACCAATACCCAATAGAAAACTTGTTCAGTTCCCTGAAGCAAGACGTTTACGCAATTGCAATGGTATTTAAAAACATAAATGATCTTTAGGAAGCCATTCAGGATGCTTCAAAGAATATGTCTACTTCATCAGTAGCTAACAAACTATTAATCATAAAAGTAGCTCCTTTATTCAATAACTTTTGAACTGCTTCTTTTTAAATATGTTCATCTGAATTTCCTTCATTGTATTTCTTGAGATTACTTCATATAAGTCGTTTAAAGTTGTTAAACTTTGTTATTCTGATTTCTTTATACATTTAGCTTAAAGATTTCATTTATTCCTACTCTTGTCAGTAAATTAGTCAATTAAACAATAATTAATTTCTCTTCTTATTTTCCTTTCATGTGCATTTAGAATCGATAAATTTACACTACATTTTCTGCCCATGATTTGCTCAATTCCTTGAAGAATCTTACACAAAATTGCAACTGTTTTAAGGGAGCTTCAGCTATTTCCAATATTTCAATATAATCTCTACACACACTTTATATATACTTAGGAAATTTATTCTTGAAACCAAAACACAAATATATTTTCTCTCCACAACTAAAAAAATCAACCAACTTTGACGGCAACATCGTACCCACTTAGCGGGCCTATTTCATACTCACAATTTGGAACTACTTTACTCCGAGACAGATTTGGAATTTGCAAGTCATTAAATTTGTCTTTGGAAACAATTATTTTTTAATATTTGCCCAATCTAAAATATCACAGATATTTTATTGACTCATGTATAAAAAAGAACAACAGTAAGTCAATTGCACCTGATACGTCCTACTGTCATTATTGTACTTCCTTCTCAACCAAATATATAATTAATTACTGCTATTAAATGAGATTCCATGTCCGAATGTCAAGATTTATCAAATCATTTCAAACATTTGGCTTAAGTAATTTTGTGATTTAAGATTAAAGTAATTTGAGATAGGCCTTTAAAAATGGAAACGTGATTGACATTTGAATTTCAATTAAATTCTAAATGGTGAGTAGAAATGAGATCAAAAATACAATCATAGAGTTTTTCAATTTTTAATTCTGGCGTAGAAATTAATTAAGGTCTTCTGATGAAAATTACTCATTCCTTGGAAGATAATGAGAAAGGAAGTTATAATAAGAGTGAAAGTAAAAGTGAAGAGTGAATCTCCGCCAACTATTATCTCTTCCCACAGGTGTTGGGACTGATGAGGTAGCGGGGAGAATACCCAAAGCCCAAGAAGAAGCTGGCGGAGTAGCGTGCCCTCCAGCCTCCACTGCCGCACTTGAGTCATCCTTCACACCTCTTTTAAATCTCCAACTATTTTTTCCGTGGCCGTTTAGACCCAGCCAGGGGCAAAAAGGGTGGTTAAACTTTCTTTAAAAAACAGCTATTTTCTCTTAATAGCAATATAACGTACTTCGGCTATTAATTATTAATAGCAATGTAACGTACTTTAGCTATTACTTTTTACTAGTAATACAGGGTGACGCAAAAAACCGTACCTAACTTTCAATAGGCTTCCTTTCTTAATTCGATCAACACTTCAGAAATTAAGCCTATTGGAAGCTATTATTTTTTAATAGAAATATATGTTAATTATAACATTCAGTCAATTGTAAAGTCTATCCCTGAATGAAACCCTCGCTTGGATGTTGAAATTCACATAATGATCCAAATGACAATCGATGCCAGCCCGAAGGCAACAGGAGCCGATCCTCTAGGAGGGGGGAGGAGATAGAGCGGTAATACTATGTTTGCCACTCGTTCCGAAAGATTTTTCTAATGGAAACCCGTTCTATAGGTTTCAGGGCGGAAGAGTGATATGTTGCGTGTGTGAAGAAAGGAGGTAGGAAGAGACATTGATGTTGTTATTGCCTAGGTGCATCATAACGTACGTGGCCAAAGCTGTCCGTGGGGATCGAACCCATGATTAAGACGTGGGGCTCTCTGCCTTATCCTCCAGGCAGGCGACATGTCTCCATCTAACTTAAATTTATGAAGTTCAATTTCCTGTTATGAATGACAAGACAAATTCCGAGTTCTATTCTGCCAAATGATGTCGGAAAATAATTGTGTAGCAACGGCTTAAACACAATGCGGCGACCATTACACATTAATTCTAGGGTGCCTCCCCCCTCCTTTCAAAAATGTACTCACCTTTTGCCTGCTGATAGTATATATATATATATATATATATATATATATATATATATATATATATATATATATATATATATATATATATATATATATGTATATATATTCTTTCTTTTTAGGTGCAATTAATATAATAACAATCATTGAATAGGGTTCTAAAATTGATTGGCAGCTCTGGCCGCTTTGCCATTTTAGCATATTTCATATCAATAGTGAAACAGGGCAGAGATCCCTCTCTCCAACACCACTGCTTTGTTTCCACCCATAGCTATCTCGGAATTCGGGATGTGGGTGGATAAAACGAAAACCAACAAAGGCATCTCTCACGTTGAAATTGAGTAAGTGAAAATGTACTGAAGAATTATAGAAGCATATCTTTTGCGGTTATGAGAGATTTGAGAAGACGCACTACTCCAAATTTCATCTGCACATGTTGGCCTATACCATATATAATATCCTCTTGCAGAGGATAACACTTGGGCCAAGATTGGTTGCTATACCTCCACCAAGTTCCAGGTGCTACACCCCCATGCGACTCGCCATCTCGCTCATCTGCACAATACCAGTGTACTTTTACTGTTATTTGCTAACAATGAATTTCCAGATAAATCCGAACGCCTCGATTATGAAACATGATCATTTGCATCTCTCTCCCTCACACACTGAGATGCAACAAATAGTAATTATTGGGGCGAACAATCAAATTCCTATCGTAAATCGAAGTAAATAACCACTATAGTTCCATAGTCGCCCACAAAATATTGTAGTCTGATACGGATCTGTGGTAAATTTCGTATGGTTGTGAACAATTTTCACAAGCTAGAACCAAATATCTCAAAGAGAATTGAAAAATAAGCATTTTAGAGCGAGTTCACCTCCTTCAATCCTCATTAAAACTCCTTTCACATGCAATCCAATCTATGTTATCTTCACAAAGTGGCATCACATCCAGGCACTCCCTTTTCTATATAATATAATTATCAGCATCATCATCATCATCACTAACTCTATAATTTTAAGAAGGTGATTTTTTTTAGTATTTGAATAATAATTGCATCTTAGTTTGGTTATGACTTATGTTTTTTTAATCAAAGTTATTTCTAATCATTCTTTTATAATATCAACCAGGCAATGGTTTCGCCACTCCCTCTCTACGGGGGAGCTTGCGTTCCGCTAATAAGATTAAAATCTAAAAATTCAGCCTTACTTAAATTTTAATTAATTTTCTGAACTTCACCAATTGCAATTCATTTCCTTTTAAAGCATTGGATAATCATATTTATTTTCTCTGAACTAAACTATTTTGTTTTTTCAAACTCTAAAGAAATTACCTTGATAAAAATTTAAAATATACTTAAGTCATAACCAAACTAAGATGAAATAGTTATTCAAATACTCTAAAAAATCCCGTTCTTAAATTATACTTAGTGAAAAACAAAATGGTAAAGTTCAGAAAAAAATATAAGTATTGAAATTTCGTAAATTTTTTAAAACCCCCAAAATTACAAAAAGAGAAGTTCAGAAAATTTATTTTTATATATCTTCTTCTATAACTATATTTTAGCAACGTGATATTTTGAAAGGGGGGAAATTTAATTTGGAGTTCCTTTTAAAATTATTATAATTGGCGAAGTTCAGAAAATTTATAAAAAATTAACCATGGCTGCTTTTTTTTAGATTTTACATTTTAATCTTAGTAGTGAAGCGCAAGCTTCCCCCGTAGAGGTGGAGTGGCGAAGCCATTGCCTAGTAATTATTAGAAAAATAAACTATTTAGATGGCCAAGAGCTACAAAGGTTTCGAATTATCGTGAAAAAGGAGGGATTAAAATAGAAATGAACGTCTTACAGATTATCTGGCCGCAGGCAGAGAAAGCGAGGACGAGATGCATAGAGCTGAATAAGGGGCGGGGTCCGGTCAGGTATAAGAAAGTGCTGATGAAGGATAATGAGGAGCTTTTTATACGCATTAGGTTATTAGCAAGGAAAACCCAATGAAGCTAATGAATAATGGGTTTAATATAAAAAAAACGATGACGGTGAACGGGTAAATGGAGTCACATAATTATAATCAAGAGTAAAAGAACAAGAGAATAATCAAGCAAGTCCTGGAGGATGGAATGCTAGGACCTATTTTTAGTAACCATAGATTTTTTCGCTCGAAATTTTGTGGTTCTTAACTCTATCGCTTCAGATTATTTAATTTCATAATTCACAAGTCTGTGGATTATCTTAAAGATCAATCAAAATTATATCTATTAGTTTCTTAGGTTTTGTAACCACTCTCTATAACATAGATAAAACTGAAATAATTCTTCGACTCATTCTGGGGCGGTATCGCCTTTAGGATCAATTTCTTAGCAACTGTTTAACACTTGGGACTTTATAAAGGTTTGGGCTTGTGTATTTGCAAACATCAACATCTCAATCCTTCCTTTTGAGGATCACATACATTTGCTCGATTGGATTAAGATCTGAGAAGTTTCCAGGACATAAACCTTTATACTCAAGTGGATGTGAGGGTCGTGCTCGAAAACGGAAGAAGCAACACTAAAAAGTTTAGGATTGTTCGTTGGCTTTGATTTTTAGTGGCGTGTGAGTCAGGTCGCGTGCGAGTTAAGTCGCGCGCAAGTCAGGTCGCGAACGACTTTACATCTAACTATGTCGGTCGGTCGGTCCCGTTTTTTTTTGTTTTTTTTGTAATTACATTGTAAGTATTCGGTCGATTCCTAACAAAGTTTGAATAACTTATGTTGTTTTACATTCACTTTCGAGTGTTATAATTGCCCAAGTTCTCCCAAGGTTAGCGCAGGAATTATTATGTTTTGGCAATAACATCATAACTTTCCGGCCGATGCTCTGCTTGCATACACGAGCCTATAATAGGCTATACTCTGCTAGGCAAGCCTAGAATAGACTACGCTAGGCTAGGATATTATGCTAAGCAAAGATATAATGTACAAGGGTAAGATATACTATGCTAATTTAAGCTATAATATGCTATGCTAGGATAGCATATAGTATGTTAGGCTAAACGATAATAAGCTATACTTGACTATGGTATAGTATAGGCTATACATGTCTAGGATAGTTAATGCCAGGCTAGGTTATGCTATGTTATGGTAGGCTAGGCTAGGCTAAGCTAGGGAGGCATAAAAGGCTATACTAGGCTAGGATACGCTAGCCTAGCTTAGTCTTTGCTATACCAGGCTAGGATTAGCGAGGCTTTGTAGGGTAGGCTAGGCTATGTTATACATGCTATGCAAGCACAGGTTAAGATCTAATAGTCTATTCTAGGCTAGGCAATACTATGATATACTATACTATACTAACTAGGCTAGGTTATGATAGGGTAAGGTAAACTATGATATACTATACTAAGCTATGCTAGCCTAGGCTAGAATATGCTAACTAGGCTAGGCACCAGTGAACTAGACTAAGATAGGCTATACTAATATAGGCTATACTAGAATAGGATAAACTAAGCTAGGCTATACTAAGATAGGCTATACTAGACCAGCCTAAGCTAAGCTAGGCTAGACTAAGTTTTAATATACAATCTTAGACTGCGCTAAACTAGGCTAGGTTATACTCTGATAGGCAGGCTAGATTATACTTTTATAAGCTAGGCTAGGCTAGGATACACTGTGCTAGGCTCAGGTATACTATACTACGCTAGATTATTTTAATATATATATTATTATTTTCATCTTTATTTTTTAATAGTTTTTACGCACTGTCCTTATTTAGGCTCAGTGTGCACGGCGGCCAGGAAGGCATATTGCCGCGCCCCTTATGGGGAATAGGCTCCCGACGATATACTATATATACGAGAGGTGGTCAATAGGTTTAGTTTTGCGAATCGGTAGGGCTAAACAGAGGAAGGAGGATGGCTGTTTGTGGGGGTGTTAGGACCAGTTATGAAAAGTCAGGACCTGCAGCCCCACGCTCCTGCCTTGTCTATTTAAGAAGCAGTGGCGGATCGTATATCGTCAGTCACAATTTTTTCAACAATAGAGAAGGTTGAGCACCGCTCAGTGATCAAATATTTGACCAAGGAAGGCAAGAATGTAAAAGAGATCCATGAACGCACGTTTGCAGTGTACAGTAACCCTGCCCCTTCCTATGCAACCATTGCTCACCTGAATAGGGAGTTCCGCCTTGGTCGTGAGTCCCTTGAAGATGACCCCGTCCACGACGCCCGTGAAACGGGACCAACGAGGATAATGTGGCCAATGTGGAAAGGATGATCCTCGAAAATCGACGGGTAAAGGTCGAAGAAATCACGTAAGAACTTGGATTATCACATGGAAGTGTTATCAACATCATCCACTACAATTTGGCCATGACCAAGGTCTCTGCCCGTTGGGTCCCTAGAAACCTCAGGAAACCTCACGCCCCACGATCGACTTCAACGTCGTCAAAGTTCGGAGGAGCTGCTGCTCCAGTACAACCAAGACCCGGCGGGATTCGATTCACGCATAGTGACAGGTGATGAAACGTGGGTCCATCACTGGGATCCCGAGACCTAGATATAAAGCATGGCCTGGAAGCACAGGGGCTCTCCGACCCCAATCATGTATCGAGATCAACCCTCATCCGGGAAGATCATGGCAATCATCTTCTGGGATTCTGAGGGAGTGTTGATTGTGGACTATGCGACTCGTGGAAGAACCATCACAGGCCAATATTACGACAAAGAACTGTCTGGGTTGAAGAAGTGCATCCATCAGAAGCAGCACGGCAAGTTGACACGCAGTGTCCTGCTCCTCAACGACAATGCCTCTGTCCACAAGGCCAGAGTTGTACAAGCTTCCCTCCGCGAGTGCAGATTAGTGGAGCTCAACCATTTCCCCTACAGTCCAGATCTGGCCCCTAGCGTCTACTTTTTATTCCGCTACCTCAAGGCTGCACTGAGTGGACGCCGGTTTGGGGACGATGAAGATGTCCAACTTGCCATCCAGGAGTGGATTGAACAGCAGTCGTGAGATTTCTGGTTGTCGGAAATTCGAAGCCTCAGGGACAAGTGGCGCAAGTGCTCTGAAGTCGAGGATACTTATATTGAAAAATAATAAAACACTTTTCCTCATATCTCGTTTCCTTATATCCAAATTTCAAAACTTATTGACCGCCCCTCGTATCTCTTCTTTGTGAGGATTATTCTATATTCGAGTGCGTGGTGATCAGGTGGCCGAGAATGGTTCAAAAGTGAAGCCTAGAGATTGCTTATTTATCTTCTATATACTTATGAAGTGGAACGGAGCACAAGGATAAATAATATTGCAAACATTAATAAAATAGAGTTTTATCAATTAATCTAATAAAACAACACACTGAAAATATATACATGACTGGGAATTAAAATGGGAGATACACAGGAAACGAAAAAGGTCAAGAGAATATTTGACTAAGCGGAGGACTAAGATTTGGAGGGATTTAAAACGACAAAACAAACAAGAATGGAAATGGTTGGCTAAAATCCGTTTAAAGCACAGAGTGGCGTTGACACAAAGTTAAATAGTTAAATGTAATGCGTAGCTTACGTAATTATAAGGTTGTCGTCGCAGAGCAAGGCGGTGGGGAGGAATCTTCGGTCCAACTGGCGATTTCTTTTCCAGGAGAAGGGGTTCTTCCGGGGGGTTGTCCTTAACGAGGGGTAAGGACTGACTTCGAGGAGTGAAAGCGAAGTGTGGCTTGGAAGTACGAGCAATCCTTGAGACAGGATATCGGAGATGTTCTAGATGAACAACGGGGGTTATTGGTGTAACCAAGCGTTCTCTTGAAGAACGTTAAAAAGGGGGTAATTAAATTACCACTGACGTGATTTCATGGGAACGAGAACCGTTTCTTGTCGGACGGGCTCGAAGAACAATGACTGTTCTAAAGTTGTTCTCTTTCTGAATAACAGGGGGGTGAGAGCCGTTTCTTGTCGAACGGGCTTGAAGAACAATGGCTCTTCTAGAGGTGTTCTATTTCTTAACAACAGGGGGGAGGGGTGGGCCTTTTGACTTAGCGTCTCGAGGGGCACGAACCTTGGCACTCAAGGGATATTCTCCTCTTCTGGACAATAAGGGGTTTCTCGGGGTAGAGTTCCTAGGTGCACAAGGGAGACCGGATCGGCGTGATGCATCGCGAAAATAATCGGGATCTGGTTCAAACGCGAAATGCTATCGCATAAATAGCCGGAACCAGTCCCTCGACGTAGGGAACAATGGGAGGGGGGGGACTTCGAGGGAATATCTCGGTGGCGCTTGGAAAAATATCTTATCTTCCCATAAGCCTAAGTGAATCTGGCGAGATCGACGAATGGAGGCAAGTGGAGGATTGAACCTCCTTGATTAAACTTGGAATGGTGGGCGATAAGGCGCCTTCTACTCTCTCTCGCAGGATGCACGTGGAAAGCATGCGTTTCGACATGTAATAGTGGCTGAAGCATGGCAGCCTCAGACCGTTCTATCACATATTATGCTAGGCTATATGCAACTTTATACTAAGGTAGGCTAGGGTAAACTAACCTACTCTAGGTTATACTATGGTATTCTATGCTATGATATACTAAGCTGGGATATACAAGGGTATGCTATGCTATGCAAGGCTATGCTGGATGTACTTCGCTAGGCTAGGCTAGATTATAGTGTAACATGCTAAGCTAGCATAGGCTATGGTAGGTTAGGCTAGAGTATGGTTGGTGTGCTATGCCAAGATATACCATGTTAGAATATGATAGGATATATTATGCTAAGCTAGAATATACTATGCTAGACTAGCTTATACTATGCTAGACTAGATGATATTATGCTTCTACTATACTATGTTAAGCTAGATTAGGCTAAGGTAATCTATGGGAGATAGGCTATACTATGCTAGGCTAGCCTAGGCTATGCGAGGATAGGCTATGCAATACTATGTCAAACCAATCTAAACTATATTACGTTAGAATAGGTTATGCTATACTATTCTAGGCTAGGATATACTATGATAAGATATACTATGCTATACTATTACTATGCTAGCTACGCAAGAGTATGGTATAGTAGTTCTACTATTATATGGAATCATAGGCTAGACTTGGTTATACTAACTAAGCTAGGCTAGACTAGGCTATCCGATGCTAGGCTAGGCTATCATATGGTATGTTATTCTATGACATAATCTACTCTGTTATACTATGCTATATTATACTATGCTATGATATACTATGCTAGGCTAGGCAGAATTTACTATGTTAGGCATGGTAGTCTAGTCTATACTATGCTACACTTTATTACGCTAGGTGAGGTAGAACTATGGTAGGTTATCTTACGGTAAGCTAGGTTTTGCCAGGCTACTATTCCAGACTATACTAGGCTAGGCTATAAATTGTTATACTATTCTAGACAATACTAGGCTATACTAGGATATGCTAGGCTAGGCTATACTATGCTAGGGGATACTATACTATATAGACTATACTATATTATACTTTACTATACTATGTTTTGCAATGATATGTTATAGTAAACTATCTTATGTTATAATATACTATGCCATGTTATACTATGCTATAATATGCTAAGCACTACTATGCAATAATATGCAATTAGGGTTTGACAATATTTTTTCGCCTTTCAAATTCCATAAATGAGGTGAGACAAAAAATTATGGCTCGCCATTTTAATCAAAAAAATATATATTTTAATATAATTTAGTTCTGATTTTTAATAAGCTTTTAGAAAGTTGTGACTTTTTAGTCACGGGTGACTTTACATCTCACTATCTCGGTCGGTCCACGTTTTTCTCTTCTTTTTAATAACATTGTAACAATTTAGGCAATTCTAAAGAAATTTGAAACCCTTATGTTTTTTAAATTCTCTTTCGAATGATACAATTGGCAAAGTCATCCCATGTTAGCCCTGGAATTATATTGTTTTGGCAATAACATCATAACTTTTCGGCAGATTCTACCTTTTAACAAACTACTCCCGAGGTTAGCCAGGGAATATTTTTCATTTGGCAATAACATCATAACTATTCTGACCATCTAACGAGATTTGAAACTCTTAATTTGTTTTATATTATATTTCGAATGATATAACTGTTAAAATTCTCCCAAGGTTAGCCAGGTAATTGTTTTGGCAATGACATCATAACTATTCCGCCCGTTCTAAAAAAATTTGAAACCCTTAAGGTGTTTACATTCTCTTTCGAATGATATAATTGACAAAGTCCTCCCAATGTTAATCCGGGAATTATTAAAAGTTTTCAAAGTCGTAGTGACATAAATCAGAATAGGTGTGCGATCGCGTTTTTTGGTCAGCAGACCTTGTTTTTCTCTGAAATAACGTTTGCTCATGATTCTAGATCACTGCTATTTAAAGTGATGGTCCTTGGACCAGTGTCAATTCGCAGACCACCGACTGCGAGTCCGGGATAAGATTTATGAAGATCTTTTGTTTTAAGTAGTGACGCTCGTTTTTGAGGCGTTGCAGTGTGATAATTAAATTTGGAATCATTTTTTTACCTTCCTATCATAACACAAGTGTCGCTAGTCGTAAAACTACCAGAATTATGTCCATGGGACAATATCCGACAACGTTTTTCATTATCATAAACTTTCCATTAAAATATTACTATCCCCCCCACCAAATGAATATTATTCTTGTTATCCTAAGATAATGCTGCCAGGGTAATCTGGAAACCTTCCTGACATTCGGACCATTAGGATGAACTAACAATGACCGTTGTTATCGATAAAAGTAACGCAAACGAACTCTTTGTCTTTTGAATCACAGGAACCTCCACTGATAAGGGATTGTAAGTGATGAATGTAAAGTACGGGGAAAAGAGCCACTTTTGGCGGTTAGTGTACTGGGTATTGCAAATGTCCTGTTACACTTCTTACGACGCTCTCAGCAAAGAACACAATGAATTTTTTGATGCAGTTAGACACCATTTATTTTTTAGACATATGAATCTGTTTTTAAATTGTAATATTAATCAATAGGGCCGTGCTCGACAGCGAGCACTTTCTCCAGGCGAGACCTGAAGGCCCTGCGCAGGTTGCGGACCTAGTCCTTCCTCATGCTGGCCAACAGGCAGTTGAGAGATGACTTCAGCTCGTCGACAGTGCTGTGGTGGACCTTACATGTTTTCGTTCTACAAGTGCGCCCACATATTGTAGTCGATGGGATTGAGGTGAGGCGACTGCGGTGGCCAAAAGTTCCTCGACCAGAAGTTCATGTTCGATCCCAATCACTCTTGCATGGTCTTAGCCGTGTGGGCCGGGACATCTTCCTCCTGAAAGACTTAGTCCGCCTTTTTCGCCATCTTTTCCAGCCAAAGCAGGACTCTGTTGGCCAAGATGTCCCTGTTTTCTTCCGTGATAAGCCAGTAATCGGCTGCAAACCACATGGATGTAATCCTATCTCTATTTGAGGAACGACTCCGAGTATCAGCAACGATGCCGTGGACACGTTTCTGACCTCGCAGAAGAACCGGCCAAAGCTTCCCACGCGGTCGTTCAGCTTGTTGATGATCGGGTCGACTGTAAAGTTTTTTTCATCAGAGAAAAATGAGAATTCAATCCCCATGACTCTTCAAGCTATTGATAAAGCGAGTACAGCTGATTTCCATCTCAACACATCTGCACACAAGAGCGAAGAAGTTTTAATGACACATGTTGTAAAAGTAGAACTTTTAGTTTTTTGACGGAACTTTTTCTTTCACACACGTAAACATCTCGAAAGATAAATAACCGAATGTAAGAGAACTTTTGCCAAACCCAGTACATGCGTTATGAACCTAGGAGTAATTTACCGGAAAAGATTACTCCCTCCGTTTCGCCACCAACAAAAACACGAGCTATGATCAAAATCAACAAATATAAAAGAAAGGTAAACGTATGAATGGGTCGAGTGTTATCTGGTTATGATATATTTCACAACATAGAAGTAGTTTCCATCAGCGGGAATGAGAGGCTTAATTTTGCAATTCTTAGAAATATTAACACGGATCACCTGAAGATGACATGGGAATATTTTTTTTACGAATCATAAACCAAAGCGCTCCCATTTAGTGTACTGTAAGAATCTCTGCTGTAGATGAAATGGACATCAAAAGCTTTCCAATTTAGAAGACTGCAAGTTGCGCTTCTGTAGATAAACAGAAGAAATTTCTTCTTACGAATCCTGTAAAAAAATCACGGATTTCAAAGAACACAAGTTTGATAACCAATTTACAGAAAAAAGGCACAAAAGACAGTAGCTAAAGATACAACTGAAAAGAAGACCCCAATTAGGAAGATGGAGATATTATCTTCAAAACTCTGTTTAAAATTGTAAACAAGTAAATATAATTCTTGATGAAGAAGTACTAAATTTTAAGAAAGATATTATTATAAGTTTTTATCGGTAGTGGTGGTACAAATAACCAAGAACGCAGTCTTATTGTGGTATGTTTTAAAACTTAATATAGTTTTTGTTTGTTTTACGTAGAGACTCAAACTTTGATAAAAAAATGTTTTGTAGTAAGTTGCTATTCTTGAAAAACTTCAATCAATCCTGTTGCACAGTGCAACCTGAGAGTTGCAATGTCATAAAATAAGCTATAGTGTAGAAGTGAAAGAAGTAAATGTGAAGTCATGTAATATTTCTGTAGAATATGTACAACATGCTATTATGTATAACTGTTCTAGTGATCATATTAAGACGCATGCACAGCACAAAAGATATATTAGTATGTTTGTATATGTATTTTCATAACAGAGTTATGTTTACCTTGGGGAAATTATGGAAAAAAGTTCTGTTCATACTTCTTGACAAATTTAATTCCGGTGTTTTTTATTTCATGCAATAATCCAGTTATCACTTCATGTGTAGTATAAACGTGTATAACTATGAAGCGAAAAACATGTTGGTCTGCTTTGAGCTCTGGTTTTAAAAAGAGATTAACTGCAACAAAAGTAGGTGCTTAGAGAATATTCACGGGGCCAGTCGCTCCACCATTTTCAATAACGATTTGGCCAGTTTCAGAAAACTTCTTTCTGAAACGTTTCCCATTAATATTTGCAATACATATATTAAATATTATCGGATATATTTAATATTCATGATATTGCATTAGAGAAGTAATCACAGAGAAAAGACATTAATTCCAATCTCTCTGCTGTTAGAAATGAATTTCAAACACTCGTAATATCGTGTAGTTAGAAGAATTTCATGTTCAAACTCTTACGAATATGTTAGCTTCCTATATAAATTAGCCTCCAAATTGAAGAACTTATGCACGTGTACACACACATATATTCATTAAATATTATCGGATATGTTTAATATTCATGATATTGCAACTTTTATTTCCACTTTGCTTACGCATTGTTTAAATTGATGGACTAATACAATGAGTTACTGTGTTTATAAATGAAGCTATATAAGAGTGTCGAAATTTATCACATAGTCTGCATACCTAAAGTACATGTACTTTAGGAAAAAAAACTTATAAAAGAAAAGTTGAAAGTGTACAAATTTTATTTTCTACATAATGACCATCTGTATCACAGCACTTTTGGAGTCTGTGCCTCCAGCCTTCTAAACCTTTCCTGTAGAATTGAGCCTTATTTGAATGAACCCAGGTTGTTGTTGCTTTTTTAACCTCTTCTAATGATGAAAAACGAGTCCCCTTCAGGTGTTTCTTTAAATTTCGAAACAGAAAAAAGTCAGAGGCAGCTAAGTCTGAAATGCAAGGAGGGTGAGAAAGAAATTTCCATCTCAAATCTCTCAGTTTTGCCCTTAGCAGTCGTGATGAATGAGCAGAAGCCTTATCAGTATGGAGTTTTTTTTTTTAATTGCTTGATGTAATTTCTCCAGAACTCGTTCATAATAGATCGCGTTTACATTTCTTTGTTATTTTAGGTAATTTATTAGCAAAACACCTTCATAATCCTCCAGAATTTTTGGTATAATCTTTGAGACAGATTTTTCAGCTTTTCCTTTGATGGGCCCTTTTGACCTTCCCGGCAACCATTGCTTCAGATTGCTGTTTGTCTTCGGGATCATACTGGTACAACCACGCTTCATCTCCAGTCACAATTCCTTGCAAAACCTCGTCTGGACAGAGTGTCTCCTATTTCAAGCTGATTATCCTGCAACAAGTTTGGCACCAATCGGGCAGAAAGCTTAATCATGTATTGATGGTCTTTTAAAATTCAATGAGTCGATCCCACCGATATGGTTAGATTGCCAGCCAGCTATAAATTCGACACAATATCGAAAATCTTCCTCTACTAGTTCTTTCACACGACGAATGTTTTCATTGTTGATGAAGGTCGTAGGTCTTCCACTTCGAGTGCCATCTGAGATTGCCTCCAGGACATTTGAAAAACGATTCATCCATTCATAAAGGGGTTGGCTTCTTGGGAGCATTTTCTCCATAAACTCTTCTTACACTTTCAACAATATCACTTTTCTTCCAACCCAGTTTCACTAAAAATTTGATATTACATCTGACTTCAATTTTCTGCTTTTCCATGCTGCTTATGTGGATGTATAATTGAAAATGATGTAACTTTCAAAAAATTTACGTTTAAATTTTAAATGCTCATGTTTCTGAATGTATATGTTTACTCACAAATTATTTCGTGCCTTTTCACGTGGATGGGAAATATTTTCTGGGAACTTTTTGAAGACAAGTGTATATTGTAATCTTTCGTAACCCAAACAGTTTCATTTACAAAAAATATATATTTTTTCAGTGACTTCTCTCTCCACCCACATATACTAATCTCTCTCCCTGGCCATATTCCCCAAAAGCCAAATTATATTTTAACAATCACACGAAACTTGCATTCCTTTCTCATAAAATTTCGACACTATAGTTTTAAATTATATATAACTGTTTTATTACTGAACATGTATAAAATTTATTCTAATTTTTAGGAAGATAGAAAATAATTTTTTCATTACTTGAGCGATATATGTTAATTAAATAAATATCTATTTATTTTCTGAAAAAAACACAGTATAGAATGAAAAAACTTTCTTAATACTTATAGAATTATACAAACGGTGTTCCATAAAGGCGCCGAATTTGAATTGGGTGACACCATAAGGGTTTTAGTTTGAAAGCATTCTTTTATCATGTTTTCTTTCTCTATACACTCCCATTATTAGTTTCTGCTTGTTTTTCAGAATATTTATTCAGGCAAGTCATGAATAAGTATACAATTGAGCAGCGCGTTCTCATCGTGAAGACATTTTACTAAAACCACTTTGGGGAGAAGTGAAACACCCAACGAGTCTACGGTTCGCAAACTAATGACAAAGTTTAAAACAACTAGTTCAGTTGAAACGGCCAGTTGTCGGACAGATCAATAAATTGCTGTTGTGTAAGACAGTGTCACCCTGAGTACGGGAAAGTCGATTCGCTGACGTTCGCAGCAGTTGGACATCACGACCACTTTCTTACATCGAATTCTGCATAAAGATCTCTATATGTATGCGTCCGAAATTCAACTTACGCATCATCTTCAGCCATCTGACCATGGGAGGAGGAAGCAATTTGCTGACCAACAAGCGACGCAGGCATGTGATTGAAGGGATCGAGCCACACATCTGTGAGAGAGTTATCGGAAACTTCGAGGAAGGCATAAATGTATGTAGACCCAGTACAGGTAGACATATGGCTGAAATTGTATTTCCTAACTAAACGGGAGACATAACATTAGAAATATCCAGAATATAACCATGTCTATAAAAATTGGTATAAATTATTTACCTTTCAAATATGGCACCCTTAGCAGCAATAGAAAAACTTTTTTTAATTTTGTAAATAAAAGTTTATTGTTTAGTTAAATATTTTTCTTTCTTGAAAAATTTATCATTATTATTGCTTGTTAAGTAATAAGATTCTAGATATTAACCTTCATTTAAAACCATCATGTTCTTCTTATGATAACACTAAATAATTCCTCTATCATGTTCAAATCTGGGGAAAAGGTGGAAAAAGATGATGTTTTGTAATGCATAAATATCACTCTGCTTTGATGAAACTATTCTATTCCAGTGGCGAAAAATTCAGGTACTTTACTACCTAATTACAATTATCTCAAACGATATAGCTGTTTAAAAAGCATCAACCAATTTACATACTTCCAAATTCAATTGTAACTGTCGCATTAGGCTTTGATTAAGCCTCTCTAGTGATTTAATATTGTTTGACATTTTTAATTAAACAATTTGAAACGAGTTTAAGTTATCCGCTCGACGACGGATACTTATGCAGCATTTCAAATATTCCGATACACTAGGTGCTAAAACACCTTTAAACATTTTTTCTATAAATCTACAAAATGCTCTTATAGATATTTTTATCAGATGGAACTCTGATGAAATATTGCAAAATGTTCCCCGAAGATTTCCTCGTCACAATTGAAAGTGAATAACACAGATTTTCCACAAACCTCTCGATTGTTAAGTAGGGTGACTTTTTTCTTTCCAGAATTACAAATAAAACTTTTCTCTTTCTTTAATACCTGGACAATTTCATATCTCTCATATTTATTCAACGTTTTTAGTCGTGGGCGACTCTACATCTCACTATATCGGTCATTGGGTCGATCCCTGTTTTGTTTGTCCCCTTTGCTTTTTTTTGTTTTTCTAATAACATTATAACTATTCGGCCGATTCTAACGAAATTTGAAACTCTTATGTTGTTTTACATTTTATCTCAAAATATAGTTGCCAAGCTCTCTCCAACGTTAGTCCGGGAATTATTAAGAGTTTTGAAGGTCGTAAGGTCATAAATCAGAATAAATGAGAGCACGTGACTTTTTGGTCAGCAGACCTTGTTTTAAGATCCGTGTATTAATAAGACTTCAGAAATGGTACGACAATATAAAAATTGCTTTCTGTATGGTTAGAATTGTCTCGCAAGATAAAGTGAAAGTTTTAAAAAAAATTTCTACGACCAAGTTAGGAGTTATTTGAATAGAATCAAGATGCATTTTTTTTCAAGTACCTCCTGTTACAGAGTGGATAAGAAGACCATGGCCTTGGAGAAGTTCGGTACAGCTAAAAGACCGAAAGAGATAGAGTTCGAGAAAAAGAGATAAGTTGGAAAGTGTAAATATTAATGGAACCGATAAATTGTCCCATAGTTAGTCTGCAACAGGATGTAAGGCGAAGAAGAATAGTGTGCTTTCTGCCAGAAAAATCGTTTTTTATGTACTATTTGACAGGTTGGGAAGATCTACTAATTAACAATGAACCCAACCACGGTCTTATTTTATAGCTTTCTATCAGTTATCTATTCCTCTACCTTATTTATTCTTTAGGATAACGTTTTCTTTTAAAAAACAGGACGGAAAATCCATTTAATCTATATTCATTTTGTTTCTTATCCTATTATTCTGTGTCAAGCTGTTTGGATTCCCATTTATTGCTTGGAAACAAGCAAATGTCTGTTATTAGTTAATTTTGGGAGGGTTATATGAATTTAATTACTAGACACCGTTGGTCAATTCAGTTGTAAAATTTGATTAGTTGTTGTTTCAATTCCGGTGTTCGGTCATATTCGGAGTTAGAGACTTTGTTCCCTAGCTAGGTTGTTATATTCGTATTATTTCAGTTGTTTCCTTAATTTGTATTTATTTTCTGTCGTTTCACATTTTGAGTCAGCTTTGTATGTATAATTTACTTGCTTGTTTCCTTCTTCCAGTTTATACACAAAACGGGTATCTTTTGTGTTGCCTTCTCTTTTTGTATTATCAATTATACCAATGATGTTTTCTATATTTTTCGAACATTTTTCTTTTATTTTTAACTCTCTTTTCTCTAACATTTGGTTTATTCTTTGCATTTTGATACTTTTATGTAGGTTTTTCTTGTTTCTTCTTTCGATTCTTCTTGTGTTTTTATATTATAATGTACAGTGCTTTGTTTTGCACATTCTGTTACATTATCCTTTGATTTTTAAAATGCTGTGCAATAATACTTTGTCTGGATATATCAGTACTGACCTAACTATTGACGTGTATACAGTAGTTTCATTTTTGTTTTGTTGCTTAGGTCTTCAAAAGTATACATCAGTTTTATAAATGGTATTGTATTTAGTACTCTTTCGTTGACACGTGTCCGTATCTGTTGGTTGTAATTTTCATTCCATGTGCTGTGCATTGTGCTGAGTACGCGTCTTCCTATAGCTACTATCTTAAATTTGTTTGTTTTTTTGGTTATTCCATTTAGTTACATATTCATTTAATAATTTAATTTCTGTCGCCCTAAGTTTGCGTTCCTGTATAGGTGTTTTACCAATTGATTAAAATCAACCGCGTACTGTATATTAATACTAGATGCATTGATCAGTAGGAGTTAGCATCCTCATTGTGGTAACCCAACTCTTAGTTGGAATGCGTGTCCCTTTGTACTCCCTATGCTACTAGGTATCGCTTCTTCATCCGTCATTCTTAGGAGGTTGTAAATTAATCAAGCTTTTCTTCTACTTCTTCTAGATTTGCTCCCTTCCGTTTTTGGAGAATATATTATTCCAGAGTGTTTGTTTTATATTTACCAATCTGACATTCCATAAGCGTTTCTGATCCTTGCGGCGATTTCGATCTGATTCATGTTGATAGTGATAAGAATTCCTGCGTGGTCGCTATATGGTACCATAATAGGTTCTATGTAGTAATTGAATGTATTTTTATTCCAAGATAAAAAGATACCTGGTTTAATCGCCGCTCTTACTGTAATAAACTTAGAGAAATCAATGCCAAGACGTTGGACGATTTGTCTGTCCACCACTTGTTATAAACATTGCTCGTTTCCGTTGGTCGATTTGTACTTTGTTTCTCTAAATCGAGCGTTGTTCCATTAAACTAATGGGTGAAGTTCAGGATGCGAAGAAATTCCCGTCTGGGCGGTTAATATACGGTAGTGATTGTTAAGTATCCAAAATCAATGGCAATTTTCACTGCAACAAACGATTCTTCTAAACCTTGTGTTTCTTCGTACGTTAGGTTTCTCTTGATGGTTATTGCTGTCCTCATTCAATCATTCTTGGGTATGGTTGGTGACTAGTACCTTGTAATTCCATGTTTTAATCTATTCATTTACTGTATTGATGCCATGTTCTGATATTAGAACTATGTCATCATCATTTTTTAGGAATACATTTCCATATTGTATGCGTTTTCCGATCTATCCGTTCCTTTAAATGTGCAGTATTTTCATTTTTACGTCACACATTTTAGTGCTCGTTAGTTACTTTTTCTTTACTTTTTCTTCTTGCTGTCTAGTGCTGGTTTATTATCATTTAGGTTTGGTTCCTGTCGTGCTTTTTGTATTTGGTTTTTGGACCGTTATTCCCCGCTAGGCAGATATCTGCTTTCGTCGCCGCACTTCCTGTAATAAATTTAGATTGGCTTTGCACAATTTTTCGTTTGTGTTCAGGGCTCGGTGACTTCTTTACTTTTCTTTTTTTTATTAATTTCTATCGTTTCTTTCTCGGTTTCAGCGCTGAATATCTCATCACTGTTTGTTTCCTTCGCAGACTCACAAGAGTTGTTGACAAAAGCTCTGCCGTATATTGCTGCAGAGTTCGAGTTATTCGGAAATTTTATTGTTTTCGATCCATTTTTTTTAGCATTAAAATTTAGTTTAGAAGCGTAGCTACTTAGTTGTGCAATATTGCTTATATGCACACATGATGAGAGTCATTTCTTTCACGCTAATTTGACTTACTTCCTCCTCCTTTTGTGGGATGCATGTGCGACCACCTTGGCTACCTTTCAGTTAATGCGATGGTCAGCGTCTCGCAGGTATTCCGTGAGAGCGTTACTGAATCGACTTGCACGAATCTCCTTTAGGTGGTTTACAGGTGCAGATACCTTCGATTATCAAAGAAGTTTGAAAAGCGACTCTGATGTCAAAATCGTAGACATCTGCCACTCCAAATCATTTAAGAAGATCAATTAAAATTTCGTAGTATACAGGGTGCTCTGTAGCAAGTACCCTTTGGCTAACCTGCTTTGGCAAGATACACAGGCGATTTATACCAGAGTAATAAAGCACAGGCAGTATATCCTTGCAGAGCAATTCAGTGCCGTTTGTACGGAATACCTGCGAGACTCTGACCACTGTGTCAACTGTATGCAATCCAAAGCGATCGCACATGTCTCCAACATAATGAGGAAGATGGCATTGTAACCAATGTGCATAGCCACGTTACATTCCTGGAACACTAACTCAGTCTTCTTTAACATAATTCGAAAGATGGCCGAGCAGGTGGTCTCTTCCTTCCCTTTGCTGCTTTATCGATGTAGTGAAACCACTTCCCGGCCATGGACTGCTTCAGTAATGAAATGAAACAAAGGAACTGTAAGATGTCAGAGATCGAGAAAGTTTAGCCGATCCTCCCTCCCCCAAATCAGCCTAACTACTGATACCCTCAGAACCCTTATGGACTCACGCAAGTGAGGCAGAGAAGGCGGAAGATAGAGATAGAAAAGGTGAAGAGTAGAAATATCAAAGCAGGAAATACAGGAGTAGATTTGACAGGTTACCAAGACAGTCGTTGGACCTACAGCTTTGCGTAGGATCCAAAACAAGATGTGCAAGGGAAGGCTAAGATGAATGGTTGACATGCGACTCTCATTTTATTTTATAGAGTTATAGTTTAGATAATAGTCAGTTTAACTTGTTTATGCCTGGGGATCAGGCTGTACTTTATTGTTAAAACATGTTTTTGTATTATAATCGTTGTTTTTAGTTTTTCAAACCGTTTTGTTAATACTTTCTATCTATGGTTCATCTTTCTCTCTCCTCACTTTTCTTTCCTTGTTTGTGTACCACTTTCGTATATTTAGGTAATTGGTAAAATTAGCTGAATAAACTTACGCATAATCGTTAATAATATTCGGTTAATCCTGTCACTTCGGTTAGTTACCAACTTCGTAGTTCTAATTCATGGTTTCGGGTAGGTTAGTTAGATGTCCTCTTCTGCCTCTCTCCTTGTTTGTGTCAGCCTTTGATGTATGACCTTTTTTCTTGTCCTGATTGTTCTTTGTTGTATACGTTGCTCAAGAGGTGGTGTAATATCTCTTCCTCCCTCTGGGTTATCAATAAGGCGATTTCGA
This sequence comes from Ceratothoa steindachneri, assembly GCA_963969495.1. NCBI lineage: Eukaryota > Metazoa > Arthropoda > Malacostraca > Isopoda > Cymothoidae > Ceratothoa > Ceratothoa steindachneri. The sequence goes on from OZ018329.1 coordinate 10,265,626, forward strand.
TTTCTTTTCTTATCTCTTCTTGAATTTCTTTTATTAACTTCTTCGCTCTTTCCTCTATTACTTTGTTTACCAGGTTTAGTTCTGCTTCTCTGTGAGTATCCCATTGACATGTTGTGTTAGTGATAGACAATGTTGCTTTGTTCTGTATCTTTTGTGTTTTATAATGTTGTATTTCGAGATGGTGTAGATAAGGATAACTGGGCACAGCATCGATTACTATATAATTGCTTGGTAAACCTTTTTCTTCTTTCGGTTGAGTTATCTAAGCCTTTAGTGCAGTCTCAGTCCTCATTTTCCTATGTTGACTCTTTCTGGTACGTACTTACTATATCCGTATAGGTGAATGTTAGCCTAGCTCTTTGGCCATGTATCTTGCTGAGAAGTGAAAGCAAGCGGTTTAAAGTTTTGCTTGTATGACTTTTTTGAGACTCAGGATGATGCAGTCAATTCGCCGCTCGCTAACATTTATCCGGTGACGCAGAAAGCCGTCCCAAACTCAATCAAACTACTTACATTCTCTATTTTTTATCTTTCCTTTTTTACACCCCTCTATCTGCATTGGTACCAAGACCCTGGAGGGGAGCCAATTTTGGCGTTCAGTTAAAGTCTTTACTGTTTTATAGCCGTAGGTTTGTTTTTCTAGAATTCTATATTTATTTCTTCTATTGTTGTTTCTTCTAATGGTCCTAGTCTTCTTCTGTATTTCTTCAATCTACTTTGTGGTATGCATTTTCTTTCTTCGCGTGGATCTGTATCAGTTTTTTTTTTCCTGAATAGTGTAGTGGTATAGTTATGCGTGGTCTACGTTCTAACTACATTTAATAGTTGAGTAGGAGATAATTATTGTCTAGGCATACACACGGTTTTGAGGCTGGGGTCTCTATTACGTAAGTCAAGCAGTCAAGTCCGAGTCGATGGTAGATACCTCTTTCGAGTAGAGTTTTCAGATGTTTGTCTCCTCTGTTTCTTGTTGTATCCTTTCGCTGCGAAATGTGCATTTATATCATCTAGGAATATGACAGGTTTTCTGTTTTTAATGTGTGTGAAGCGATTTATCTGTCAAATGGCTCCTTCTGGGCGGATGATATCTCGTAGTTAATATGAAGTTTGTTAATTCCATTTTTATTTCTACGGCGATATATGCTTGATCTAATTCCTCACAAGGTCTATTTTTTATGCCTTTCTTAATCACTATAGCCACTCCATCGCGGTGCTTCCCTGTTGGATTATCGGCTAATATTTTCAGTATTTTACATTTCCGTTGTTCAGGTTGACTGTGTAATAAAAATAAAATGATGTCCGTGTCCATTCTTCTAAAAATGTTCCGGTATATTTGCTTTCTTTCTCTCTATCCGTTGGTATTTACTTGTATGATCTTTAGTTTCGTCGTAATATGATTTCATTTTGCTTCTTCTTTTCATATGCTTTGATTGCGTGTCCGCTTTTACTCGAAGATGGGGAAACGGGGCATGGGTAACTCGCCCTCGAAGTCGGGCTCTTTCCTATCTACGATTTCTTCCTTTTCTGCATTTGCTTGTTACACTTTTCGGTTCCTCTTCCAAAGAATCCGTTGTCTCTTTAATGTAACTTCCACCTGATTCTTGTCATCTTTCTATTCGTCATCTTTGCTGTTGGTTTCACCTATTTATATGTTTTAAAATGGCAATGACTCAACTTGGTGTTGGATATTAGTTGTTCCCAAGCCATTCCCTTTTAGCAACGAATTTAATGAATTCGTGTAAGTCCATGGTTGGAGTGGGCATGGATTACGCTAATGTATAGTTTTACATACATGTCCTCTGTCTTATTCGGTTGCGTCGTGTGAGTTGGTATTTCTCTCCTTACTGCATTTGCGTACGAGATGTTTCCTTTAATTGTTTTCTTCTTTTGATGTTCTCTTTCCTTTCTTATGAAAACTTCTCTTCTTTGTGGACGTAGCGTGACCAATTAATGCAATTCAAGTCATTTCGCCGATTTGGAAATTAATACCACAACCTGTCCAATTAGCAACGAACTCAGATTTTAGGAAAGAGTATTGTCTCTCTCTCACCTCCCAATTCCTTTCATTTCACAAAAGTAAAAGTGAATAAATCGTAGGCTCGGGCACGCTATTCTTTTACTCTCTCCCACACTTTTATTATATTTTAAATACCAGTAAAATAACTAATAGTAACGGTTTAAACGCATATTGCATACATATATATAATAAAAAATATACTAAATTATACAATACCATCACATAATTGCATCATACTCATGAGTAATTTCCTATTTACTTAACATTATTAAATATAACTACATACAATGGACAGAGATAAGCCGGATCTTTAGGCAAATTAGCATCGATGTGCACCTCTCAACCTTCCTTTAAATTTCAACATTTATCATCTGGCCTATCAATCTTACAAATGGGAATTGCAGTAGACAAGTGGGACAGGGATCCGAAATAGCAATGGTTAGAATAGATAAGCTTCTACACATTCTGGTTCAGATTCTACGTTAAGCCGTAGGTCCCACTACTACTCCTGTAGGTAAATTTGGTTGTTTCAATCTTTTTTTATTCCCTTCTCTCTCACCTTTAACTTCCACACCCACACTACTCGGGCTCTACAGGCTTTGGGCAATAAGGTTGAAAAGGACTAAAAAGAATTACCCCTTGCACCCTCTTCAGCCTTGGCTACTCCTATGAGGGCTAGGAGGAGAGCCTACGACTTTCTTTTACATTCCAATTGATTTCATTTCATTCATTACTGTCACGATTCCAGAGCCGTGACAGTGAAGAACCTCGTGCCACATTTGTATTCTCGTTACATTCTTCTCAATATTTTGTTACAGATATATATATATATATATATATATATATATATATATATATATATATATATATATATATATATATATATATATATATATATATATATATATATATATATATATATTAGTGATGGAGTCGTTCCTTGGAAACCTTATTCGTAGCAGGAATATGAAGACATATGCGAATATTTAATTTTCCGGACGTTTCGGTCATTGACGATGACCATCATCAGCGAATTAGAAATAAAAAAAAAAAATATTTTTATGAATAACTAAACCCAGAAATAAAAACATTACAGGAGTCAAAAATGATAACTGAAAGCAACAAGTTAAAATGAAATATATAATCTTAAACAGTTGAAAGTGAATTAGTGAAAATCTATTAATAAGAAATTGATGTAATATCTTTATAAATAACTAAATTAAATAATTATCCCACGAGTTTAAAATATGCATAATAAACATGAATTAAATGACCCTTGAAATACAAAAATTATAAGGTATAGCAATAAAGTCGAAAGCAAGGCATGAAGAAAGCGATTAATAATACTGAGAAAAAAAAGAAGATTAAATAATCCCATGAGCAGCAAATATGAATGATAAACATGAATCAAGCGGAATACAAAAAATTCACTATGAACCACAGCAAGAGAGAATTATAAGGGCGGGGCGAACAATCGAAAATAAGTTAGATCAGGGGGTATGTAATCGAAGCGGATATTAATAAATGGAGCGAAGCAAGTAATTATTATTATTTAATTTAGTTATTTTTTAAGGTATTACATCAATTTCTTATTAATAGATTTCCACCAATTAGCTTTCAACTGTTTAAGATTATATATTTCATTTTAACTTGTTGCTTTCAGTTATCATTTTTGACTCCTGTAATGTTTTTATTTCTGTTTCTATTTCGAATTCGCTGATGATGGTCATCTTCAATGACCGAAACGTCCGGAAAATTAAATGTTCAAAACCATCGCATATGTCTTTATATTCCTGCTATATATATATATATATATATATATATATGATGAAAATTAATGTAATAGTTATAATGATAAACTAAATGAACTTCTTAATGATGTGAACACATATGAAAAGCTACAAAGTAATCCGCTCAATAACAAAACAAGCAATTTCAACAACAAATTGAAGAGAATATTGAAAAGCGCAGATTTAATTAATCCATTCAGGAGTATGAACCCTTCACTTCCCTATATGTATGGGCTCCCAAAGACCCACAAAGAGGGATGTCCCTTACGCCCAATCATTTTCAATATTAATTCTCCCACTTATAAGCTCTCCAAATGGCTCGCCAAGCATTTATCTCCAGCAGTAGGAAGAATCTCATCTGCACACATTATGAACACTCAAGATTTCGTTGACCGCCTCAACCACTTGCAATTAACGGATGGAAAACTTTTGAGCTTTGATGTAAACTCTTTGTTTACCAAAGTTCCGGTTGACCAAACCATGGGCCCTCTGCGGGAAATCATGCCTAGACTTAATTTGGATCTTCCCATTTCTACGAGTAAATTTATCGATTTAGTTGAATTATGTCTCTCTGACAATGTGTTTCGAGTAAATAATGAGTTTTATAGACAAATATTTGGCCTTAGCATGGGAAATAGTTTATCTCCGATATTGGCATGTCTCTTCATAGAATATTTTGAGACTGAACTCCTTCCCACAATTTCTCCCCCTAACTTTATATGGTTAAGGTACATTGACGATGTATTTTTTATATGGCCTAATGGCCATGATTTTGATACCTTTTTTAATAATTTAAATAATTTGCATGTCTCCATCAAATTTAAATATGAATGTGAATATGATAATAGATTACCCTTTTTAGATGTCTGCATTAATAAAGATCACCATGAATTAAAACTTGACGTGTATAGGAAACAACCCACTCGAATACCTATATACATTATTTTTCGTTTCACGATAATACTGTTAAAAAATCGGTAATTTCTAACCTTTTCCTTGGAGCATATAAAATATGTCATCCTTCCTATTTAGATAAGGAAATTGTCATTATCAGGACCATTTTTTCTAATTTGTATTACCCCGATTGGTTCATATCGTCTGCCCATTTTGCAGCTAGGGAAACATTCTATGGTAATAAGCCTTCCCGCACTAACGACTTCAACAAATGTATAACATTGCCATTTAATAATAAATTAAATAGTTTAAAGGACATATTTGGAAAAGCGGGTATTAATCTAGCCTTTAAATATAATAATTCCTTAAACCAATTGATGATGGCCAGGAAACCCAAAGAACATCATAACATAGGAATATATGCAGTACCATGCAACGATTGCAATAAAGTTTATATAGGGAAAACGGGGAGAAATCTAGACAAGAGATTGTATGAACACAAAAGAGATATTAGAGTTGGCAGCCAAAGCAGTGGAATATTTTGCCATGTTAGAAACTTGAATCATTCGATCGATTTCAATGGAAGTAAAATGGTATTTAAATCAGCTAACTATGTTAAGAGAAGAATCGTAGAATCGAGCTTGATATCGTCAGTTCCTAATTTAAATCTATCTGAGGGTCAATTTTCTTTTAATCCTGTAATAAGATCGAAAATAAATAAAATAGTAAAATGCCAGCCCTTCAATATGTTTAGCCCCCCCTCCTGATTAGCCACAAGTAGGGGATTGGGGGAAAAAATAGGGGATCTTGTGTTATGTTTAAATGCATTTCTCTTATATTTTCTGCCCAGTGTCAGTTGAAAAAGGGTGTGAGATACACCGAAACTGTTCTGAATTAAATTGTTTCCGGAGAATGTGGTTTAATTCCTCATATATATATATATATATATATATATATATATATATATATATATATATATATATATATATATATATATATATATATATATATATATATATATATATATATATATATATATATATATATATATATATATATATATATATATATATATATATATATATATATATATATATATAATTTTAGTACTAACAAGTCTTTTTATCATTTATTTTTAATTTATTTAGTATTTAGAATAAGGGGAGGAAAAAATTAATATGACCCACCTTTTTGTAGGGATGTATGTAGACATATCCCATATCTAGTTTAAAATGATTGACTTTATATCACTCATGTTTTTCAAAATTTTAGCATACCTAAGTTTAAATCTGGTCAAGGAAGCAAATGGATTAAGTAAAACTAATGGGAAACTGTATACGAGTAATAGGGAAGAGAATCTAAAAAAAAATATTTAAGTTCACAACAACGAGCATAAAAGGTGACAGAAACTCAAACTATTTACCTTTTTTCGTTTTAGTTGATCAAAATCAAATTCCTTCAAATTGATCACATCGCTACAAGGAAACAAAAATGCAACAAAAGAGGATTTTGTGCGTTTCTTAGTAAGATAAGGTCTCCCCCCCCCCCTCTCTCTCTCTCTTTCATGAGCAAAGTTCAATTTCAATCAATAGCGTTTGTTGAAGGAGGCTCTTCAAGAGTCACCACCATGTCCTTCATCGCCTTTGAGTGGGCAAAGTATTTCGTATATTCTTTTGGGTGGGTCCATATGTATATATATATATATATATATATATATATATATATATATATATATATATATATATATATATATTTCACGTTGACCCAGTAATGAAAATAAAAAAATGATTCCGAGCGCTTCCATCTTTATTATTAAAGACTCAGCGACTAGGTAACACGCGCACATGAACTATGCCTTACCACCATGCAAATACTCTACTGTCCATAATAATTGGAGAGGTGAGGAGATAAGGCAGACGAAACTATCCCTACTGGGGATAATATTGGTGAGTCTGGTAGTCTCATTTGTCGCACATTGGAGAGTCTGCTCACTTTAATAAGAGGATAAACGAACACAAATCAGATATAAGAAAGTGTGCTGTTTCATCAAGTCTCTTTACGCACAGGAAAAATTATGAAAATAGAATTGATTCAAACCAAACCAATATTATTTATAAATCAAACAATTATATTGAGAGGAGGATTGCATTATTAACAAAGTCGATAATTTAAATTTATCTGAAGGGCAATATAATTTAAACAAATATATCTCGAATAAGGTTGCCAATCTTATTTATAAACAGCAGCCGGAAGCATGTTTTCACGAGGATTAGTAACTTACCCCCGGATCCAGGCAAAATTTTATGTTTTTCCAGTTTGTTGTCTACGTTTTTATTTTGTTTAGTATTTTGTTGGCCTTTATATACTGAAGTCGCTTGTCTTTCATTTCATTACTCAGTTGAAAATGGCATTAATTAGTCGAAACTAGTTCTGTTGTTATAAATAAATTAGATTCAAATATTTTAGTTTATTATTATTTTTCTCAATATATATATATATATATATATATATATATATATATATATATATATATATATATATAGTGGCACAGCAAAAACTTCATTAAATTCAAACTTGAATAACTTAGTCAAATGTAATTGTATATAAATGAAAGTTCGTACTCCACAACTTATATAAATTTTAACAATATAACTATGATGAATTGCTATAATAAAAAAAATAATACAGTCAATAAAAAATTTACTTGCCGAATCAAGTAAACGTGCGATATTTGCCTCGGCTATTTGGATATTACTAACATTGTTTAATTTCTTTCTCTTTCAGTCATAATTTAAATTTTAAACGTATAAGTTGTGTTATATACTTCGTATCACAATGGTGTCAAGTTTAAATGATAAAACCATAATTGAAGCATGTTTTAAATAAAAAAGTTGGAATGGAAATACAATCTTCGTGAATTTTCAGATACAAATATGACTCGTAAAAATGTTTATAACTTAAATAAAACAATAAAAACTACCGGCTCAATAGAACTAATATGACGAGCAATAAAATTATTGAAGGAGAAGAATTTTTTATGTTATTAGTAAAAACACCGAATATCTCTATCTCAAAAGAAGATCTCCAGTGAATTAGATATTTCCCGTTCTTCCGAGTAACGAATTTTTAAACTACCAAAATTAAAAGCTTAAAAAAAAATGCTTATTTCCCGTCGTGATATTAATGTATGACAACGTAGAAAGATACGTTGTAAGCTGCTCTACGATCCAAATCATCTCAAAATGCAAAGATTTTCTGTTTACCGACGAAAATGTTTTCACCTTCTAAGTGCCAACAAATACTCAAAATAGCAGAGTTTATAGCTCAAAAAAGGACATCCACCAATCACGCCTAAATCATATTTCTTCAAGATTTAGCAAAAAATCAAATGTTTTCTGTAGTGGTGTCATAGAAAGGTAAAACGAGAATCCATTTTATCGATACACAAAAATCCAAAGTTAATTAAAAAAATTACATAAAACTACTATCTATCGGCCTGCATCATGATTTCCATGAGCTCTATCCTGGAGGAGACTTCATTTGACAGCTAGATGGTGCGTCCTCTCATAAGAGCTAAACAACATACATTTTTTTAGAAGAAAATTGTCGCCATTTTATCAAAAAGAAAGAATTGCCTCTTCAATCGCCTGACTGAAACATGATGGAATATTATGGAATTTAATCGCACTTCAAGAAAAAACTTACACAAAAGAAAAACTAGATTCAGTGAATCTGAACATAAGGAAAAATTCCTTTTGCATGGGATAACATAAACTATTTTATATCAGAAAATGTATTTCTTCCTTTAAAATGCGATTAAGGGCTATATGCGACCAAGATGGTGTACATATTGATTATATATTTCAATAAAGGTATATTGATTTTGATTATTTTTAGACATTCTCTTTTATCGGGAGCAATCGACAAGCAAGTTTTTGAGTGACTATTTAATTTTTGTCCGAAATATAATATTTATATTCTTGATTTTTGCAGAAATTGGTATAAACGAAACTTCATTTATATTCAATTACATTTGACACAGTTATTAAAGTTTGAATTTAATATATATATATATATATATATATATATATATATATATATATATATATATATATATATATATATATATACAGGGGTTTGGACAAAATAATTGGAACAGTGATTATATTACGAATATCCCTCCGAATTTAATTTGGGGTGTTTTGTTTTTATTGTAGATACATATTTTTTTTTGTCAACTTTAATGATTATTTATATTTTTTCAGATCTTGGTATAAATGCTAATATGCATGACCTTGCTGACTTTAAAAAAGGGCAAATTGCTGGAGCTCAAATTGCAGAAGCTTCCGTCACCAGAACAGCTAAACTCCTTGGTCTTTAGACAGCTACCATATCAAGGACCATGACAAAATTCAAGAAGTAGGGAAAAACCTCCAGCAGGAGGATTAATTCCGATATGACTTCGAGGCTCGCTGAAAGAGACGACAAGTGTTGAAACGCACTGTGATGAAAAGTGACTGCAGAGTTGAATCAACAGCTCACTAGCCCAGGTGCGACCAAAACTGTTCGCGGTGAGCTCAATAAAGCCCGATATCCTGGAAGAGCCGCCATCAAAAAACCTCTTATATCTCATTAAAACATTCAGAAAAGGCTGAACTGCTGTATAGATCACAAGGGCTGTTCGACAGACCAATGTAAGCAATTAATCTTCTCCGACGAGTTCAGTGTTTCTCTTTTCCCAGCTACAGGAAGCCTTAAATCCTGACTGCCTTCTTCGTATATTGAAGCACGGAGGAGGGTCAGTGATGGTTTGAGCAGCAGCCAGATCTCAGAATTCTCATCATCCAATCGTAGCCCTAAATGGTAGGATCAACAGCAACGGATATCTGAATATTTTGGAAAATCAAGTCCATCACATGGTTTAGACATTCTTCGCTGATGGTGATTGCTTTTTCAAAGATCACAATGCCCTAATACAGACTGCTTATGTGGTTAAGAATTGGTATGAAGAACATAGAAGTGAGCTATGACACACCTAGTGGCCACCAGAATCTCCAGATCTTAATATTATTAAGCATTTGTAGTGCGTCTTGGAGCAAATAATGGAAGTCGTTACCCTACACTGTCATGTCTGAAACAGCTGGAGCAGGTATTGCAAGAAGTATGGCTCGTCTCCTCTCAATAAAGTCAGGAAGCTAGATGAATAAATTCCAAGGCGCATCGACGCTGTTCGGAAAGCAAAAGGAGGACCAACTCCGTATTAAATAAATATTCATTGATCGCGAAGTGCCCAAAATCCGTTTCTGTTTGAACGTCCATTTTCGTAATAGGCTTCGATAACTTTAACACGTTGTTCCATTGTTGATCTTTCCATGGTTTAAATTGCCAAAGACTGATGTTTTTAAATCGGTCCAAGTTATTGGAACACCTGTTATATATATATATATATATATATATATATATATATATATCAAAGTAGCACGAGAGAATGATGAAAATGAATTCATTAAACGACATACTCTTAACTGTGGTCAAAGCGTTGCTCGCTGCCTCAGTGTGCCTGGTTCGAATTGCTTCCCTGCACGGATATTTTCGAAAAAAGTTAATAAAAATATTACTGCAAGGAAAAATTATTCCATTTTCTCTTTCAATGTGTTTTAATGGATTCATATATATATATATATATATATATATATGAAAGATCTTCTTTGCTTCCTTTAACTGTGTATGAAAGGTGAAAGGAAGGGTTGGAAGTTTCATCTTAGCTGGCACTTGACGATTTTATGTGCCTATTTTTATTTATAGTTCTGATTTCTCTGTATTTATTAAAGCTTTCTATTCCGACGTTGTTCTTTCAGTCTTGATTGACCTCATAATTTTGCCCTAATAAATTAATTTAATTTGTAAATTTATATTTTATTATTTTAATTTTGGACTATTAAATGCACAATGACTATATTCATTTAAATTAATAATTCCTAGCGAATGGGTCGCTGGGCATCGATTCTTATTATACTCTCATTCCCCACGAAGGAAAATCCTTTTGCAGTGAGGAACAAAGTACAATAACTAGTGACCAAAGAACATAATAAAGAACACAAGACAATAACTATAAAACAAAGATAGGTCTAACAATTGAGAAGAATAAAGACTACAAAGTCAATACGCTTCTTTCCCCGCCAATTTATACTTCCAGGAAGATGCATCTAGTGCTTCCATGAATGACTTCATAACCCGAAACCAGAAGAAGATCAGATGCGCGAATTTGAAACAACACTCTTGGAGGTATTTGTGTGGGTATGCGTGTTCTTGTGTCCGAGCACACATGTCGGCATGATTTGTAGAAAGAGAATAAACCAAAGTTTCTGCTTCTGTCAAAGTTTGGGACGAAGGAAGCCAATTTCTGTTACCCATTTAAAGTTTGTAACAAGATTCACGTGGCAGAAAATAACTCGTGTTCAATTTGAGTTAAACCGGCTCGAGTTTCGGTAGAATTTTTTTTCAGAACGTCAGAATACTATAATTATTACTTTTTAAAGATGCTATTTGTAATTGTCTATAGCTTTGAAGGGAATCCTACAAAAGATTCCCACTATTATTACTTCCTCTGGAGACTGTCGAGCAGGCGAAGCTGTGTTTTTTACAAATCTAGCGCTCTACCACATCCTAATACGGATTGCATTTGGATGCAATGCGCATGAGGTTAAGATGCAATTGAACTCCCAATTAGTAAATGCTGCATTGACTTCTAGAACAAGGGGGGCGCTATAAAATTCCCATAGCATGCAACAACCTCCCTCAGGACAGCCTCATAATAGCTAACATGTCTCAGAGGGTGGTATTTCCTTAGGTAACGAATAAACTGGGGAATGAGACGATTGTCTCTCTTCACCTAAGACCTTCGTTAAAAGAGCTTCTCGATAGCGCTGCATATAACCTAAGTTCACGATTAGCAGGCAGTATAAAACAGCACGCCAACGTTGAAGCAAAGAAGTATAGCACCCCTAAATTCCCCGTTTATTCCTTCCACATATAATGCGTTTGTAAGACTTCATTTTGAGTATACGTTACAGCTCTGCTCACCCTATATAATAAAGGGCATTGAGATTTTTGAATGCATCCAAAGACAAATGACGAAATTAATTCCTCTACTTAGAAATAGAACGTAAGAAGATAGACTTACGCACCACAATTTATTCTCGCTAAAAGATAGGTATCTTCTGCGCAGCTAACTTATCTAAGTATTTAGAAAAATAACGGTTCAACTAATATATATTATAATTCAATATTTAAACAAGATAGCCGAATTACAACTAAAAATGAGAATTAAAGCTATTAAAAGAGATTTATCACTATAATAGGCGATAATTTTTTAAAAACAACTCAAACTTGAAATAACTTGGCTAAAAATATCATTGAAAACACTACAATCAATTCGTGTAAGAATATAAAAGTTGACTATTTCTTTAGAGGTACCTAGAGAAACGAAATTTATTTAATTAATTCTCTTTGCATATCCTAAATCCCTTTTAAAATTTAATCACCTCTGTCTCCCACCCTTTCTTTTCTATTTTTTTGAAATAGCCTTGAGTGTATCTTATTCTTTGTTGGCTCTTAATTCTGTATCCTCCCGTTTTGCGAGGTCATCTTCCATTTTTATCCTTATAATCCAAAGGGAACCATATAATAAATGGCAAATATAGGCAAGTTACGGGCTGCCATCTTGGAAAGGGCCATGAGTACCGTTTTTAGGGAGTCAGAGATAATTGTCCAATAAGACCTTTAGTCTTAAATCAAGACGAAGTAATTTTCTATGAGCAGCAAAAGCACCCGCGTGGTCCGTTCTTACCCAAAATATATTTGATATGGACATAAGAAGGTATTAATTAACCCTTAGGGTATTTTTTTGGAACCCACCACAAAAATACCCAGTTGAGACAGCGCGGAATGCAACCATCACAAAGTATAGGATGTGTAGTCATATGAGTCGTCTATCTGAAGTAAGGTAAGAGTGACAGAGAATAAATCTTGTAGGTGTAATTTTACATAGGATTAAGTAAAGATAATTCATCTTTCAAAAGATGTCTCGTTATACTAGTTTAACTTAGAGATGGCCTATCTTTACCAAAATGGTTATTGGAATTGAGTTAAGTTTTAGAGATAAGTTTATCTTTTTTTTATCACTCAATATATATACAAAGAGAGACGAGGCTTCTTATAATCTAAGTAAATGTCACATCTAAAATGACCCAGTTTAATTACACATCAAGAAAGGGACTGAGAAAAATTTACTTGTAAATTAGGAAAAAAGAACAAATAACTCACAAAAGAGGGAGCTAAGTTTTATTTTCTAATTTACACGTAAATTTTGCTCGGTCAGTTTATAGAGGGCATATCTAAGCTAAGTAATCTTAGAGGTGATATTTACTTAGATTATGAGAAGCCTCGCCTCTCTTTGTATATATATTGCATGATAAAAAAAAAGATAAACTTGTATAAAATATAAAGCTAGAATCAATATTCATGAGATCAGGTTTGCTTGAGAAATTTAAACAGATAATACACGCAAGGTAAAATGAAAGTAGGCTATCGTCACTTTTCAGAAGGAAGATGTTCATAATTCAAGTCCTATCAACTCACTCAATATTAATACAAAAAAGAGGAAGAAAAACATGTATGATGTGTATTACTTCTGGAACAAACATACTTTCCTCCATCAAACATTTGATATAAAAAAATATACCCTTCTCCCAACGGAGAAGTGAAAGGGGTACTGATGCGTCCAATCGCCTCTAGCATAAGAAGCGCACCTTATCAGTTGTCAATAAAGGTGGCCAAATCTCTCTCAGTACTTCTTGGAACCATCAGTGAAGCACACATCAGGAACTTATTAAATTTCATAGCTCGAATGGCGAAATTCCCATCAAGAACAAAAGATTCATCAGTTCCAATCGCGAGTGCGAGTTGCTGTTTACAAATAAAGCTATAGAAGAAGCGAGAACAGCAATTATGGTGCACACCGATGATCTCATGTCGTCTGCGTGGTCTTCATTGACCTCGTAAAACTGTGCGTGGAGCCCAAAACCCAGGGCTACATGGCATGACCACGGAGTCACCACTTTCGGCCATGTTGGCTTGATTGTTCATAGAATCTCTGGAGGTGGTCCCATTTTCCGGGCCATTGGCAGACAAGTTAATTGGCTGCGATACGTATACAAACTCTTGTAGCAGTTTGCCCAAGGATGAAGAGCGCAAATCTCCTCCGGAATATCAATTCATCCACGAGGAGGAAGATGGCCACTCCATCCCTTTCCTGGATGTCATGATACAAGTTCACTGTCCACAGTAAGACTACATACAAGGTCGACTACGTACACTACTTCTCCTCCCATGACTGATGTAGGAACTTTGGCATCGTGAATGGGTTCTTTCCTTGCGCCTACGGGATTCGCAGCAAGGATTTCATCCAACAGGAGGAGCAGTACAGTCATAAATTTTGGAGACTCAACTACACATAAGCTCTTATTTGGAGTGCCAAAAATAAAGCTCAAAAGATCAGGGACGGGTTCAGGATGCAAGGACCTTTTCTAAATGCGTGATAGTGGTACCATTAAGCCCTTTGGCAGCAGTGCTTAAGCAAACACTCTGGAATGGCATTCAATTGTTGCAGGCTGCAGAAAGTAATATCGGAGACTTAGCCTACACTGAAGAGGGACCAAGTAACATGGGAAAAGTCCGTAGTATATGAGATGACTTACAAGTCAGATAAAAACATCCTACTACGAAGTGGCCAAAATGGGCATGAAGAGCAGAATTTTAGAGCACAAACTCGACATCAGGACGGAAAGATTTTCGAACGCCTTTGCAGAAGATTTATGGGATGCAGACCACCATATTGATTGGAAGCGCTCTCTTACACCCCAAACTGGTTGACCGCATCGGCCTTCCCCAAAACCTTTATTCCTTTACCAAGGTGTTTCCCAGAGTGACAATATCGAGACTTGGAGGCCCTTATGTATTTAGGATGAATTTGCAAGTCACAGAGTAATCCAACCAAGATTCAGCCCAGATATAAATAGGACAGCGCTATCAGTTCCTTGGAGAAGCTGGTCTACAGCGAAACGTCGTAATAAAACTTTCATTGGAACTTGATCCTTCTTATTCTCTATTCCTCATCATATTGCCACCTGAAGGCTTTTTGTAATGAGAAGGTAGACTAGAAAAAGAAAGATATTAAGATCAAAGAAGATTACTTCAATCGCCTGAGTATCTCAAATGATATTATACCCATAGCTGATATCCTAGAAGAAATTCATACAATGATTCAAGAACTTAACAATGAAAGCAAAAAAGTCGGCCTCAAACTCTAGGAAAAGCAAAAGTCATAGCAAACCAACTAAACGTTATCATGTTATAAATCATAATTGTTAACGAGGAAATTGAAATGGTACCAAATATATTTATATGGGTTAACGGATTACAATGTCATCGGGATAAAATCAGGGAATCCAACGCAGAATCACCCTAGCATGGAAATCCTTTGGAAAATCAAGAATCATCTTCAAAAGGATAGTGCCCATATGCGTAAAAAGAAAAGCATACAACCAATGCATAATTCCAACTATGAACTTTGACGCAGAACGCATTAGGATAGGGATAATTTGGCATAACATAAAATTGGCCACTTGGATAAGATATAGTGAAAACTCTAAGAAATTTGAAGTAGTGATAGACAGATCTTTTGGCCAGATTGCAAGATGATAGATGGACCAGAAAAATTAACGCTTGGACTCCACTTGAAAAATATGCTAAAAATTGCAAATAAATTGCAATGTTATATATAAATACACACACACATATATATTTATATATATATATATATATATATATATATATATATATATAAATATATTTATATATAATATATATATAATATATATATATATAATATATATATATATATATATATATATATATATATATATATAAACTGTGTAGCACGCTTTATTGCAGGTTAAATCTTTGGCTGATATTTTGAATATTAAACATTGTACAAACGTGAAACTTGGTCTACTGAAATATCCTTGGTTGGTACGTACGCAGTTAACATTTCAATCGTATTGATAAGATACATACAAAGTTATGTTGAGTTACGTATTTTGATGTGCTTTTACTTGCCTCACGCTTTATTGCAGGTGTACGAAAATGCCAATGTAAGGTAATGAAACAAGGTTTTATCGTTATAATACTATTTTATTGCAATAATGAAACACGCTACCGAAGAATACCAGCAAAAGATATGAATCAAACACAATTAAATTGCTGGTGTTGTACTTTATTTGTCTACATAACTTCCTTTGTTTACAAATGACATCAAACACTCTTTTGTCCACATAAGCTGTTAGCCGACTAATCTGGGAAGATGTTATGGTTTCAGCAACTGTTTTGGTCTTTTTCTACGGGGCATCCTTCGCTGAAAACTGGATACCTCCTTCATACAATTTCTTCTTCATGATCGACCAGAACTATCCGATAGGGTTTAGGTCAGGAGAACAGGGAGGCCGTGGTCATAAATGATTGGCCTGTAATTCCCAAAGTTACGAGGTACAAAATTGTAACCTTGTCTGAATGCGAAGGAGCATTATGATGCATAAAAATCAATCGCCTTCGAGGTGATAGTGGCAAATCATATAACCATGCTGAAAAAATTTTGACACCTTCTGGAACTTGAAAAGGCCAGACAAGTTCATTTCCTATGATTCCCGCCAAAAACATGACATAACCACCTCCTTGACGAAAGAGGCTCCAAGAGGTACCCAAACTTTGGCCCATCCTTCGGGGCCATCCAGAGTAGCTCTGGTCTTATGCGTGAAGAGGACATGTTAAAATTGATATTCATGTACTTCCGTGGCCAATCAATACGCTTCCCTTTGTGCTTCTTGCTCAAGATGGGTCTAGCGATGCACTTAACACTTCTGACAGTCTCTTTAAGGATCCTACACCGGGTGCTTCTTGACAAAGGAGCAACTCCAGCGCTTTCAAATATGGCAGCACTTGTGCTACCGAGATCTTTGCTTACTTGTCTACCTATTTTTTGGATGTCATGCTGGCATACACTTCTTTTCGTACCTTTATCTAGCCTTGGTTTGGTTATGGGGTTTTCCACATACGGCTTCAATGTTCTTGTATCCCGACCAAGCTCTTGGACTAATTCTCCAACAGATAAGCCTTCTACGAGACCAGTAATAATCCGCATCTTCTTTTTAGCTGCCAGAAGTCATTACAGAGGCATTTTCGTACAACTACAATAAAGCGTGACACAGTAGAAAGCACATCAAAATACATAACTCAATATAACTTTGTATGTATCTTATCAATACGATTGAAATGTTAACTGCGTATGTACTAACTAAGGATATTTCAGTAGACCGAGTTTAATGTTTGCTTAATGTTTAATATTCAAAATATCAGCCAAAATTTGACCTGCAATAGAGCGCGATACACAATGTATGCAGGTAACAGTCCTAGGAAAAGAAAAGTGGTATGATAACCTAATAAAACTCTGAAGAATATATTACGTGAACTATTTAAAGCTTAAGAAATAAAATAGGAGATTTATAAATGAATAAAATAGGGAAAACTATTTTAACCACTATATATAAAGGTGAATAAAAGAGTTGGACTTGAATCTGTGTCGTTAAGCGCTCCTCGCTATCAGAACCACGACGCTCATCGCCAGAGGCAACCATCCTAAACTCCCTAGAAGTTTAATTCAAGAAACCTTGTTAATAACGAAGTGTAGGTTTTTATTCAATAAGAGACAAGACAAGTATTTTTTCATGTAGGAGGAGGCACGGTCTTTTATGTTTATTATAAGTGATATATAATGGATGTATTTAACAACCCAAGCATAGGAAAAGTGGTATCACAACCCAGGAAAATGCTGAAGAATATATTAAGTAATATATTCCTCAAGGTTTTACCGGTTGTGATAACACTTTTCTTTTCCTGCCCTGTTAACTACATCCATTATATATCACATGTTATGTGATTTTTACTTATATATATATATATATATGCGGTTAGTAGGTAATGGTAATAGTGAAAATTTCTTAATCGGCTAGAAAGGTCTCCTGGAGTTCTTAAACCCTCTTTAAGAGCGCCACCCATACGATTGGATTACCATCCATTTCTCTAGAAAAGAGAAATTTCAAGAGGCCTTTTGTACAGGTTGGCGTCTGAAATTAACATATAACGAGAAAATATCAAATCTTCTCGCGGGTTTTCACCTATCTAATTTTTGATAATAAACTATAACGTCCATGTCAATGCGGTTAGGTAACGGTAATAGTAAAAATTCCTTAATCCTCTAGAAATGTCTCCTTGAGCTCCTTAACCCTCCTCAGGATAAATTTTAAGACACCTTTTGCAATGTCATTAATGTTAACATCGAATCGGGGAGGTTTATATTTCCTAAAGAAAAAGTTAAGGTGATGTACATAAAACTTTATTATCTCTTATTTTCCCCACTTTTTCTTGTGTACATTTTCCAAATACACATTTCGATTTTTCACCAATATGTTTAATGTATTTTGTGAGTATGTGCACCTTATTAGATTATGTTAATGGTACATCTTTTTCATTTTAATATTATATTATTCTAATTTTAAAGGCGAGATAAAATACCTATTTATAATTAGAAACGTGATGAGGTGAGTAAATTCTAGCAATGATTTTTGTGGGCTATATTCTAGTGACCTCATGCATGCTGTATGTTAAAAAAGCGAGTTTTAAATGAAAGCCCAGCATGAAATTATAACGCCTGTCAAGGCTCAGCTTGTATACTATGAACACGAAAGAGTACCTTGTCGTTGAATTTCTCTTTTCTGGTACTTGGTTCTAACCTGTATTGCTGCTGAATTGAATAAAGATTGGGCTGATTATTTTTGTCTTTCGTTGAGAGTTACTCTCCTGATTCGATTCATAAGAGAGAGACAGTTTTAAAGTGCTTACTTTAGATTTAACCGTTACCCATGCCTAAGACCTCTAGGCATTAAATTTACCTCGTAATTTAGTAACCACTGTTAGATTGAAGCCCTCTTATGAAACAAATCAGAATAGTAACGCACATTGAGTAAGTAAAATAATCTTCCTTTTCTTTTATTCAATTCAGTGAGTTTTATCACGAGAATTCCTGACTCTCTACTAAGGTACAATGGAATACAAGAAAACACCCAAAGGGGTTAAAACCTGATAGCAGAAAAGACAAATTAAATGTCAAGAGGGCCTCTTCCTTGTTCATAGTCCACAAGCCCGACTTGACATATATAATAATCTCATATATGCACCCCCATATATATCGAGAGAATTCGTATCAAATTCTCTTTTTAACCATATTAACTAGTTTTGTTAGGTCGATGGCACGTTTTCAAGGCTTGATTCAAAGGAAGTATACAGGACCTAATAATTACGATCCAACTTTGTGGAGTATAAATTTTTGAATTAAATACAGTGGCGGCAACAAAAAAAGTGACATTGAATATTGGCAATAGAAATTGATACATAAAATCGCTTTCACGATTTTACTTGCCAACAAGCCAATGAAAAGGGGCGGGGCTTATGCCACGAGTGGATGACTCTCCTGAGCTAAGACAACAGAACTGCGCTTTATTGGAACTCACTGTCTCGTTTGAGCTCGTACAGTGAGGTTTTGGTGTACAACGCTCCAGCGTGCTGATTTCCTGCATTCGTGCCTACATTTGATGTGCTATAACTTCTGTGCAAGTGGATACAATGGGGCGGAAAAAGCTTTCTATGACAGAGAAAAGCCGTGCCTTGACCCTATTAGAGCAGGGAAAGTCTTTTATTGATGTAGCAGCAGATTTAGGAACCTCAAGAAATACGATTTATCGCCTAAAACGGGCAGCTGAGTTATTGCCACCAGGTACCATACCAAAGAGGAAGGAGGGCACTGGTGCAGCTAGGAAGACATCTCCAAGGACTGATAATATCCTAAGGCGTGAAGTGATGTCAGACCCTTCTGTAACCTCCGCTTCAATCAAGAAAAAACACCCAGACCTTCTCCAGAACGTCGCCCTCAGGACCATCCGTCATCGCTTACAGAAGGACTTAGGCCTACCGGGTCGCCGCGCTGCCAAGAAGCCACTTCTTACCAAGGCTATGAAGATGAAAAGGCTCAATTTTTGCAAGACCTATAAACATTGGACAGCTGCCCATTGGAAGAAGGTGATGTTCAGTGATGAGAGCACCTTTAGGCTGGTCAGAGGAGAGTCAAAGATCGTGCGTCGTCCCAGCAATGTGTCTCGGTATGACCCAAAATATACCGTGAAAACTGTGAAGCACCCTGATAGTGTGATGGTGTGGGGTGCCTTTAGTGGAAACAAGGGCAGAGGAGGTCTGTACTTCCTTCCCAAGAATGTAACCATGAGGGGGACTAACTATCTCGAAGTTTTGAAGCAGCACATGCTGCCATTTTGGGAAATTCATCGGTGTGAATTTTTCATGCATGATGGTGCCCCTGCTCACAGGTCCCAGTTAGTAAAAAGGTTCTTCAATGATAATAATATTAGTGTTTTGGAGTGGCCTGGTAATTCCCCGGACCTAAATCCTATTGAGAATGCTTGGAATCTGATGGAATCCAAAGTTCAAGAGACAGCATCCGGCAGCATCAAGGACCTGATAGAATCACTGAAGAAGATCTGGGTTACGATCGACCCCACCTACTTCGCAAACCTCGCTGAATCAATGCCCAATCGACTCAGAATGGTCATCAAGTGCAAGGGCAACATGACCAAGTATTAACTTTCATGAAATATTCCTAATAAAATATGTAAGTTACATTTTTCTGTTTCATTTTCCCCGAATTGTCACATGTCACTTTTTTTGTTGCCGCCACTGTAGGTTTTGAAAAGAGGATTGAACTTTTAGATTGCTTTTATCGTCTTCCATCTCGGGTGTGGACAGTCGCTGGATTGAATCCAAATTCTGCCCTGCTTTGCGACCACTTCCTTATATTTTATTGATCCCTTATTTGGATCCCTTTTTAAACTGCATAAATGTTTAAAATGACATGTTTAAAATAACATGTGTAAATCGTTAGTAATACCAGAACCAGAAAATAGTGTGTATTGGTATCTCATTGGCTTATTTTAAATGTATGAAGCCATTTTTACCGTATTATCCCCTCTCTTTTTCTTCGGAAGTAAAAAGAAAATAACGTAGCGCCCAATACATGATTATTACCAAGAATCTAAGCGTTGAATAATACAATATTAACACCTTTACTATTTTATTTTATTGTTTATATTTCATGATCAGAGAATACAAATAAAATCACGATCAAAAGAAAAAGAATTTAAAAGTAACTAACCATTTTAACCAAAATATGGAAATCAACTCTCAGATCATACAATAGATTAAAAGAAAGATTTATCTTGCATATTTTAACGGGAAAAATACATGTATATGGGGTTTAATATTAAAGGAAACAACTTGTAAAATCATTCTTTATTTATAAAGCGCCTGTAAGATAATTAATAAAGGCGTTGTGACACGTAGAAGGCTAATCTACAGACGCGTTCCTACTCAACATATTAAATTGCGTTGGAAAAGTCATAAGGCAAAAATAAACAACATGAGAGGATGCAAACGCGAATTTCTTCCAGGTTATTTGCAACAGTTCATGAGGATGGAAAGAAATAATTAAACAGGTGAATTAATTTCTGTAATTCAATTATTACTCAATTTCCTTTTAATAAATTAGAATACCGTTATTCTTTATTAAAGTGAAATTCACGTATATTTATTTCTTTCCGTTACGTGATATATATATTGGTATCACTATTCTTGACTTGGTAAAATTGGGTTGTCTATTCTTTACATAATCCAAATTTTATCATTATTATTTCTCTCTGTGCTATTTTCATATTCAGCAAATAAATCGGAAAATTTAACATAGTTCGCTTTGGGGGAGAAATTAAACTAACGATATTTAATCTTCTTTACTTTTAAAAACTTCTAAATTATTTAGAAGAAGAAATTAAAAGAATTTTCTGTAGTCTCAAGTGGTCGTGGTTTAAAGCGACCTAGACAGATAAGATGACATGGTAGAAGTAATCCGGGTCAAGGAAAATATGACGTCACCAGAGCAAGTACTGAGTGCACGAACGAATGCAATAATAATAATAAGACAAGAAGAAATGAAAGTTATAGTAATAATAATGTTATTACTATTACCTCTACTACTATTAATAGTATTAATAATAAAAGAATTTTAATAGTAATTATAAAAATATTAATAAAATAAGAAATAACAATAAAGGTTTTATATGGCACCAATAAGAACTTGAAGCCTTCGTAGAATGCCCCTCCATCGACTAGGAAAAAGCCTGACACAAGTGGGTTTTCAGAGCCAATTAAAAGCGCCAGGCCAGGAAGAGGAGCATATGGGAGGAGGCAGACCATTCCACAGATTAGGAGCAACTGCAGAAAAGGCACGATCACTCATGTAGCAGTGACGAGTGAGAGGAATCGAAATTAGGATGGCCCTTTCCGAGTGATGAGCTTTTTGTTGTCTGAACACAGCCAGTTTAGGGGACAATTAAGGGAAAGTTAGGGTGTTTAGGATGTTAAATGTGAGAAAGGAGGATTTTAGAAGTAATTTGGAATTTGATGGGCAGCCGGAAGAGTTCGTGGATATGTTCAAGTTCAAGAGAGCTCAGGGAATGGAGGCCACAATTGGTTTAGATTTGATAAACCTAATTTATAACGGTCAACAAGGAAACGCGCCCTCCTTGTGCTAAAAGGGCATGTTCTATAGAGTTGCGCACTACCAAACTCCCTACAGCCCAAACTACTCCACTCGAGGATTATAAGTTCCCAACTCTTTCATTTTCCTTCCCCCGCCATTATATTTGAGAATTTTTCTTAGTAAAGAATTGAGGAGGATATTCCTTGGTGCAGTGTAACGTAATGCTCAGGCTCAAAATAGACGTTAATAATTGTCCCGGTTGCTAAGCAACGGTTTCCGAACATGTGTGTTTGGTGTACTTCTTTAAAAAAAAATTTTATTCCTACTTATTTTCATTCCGTTTTGTTATTTTTCTCTCTAACCCTTAGCATTTTAGTTAGCTCTTTCTTATTCATAATCCTTCTTTTCATCTTTTATCTCGCTTTTCCTTAATCTCTCTAATTTATGTACGCCTTTTTTCTGCTCCCTATTGCATATTACCAGTTTCTGTCCGTTTTTATCATTATTAACTCTTTTATTTACTTTATTATTTATATACTTCCGAACTATGTTTCTGGTTCTTTTTACCCATTATCCTTTTCTCTTTTATCTTGTTTATCTTTATTTGAAATTCTTTTTGTCTTACTTAATCCTTTATATCCCTAAACATTCTCACTCTCTTTTGTTTTTATGCTTGATAATTTTTTTTACATTAATTTCCTTTACATTTTTTCCTATTTACTTTTTTGTTTTCATCCATATTCTCTAATATTTTTCATTCCTTCTATCCCTAATGCCTTTACTTACTTTATCGGTTCTTCTATATCCCATATCATTTTTTTTATATTCTTTTTTCCTTAAATCTTCTCACTATTTTTTGTCCATTTTATTTCTAAATCCCTCTGACGCTTTGAGATTCTTTTTTATTCATAATCCTTATCAATACTTTTTGTTCCTTTTTTATCCCTAAACGCTCTAACTACTAGTCCTTTCATGCCATGAATATTTACCCTTACTTATTCAATTCCATTTGTATTTCGATTCATTCAAAAATTGTGTTCGGAGTTGCTTCTTTAATTTCAATGGAAAATAGCGTTTCCAGACATTTGAGGCTCTTTCATTTCTCCTATAAAATCCATAAGCTGCTTTTTATAATCCGATGACGTCTCTCATCGCCTTTAAGTCATATATCATCAAACACACAGCTCGCTCGCACTTTATGTTCCCCCGCATCAACGCATCGGAAGGTACTCTCCCCATTTCGCTCCGTTTATGACCTATTAAGGACAATGGTAACCATCATTTTTTTCTATACCTTTGATCCTTTATTCCAATGAGATGCTGAGTATTGTAGCATCTCTTCTATTCTGAGCGCACTCCCGGGTGAAAGGTCCAAGTTTCGCCGCTCGAAAACCTTCCCTCCTATGTTCTTTATGACCCTCTCCGCTTTCGCGGTATTATAAGAGTATATTAAAGTATACATGTATACATACACCTTTGTACAAGCGATCACTAAACATACGTGGTTTTAAAGACAGAGAAACTCCTTTGCGGAAACTGAAACAAAGAAATTACATCGTTTCAGTTTCCGCAAATGGTTACTCTGCATACATGACTGTATACAAAGCTATGGTTAATGAAATTCACGTTATTTATTTAATACAAACTGAGTTGCCCGATGTTACAGAGGTTAAATTTAGAATTTAAAATGTATAGAGCTATTCGCTCGCTCATCAGCGAGGTTCTACATATAAACTATATACGTAGGGAATGTGAATTAATACAAAATTACTGTATCTATGGTACTACATAGGTTCTAGTTACAACATTCAAATTGTTATTTGACATATAGTTGCACTATCTAAACTTTATGGACTTGCAATTTGTCTTTTTACTATATTTCTTAATTAATTGTCTAATGTTTGAATTAAATTACACGCAAATATGTTCCTTTCATATCAAGTTAGAACGGAAGTGATGTCCGATTTTAGGGTATATATTAAAAAATAAAAAAACTTGTGACTTTGGAAATATTTAATCTTAAACCTAATTTCCATTGCTTTCTAGAGCCTTATTCCATCTCTGAACAAGCTTATGAATGCCACATTTGTAAAATTCTTAAGGTTTTGATGCAAAATATGAATACAAATCGTTTTCAACCTCTTCTCTTTAAGTTAACTTAAGACAATCCAAATGGTTCTGTAATTCCTTAAGCAAGTGATAATCAGAAGGAGCAAGAGATCCTCTGGTCATTTGAGCTGTGTGAGGACGGGCATTATCGTGATAAAGTATGACGCCACTTCTGTTGATTAATGCCTAAATGGCATTCAAACGACAAAGTTGATTGCAGAAGAAATTAGCATTAATTGTTTAATTGTTGTCTAACAGTTTTTAATGGTCAATTTCTTCAATATCTTACCATACACTCACCATGATCTTTTTTGGATGAAGTCCTCATCTCGTTTGTTGAGAAATTCTGCTTCCTCGACTAATCCACGAACGGCATTGTTTAACGTTATGATAAAGGATCCATTTCTCATTATCAGTAATAAGCCTGCCTAAAGATGGTGCCTGAAGATGTCGTTAAAGCAATGACTCACAGCAAGCAACATGCTTTGCAGATTTGCGGGACCCATTTTCAAATTACTGCAACTTTTCAAATCCTTTTCAGTTGCTGTAAGATTGTCTTATGAGTTACGTTAAATTGTTCTGCAAGTTTTCTAGAAGTTATGCTGAAATTTCCTGTGACAAAAGCTTACAACTGTTCTGAATCAAGTTCTTTTGAACGACCATTTTGTGTTCCGTCTTTTAGACTGAAATTCCTACGCCAGAAGCCAAAAAACGCCTCCTGCAACTTTTTTAATTTACTCCATCATCCCTAGAATGCTATGAATGGATTTTGCTGCTGTACTTGCATTATCACCTCAATGAAACTCATAGAAGATTATGAAGCTCCTGAAAAAGCTGAAGCATTCTGTCGAGCAAATAACGATCTGGTTATTCTCAGACGAAAGGAAGTTCTACTAAGACCACTGGAGCAACATCCAAAACAGGTCGCTTGCTTACAATGCTACGTTCTACGTATCATAAAGACCAAGCTCCCCCAAACTGTGGTGGTCTTTAGGTGTATCTCCAGTGAGTATGACGTCATGCCACTCCAAATCTTTTATTTTTGTTCATTGTTTCAATCGGAACCTGGACTGATTCAAACTCTGTGGTAATGTTATTGCACTCACCCTATTCTGCAGATATTATTTTTGGCATTGCTCTAGTGAATCATATGAGTGTATGCCGCCTCCACTCTCCCCTCCATGCAAAAATAGTGAATACCCAGAAAAACAAGTGAATAATTCATCCATTTCATCGACAGGTAGAACATGGAACTCTTTTCCCCTTACTATTTTTCATGAATTTATAACCTGTCTCGCTTTAAATGGCAGGTATGCTATCATCTGAAGATAGCATTCTATTAACGCTTGTCTTTGTTGTTTTTTCATCTTTTCTTGTTCCTGTTTTGTTGTATTCCTTTTTACAGAATCTAAACTTGATTTTTAAGCATCTTATATCCGTCTCAACCTTTTCTCTATTAAAAAAGACACCGGCCTTTGCGCGAAGAGGCTACCTACATCATTCAGATGTCTTTTGGTATATATGCCGCGAGTACACTTTAAATGAAAGTTATAGAGAACATTTTCTCAGTTTGTGAAGAAATTCCATCTTGTTTATCCAGCATAAACTGCGTGATCTGATTAGATATCTTAATCTATCTAAGGAATCTTCTGAATTGTTAGCCTCTCGACTAAAGGAAAATAATTTACTCTATCCAGGTAAATAAATTAGAATACCGTTATTCTTTATTAAAGTGAAATTCACGTATATTTATTTCTTTCCGTTACGTGATATATATATTGGTATCACTATTCTTGACTTGGTAAAATTGGGTTGTCTATTCTTTACATAATCCAAATTTTTTTTATTATTATTTCTCTCTGTGCTATTTTCATATTCAGCAAATAAATCGGAAAATTTAACATAGTTCGCTTTGGGGGAGAAATTAAACTAACGATATTTAATCTTCTTTACTTTTAAAAACTTCTAAATTATTTAGAAGAAGAAATTAAAAGAATTTTCTGTAGTCTCAAGTGGTCGTGGTTTAAAGCGACCTAGACAGATAAGATGACATGGTAGAAGTAATCCGGGTCAAGGAAAATATGACGTCACCAGAGCAAGTACTGAGTGCACGAACGAATGCAATAATAATAATAAGACAAGAAGAAATGAAAGTTATAGTAATAATAATGTTATTACTATTACCTCTACTACTATTAATAGTATTAATAATAAAAGAATTTTAATAGTAATTATAAAAATATTAATAAAATAAGAAATAACAATAAAGGTTTTATATGGCACCAATAAGAACTTGAAGCCTTCGTAGAATGCCCCTCCATCGACTAGGAAAAAGCCTGACACAAGTGGGTTTTCAGAGCCAATTAAAAGCGCTAGGCCAGGAAGAGGAGCATATGGGAGGAGGCAGACCATTCCACAGATTAGGAGCAACTGCAGAAAAGGCACGATCACTCATGTAGCAGTGACGAGTGAGAGGAATCGAAATTAGGATGGCCCTTTCCGAGTGATGAGCTTTTTGTTGTCTGAACACAGCCAGTTTAGGGGACAATTAAGGGAAAGTTAGGGTGTTTAGGATGTTAAATGTGAGAAAGGAGGATTTTAGAAGTAATTTGGAATTTGATGGGCAGCCGGAAGAGTTCGTGGATATGTTCAAGTTCAAGAGAGCTCAGGGAATGGAGGCCACAATTGGTTTAGATTTGATAAACCTAATTTATAACGGTCAACAAGGAAACGCGCCCTCCTTGTGCTAAAAGGGCATGTTCTATAGAGTTGCGCACTACCAAACTCCCTACAGCCCAAACTACTCCACTCGAGGATTATAAGTTCCCAACTCTTTCATTTTCCTTCCCCCGCCATTATATTTGAGAATTTTTCTTAGTAAAGAATTGAGGAGGATATTCCTTGGTGCAGTGTAACGTAATGCTCAGGCTCAAAATAGACGTTAATAATTGTCCCGGTTGCTAAGCAACGGTTTCCGAACATGTGTGTTTGGTGTACTTCTTTAAAAAAAAAATTTTATTCCTACTTATTTTCATTCCGTTTTGTTATTTTTCTCTCTAACCCTTAGCATTTTAGTTAGCTCTTTCTTATTCATAATCTTTCTTTTCATAATCTTCTCTTTAAGTTAACTTAAGACAATCCAAATGGTTCTGTAATTCCTTAAGCAAGTGATAATCAGAAGGAGCAAGAGATCCTCTGGTCATTTGAGCTGTGTGAGGACGGGCATTATCGTGATAAAGTATGACGCCACTTCTGTTGATTAATGCCTAAATGGCATTCAAACGACAAAGTTGATTGCAGAAGAAATTAGCATTAATTGTTTAATTGTTGTCTAACAGTTTTTAATGGTCAATTTCTTCAATATCTTACCATACACTCACCATGATCTTTTTTGGATGAAGTCCTCATCTCGTTTGTTGAGAAATTCTGCTTCCTCGACTAATCCACGAACGGCATTGTTTAACGTTATGATAAAGGATCCATTTCTCATTATCAGTAATAAGCCTGCCTAAAGATGGTGCCTGAAGATGTCGTTAAAGCAATGACTCACAGCAAGCAACATGCTTTGCAGATTTGCGGGACCCATTTTCAAATTACTGCAACTTTTCAAATCCTTTTCAGTTGCTGTAAGATTGTCTTATGAGTTACGTTAAATTGTTCTGCAAGTTTTCTAGAAGTTATGCTGAAATTTCCTGTGACAAAAGCTTACAACTGTTCTGAATCAAGTTCTTTTGAACGACCATTTTGTGTTCCGTCTTTTAGACTGAAATTCCTACGCCAGAAGCCAAAAAACGCCTCCTGCAACTTTTTTAATTTACTCCATCATCCCTAGAATGCTATGAATGGATTTTGCTGCTGTACTTGCATTATCACCTTAATGAAACTCATAGAAGATTATGAAGCTCCTGAAAAAGCTGAAGCATTCTGTCGAGCAAATAACGATCTGGTTATTCTCAGACGAAAGGAAGTTCTACTAAGACCACTGGAGCAACATCCAAAACAGGTCGCTTGCTTACAATGCTACGTTCTACGTATCATAAAGACCAAGCTCCCCCAAACTGTGGTGGTCTTTAGGTGTATCTCCAGTGAGTATGACGTCATGCCACTCCAAATCTTTTATTTTTGTTCATTGTTTCAATCGGAACCTGGACTGATTCAAACTCTGTGGTAATGTTATTGCACTCACCCTATTCTGCAGATATTATTTTTGGCATTGCTCTAGTGAATCATATGAGTGTATGCCGCCTCCACTCTCCCCTCCATGCAAAAATAGTGAATACCCAGAAAAACAAGTGAATAATTCATCCATTTCATCGACAGGTAGAACATGGAACTCTTTTCCCCTTACTATTTTTCATGAATTTATAACCTGTCTCGCTTTAAATGGCAGGTATGCTATCATCTGAAGATAGCATTCTATTAACGCTTCTCTTTGTTGTTTTTTCATCTTTTCTTGTTCCTGTTTTGTTGTATTCCTTTTTACAGAATCTAAACTTGATTTTTAAGCATCTTATATCCGTCTCAACCTTTTCTCTATTAAAAAAGACACCGGCCTTTGCGCGAAGAGGCTACCTACATCATTCAGATGTCTTTTGGTATATATGCCGCGAGTACACTTTAAATGAAAGTTATAGAGAACATTTTCTCAGTTTGTGAAGAAATTCCATCTTGTTTATCCAGCATAAACTGCGTGATCTGATTAGATATCTTAATCTATCTAAGAAATCTTCTGAATTGTTAGCCTCTCGACTAAAGGAAAATAATTTACTCTATCTAGGTAAATAAATTACTTTCTTTCATAATAGAGAAAAAGATTTGCATATTATTTGCTCTAAGGAGAGCAACCTAGCGTTTTGCATTGATGGTAAAGTCCTTCTAAAATAATATGAGTATTTCAGAATAAATGTCAAATCAGTGATAGCTATTTTTGGACAGTTCAAAACGTATTTTGAAATGTGTCATCGGACACAAGTAACCAAGTGGCTCTCTGATAACATCCCCACATTCATGGTTCCATTTCGTGGAAACTCTCTAAATTATAATACGATATAGAACCTGTTGGTAACTCTTAAAATCAAAGATTGAGTCGTGAAAGACAGGCAGTTAAACAACACTGAAGCTATTAAACCAGGAATGTAAAGCGATCACTCAGGATTTACTCTTGAAGTTGATAGCGAACCAAAATGATTGGCAAAAGTCTTTCGCTTTTATCTTTTGGCTGGAATAAGTCATAAAAGCTATTCAATATATATATATATTTTTATTGTTCTGAAAGATGCTCCAGGAACATGTTAATAGGGTAGTTAAATAATATAAAGAAATAAAATGTAAAAAGCAAAAATTAGACTTTTGTAAAGATGCACAACCAATCATAGTTTGAGCTTTGAAAATCTTAATTTCAGCCACATTATTCTCAAGATCAAATATTCATATCAACCTAATATATTATGCTACACCTCATCTAATACCAAAAGCACCACTTTTCTATCTATGCCACTCAAGTCACACATCATCCAATTTCATTCACTCTCCCACACAAACATTTCTTTCACATTCATGAGCTTGTCATATTATTTACAATCTCCCTTTTTTTAACACATTAACTACTTCTCTTCGCTTTGCCAAATTACAAACTGTTTAAGTCAGAAGTTTAAATTCACACACTGAAGACAGTCCTTTGGGACCCTTAGGCTTTCCGAGATTGTCATTCTGATCTTTATGCGTATTTAATTATCCAGTTGAGGGATCTCGTACACGGTGCAATGGACAGAGGGCACTACTTAGATAAGCTTTGCGGGAATTATATTACTAATCCTGTAAAAGGAAGGGCAGGGTCTAGTTTTCTCTTTTCCCATTTGTGAAGAAGTTCCATCAATTACTATTGTCACGTTCATAGAGACTACTTTGAAGGGAGTTTAATCACATAATTAAGAATGCCAGTGGTCGCTGTAAGAATGAGATCTTTGTAGCAATGTTTGTCGTCCATGTACGAATGCAGAGGTTATTTCAAGAACGAATGTCGTCAATGTACGAAGAACGAGGTATTTTTACGAATGTTTGTCTTCTATGTACGATTGCTGAGGTCTTTGTACGAATGTTTGTCGTTAATATACGAATAAAGATGTCTTTGTACCAATGTTTGTAGTCCATGTACGAAAGCAGAGTTCTTTCTATGAATATTTTTCGTCCATGTACGAATACAGCATGTTTGCCATCAAAATACGAATGCATAGGTGTTTGCCGAATGTTTATCGTTCATGTACGAATGCCTAGATCTTTGTATAAATGTTTGTTTCCATGTACGAATCCCTAGTTCTTTGTGCGAATATTTATCGTCCATGAACGAATACAGTAGTATTTGTACAATATTTTGTCGTCCATGTAAGAATGCAGAGGTCTTTTCACTAATGTTTATCGTACATGTACGAATCTTTGTAGTAAATGTACGAATGGAGAAGTATTCATACGAATGTCAGAGTTTTCTGTACGAGGTCCAGTGGATACGCTGTGCTTTCTTGTGAGGGGCAGCTAGCTCCTTACAGACGATATAACTACACGCCGCTTACTGGAATAGATACCCAGTCACAACAAGTTACTGATTTTCCTCTGATCGCCGGTCGGTATCAAAACCCCGTACTTTCAGGCAAACGAGATCGCTCCCTGGTGCCCTTGGGCTTACCATTGATTGTCATTCTGATCTTTATGCGAAATTAATTTTCCGACCGTGGAATATTTTCAACTATTTCAAATAGTAGGATGGTGTAAGTAACTACCCATTTGTTCTCGGCATTTGGAAGTAAATACAGTTGCGTGGTTGTTTTAATTGCTCTGGTTGTGGTTCGAGAATATTCTTTCAGCTTCATTGAAACCATTTTGTTACGGTGGTTCGGTTTCTCTATGGAGAACGCAAAGGTGACGTACTCATGGTCATATTACCCCTATACCACTGCTCTGTAAATTACAGGATAACTGACAACAACTAAGATTTATTTCGTTTTTTGTGACATCTTAACACGCAATATTCTTTCATATTAATATCCCTCCCCTCACTTTTTATACTCCCCTTCTTCCCTGTTCTTTCACATCAGGAGTGACTTCAGTGTCTATTTATTGCTTCTCCCCATTTCTTAGAACTCAGTTAACCAATCTTCTTTTCCAGCTTTTTGAAGTAACCCTTTAAATTTCCATAAATATTTTTGACTTCGTCCAAATAGTGCCAAGAGCTTCTGATCTTTTAAAAAAGTCATCTCCTTCCTGAAATTTTTCCCACATCTCAGGAAATTAAACTCACTACTCTGGAAATATTTTGGGAGGAGTTCTTGATTTTGAAATCATTTTTTATTTCATCGGAGCAAATAAAAAACCAGTAAAAATAATAAATTTGATGGCAAACTTCATTTCCTGAAACAAGGTTGGGCAATATTCAATATCCTCCTTTATTCAGGGTTATCCTTTCTGTTTCTTTCTTTCAAGGTTTGTCTTTGGCTAAACCAAAATGATTTTTTAAGATTTTTTGCATGAAAACCTTTTGGTATTTAGTCAAAATAAATTCTAGCTGTTTTGGAAGAAACTTTCTCTTTGATGGCTCCTGCTTGTCCTAGTCTATCCTTATCATGTTTTGGCGATAAAGACAAATTTTCTGCGTTCATTGAAGTCAATTGAGAAATTTACAATATTTGAAATGCTATACGGCGTAACCCATAAGTCCCAGGATACCCCACATACAACCTTTATATAAATATGTTATTAACGGAAAACAAATGTAATTATTTTATTAAATGTTGTATTAATTAATTATTAATATTTTATTATAGGGAAACAAATGTTGGTCCATAAGTCCAATGACACTACAGTTACATAGTGTCCTAGGCAACGTAGGGCCAATAAATAATTTTATTTAGCCCTGAGCTGATTAATTGTGTCTTAAGTTATTTATATTTGTACGTATTATTTTCAAATAATGACTATGTAACTGTAGTGTCCTGGGATTTATTGCCCATAAGTCCTGGGATTTATTGCCCATAAGTCCTTGGATTTATGGGTCAACATTTGTTTTCCTTTAAAAAAATCTTTATAATTAATAAACACAACAAGTAATAAAAAATATTATATTTGTCTTCCGTTAATAACATATTTATACAAAAGTTATACGTGGAGTGTCTTTGGACTTACTGGCGACCCTGTAGTAACTCATTCATTCCCAACTTATTCACTTTCATTTTATCTTAGTCATCTGCAAATTGCCCCTACCTGGCCTGTTTCACCTCTATCTATATCTTCGCTAGGCTACACTCGAACAAGTGAGAAGGAACTGGTTACAAATTTTCAAAATAGAAATTTGACCGGACAAAAATTAATAGCTGATTCCAAATACCAGCACATAGAGTTGTGAAACATGACAAAGCTACAGTTTATTGCCCCCATCCCTAAAAAAAATTAATAACTCAAAACAGTTTGTTTCAATTGCGTTTAATGTTCGGTTAATCTGCAGGAGGATGTCCTCTCTAGGATGAGAAGTTTTCAGCGGGTGATAACTGGATGAAGGTTTGCCCTTCCAGACCTAACACTCACAGTTTACCCTTCCTTAGCTAATGCATGATAAAGGATCTGCCGTTGTATATTTTCAAAACATTTTCACTTATTCTATCTTCACTACTCTCCCTTACAAACTTTCTGCTTTTACCTCTTTTGTACTTTAAAATTGAACATAAATGTTTATTTGTGGGAGAAAATTAAACCAATAATGAAAACCAATAATGAAAAAAAGTTAAGCAAATTGCCAGTCAGTTAAGTCCCAAAGATCCGCTAGTTCAAGAAATAACTAACAAGGTGATCACAATACCTCTTAAACTGCTTCCGACCTTCACCAGAGCCGATTGAGTCTATAAACCATTTCTGAGAGTAGAGTGCAGCGTTAGTTTTCACAATCTCTTAGTGAAGATGTTAGCTTTGATGAACATCTGAGGAAATGAAGTGCAAATGTACCTGAAGAATAAATAACTGAAGACGTTCGATGAACAAAATTCCCATCGTGTTGTCTGTCAAATACTTCAGAAATGAGTTGTTGAAATGCAAAAATATTTGCTATCTAAGGCAAATTGGCACAGTGATTTGATTTGTATGGGGGTTCAGAAGATTTGTTTTTCTATAAGTTCATATGGAACCCATTCAATAGACTTCTTCTTCCAACTACCATTGAAACCAATGTTACATTGTATAAGCAAATGTGGTTTTCACCCCAGTGTTGTTAATGTTGGTGGTGTATCGGAGCCACATTGTTAATTATGCCGAAAAGGTCTTATAGGTTTACCATTGTGACCAAGTTTAACCTCATTGAAGACAAATAGCAACTCTTATTTTTGCATCGTCTGATTAAAGGCCTATCGCGCTTAATGTAAAATCTAAAATGAACTAAAATATTCTAAAAATAACACACGTTAATCATTTAAAATGTTAATTTTAGGAGTAAAATAAATTGTATTTCTATTATAGTAATTAGCAAAACAATGGCCTCTGGAATACACCATTATTTTCCCAAAAAACATAATATATTGTATTTTAATTAAAAGATATCAAAGTGTAGTAACGTATATGTATTTCCTCTCATAGTAGACTCAGCTGTGCATCGATTCCGAAGCAAGCATACCATGGCTGAATTTAATCCTCCAATAATTTGGAAAAAGGCAAAAGCTGTGCTGCTTGCTATTCATGCCGGGAGCTCCAATGCGAAGATCCCCGAGTGCTTTGGAGTCAATCTGAGGTCCATGTAAAGGATCAGAAAAAAGCTAGATGAGTCAGGCTGAGATTACGAACATACGGGGATTCTTTCTAATCGAAAGAACCACCGAATTTGTTGGGGAGATCCAGGCCATCATTGACAACGATCCCAGAAAGTCAAGCCATTACAAATGAGTGTCAAATTATCTCATCAGGCAGTTAGTTTAACCATAATTTTCGTCACAAATACATAGAAGAAACTATTAAAAAACTCCCTGAATTCAACTTTACCTCCATTTTAGCCCCAGCAATAGTAAAATCCGTAATGGAAGTAGCAGCAACCGATGATTATGTTTAAGTTAATCTCAGAAGAGAATGGGGGAATGAGAACAGAATAAAAATTGCGTAGTGCCAATTTGAGAATATAAAGCGAAAACCAAAGAAAGTATCGCCGAAAGTGTTTTTTAGTATTCATGGTTCGCAACTCTCCTAGTTACATTGAATTCTGTCGTAAATTGAGAAACCAGAATGTCTATTCATATGAAAAAATGGGACAAGAGTAATCAGATGTAGGAGAGAAGTGGACAAATAGAAGTAAGAAGAGTAAAAGTGGCGAGGTAACATATAAAAAATGTTTTAAAAACTTATTGTAAGTACGTACGTCGTTACAAGGTTGTTACAAGTCGTCACAAAGTATTAAGAAATCGATGAATGTTATTACAAGTCGTTCCAAAGATGTGACAAATTGAAGAATGTTGTTACAAGTCTACAAAGTTGTTACAAATGGTTAAAAAGTTGTTACAATTCGTTGCTAAGTTATAATTTTGTTACAAGTAGTTATAAAGTTTTTAGACACCGTTTAAAAATTATAATGTTAAAAAGTTGTTACAAGTCATTACAAACTTGTTAATAGTCTTTACATAGTTGTAACAAGTCGTTACAAGCCATTACAAATTTGTTACAATTCGTTACAAAGTTTTTACTTGTCTTTAGAAGGCTCTTACAGGAAGTTTAAAATTTTTGCCATTAAAATCTGTTACAAGTCGTTACAAATTTGCTAAAAATTGTATAAAGTTATGACAACTTATTACAAAGTTTTAACAAATCGTTACAAAATTGTTACGCGTCGTTGTAAATTTATAACAAGTCGTTACAAAGTTGTTACACGTTGCAACTCACTGCACAGCAAAATACTAAAATAAGAGAGATGTTCTGAAACATTCAATTATGCAAAATGAAAACTGTCCGAGAATAATCTAATTAGATATAATCTCATTTTAGCTCCTTCTTTTTCGTGAATGCTTTTACAATTATCATCATAATTATTAATATTGCTAATTGTAAATTGAAATTTTCATTATATTTTAATAATGGAATCTATTATTTATTTATCTATATAATAATTTATTAATTAGAATTTTAAAATTATACGTGAGCAAATTTATGATGCGTGCATTTAATGGGACACCCTATTTAGTTGTTTTTAACTTAATAGTACTTATTTGATTCAAGAATTGTATATTCTTTTTTTCTTTTTATGCAGCATAATCAACATGCTAAATTTGGTGGATTATTATGCAGAACGTTCTATTCACCTATTTATTTTAATTATTCTGTAATCTACCGCTACTCTCCTCCAACAAGAAATCTCTCCGAATTAGAATTTTTGGGGGGGTTTTGTGTGGAAAGTGGCATTTTCAAATCTTTGTACTAGAATTAATTTATTTTACTTTTTAAATAAGGTTTCTAATTTGTATGTTGATAAGGTTGTTTTCCTTATTTGATATTGTAAAATATATCTTAATTAGGGTAACAGTGGGATATATACGGGACAATCGAATTCTATTGACCCTAGTTAGAGCTACTGAGTTTTGCCTAAGTTCTCTTACACTCGGTGTTTTTTTTTTTATCTCGAGAGAGGTTTACGTGTGTAATAGAAAATGTTTCGTAAAATAAACATAAAGTTTACCGGGCGTATATGAGAACAACGTCTGGAGTGTTACCAACACTTTCTCAAAGACTTGAAGATCATGCAATCGAATTCTCATATTTTTCTCAGGAAAACAACCTTCAAGGTCAATCCGATAATCAACAAGATGACCCGTGGTAGGCTTCGTCCAGGATGTCTCCTAGATCCACTACGTGTCAAAGACTATACACCCGGTCTTCTTCGAGATTATGCTCGGCGTCGTGGTTTCGAATGGCGAGAAGATGTCGCCAGTGTGCTTCGATGCCGGTTACAGGCTCACCGTGGTCAATTACAGGGACAACGTGGCCACGAGAATCCTTCCGTGGGTTAGAAAGATCACGAAGAAGGTGGAGTACGCCTTTCAGCAGGACGGTGCCCCGGCGCATACGGCCAAGAATTTTGGCTGCCACAGTCGCCTGAATTCAATCCCCTCGATTATAGCGAGTGGGTGCATGTCGAGGGCAAGGCCTGCAAGGAGCGCCACAGCACCGTAAACGAGCTGAAGTTCTCTGCCAAACGCGTGTGGTCCAACTTGAGGAAAGACTTCGTCCGCAAAGTGTGCGCGACTTTCTGGTCTTGCATGGTGAGCGTGCTCGTAGCCGGGGGTGGCTACATTAATTAATATTACAATTTAAACAAATATTTATATGTTAAAACAATGAAAACCTGTCTAACAGCATCAAAACCATCATTGTGTCCTTTATTGAGCGCTACGTAACGAGGGTAACAAGATTTTGTAATACCCGGTATTTATATAGTATATTCGTGATATATATTATGTAGTAATTGACGACAGGGCTACCAGTTTTGTGGTTACTCTTCTGTAATGGAAACTTGAGAACTTCGCGAAGAACAGCTTTGTCGTAATTTAAGGATGACAGTTTTCTGAAATGGGCAAAGTGTTTGATATTTTTTACCTAATGATGTAGTTTGTGGAAAGCCACATCTTCAGTTTCCACTGAAAGCTATTCTGTTAATTTATGTTTCTTCGAAAGCTGATTAATAAAGTCTTGACTATTACTATATTATTATTATATTTTCTTTGCAATTAATCTGAATAGATTTTTTCTCAATTTTTATTACGACCGATGATAGTTTGCCACTGAAATTCTGTACCATATGTAGAAAAAGAATGAGATCTGGAAGTTTAGAACACCGGAATTGAGCAATGTTATCCGACTACCAATGGAGTAATGGCTTCATCAGGCATTACTGTATACTATCTAATCTCAATTATAATCATCGATTTATGATCACTCATTAAGTCAATGCTTGAATGAGTTTATATAAGAATATAACTTTCTTCATGAGTTACAATTTGATTTTCGGCACCTATGGTATGCATAATTTCAGAATACTGACGACCATGAATACCGAACCGAAATATAATTACATTTTTATAAGTAGTTTTGGCGGAATGAAGTAATCTCATTGAACATCATGCCCAATAAAATCCACATGAAGTTAAGTGGGACTTATTAAAATAAATAAAGACCTCCATTTCTTTATGATTGTGAAGACGGACATCATAGCGTATTTTGTAGGTAATTTAGAATAAATGTCCTACTATATTATATATGGGAATAATAGTTATAATTTCGATCTAAAAATTTATAATGATTGAGATTTGTATTGAAATAATTAGTTCAATTGGCAAAGTTTCTCTTTGAATGGACCGTAAGGTCTCCTAGGGTACTTACTTTCCTTGTTACTCCTTGCAACACTAGAATTATGTAGGTGCCATTCACTGATATGAAATTATATAGAAGCCTTTCACCAAAATGAAATTATGTAGAAACAATTTACCGATATGAAATTATATAGAAGCCTTACACCAATATGAAATTATGTAGAAGCCATTCATCAATATGAAATTATGTGTGAGCCATTCACCCATATGAAATTATGTAGAAACTATTTACCGATATGAAATTATATAGAAGACTTTCACCAATATGAAATTATGTAGAAGCCATTCATCAATATGAAATTAAATAAAAGTCATTTTTCGAAATGAAATTATATAGAGGCCTTTCACCGATATGAAATTACGTATAAGCCATACACGATACAAAATTATGTATAAACCATTCACCGATATGAAATTATTTAGAACCCATTCGTCGATATGAAAATATATAGAAGCCTTTTACCGATATGAAATTATGTAGAAGCCATTCACCCATATGAAACTATGGAGAAGGTATTTACCGAAATGAAATTATGTAGAAGCCATTCACCAATATGAAATTATGTAGAATCCATTTATCGATATGAAATTATGTATGAACCATTCACCGATATGAAATTATATAGAACCTTTTGAACGATAGGAAATTTATGTAGAAATATTCACCAATATGAAGTTGAATATCCTTCATCATGCTTCCTCTAGAAAAATATTTTGTTTCCTTTATTTTGTCCTAACGAGTTTTTTAATAAATATAAAGTGCATTTAAAATATAATTATATTTTTTTCTTAGTTACGGGCTACGGCTGACCCTAGTGGGAACACTGGTTCCCATTTCAAACAAAGTTAAGCAGTATCCGGTCTGGTTATTCGTCGGATGGAGTCTCGATTCGGATATCCTTTGCAGTGGGTATGGCTGTAGCATCCTCAGTCGGTCCCCTAATGTGAAAAAAAAGGTTTTCCAAATTAGATGGATTTTGTGATAAAAAAACCTGTTTTATTCCGCGTTCAAAGCGCAGAGGAATTGGGATATATTTTAGTGAGTGAAAAATAAAGTAGACTTCTATATTCAACCTTTTACCCCAGTAGCGTTTTCCTCACGCCTTATTAGCTGTGGAAAATCTTGGGAGGCTAGCCCCCTATATCCTATTTCCTTTATAGAAATTTTCCGTGCGTTTTGCCCCCCCTCTTCCCTTCCTAGGTACAAAGACCGAGTGCGAATCCGCTTTCGATTTCTTCTCACAATTGCTTTTTGTCCCTTAAAATCTATCTCCTTTAAAAGCTTCATTCAGTTCAAAGAGAAGAATTTCTCCATTTCATTTTCCAATCGCCTCAATGATATATTTGATGATATTTTCAATGACACCTTTCATCGTATTGTTAATTAATCATCTGAATGTTCTTATAGGTTATCGTCCTAAAATAAAAATAAAAATATATTATTATCATTTTGAATAATAAAATAATTGTGGTTTGCCTGAGTTCCTTTGCATTTTTATGTTAATTTTATTTAGGGCGTGAAATAACCTCCTCTGGACCCAAAGTGTCAAGGATATAACTTCATTCAGTAAATGACCACACGCTGCGTTTGTAATTTTTGATCGGCTAGGTTGGAACCTACCGAGCAAAATAAGAGAACGATATTCCTTTCTTAAAATATTTTCAAAACATATAATGATTAAGTAAAAGCATTTGTCATGGGACATAAAAGCATGCATTCAATATATTTTATGAATATTTACTATGATGCAATCTTATATTCAAAACATTATACAAAGTAAATTAACAAAATAAAATACTGACAAGTGCAAAATAAAAGAACTTTTTCAGGATCATTCTAGATGCTATTTGAAATTATCTGGTAACATTTTGCTTACTAGGTAAGAATTGTACAACCGCAATTGTTGACGTACTCACTCAGCAGAGATGCCACTACACGCGAAAGTGACTCCTGAGCTCCGTCAGGGAATTTTTCTTTTGAAGATTTCGGGAAGGACTCTTACTGCAGTTTTATCAGAGGTAGAAAGGTTCAAGAGTTATTTCACGCCTACTGAATTTATACAATAAAAATATAACTTATAAATCTCCTGTAAAAGTCGGTTGACACCCCATAACCAGCGTCTGAGAAAAATAAGAGCTGTTAGACACTTCTCTATGAAGGATAACTTGAGATTGCAGCAGGAATTTCTTGAAAAATTATGACCAATAGTGGCAATGAATTAAGCCGTTTCACAGTTTCCCGTCGCCTCAATGCATCTAGTATAAAAGCTCGTTCCTTAGCAACAAAACCAATCATCATTAAGAAGAACCAGAGTGCGAGGCTCGAATATGCTGAAACTTATGTTGTTTGGAGGGATGAAGATTGGGAGAGAATTTATTTAAGGGACCAAAGTAAATTTAATTTAGTTGAATCTAATGGCAGACGCTTTGTTAGATGCGCTGCAGGTGACAGACCTATCCTTAAATGTATTAAAATGTCTGCCAAGCATAGAAGAGGCAGGGTCTTGTTATGAAGGATGTTTTCGTCTGGAGGGATTAGTTCGCAAGTGGGAATAATTGAAACGACAAATACGAATATGTACATAAACCTCAAACAACAAAATGTTGTGCCTACACTCTGAGCATATCTGAACTAGCCAACAATTTTTATGTAGTAAAACGCACCATGCCATACTGCAAATCGTGTAAAATACTATTTCGCACAAGAAGATATCGAAGTAATGAAGTGGTCTGCTCACAGCTTGGACCGGAACCCAATTTGAAACCTCTGAAAGATCACTGGAGACAAAGTTAGAGATCTACAGCCTTGTACTGTGACGGATTTATGGATGAAAATTAAGCAAGAATGGAACAAAATAACACCAGAATTTAATAGTAAACTGGTAGGATCGTGTGGTCTTCCATGTGATGAAGTAATAAAAACCAAATTCCTCAACAACTTATATCAAAGTTTGTAGGTTTTATTGTTGTCAACTCTTGCAGTGTTTCTAATTTATTTGCTTGCCAAGTAATTTTTTGAATGATCGTTCTCTTATTTTGCACTTGTAAATATTTTCCTGTTAGTTTATTTAGTATCATTTCTTGAATATATAATTGTATTCTATGATATTTTCATAAAATATATTAAATGCCTTTTTTTATATACCTTGGAAATTTAATTTGCCTACTCATCATATTTGTGAAAATATTTTAATAAAGGAAAATCGTTCTCTTATTTTGCTCGGTGGTGTAGCTCTGATATGTGGGTTATCAAACCATCATGTTTGTTACAAAAAAATGAGGAATACTCATACATATCTTTTATCCGAGATTTTTATTGGTTTTATTATAAAATCTGGCTTACTGACCAGTTTGGTAGGGCCTTCAATGATAGATTTAATTATACTATTTTTTTAAAATTCTACTTTGTCTACTTATGAGTAAGAAACAAATTCTAGGAGGAGAAGCAGAGAAATAGAATTGGAAGTGAAAGAAGTTGATAAAACAATAACAGAAGGGTAATAAAGAGATAAATAGAGATGAAATGAGTTAGTAGATAAATTACTGTACCCTAAATCCTAGAAATCTCAGAATAAATCTTGTAATCTTCCTTTATAAAAGTTAAAAATAAAACTACTAAAGATATGTATATGAATATGTACAACCTGAAGTTTGTCACCACCTTACTAGTATGAGAAGGTGGAGCCAGTCCCCAGATCATTAATCTTTTTGAGACCAGAACCCAACACGTGACAAAAAATGCTCTAGAAAGAAGTGCAAAAGGGATTAAAATTCGATTACTTTTCTCATAGGATAACGCCGTATCAACAACACAAATTGCGATAAAGAAAAATCTCTATAAAATCAGGCCAATAGGCTTCTTTCATGTTAGTAAAATCAAATGATCCCATAATAATCTCATGAGCACAGAAGGAACAATAAAAATAAATATAATAGTTCAAATGGGTATACGTTTAACATAAGATAATTTCACGGATGACAAAATCCAAAAGAGCGTACCAAAGGTCATTCGTTTCTGTCAAAACCCGTCCACAAAGTGCATTCAAACGATTCTCTCAGATCATGCATCTACAATATACAATTTAATCCATCCATAGGAATGCGTCAAAAACAAAAAGCATCATAATCAAGGCTCGTCAAAATCAAAATCACCCATTATATAAAATAATAAAAAAACGGAATCTACAGGAATGAGTCCAGAACACACAAACACACACACACCCCAAAACAGTTTAACTCTCCCTCCTCATATAATCATACAATCTGCTTTTGAAAACATTCAAGTTTGGACCGTCTACTGTTTCAGGTGGCAAACTATTCCACTAATCTACCCCTCTATTGGTAAAAAATATTTTCTAACCTCCAACTTGCACCTCTGTTTTTTAATTTTGAAGTGGTGACCTCTAGTCCTATTACTACTGTAGGGAAATCGATACCCACCATAATAACCGATGCCTTGTTCGGGTACCACAACGTCCTGACGCTCGGCGGCGTAACCCGATTACTTACCCCTGCTCTTCCCTAAAGCCAGACGCCTTCCTCAACCATGAGAAGTACGAATCAACAGATTTCTGTGCCAGCGAGCATAATAATACGAAGGGGAGGACACCAGTTGCAATAAAAATGTTTAAACAGGCACTATTTCCCCTAAGATTTGTGATCTAGTTTCCGTAATAGATGAAGTTATAGGAGCTGCGACCAAAAGCCAGAAGATGCCTTTAGGGTTAAGTGAAGACGCTTGGAGAAGCGTCGTTAGAGGAGAGAGGCTTAATACAGAAGCCCTTCCCCCCTCCCCCTTCCCCTACACCTAGGTGATCGGCGGAGTATATAGGCGGAATATTGGAGAAGATAAAGATATCG
This sequence comes from Ceratothoa steindachneri, assembly GCA_963969495.1. Taxonomy (NCBI): domain Eukaryota; kingdom Metazoa; phylum Arthropoda; class Malacostraca; order Isopoda; family Cymothoidae; genus Ceratothoa; species Ceratothoa steindachneri. The sequence goes on from OZ018329.1 coordinate 10,308,442, forward strand.
AGTTGGATATCGACACGACGAAGTCCGGTGTCAGCCCGGCACTCAAAGAACGGAACAGAAAAGAAGCTCATTCTGAGCCAGTTCCTGGTAGTAACACCGAAAATTAGCCCCTTTGTATCCAGGATCACTCTCATACATCTCTCGTCAAAGAAACCTCCTATCTCGGTTTTCAACAAAAATCAGTCATAGTCTTCGCCATTGAGGAATACCCAAAGTGAACTCCCCTAAACCGCCCCATTCGTCAAAGGATTTACTTTTTTGCTCATCACGCATCAGTGTGAAGCATCTCAAGATTAAAATGAAGATTGTAAAAAGCCTACATTCACGGTCCCGCTGCTTAAATCATCTGACTAAGACAACGTGCTTAACGCCATCCGTTGCTCTCACCAAAATCACCTGTTGCTCCAAGTCCGTCTCCTCGCCAGACAAATGGCTGGGCGTCTGCGAACACACCCACACGCCTAACCGCAAATCACTTCCCCGTCTAAATAGGATCCCAGGTCAAGGTCATTCTTCAGTGGGATTCACGTGTGGTTTTTTTAAAGGTAAAGAAATTCAATTATTTTTGTGTGTCAATAAGCGTCCAGTATTAATGTGAGCTTAGAAGTCAACCATTACTTTATATTCATTTGGTTTAAATTAATAATTCTAACATAGACTCGTTCATTTATAGATGTATAGTTTGTTTTTAATATTGCACTTTTTAATGTTGTAATTAAAGATATATTTTGGTTAAAAGTATTTAACTCAATCCTCGCAACTCTGCACATGGCAGTAGAAACTCTCCCTGATTAAAGAAGTAAAGCCAAAGACTAAATAACGTAAAGTACTATAGCACTCTTAGAGAAAACGAAATAAATAGTTATTGAAGTACGTGACAAACTTACGTACACCAACTCGGCCCTTATAACACGCCGAATACCTTCCAACTCAAATAACTTGCTAAAATCCAGCTTATCCATCCCAGAACAGATTTTAAAAAGCACAACCATATCTCCCCTCACGCATCTTCCTTCAAATGAGAACATATTTAGTACCCTCAGTCTATCTCCATATTCAAGGTACTTCAGAGAAGGTATTATTTTTGTGGCCCTCCTTTTACTGACTCTAGCAGGTTGATATCATGTAGCAAATGTGGTGACCATGCTTGCATACAGTACTCTAATTGTGGTCTGGCATAAAAGTTGTGGAGTTTAAGGATAATCTCATTACTCTTGTAGCTAACATTCTTCTTAATGAATCCTAGCACTCTATTTGCTTTATTTTTTTGCCCCAATATACTGCTTTCAAAACCACAATGACCTATTTACTACTATGCCTAAGTTATTCTCATCTTCATTTGAATTCAGCCAATGCCCAGCCATTTCATAGCTAAATTCCCTATTATCCCTTGCCATGTTAATAACTTTACATTTTTAAGATTAAATGTCATTTACTACCTCTGAGCCCAACTAATAACTTATGTAAGTTTCTCTGCACTTTAAAGCAACTCTCAACACTTTGCTATTTACAGCCTTCACAGATCATTTATAAAAAGTATGAATAATAAAGGGGCTAGAACTGATCCCTGGGTTACGCCATTGATAACGTCCATCCACTGTGACCTCACGTCATTCAGTACCACTCTCTGTTTTCCGTATTTCAGCCATTCAGCGAGCCAATTCAAAACTTTCCTACATATCATATGCATTTTTAATTTGTGAACTAGTCTCCTATGTGGAACCTTATCAAAAGCTTTGCTAAAATCGAACTAAATTACATCAACTTTATCTCCCTCATCTAATTGTTTAGTTACATAATCCATACAATCCAGTAAATTTATTAAACACAATCCACCTCTTCTGAACTCATGTTGAGCATCATTTATTAATCTACCACTCTCTAGATGGTGACCACTATCAATAACTAGTTTTCTGCCTGCAAAGACCCAACGACACTATCTAACTCCTGCCACAACGCTTCAACCCTTGCCTAGCTTAGATGGAGTCTAACCAATGCATTAAATGCCTTATTCCCATAAAACTTATTCCACACATCTACAAACACTAATCCTGACTCCTCATACGGGCCTTTCACATACTTATTCAGTCCAATTGTACGAGACAACCATTCCATCCCCACATCCAATCTTGGAAGCACACCTGAAACAACGCCTTTCACTCTACTTTCATTTATTCTTCCAACTAATCTTTTGTACCTTTCTTGTAACTCACATGAACCCACCTTCTTTTCATCATTTATTCAAAACTATTACGTCAACATAATTGTTGTGAGTATTCACGTAAAACACTAAATTATATTCAAACTATTATGGTTAGGCCACCGTTTAACGAGTTTTCCAAATCAAAAAACCCAATTGGATGAAATACATATCAGTTCAAATTCTAGAAGCTGATTTCAGGCCAAATTCTCTCCAGTACATACCCACGATGAAAATTAACCGAAGTAAAAAGTTACCTAAGTTATGTTTACACAACAGTGGAAATCTCTTTAGCTAATGTTTGCAGTACGTACAAGTGTGATTTCTGGTATTTCCTGCACCAGTCTTGAAATCTCATCTTTGACGCGCAAAAAGCAGTGATTTGCATCTGCATATGCTACAAGCCCTGATTTCCAACTCCACGAGCAACAGGCGGTGATTTCCCAATCCACGCGCGCAAACTCTGTTTTCAAACAAAACAAAAACTTCATTTACTTGCCTAAATGGGTCGAGGTTTTCGTTGTTTCGTTTCTTTCTTTAAAAATGGACTACGTGGAAGCTTGTCACGCTCTATATGATAAACTTTAGGTTTGCAGCCGGACTTCGGTAGAAGTAATGGTAAGGATTTATTTCCAACATAGCTTGTAGCTCGACTCTTATAACAAAAGGAATAATAAAAAACTGTCCCCAGTTATAGGCATGATTCTGATCATCATTTCGATATCAGTAATCACTTCTTTACTCTATTTCTAATGTTTAGATATTTCTAAAAACTCTAGATACCTTATAATTCTGGCATTATTCCATTAGTGGATTACCAACCAGCAAAGAACCAAAGATCAAGTAAATGTTAGGGCAAAATGAAGTTAGAGGATGGAAATGAGAGATGAAGGATAGGCACAAGCTGAAGATATAGATAAAGAATCAGTTTCACAACTCATATTTCTACAAAGTCATATTTTATAGGTAATATTTATCGATTCTATTCTAAAAGATATTTAATTTAGTGTTTTCGACGATAATTGTGAAGTTATAATTAATCAATTCTAGAAGTAAATTTTCTGCCTGTCCGTTTCATTTAGAAAATCTACGTTCGGAAAAATTATGTCACCGCGTATAAATGCTACTTTCTCTCTAATTAAAGCTGAAATGGTTAAAAAAACGTAACATCTAGTTTTTTATTTGCCTTGTTGGTCTATATACTACGACAAAAATTAGTTTATTACTATTCATTACAAGCTTGATAGCTAAAATTTCAGACGTAATAACTATATTGATTTATTTCATTGACGCGACTAGCTCGTTTTTATGGATAAAATAAAGCTATTACCTATTCCTTTATTACAAATTTTATATTCAGTTACGTTAAATTCTCCAGTAACTTCCGTGTCGCAACTAAGATCCTAATTCATTGTGCACGTTAAACTAGTCCTATAGATTAATGAACTGCATCTTCATCCTCTTCGCAGAGAACGTTAAGTACACTACCGAACAAATTAAGATAACAAATTTCCTTTATTAAAATATTTTCAAAAATATGCTGAGTCGGTAGATAAAATTTAAATGTTACATAAACGCGTGCATTTAAAATATTTTATAAAGATTTCATGATACAATCGTATATTCAAGAAATTATACTAAATAAACTAAAAGAATAAAATACTCACAAATGCAAAATAAGAGAACTATCATTCACAAAATTACTTGGTAAGCAAATACACTAGAAACTAACAAGATCTGACAATAGCGAAATTTTAAAAAGTTAATATGAGGTTTTGAGGTCTTTGTTTTTCTATTACTTCGGCGTAACGACGACCACAGGACCTCACCAGTTTCTTGTAAATTCGGGTGGTATTTTGTTCCATTCATCTCATTTTTCATCCAAAAATCTATCACAATTGAAGGCTTCTGGTCTTGAGCTGTGTCTCCAATGATGTTTCAGAGGTTCTCAATTGGGTTTTGGTCCGAGCTCTGAGCAGGTCATTTCATTGCTCTGATAACTTCTTGTTCTGAAGAGTATTTTACTCGCTTTTAAATATGGCATGGAAAGTTATACTGCATAAATACTGCTGCTGGTTCAGAGATGCCTGGAGTGAAGATATAACATATTGTTGTACAGGTTTTAGGTACATATTCGCATTTACCGTTTATATTTTTCGCAAGAGCGGAAAACTGCTTCAGACGAAAACATCTTTCTTACCATAACGTTAGCTACTCCATGATTGCCAGACATTTTAACACATTGAGGTTCAAGTCTATCACCTGCTGCGCGTCAAACAAAGCGTCTGCCATCAGATACAACTAAATTAAATTTACTTCGCTCCTGAAATGAATTCTCTCCCAATCTTCATTTCATCTCTCAAACAACATGAGCTTCAGCATGTTCGAGCCTCGCCTTCTGGTTCTTCTTAATGATGAGTGGATTTGTTCCTGAAGAACGAGCTATTAAACCAGTTGCATTGAGGCGACGGGAAACTATCAAACGGCCCAATTCATGAATGGTTGTTGTAATACAACACTAGTTGTAGTGGGATTAAGATAACAAACAGTTTTAATTCCTTATTTTGTTCAAAGAATTTTAGGTGAATCTTCACTCGTATAAATTTAGAGTCAATTTTTATACCAAAAATATTCTATGCAAATTACAAAGCAGTTGGATTAAGATAGCTTATTTATTTGGATTACTGTCAGACAAATCTTTATGCTACATGATTAGGCTTGAAATTTTTGATATTTTCACCAGTTTATAATGCGTTTGAGAGGTTACCTATTTCATAAGAGGTATTGAAGTTTCTTTATCACCTTAGACTAAACTTGAGGGGAATCGGGAGCAAAATGTTACAGGACCTGGCGAAGGAGACGGAGCACTAACCAATGAACGAATATGTACTTGTTCTTTCTGCGTATCTTTTGCGTCTTTTGCTTCTTCTATGTACGGGTTCTCATTGGGTAAATGCCAGCATTAATAAGTGATGAGTGATATTTCATCAAGACAGAGCTTGACTTCATATCGAAAGAGATACCATAAAAATGCTAAACAATATCGATTGGTAAGTAATGTGTCATTTTCCATATTCTCCTTATTTAGCCGCATCAGATAACTATATAACTATACTTTTATGAGCTTAGCAAATCATCTGAAGGAAATGAATATGTCAAAAAGAGAGATAGAAATAATCCTAATGAAATTTTTAAAATCAAAGTCAAACTATTTATACAAACATGATTTTGAAACGTTAATAGAATGATGAAGTTTAGGTGTAAATTATTTTCCCCAATAAAATAATAAATATTTAATTAAATATAAACAACTCTAAAAAATGTTTGATATCTATCTATAAAATAATATTTAACATGAAAAAATGGGACAATAGATGTTAGAGAAGGGAGAAGCGTAAGAATGTCAACCACCTCCTCCCAACCGGACACAGGAGAGAGGATTCCCTTCCCTTCCAAAGCCTAGACCAGCTCTAAATGGATGAAAGCTGATAGACGTCTAGTAAGTCTAGATAGTCAAAATCTAGTTTGAGAATAGGGGCACACTGGAGTTAGAAGGGCGTGCCGCCTCTCCAGGGATCAAGTGTAATTATACACGGCTCACTCCTTGTGGGTATATGGGTATAAAGAGACTAAAATAACTATTCAGTATTTAGATAGGAAGCGATGATTTAACTTGAAAGATATGAGTGTGTTTCATCGATCGTTCTGTATTTGGTTATTCGTATATGTGTTAGGTTACTGGAAGCAGATTTCGAGCCGTACTATGGATTACTATATGCGGGGGTTGCCCCCCATACCCTAACCCGCTCGCTTCGCTCGCACTCAGGAACAAGTAAATAAACGAAATATTTTGGAACAAAGGACGAATCATTATGGGATAACAGGAAAAAAATCCTGAGTCAATAATGTAAAAAATTACCATTTCCTCCTATTACAAGAGGTGGTGTGTCAAGCTTTTGAATACAAATATTAATCATATATCAACTTTTTAGAAGTGTATAAGTGTCTAGCAAGACGCTGGCGCTGCCACCTGGTTGCATCTAACACTCGTTCACTACAGCCTGAAATTCCGTGGGTTTTCAGTGACTACGTCAGTGGTTTTCAACCTTTTAATGATAGTGGCACCTTAAGTGCTATCTAGAAGCAGCCGTGGTACCCAAATATTGAAATAATTTATGTATCAATGCTTAGTTAAGTGGAAAGCACTTCAAAATTAACTACGATTGACATTTAACCAAATTTATTCGAAATAAGACATAAAATTTGAAAATAAATATAACTTGTCTTTAAAAGTTTAATGGGACATTTTAGCTTGATGAGTACCACATACTTCTTTAATATTGGGACATATAGTTGACAAGTCAACTCTCATTTCTTCATTCACTAATTGCAATCTTTCTCTTTTCGTTGTTTTTACGTTGTACAATGCAGAGAAGCTAGTTATAAAATAATTTCAAGTGTCGTTAGATTTTTTTAGAAATATTTGAAATATATTTTTTTTCTTTCAATTTAGGGATTTAAAAAATGATTTCTTGGTCGCTCTCGCGGCACCCAAAAGTGCTATGGCACCTCGGTTAAAAATCATTGGACTACGTAGTATAATGAATTATTATTCAGTTATTACTTTGTTATTCTGATGAAATATAGCATTAATCGCGAGTTGGGATTTGTGATTTTATGCTTTGTTTGTTCAAGTCCCGCGTCTATCGTGTAGTTAATGCAGTGGTTTACATAAATTAAAAGACTTTACATTCTTTCAATCCTTTTTGCTATCGTATTTTGCTACAATACTCCCACCAGTCATGAAGTTACCATGATAATAAGCTCTCTCTTGTGATAAACAACTAACATTACGTTGTTTTTCGGAAATAATGATTCATATTTAAGGGTTGGACATGCAGGGAAGCCTTGGGAAATCTCGTATTTACTTTTTTATTTCAATATGTTAAATCAGGGCAAAGCTTTCTTAACATTTAATTGACTTTCTTTTTCTTAGAATAAATAATGCAGAAAATTACCGACATAAACCTTCCCTTTTGATTATTTCGACGGAATAAGAAACTAAAGGTGATCAATGAATATGTGAAACTCAAAGCGTAATTTGCCTCGATGGAAGAATTATCAAGAAATCAATTGTAATTGGCTTTATTAATTAAATTTAAATTTAGAAAAGACCTAAAGGCTTTTTTTTGACCAATCATAAGCAAATTAGTTCATTTCAGTGGAATCATCTTTAATTCCTTCACTGAAGTTTAAAAGGTGCCGTATAGCCATTGATTTTCTGAGAGTAGGTTTATTGGTGATTCTATGGCTGAAATAAAAGAAATATATAGAGAATATCCGCATGTATATAATAATAACTAATGTAGTCTTTCAGGTACAATGCTACAACAAGTCATTAACTCTAATTATCAACAAAATTAGTGTATCTTTATATAATAATAATGTTAATAATGAAAGGGTTCTGAAGGGCCCTTTTCACGGGCCTTCACAGAGCGCCCGTGCACCAACTAAGAAAACGCATGAGGGAAGATGGATTGGTCTTTAAGGCACCAAGCGAAGTAGAGAAACCTTTAGCAGCTGGTAGATCATTCCAAATTCTAGAAGCAAGCATATAAAATGTACGATCACTAGTGCAGCACATACAAATGCAAGGAACAAGGTAAGGAGGGGAGAGCCTGAACTTAGGATTTGAAGAAGCCGGAACCTATTCCGGCTCAGTGTAGTTCAAGAAACAGGGGGAAGGATTCTTTTAAGAAATATCCCCAGTGTGAATAAAGCAGGCCGCAAAGTCTTGTAAAAGGTCAAATGAGTCGAATAGTGGTGTCGTGCTATCCAACAAGAATAGAATGGCAGCAATCAAAGGGGGAGGTCGCGAAGGCAAAAAATGAAATCTAGAAAATATACTCATCAAAGTGAGTGTAGATGCGGCTAAGATTACGGAGAGAGCAGAGAAAATTTGCAGACACTAGCAAAATCGTCTTTAAGGGATAAATGACTATCAAAGATGAGAACCAGATTTCTAACATTATCAAAAAAGGCGAACTGGCATTTTTTTTTTTAAGAGGCTATCTGGCGACTTCCCACTTGGGCATAAGTCGCCGCAAACAAACAGCCTAGTTCTAGGCTAATTTAAAATAAAAAATTGAAAACAAAACAACGATAAAAAGTGAAGATTAAAATTAGGAGGCAAGCTTCGGCATCAGAGAGAGGTCCCCCTCCCCCCGGCGCAGGAGCATGCGACCTACAAATAAAACAACAATAACAAAAAACAACAAAACCTAGTTAAATAAAAGGTAGAAGGCCGGCCTCCCCCCAAAAGTCTATCAGTCCACCAGTCAAGGTGCACGCACTCGTCCCGAGTACAAGGGACAGGTGGTAGCGACCCCGCCCACCCCGGTACCGGGACAGATAAAATGCGCGAAGATCACCCAGACTGGGACATTCTGGGTAAACTGGGAGCACCAAGGATAAGAAAGGAAGTGATAGTTTTACAGCAATACACATATGATGGAAAAACCACCAGTCATGCTTCAGTTTTGTCATGATTGAGTTTCAGGAAGCTATCTGAGACTCGTACATTATTATTGCCATTTCCCAAAAGAAGACTTCCAACAGTTTCAGCAAAAGAGTCTGGGTAGAAAGAAGCATATAAGTCATCAGCATCAGCATAGAAGTGGAATGATAGCCAAAGGCAACGCAAAAAAACTGGGAAGAAGATACAAATAAACCAGGAGCACACAAATAAACATACCACTGACGACTGAGGTATATCTCTTTGATGTGAGTAGAGTGAGTACGAGATGAAGATACGAGTGCAATGAAGTTTAATATACAGCCAGGGATTCAGGGAGGCATAGTAGAATAAAAATGGGTCAAAAGTATTAGCCGCTCCACAAATGCTATCATTTACTTGTAAGTTGATACAGTACTGTAACCTGCATTGAAGTCAGACTGAATGATCTCATCAATGCTGTGGGTGGACATGGAATCTAGATAATGGGATGACAGCAGATTTTCTAAAACTTTACATTTATTTTCCTTGAATGTAATGCGGAATACCAAGGATGGCGTATCAAGCATAAAGTTTGTAATGGGAGATCTGAAAAGAACATGGCGAAACTAGAGAAAGTGAAAATCTGTGAAAGATACTGTATATAGCCGCAGAACCTCCTATAGGCTCCAGATACTTATCGTAAATGTCAATAGCTAAAACACTTTAAATCAAATTATTCTTCCTCTTCTGAGGAAGGTTTAGTTATGCCAACAATGTTGTGGAGGAAGAGAATTAGAGAAGCTAGTTTAAGTGACCACACCCATCCGTGAAATGGATAGAAACGTTGAACTTCATCCTGCTATTTGTGTAAAAAATAATTGATATTTGTGTAATGGACGGTGGACCACAAGATAAACATAAATTTATACCGAAAATCCATATACTGTAGAGGACGCTTCTGTGTAACGAGTGATGTATTAGGTTAAGGAATAAGTTCTTGCGTTTTTTTTAATGTTGTGTTGATTTAAGTTTTGTTGACGTGATTTGTGCACATATTAAGAAACAATAATAAATGATAAGAGCAAAATTTGCAAAAGTTAGGCTACTTGTCTTAACACCGTAGACTATTAGGTTTTTGCTTAGGCTACGTCTTGAAGTTGAGTAATAAGTCATTGCAGTTTATTTAAAAGTTGTGTTAATTTCATTTTTGTTCTGTACCCTCAAAATGGAATTTCAAGTTGAAGAAAGGCGCATTTTCGACACTTGTTGTTATTCATTTTTAATCGAGACGGGAACAATGCAAACGCAGCCAAAGATTGTCGCGATATTTGTGCTGTACGGAGAAAATTCTTTATCATAAAGGACAGCTCAATGGCGGTTTTCACGTTTCAAAAACGGTCCTTTCCATATTAATGACGAAGAACGTTCTAGTCGTCCCATTAAGTTGGATGAAGATCGATTGAACGACCTTCTTCATGAAAATCCTCGTCAATCGACTAGAGAATTGGCTTTAAATTTGGCGTCTGATCAGTTTTCTGTAGTGAATCACCTTCATTTGATGGGGAAAGTTCAAAAACTCGGTGTCTGGGTTCCGCACGCCTTGAGCGAAAGCAACAAAATTCAAGTCTCCATGGTTGCCACAGGTTTGCTTGCTCGTCACAAGGCTACTCGTGGATATAAGGACAGATTTCTTCACCGCATCATCACTGGCGATAAAAAGTGGTAGGTTTATGTCAACATGAACCATCGAAAACAATGGCTTAGCCCCAATAAAAAAAACACTTCCGCGATTAAAGCAAGGACTTGATCCACGAAAGACGATGCTATGGTGGGATTGTGAAGGCATCATTCCTTATGAGCACCTTACAAATAACGAGATTGTCAATGCAGAACTCTACGTTCAACAAATGTATCGACTCGCCGAAGCTATTCGTGAAAAACGACCTCATCGATGTTATGGAGTCCTTCTGCAACACGGCAATGCTCGTCCTCACATTGCCAATATGACAAAAGACGCCATCCAAACGCTTAATTGGGAAATCCTGCCGCATCCTCCATATTCGCCAGACTTGGCTCCATCGGATTTTCATCTGTTTCGATCGCTCTCCAACAATTTGCGCTGTGTTTCGTTCAATACTGATGTGGAATTAAGAATCTGGTTATACGAATTCTTCGAGTCAAAATCCAGAGATTTTTATTGCAGAGGCATCGAAAAACTAATTGAACGTTGGGAAGAAGTTGTAAATAACAACGGAGAATGCATTATTGATTAAATTGAATATTGTTATCAATTAAAAATGAAGTTTTTCTAAAATTGTTAATGGTAATGAATAAATTTGATAAAACCGCAAGAATTTATTCCTCAACCCAATACATCTAGCTACGCCAAGGACATAATGTCCTTATTAATTCGGAACTTATTATTTATATGAGAAAATAAAAGCAAAGAAACTATATATAGACTTTACTGATTAAGTAGAGAAAATACTAGACTTTACTGATTAGGCAGAGAAAATACTAGATTTTATGATTAAGCAGAGGAACTACTAGACTTTACTGATTATGCAGATAAAGTACTAGATTTTACTGATTAAGCAGAGAAAATACTAGATTTTACTGATTAAGCAGAGAAAATACTAGGTTTTACTGTTTAAGCAGAGAAAATACTAGATTATACTGATTAAGCAAAGGAACTACTAGATTTTACTGATTATGTAGATGAAGTACTAGATTTTACTGATTTAGCAGAGGAACTACTAGGCTTTACTGGTTAAGCAAATGAACAACTAGAAGAGGACTGTGTTTGTTTTCAATTCGCAAAGCTGTTTTTCATCGATATATATCCAAAAGTTACAAAGGAGTCGCTGAAATATGTACCCTGCGATAATCTATTTTTCTTTAAATTTGTATTAAAAATTAGAGCCTCTGTTTACTTTCTTTTGTAACTTTACGACCCATGAGCGAGGTTTGAAAACCTAATAAAGAAAAGAAATCAAAAACTGTCTCTTTAAATTTGTATGGTTAAATATCCTTTAGATATAGAAATAAAACGGATTTAGTTGTAAACTTAATAATCGTAAGGAAAGGATAGTGGATAGTGATAATAATTGCACAATCATAACGGAACTTAGAAATTATATTCGCAAAACATGAAAATTCTAGCCTAAACATGGATTCAGATCATCAATCTTTCGCATGGAAGGCAACGCAATGCACAATTTCAAAATTCAAGCAAGCGAGAGAAGGATTCGAAATGTGGGCGAAAATTAGATTACATGGAATTTACCTCCTCAGGTGGTCGGGTTTAATCACAGAGCTTTTTCTTGTCCCTCAAGCCATGAATAATCCCATATACTTCTTACCACACCTTCCGAAACCCCTTTCTAATTAACTGGCTGGTAAAATTTCGTGTTCCATGATAATATAATTTCGCTTAATCGCCTTTTATGGTTTATTACAATTCATAACCCCATTCCCCTCCTTCTCCCTGTCTTTCAAGGGAAGACAATTTATATGCATATTTTATTTAGATTTCCGGTGAATGTGGCATTATTAATTCTCTGGTGTGGCTATTCATTTCGTTTATCATTTTCGTATTTGCTCTAATGGATGGGATAATCAAGATTATGATTGTTTCTAATCTAAAGGTTTCTTTTAATCAGACTAAATTATTATTATAAGGGAAGTGGTATATGATATTCCCAAGGATGATTTTCCATAGATATTTCCAACATAATTAATATAATTCTTTACTATAGTGATTTTCACGAATCTTAGTGACAGAATTAATGGATTTTTTTACCATAGAACCTAAATAAAATGTCGACGAACGCAAATATCCCAATTCCTCAGACATAGTAGACGTCTATTCCAGTGTCGATTGAGGTGATTGTGTGTTAGTAATAGGTAGCGTGGTGATGGTGGGTTAGCTTGATAGGAATGATAACTTAAGGTAGCTAATGTAGCAGAGAAATAATCCGTTCTTATTCGTTCCTTACCTGAGTGAGTAAATTGATGACTGAGATAAATAAAGCTGTGTGTATCATTAATAAAAAAAGTAAGCTAAATCTAGATACAAAAGGTGGTATAAGAAGAAGTTGAGACGTCTTCTAGTAAATCCTCAGGGCATAGCCATTAAGCCGCATGCCTGTACCCACTAAGCAGCCCTCACTCCAGCATTCATCTTTTCTTTAAGTTCACCATATTTCTCTCAAAGAGATTTTATTGCTATGGATACGATGATTTTTGATACTAGTTAAGGCGCGATAAAGGAAAGGGCGAGGAATATCCTATTGCTCCTACTTGAGTGAAAAATTCCGCAGATTTCTTTTAATAAATCTTGACATATCGCATCCCTTGGTAATTTCAGCCAACTTACACTCTAAATAATAGCCTAAAATTATCCATGGCTATAACCAAATGATGTTTATGTTTTTATTCTTAAACCTTTTATACCCAGTAGTAAAGTATAGGGGAACAATAGTGATGTAAAGTTCATCTTTACTTTTTACTTTGTTTGGTTTTAAAAATTTCCAAAGCAAAAATGATTCGAGAGATTCAATGCATAAACCATCCAATGGCTATTATACTTTAATTTTATTTATTTCTCATGTCAAAATTCGTAAGTTTTAATCAAAATATTTAGTGTAAAAAATTCGAACAGACACGGTTAGGTATACCCACTTAACTATAAAAAATTATAGCTGATTCTTACATGATAGAATTATCTTACACTAATTAGTGACAATTACTCTTTATGGTTAGGACTCTATTTCATGTTGCTGTAAAAAGACATTGGCCAACATTATGCAAAAGATCACCTTGCATTTATTATAAACCTCGCAAAACTTTCAGTCAGATCATTGATACTAAAGACCCGACAGGAGAGGAGACTATTGTTTATTATTGGCAGTTAATAATTTATTTATGTAATAACAAACACATTATAGAAATCAATGTAGAAAGAGACAAAAGCGTTCAGAATCAATTTTCACCTCTTAGGTTGCATAATAATAATAAATATTTTATATTAAACTTTCCAAGCCCTTTAGCCTTTTGCAGGGAGTCGGTCTATCGACTAGGAAAAGGCCTGACGGAAGAGGTGGGTTTTCAGAGCCCGCTTGAAAGCGCCAAGAGATGAAGAGGAGCGTATGACAGCATACAGACCATTCCACAGCCTAGGGGCAACTAAAAATAGGGAACATCACTCATGCAGCAGAGAGGAGTGTGAGAAACCGAAAGCAGGACGGCACTTCCCGAGCGAAGGACTTTTTGTGGTCTGGACACAGCCAGTCTTCAGGACAGATAAGAGGGATTTGCAGTGTTCAGGATTTTAAAAATGAGAGGAAAGACTTTTAATGAAATTCTAAATTTAATGGGCCATCAGTGAGGTTCGCGTAGGTTTCTAACATTATCAGAGGATGCAAAGGAGGAGTCGCATAAATTAAGAGAGGTGGCTACATTTTTACAGTTAGCGACATCTCCTGAGGTGCCATCAAAAGAACGTCAGTTTTGTCATGGTTAAATTTGAAGAAGTTATCCAATAACAATTCAGTAAATGTCATATGCGGCAGACGAGTTTGAAGAGAAGGAGAGAAATGTTTGCATGTCACAAGCATTGAAATCGAAAGGTTGACCTCGGCGATGCAGAAAAGGGCCAATAGAAAGAAAGTAGATACGAAAGAGGTGCAGGCCAGGGACAGAACCCTGAAGAACACCGTAGAACGAAGCAGCTGGCCTAGAGACATCAACTCCGATGTTAACAGAATGAGTACGATATGGCAAATAAGGACTACACCGTTTAGAGCAGTTCCGGAGAACCCAGGAATTCACGGAGAGGGGGAGAAGAACGAATTGTTCAACGGTGTAAAATGCTTTCGATAGATCTAGAGTACCGGATTAAGGGCCTGTCAGCGTCGTTCTCGCAGCGGAATCGGTCTGTCACGTGTAGAAGAGCAAATTCAGACCTCTGAACTGCCGTGAAGCACCACTGGAAAGTTTCCTCGATGTTGGAGGAGTATACGTGTCCAGTGATGCAGACAGCTACAACCCTCTTAAGAGCCTTTCATAGGGACGGAAGTTGAAATATTGTACGATATTTTAAAGGATTAATAGGCTCAATATTTTGTGTATTTAAGAGCAAACAGACAGCAGTATGTTTAAATTCAGAAGGCACCTCACCTAGCTCCAGAGAGGCATTAAAGATACCCAGTAGGTGTAGTAGGATGACAGGTAGGACTGAACATAGAGACTTGGTTGGAAAGTGTCAAACAAAGAGCAGGTATTTTTCGATGAGTGCAGTATTGAGGCGATCTCTTCAGGAAAGACTAAGGGGAGGGAAGTGAGATTGGGAGATGGTATAAAGAGGTTTACAGTGTAACGGAGACAGACAAAGCTGAGATCTTATAACAAATATTAACTACCTTTCAGAGAAAAGGTAAAAAAGGCGGATGCTGAGATGAGAGACGAGCGAGGAGCTTGATAGGTGTACCAGGATTTTGTTCGTTTTCGTCAAGGATTTTAAGGGCGGATATTGACGTCGCAAGAGGATCACAGAATGGATGTGTACATATGAGTGGCAACAGAATAGGCGATAGAAGATTGTTTCGTCTCCATTCTTAGTATGTGAGCGGAACGAAGGCGTCTCTCACATGGACTCTAGGAGCGTGTTGGAGAACCAAATAGAGCCAGATCTTGAGAGGGGGCAGGACGAAGGGAAGCGTGAGTGTCTAGAGAGGATGAGAGTGATTTAAAAAGTAGAGCAACGATAGAATGAGGTCAACAAATAAGGAGACAGTGGAGCAATAAGAGGTGCAAGATCTCAGCTCAGGGTAATTGCGGAGAGTATACGTTAGCATGACAGAGCAACAGAACCATTGGAACGATTAATTTTAGAAGGTAGAATCAAACCGAATTGAATAATAAAATGATCAGAGATAGCATTTGATGGCTCAGTGATAGATAGTTGGTGAAGTTGGTAATGGGAGAAAACGAGATCAAGTATGTTGCCCTTGGTGTGGGTGTGGGAAATGACGAATTGGGAGCGAGAAAAAACTGATTTAATTCATCCAAAGTAATATATTTGTAACAAAAACTCCAAACCATTAATCTTTCACCCTGCCCTCAAAAACAACTACAATTATGAAAATAATATGATTTTTATTGAGATATATTCAAGCTATCTAAAATTTTAGAAAAATAATTTTTTAAATCAATGAAAACATAAGAGAAAAGGGTTCTCATTTCCTGTCTCTATTAACTTTAGATGTTTTCTCTTCATATCACAATATTGTTTACTTCCATGGCTATGAATGCTGGCGTAGAAGTATCTATTTATGAACATGTTTACTTCCAGGAATGCTGTCAGCGATGAATGCGTTTCCGAATATGGTCACGCAAAATCACTGACGACCCTGATTAAGTTTTGGTGAGCACTTGAGCCTAATGATCAAACCTCCTGATTTTTACAAAACCTTATTAATGGAACAATATTGAACAAGTGCAAAGCATTATGAACTTATATTTTTAGCAATTTAACACCTATCCTTTTTCAAAGGAGGGATTTTTGTGCTTCTTCGACGATACTGTCTTAAAAACCAACTGATAAGATAGATTGTAATGGCAATTCGGTAGCTAATCATACTCCTCTCGGTGTTACTTTCCTTTCTTGAATGGTTAATCAAACATAAATCCATATAAAGCCTGCCTGTTTCATCCAAAGGCCCAACTGTATGTAACTGCCTTTACCATAGAGATCTATCAGCATGATCATGCATAATATTGAGAAAGCAGCCTCTGGAAATATTTATTATCTACTTGCCAATGTATCTCAAAGGTGGTGTTTTTGCCTTGCCTTGATGAAGATTAACACGATAGATTATTCGTAGATCTTTAGGAAATTTGGTTCCCATTTTTTATTAATTTTTATGTTTCAATTCGAATGGAATTTCATAGTAACCCAAATATTCTCTCAACCCATCTATGGGGGTAGATTTATTAGTGTATTATTTCAGATTTTAAACGGACATTGGGATAATTTATACAATAAAAAGGTATCTAGAACGGTGGTAAACAACAGTCTGAGCAAACATTTCAGATGGTTAAGAGGTAGTAAATAGGGTTAGTTTCTTGTACCTGCAGGTACAAGAAACTTATATCTATTTAATCTTTTAGGAAATCGCGTAACATTTAACATCAGAACGCTGTAGGAATTTTTTTATTCTCACTATACAAACGCACCGCCCTCTTTCACAGATATTAGAAGCCTATATTTACAATGTTTACACTATATATTTACAGACAATATCATTAACCTTATATGTTAACTTAAAATAGTAATTCACACCCTTTATTGCTAGATTCTTTTAACCCTATATTTACACTTGGTGCAATGACCAAATGGAAATTGTTCCCTACACAATTTAACAACACCTGAATAGTAACCACTGAAAGTGATTAGATTTCGATCGCGACAACTTAACAAACAAAAGAAGAATTAATGGATTCAATTTATTATATCAGGAATATAATAAACCGCCAATCCTAGAGAGTAGACAACCAAATGATACCAAGAATAACAATAGAGTGGAGGGCCCTCCGAAACTTCCTCTCTCGTCCCATCGACAAAGGGAAATGGGAAAGATGACGGTTGGTTCGTCTTAGCGAAATCCTCGGGTAATGAAAATGTCGCATAAATTTGCACCAACCTCTTCCCTCCGCGCCCCTCCCTTCAGTATTAAACTGGGGTTGAGAATCTAAGTAAATCCTTTTCATTTGTCTTAATGGAACTTTGCCTGATAAAATGCCATGAAGACAAATAGAAAGACTAACCCGTGATAGGAACTTGTTGGGGATCTCTTATAGGCCATTGTCGAATCACCTCTGATAGGCCCTTGTCGGATAATATCTTATAGGCCCTTGTCGAATGACTTTTCATACCCCTATGTCGGATGAGCTCTGATAGGCCTAGTTGGCACATTTGATAGGCCCTTATCGGATGACCTCTGTCAGACACTTTTCAGATTACCTCTGATAGGCTCTTGTCGGATAATCTCTCATACGCCTTTGTCGAAATACTTTTCATAGACCCTTATCGGATGAGCTCTGATAGGCCTAGTCGGTTGACATTTGATAGGCCCTTATAGGATGACCTCTGATAGGCCCTTCTCAGATGACCTCTGATAGGCTCTTGTGGCTTTTTCATCTGTTAAATTATGAAAGCATTTTCTTAGATTCCCAACCTCGGAGGGGGGGGGGAGGTGGAGGATGTTCAATGGTCAGCGAAATTCATTTAAAAAAGGAAAGAGAAACACCTTCGGAAAACAGTCGCCATATTTCTTTTTCATTAGTAAATATAGAACGAAACCAACGAGGTCATCTCATGGTGAAAGATTGTAAGGGGCTTTCCTTTAAAGGAATGGACGAAGATGGAGGAATTGGAGAGGTGTGAAAGATACATAGCCGAAGATCAGCTACAAGCTTTGGGGTTGGGAGAGCACACAATCTTCCATATGTTAGCTACAGTAAGAAGGTCCATTATACAGCTGACACAACCTTTTAAAGTTACACACTGGGGCCAGAAGGGCGTGGCATTCAGCCAGGCTTTAGATATAGCAGGAGTAAATCTCCTGCTACAACTTCTACCCCAACCAGAAAATTAAATGCGCATAAAAATCGAAATTAAATGCACATATAGATCAGAATGACAATCGCTGGTAAGCCCAAGATGCCAGGGACTGACTGCTCTTTGTTGGACGGGGGGATTAGAGGTGTCGAATTGGAGATGGTGCAATCCTTCGTGATCCCAGGGTGTGAGGAGTACTTGTTCTGCGCCAAGGGTATTTGGGTGTGGGTACTACCAGAGCGGATCCTAGTAACATATTTGTAGTGCCCGAAACAGAGGAGAGGTGGGTATGTCGTACTATGAATGAGAAAAGAGAAATGGCAGCGGTGTTGTGATTTACTATGTGCATTATGATGCGTGTGGATCTATTTAGTGAATCCACCCCATGGGCGGTCAGCTGGTGTCTCTGCTGGAAGTTTTGTGTCTGAGCTGGAGGAGATCGAGCCCGTGCCTCGATGCTAGAGATTGAAAGCCATGTCCACTCGGCTTGCCAGAGCTCCGGCCATCATGTGTTTCAAAAGTTTCACAGAATGTTCTAACTGATACCAAGAAGAGTACCACATACAAAAAAGCTATTCATGGATGAGTGGTCTCTTCAGGGACTTCTGATTGTGCCTAGCAGACACCAAATCCCTTTTCAAGCACCAGTAGTAGTCAGCCAGGAAGTTGATATCCCGATGCCTTCGGTAGCGTTCCTCCATTACACGGATATCCTGCTGAAAGCGCTCACCTTGTTCTTCACGGAAGTCTTTACAATTCTCTGGAAAATAGCCCAGTTGGGACCGAAGGAAGGGGATTTTCACTGACATCCGTGCATCAATTTGTGGAAATTCTCCATTACCTCATCAACCGCCTTCTCATACTGAGGACTTCTGTGGTTGACAAGGAAGTTTGCATGACTTATTTAATGGACAACAGGCAGAGAGTTCAGCAGGATTCAGTGCTTCGTCTACACTGGTATCCTTGATAGCTCCCTTATTTAAGGATCATCAAATGCACCTGCCTTCCGTATTTACATGCTGTCTGGTAGAAAATTCTGACGGAGGAAAGCAAATCCTGTACCTTCCCTTTCTATTGCCTTGGCAAAGTTCTTCATCAAATCGAGATTGATTTGCAGGAGCGGCAGCCATATCTCGCTCTGTTCAACCAGAGGGTGGGACGGAACGCTGTGTGAACCGGGTTCTAATTCTTGTCTTGACGGCCAGTCTTGTCTGACATAATGTTGGTCGTCAGCTCAACTTCCCCACAAGCACATAAAAATTTAAGATCTCCACGGATCAGCCATTTGTGTTCTGGTAGTTGAGAGCAGACAACATGCGGTCCATGCTCTTCCAGGTTTCTTTCATTGCAGCTGAGTGTCCAACAGGGATCGATGAAAACTTATTGCCGTTATTAAGAAAAACTGCCATAAGACTCCATTCCATAGCATCATGCTTCAGGGTCATTAAGTTGAGCAAGTCAGCAATGTTGTTACAATAGATCAGTAAAGGGCTTTCATCGAACGTGAAAAATTTCTTAAATTCTTTCTTATGTTTCCGATACCAATATAATGTTGTCCCTGGTGCCAGCATACATTTCTCTCGAAGACGTTAACCCAATAGCTGAACAGATTCTTTCGAAAGGTTAAGGTCTCGTATCAGGTCGTTGAGTTTGGCTTGCGTAAATGGCACCAGTTAGTTGCCCTCTTCTGGCTTGTATGCATCAAACTCAGGTAGTTACACTAGCCTAGGAATCCAAGCTTGACCCCATGGTAAAATCAGGCTCAGAAACAGAAAGATCAGGGCCATGAAGGACTAGTTTTATAGCAGAAGGAACATTGTGGTATTGGACATGGTGATTGTTCTTGTGTTTGATGCCTTTTAACTTTTAAATTTGACATGCAGAAGTAGCAGTCGGTGACGTGGTCTTTGCCTTTTCTCCACACCATTAGGACACCAACTGGCATAATCTTCTTTTTCGTATTACTCCAATCTCGAAATTTTCCAAACATGTTTTACAGCAAATATGGGCAGCAAATGGTTTATCCTGGTCCCCCTAGTTTCACTCCAAAGTAAGCATGATATGCCTTTTTCACAACATCTGTTATTGACGCTCTGGAAGAGCGACATTTCCACAGATGTAACAAAACTATTCGGATAATTCTTACACGTACTATCCATTGTAATGCAAATCTAAACCTGAAGAAATTAATAAAATAGGCTATGTATGATTACTTATCACTAAATGGGCCAAAAAGAAGTAATAAACGGTTGGAATATACGTTCTAATATAAATCGACCATACCTTAGAAAGCAGACCTGACCAAAGAAAATTAAATATATGTATTCAGCATGAAAAAATTATTCTAAATTAGTTGGAAAACCTATGATGACCTTTGAAAAAAAGTTTTGAAACGCAGCCCAGTGTTATTCTTAGCCGAGAATGTGTTGGTATAGGATATGCTTCGAAATTAAGTCTTCAAATATTTGAATATCAATTGTGAAAGATTGTTGTATGCCACATATGTAACATAACTCAATTCGTATAGACGTCCTGGATACCTGCAAGTTTCACAAGACCTAGAGCCAGAAAGCAGTTTAGAAAGAGCCGACTGCTTTCTCACCTTATAAGAAGATCACCTCATCATTGTCATGAACGTACTATCGCAAATCAATTCTGACTTTCACTGTGTCCACCGTTTTATCACTATCGCTCACAAACAGCATCCAACCGTTGAATCTGTGCAATAAACAAACCAAAGACCTACCAGCCTTTAGTATTCAATCATTATATATTAGTAGTGTTCAAACTGGACTTACAGTGCTAGATTTGGTGATTTTGTAGCAATTGACGAGACGAAAAAAGGGGGCAACTTATAGGCTCGGTTTGAGAGGTAGATTTTTGAGATACGGGATAGCTAAATGGGAAAGGCGCTTGCCCAATATTAAGATCTCAGCGACGTCAAAGTGAGTAGTTCGATTTTCGTCACCAATTTCCACATTATTTTGTTTCCCCGTCCTCTCATCTTCGCGCATTATGTTTTCACGAGAGCTAAATACTCTGCATAATACGGCCATTGAGCAAAATAGCCTGAAACCAGAACACGTCGAGTTCATCTACTCTGAGTGGTGAGGACTTTGGCTCTCGCATTTAATTGTCCATCTAAGTAGGATTCTGGTTCAGATCACTCTCATTCTGAAAGCGCTGTAGAAAATCCAACCCCTTGATATCCTTATCGATAGTGAGTACCAGCTCCCCCAGACAACATTACTACGAATTATTCGCTCCATGTCGAGGAGGAGTAGCAACGGACCTGCGCTATTTGTTCGTAAACTGAAGTGAAGAAAAAATTCAGTATCTAAGCAACTCGTTCTTACTTTCACCTACATTGCCACACTATTTAATTATATTCTTCTAACTTTCATATATGAGTAAAATAACATTCTCCTCAGTATGTAAGAGAATAATGAGGTAAAAAGCAACTGGTACAGTCAAAGTTATAAACACCTAGAGATATTACAATAGAGAATGATAGAATGTGGAGGAGTAATGTCTCCTTAACTTAAAATAATATTGCAAACAAATTTTTTTTTATTCGAGGGGGAGGATAATTATTTTCATATCTGGTATCTCTCTATCTCTCTCTATCTCACTCTCTCATTAAATGAGTTTCTTGATGACGTTACCTTTAATTTAAACATCATTCTTTTAAAACATTATTAACCTTTTTGAAAATGATTGTCAAGCATCGTTTATAGGCCTAACTCTGAGATTCTTGCTTTAGCAAGAAAATTTTCAGTATTTTACTATATACTTTTATCTTTGTTATTTATTTGTGCTTCTAAGTTTTGTGACCCTTGAGAGATTCGACTAAACTTGTGACCACGATCTGGGTTTCTTCGTCCACTATTTCATTATCTTAGAAAATTTATTTTCTTTATTCTATATTTTCAATCGCAGTCTGACATTTAAATTTTATTTTATATTAAAAACATTAAAAGATGTTAGTTTTTTATCACGTTGCACTTATTTTTTCCTTTCTCTATTTATATACTAACCTTTTTTACCCGATTCATCTTGCTACCCTTTTTGCTCCTTGGGTTCGCCTACACCACCCATTCTTTCCATGCAACGAATAACTCCTCTTCCCTATTTTCCTGATCTAACCATCACAGCTCTAAAACTATTTGTATCCTCTTTATTTTCCTTCTTAAAACGGAGCACTAAATTTGTTATTTTCTCTAGAGCTACATATTGCAATAACTTTTAGTCCATTTTCAATTAACCTAGAATATTATGAGTGCCATGGTCCTGTTAGTATTTAATTTAATTACAACTCCTTCGATGATTTCCATTTTCATCTACTTTAACCATTTACCGAACATTCATAGAAATATTTAGAAATTAATTATTTTGAAACTAGACGAAAGTCGAGTGAAGTCTAAGGTAATTTTACCCTTTATTTATTTTATTTCTATATAAACTTTCTATAGATTATATGCCATGTATTTTTAGCATCTCAGTTTTAGTCGCGTGCAACTTTACATAAGTCTCACTAGGTCAGTCGGTCTGACCGACCGGTCGGTCCCCGTTTTGTTTTTGGTTGTTTTGGTAATAACATTACAACTATTCGGCCGATCCTAACGAAACTTGAAATCCTTTTGTTTTTTTACATTCTCTTTTGAATGATATAATTGCCAATGTTCTCCCAAGTTAGCCGTGGAGGTATTTGGCAATATCATCATAACTATTACGCTGATTCTAACGAAATTTGAAACCATATGTTGTTTTAGTTCAGGAATTATTGAAAGTTTTGAATCGTTAGCTCATAAATCAGAATAAGCGATTTTGGTCAGCAGACCTTGTTTTCTTGAAAAGTATAAGAATTTCTTTTGTTTCAGATAGGTTTATGAATGTAATGAAAGCAATTTAGTAAACTCGACATTATTTATCTCTAGTATTACATAGTTTATAGTCGATTTTCTTATATTCGAGGACAATGACTTTTCAAACATCTTTTGCAAGGAGTTTATGATAAAATGGCCAGAAAAAAATAACCTTCTCAATGAAGAGAAGAATTATATTGTGAAGGAATTAGGTAAATAAAATTCTTCTCTGAAAATCTCGAAAGATTTGAAGCGTGATCATCGTACTAGAAGAAAATTGTAGAGAATGGCATTCAGCCACGAAAGAAAAGGGTTCAGCCATAATATCGAAATTTTACCAAAAATATATCCTCAAATCAAAAGAGAAGTGGCTAAAACTTCACGTTAGTAGCAAAGCCATTTTTAAAGCCGCTTGGGTTCCTTCCATCTCGAGGGAAGCCAGGTTTTAGGCTCTTAGGGGATTTTCTATCCTTAAGAATAAGACCGAAAAATTTTTTTTTTACAAAATATCACAAAGAAAAACGTCTGTTGTACAACCAGACATCGTGGAAATTTCTTTAAGCTAAATTATCTTCGCAGATTAAGCAAGATTTACTCTCTATGGGCCGGATGGTTTGGCAAGAAATTATGTTGTCAATGGGCACCAGGAAAGCAGTTTACTAACGATAACAAGGAAGATGAGGATTGATCATTTCGACTGCTAATGTAGGAGAGAAGCTAGTAGTACCTTTCGAAGAAGATGATGGCGTCAATATGGATTCGAATGCTACTGAGAGTTCGTACAGAAAAACTTCTTAACCTGGCTAAAAAGTCAGTCAATGAGGATAGAGTAATCACTTGTCTTCATGTAGAATAATGCTCCTAGTTACACGTACAATATCCTCAAAATTGGTTGGAATCGAAAGTATTTTTTCAAGACTCAATTAATTGGAATTCGTCAATAGAAAACAGAATTTTCAAAGTTATTCAAGAGAAGTTTTTTTTTGTCCAGTAGCTCATTAACAGTTTAAAATTTAAATTTTTTTTTTCTAATTTCTCTTTATTGTATTTCTCACGATTAATTAATATACGAGTACATTGGTTAAATTTTTTATACTTTGTTATTATATAATTTGTTTATATATTCCGGTTAAAAGTTCTATGTTTTGCTACTAATTAAAATTCTTAAAATGATCACGTGAGAATAAACTAGTCAATCTCCAAATAATTTGTCTCATTTTCCTCTCAAATTGCATTTAAATAATACAAATTCACATTACATTTTCTATTCATAATTTTCTTAACGTTTGGAGAATCTTACACAAAACTGAAGCTGTTTTAAGGGAGCTTCAGCTATTTTTCAATATTTGCATAGAATCTCTAGACACTTTAGTGCACCATACTATAAAATGGCATCGCATATTTTTACGCATTACTGTCTCTATTCGTATATCTTCAACTTAAATGAGACCTATATCATTGCATACTATAATTATTCAACTGCATATATAATATACAAGTTTCATTAAATTAACTACATTGTAAAGAGAGCGATGAGCTCGGGCGTCAGGAACAATGGACGCAAAAATTCGTCTTTGTTGAAGTTTAAGCCGCAAATGAAATTTGCCCAAGTCTGAACCAATCCTTGGCAGGTGATGCTACTTGAATCATAGCTTAGGTTGTAGTTTAATCATTGTTCAATCGATGCATGGGGGTAGACACACTTTATGTCATGGCAGTGCCATATTGGCCGCAGGCTTGTTACCAAATATTCTTTCATGCAGGATATAATGGTATTCAATACTTCTGTCCCTAAACTAGAAGTCTCATAAATCTAACTACTCAAATTTTCTTGTGTAAATATTCAAGCAAAATGATTATAAATTAGCTCAATTCTTTCATCATGAGTTTATTTTTTATGTTTTGGGGATTTTGCCTCCAGTTGGTGAAATTTAATTTTGAAGTTCACTGAGTTTCTTTTTGTAAGGTTATTGATAAAATCATGCACGACACTTTTAATATATATTTATTTATGGTACATTTAAGTTTCGCAATACATACGGATTACATCTTCGAATTGGGACAGAAGAAATATATATATATATACAAAATGTTGGTGGAAAAAAGGTTAATAGATCTAACAAGGAATATTTGCCTGCTTCTACTGCTTCAAGGGAATGTAAGCTCAAAGCTTTAAAATAAGGATTTTCGGATGGTCAAAGATATAAAATGAAAACAAAGGAGAGAAATAATAAATGATTATGATAGCTATGTATAAAGTTGGGACACATGTGTTATAAGTGGACAGCAGCAAACCTGTAAATAAGAATTACATTGACGCAAATAAAAGTTACAAATAATCCGAATAGTATAGAGTTAAATATATTGAAACGATCATTTAACTCTTTATAATATTTGAATTATTTCATTTGGTTTAGAGTTTCATCATTTTGAAATAATGGAACACCAGGGAACGTGACCAGATTAGGATGTTTTCGTCAACCTTTCCTTTGTCTCAAAGGCTAAGATATTCTCTCTGTTTGCAAGCTAAAATTTGAGATATCAAATGGAAGGGAAATCACAATAACACGTGACTCAATAACACGTGCCCAAATAAAGAAAGAAGATATACAAGCGATTTCATTGGGGTTTTTTTAAGATCAAACAAAGATGACATAGGTCCAAAATGTACCTATTATTTCACTTTTTTAAGTTTATATTATTTTATTCCGTTTGCTCTCTCTCTCTCTTCCCTCTTTCTTAATCTATTATGATCTTTGTTTGGTCTTATAAAAAAGAAATAAAAAAAAGAAATCGCTTGTCTATCATCTTTTCTTATTTCCTATGGGTTAATAAGCAACTATGCAGAAGTGTGCCATACGTACGATGTCCAGTAATTCAGTTTTCTCAAGTGCCAAAAATTAGTAAATGAAAAATATCATAGGGCCTCAAATGATACAAATATATATTCTGCATATGTTCTCTTTGAAAATAACCATTTTCTGCTTAGTGACAAAGATTTGACATAAAACTAATCAATAATACTTTTTACATATTTAAATGAGAGTAAATAAATTTTAAAACTATCCAACATTTAAAAATGGGAAGCAATTAGGTTAATAGATTTTTAATCTGTTATCTTTGATCATAATTAAAATTAAAATTCTATTTTAAATTTTAGAAAACATCTAGATATTGGTAAAACTTAAAAAATCATTTCTCCCTTCTTTCTTCTGAAGAATTATCTTATTAATGGAGATCAACTGTTTTCACAATGCAGCACTCACAGAATTAATTTTACAATTACACTAATCAGTGAGCTCAAGTTTAGTTTCAGCTCTCCGCATAACCCCAAACAGCGATTAGAAATAAGAAAAGAAACCTTGTAGTGTATACTAATATCTTCATCAAACTAATTATTCTTTACCAGATATTTATCTCAATGTACAAACTTATAAGAGAATGATCTAGATTGGCCGTAGTGAAAATTCATAGCGTGTATCTTTGAGTAATGGCATGCATATGTACATTCAGCAGCTTTTATAATGATATAGCTCTTTGCATAAGGGGATTAATTATGCCATTGCAAGGATTCTGTGCTTATCCGACGCCCTAACCTCCCTCTCTATTGATCTTTACAGCGTGTTAAAAAGCATCTGGCAGTGGCACGAACTGCTCCCAAAATGACGCCGATTCGGCCGGACCGCTTAGTAATTTCGCTTCTGATTTCATTGAATTTGTTTCTTTGATTGACCAGGTTGACACAGCTATATTTGCTGCGGCTCGCAGAAAGCACCGGTGCATCTGCAGCGGTTGTATGGGTATTTCTGTCAGACCACTGGTAATGGTTATGATACAAGCAACAAGGGATTTCTCTGTAAATCCTAGCTCATCTGCGGCGCTCCTTATTTGCGGTAGTTAGTGATGATTTTGCCATACAGCACAATTTGAGGCAGGCAGTGATGTTTCTTCTTCTTTACGTGCATTGCCTCAAGTACTGGTGTCCTAAATAACATTGCCTAGATTTGGGGGCTCTTTACGTATTCAGAAACCCAGTGTTTGCAACGGAGTCATCCCAGTGAATGTTTAAGATTGTGGAAAAGCAACGCTGGTGAGAGAGTTGAACGAGTCGCAAATAGTGACGGTAGGTTAGTAACCACCATCTGGGACCGTGAAAGAGATTGGGCAGTACAACGGCTCTATTTACATTCACTTTTATGCTGTTATTCAGATAACTGTTGTTCCAGATTCATTTATATAATCTGACTAGGCGATGCTTATCTTTGAAAATCAGTTTTCAATCTTTA
Organism: Ceratothoa steindachneri; assembly: GCA_963969495.1. Taxonomy (NCBI): domain Eukaryota; kingdom Metazoa; phylum Arthropoda; class Malacostraca; order Isopoda; family Cymothoidae; genus Ceratothoa; species Ceratothoa steindachneri. The sequence continues at coordinate 10,335,911 of OZ018329.1, forward strand.
TGCCTAACTTGAAGCAAAGGTGGTAATTACCATTAGTGGCAGAGGGGGGATTACATATGTCTTCTTCATGTTTACTTTCATTCCAAAAGACTACAGTAGTTTCTGAGAAGCATGATATTATACACTAAATAAATTTCATAGTGTAGCTAACGTCGAAGCCTGTAAAGTTGAAATGTAGCTCCAGTTATTAGTATCCCTTGTAATCTTCTTAAAAAAACAATTATTCAGCTTTCTAATAATGTCTCTTGTTGTGTTCTCTTTCTTTAGCACAATATGGTATCTTTTTCGCTTTTCTTTACCTGCAGATGTGGGTGGGGAAGGTGGGTGGGAAGAGCTTTCCTTAAATGGTACTTTCTTGGTATAGATTTAAATGTCCTTTGGGGTACTCCTAATCCTTGTGACTATTCAGGTTTTTCTTCTGATTTGAATCTAACATATGTAAATTAAAGTAATATATTTTTTTCTCTTTAATAATATCATCATCAGAAATTTCATAAAAAAATAACATTCCAAAATGACACAAAAAGAATACACACCTTTACAGAAAATTGGTTATTGTTATAGTATCATGTCAAAGTCTATGATCAACATTGTTGATTGCAAAAAAGCGAACGTTCATTTAGAAAATTGTGGGTGAGATTACGGATCTTTGACCTAACGGAATTTTGAAGAAAATTATGTTTGCCAACTTCGGTTTTGTACCTTAACCATATATTCACTTTCCCCTAACATTGCCACATTGTCGTAGAAGAGGCTCGCGACGATATACTATATAATATATATATATATATATATATATATATATATATATATATATATATATATATATATATATATATATATATTATATATATATATATATATATATTATCTTTGTGGGGTTATTCTATATTCGAGTGCGGGGTGATCAGATGGACGAGAATGACTCTGAAATGGGCCTGGAGAGGGCTTATTTATCTTCAATTTACTTAAGAAGTGGAACAGAGCCCAAGGATAAATAATATGACAAACATTAATAAAATAGAGTTTTATTAATTAATCTATCAAAACAACACTCGGAAAATGTTTACATAACCGGGAATTGAAATGGAAGAAACACGGGAAATGAAAAAGGTCATGGGAATATTTGACTAAGCTGAGGATTAAGATTTGGAGGGATTTAGAACGGCAAAACAAACAGGAAGGAAAATGGTTAGCTATAATCGTTTAAAGCACAGAGTTGCGTTGACAAAAGGTTAAATGGTTAAATGTATTGCGTAGCTTACGTATTTATAAGTTCGTCGTGGCAGAGGAAGGCGATTTGAAGGAATCTTCGGTCCAACTGGCGATCTCTTTTCCAGGAGAAGGGGTTTTTAGGGTGGTTTTCCTTAACGAGGGAAAAGGACTGACTTCGAGGAGTGAGAACGAAGTGGGGCTCAGAAGTACGAGCGATCCTTGAACAGGATATCGGAGATGTCGTGGATGAACAATTGAGGTTATTGGTGTAACCAAGCGTTCTCTTGAAGAACGTTAAAAGGGGGGAATTAAATTACCACTGACGTGATATCATGGGAACGAGACCCGTTTCTTGTCGAACGGGCTCGAAGAACAATGACTGTTTTAAAGTTATTTTTCTGAACAACAGGGGGGGCCTGTTGACTTGGCGTCTCGAGGGGCACGAACCTTGGCACTCAAGGATATTGTCCTCTTCTGGACAATAAGGGGGTTCTCGGGGTAGAGAGTTCCTAGGTGTAGAAGGGAGACCGGATCGGCGTGATGCCTGACGATGGTAATCTCGATCTGGTTCAAACACGAAATTCTATCGCATAAATAGCCGGAGCCAGCCCCTCGCGTAGGGGACAATGGGGGTACTTCGATGGAATGTTCCGGTAGCGCTTGGAAAAATATCTTTTCTTCCCATGAGCCTAATTCAATCTGGCCAGATCGATGCCTGGAGGCAAACGGGGGATTGAACCTCCTTGATTAAACTTGGGAATAGTGGGCAATAAGACGACGTTCTACTCTCTCTCGTAGGATGCACGTGGGAAGCATCAGTTTCGACATGTGATAGAAGCGAGGCTTGGCAGCCTCACGCCATTCTAACACATACGTCTTTAAGAAAATCTACTATAACATTTCTTGACATGATTCTTTGGTATTTGAAATGGACAAAGTCCATTTCAGGTGGCAGTGTAATGGTTTTGCGCTGTATGTCGTCTTCAGGTCCCGGGATGTTGTTCACTTGTGTCAGCAGAATGAATTCCAACACTTACACCAGCATGTTAAACCAGGTTTATCTCCCTTACTTAGGTAAAATTTTCAATGATAACATACCAGATGGTGTAATCTTCCAATAAGACAATGCTCCATGCCACACATCTAGAATCTAAAAGGAGTGGTTTGAAAATAAAGGGGACACGTTGATGGAATGGCCCCCTCAATCTTCAGACCTCAACACCATTAAACATTTGTGGCCACACTTGGACACAAGAGTAAGGGTGCACAAGTATTCCTCAAAAAGTGAATTAACACCCAAAATTCATGAAGAGTGGCAGAATATTTAGCCAAACACCTGTGCCAACTTAGTTCCAAGTATGCAAAAACGCATAAAAGTGGTTTTAAGCAAGACGAGGACACATTACATATTATTTATTGATAGGATATGCTAAACAAATTTATTTGCATTATGTCAAGTATGAAATAAATGTGTTTCAATCATATTCTTCACTTTTTTATACCTGCCCCATAATTTTGGACAAGGATGTATAACGAGTTTATGTGATGTGTCTTTCCAGGATTTCGAATTATCATAATAACATGCTGTAATTGCTAAATATTTACAATACAAAGATAAGAGAGTGGAAATAAGCCTAAATGCTATCCAGGTTACCGCATCGATTGCAGAATATTCGATTTCTTTGCGCGATTCACGTAGCCAAGTTAAGCTCGTTCTTTTTCTTTGTATTAGGACGATTTGTTCCTGAAGTCAGTAAAGACATCCTTTTGCCCTGGTATTTAGGAGTAATAAAATTTGCTACAAAGGTCTCCATCCCCATTAAATTAGGTCATTTCATTAATGAAAAATAATTGGGGTTTGTTGTTCGTATTGCAGTACGAGATGCAAAACCACATCTTTTAATGGCTCCTATCTTCAGATCGGTCTTTGAAAGGGGGCATTTTTTTGTCAAAAGAATAGCTTCATTTCAAATCCCTATGGTATAAACCATCTCTTTTAAGACTCCTGTAAGATGGGCATCAAATCTAATGCAATGACTTAAAAGGAAATTATTCTAAATATTCCCGTACTAAATGATCACAGAGAAAGATTTGAATAATTATATGTAATTAGAGTTGTTAAGAAAGGAGAAAGTTGGCGAGATATAATGAGATTTCAGCTGTTCATTGAAGTGTGCGTGAGTAGAATCCAACCTAGGATGGATAAAGGGGAGCAGACTCATAAGAAGTATTTGATCCTTTCGACGCTGTACTTGAGCCTTTCAATTATTCACACTAATGATGTCTATTGACCCAACAACCGAGCTTCGATATACTCCTCGCAAGTCATGGATCTTGAGTTGATCCAATCTCAATACGTCTTTCTTTTAAATATATTATTTTTCCAAGTCTAAATTTCTCAGTGACGTATATATTTTATAATAAAATATATCAGAAAGGATACTATCTTCATCGTAAATGCTGAAATAAAGGTTCACATATAAATTTGTATAGCTATAATATGTAAAGAGTTGTGGGAAGTCCAAGTTGTCTAATCGGAGCGCTAGAAATCGTCATTGTCACCTACCTCCATTTCAAGACGGAGGTGCGTCCTACTCACGGGTTCTCAGGAATTGATTTTCTTCCTAGCTATCGCTTCAATTGCTAATCAATACATTTTTTTCTTTCTCTTCGCTAGCTCATAAATTGATCCGGGTTTTCGTTTTCATCCTCTTAATTACTCACTTCAACCCCTCTTGGGCGGACCTACATTTTAACGTGAGATTGAACTGTGGGTTTCTACAGCGTAAGATTTATTCACAAAGTTGGCCCTAATCTATTTAGAATCCATTTAGCGACTAACCAGAGCTTTAGTTGATTCACAGCAAACAATCTTATTCTATCTGAAAGAAGATCAATGCTGTAAATGTTAAATGAGTAAATAAATCCTTTCCTTTAACTGTAATACTATTGAAACTTAGATAGTTAAAATAAAAAAATTTGAAAGTCGAGGTTAAAGAATAAAATGCAGAGAATGATTGGAACATCATATCTGCAAAAGAAAGTATCTTTTTTTTTAAATATGGCATTTATCTTCAAAACAAACAAGTACGAAAAGGATTATAATTCTCAATATTTTGGGTGTATCAATCGAAAATAGCTATTTTTTAGTGACACCCACCTCCTAAACTGTCAAACCCAATTTCTCAATGCATGTAAAACTTCTTTGAATTTCTTGTTGTATAACTATAATTCTCTCCCTCAACTTTAGGAGGGACAATATTGATATAGAAAGATGGATGCTAAAATTATTCCTATATAAAAAAACGAATCTTCATTAGATTTTTAAAACAGGTGTACGAGGATAATTGAATTAATTTAAGGATTGCACACATAAATACATTTAAAAACAAAATAGTTAATGAAATCATTATGCCTTAGTTAAGTGGATATATACAATAATAATTAAAAATTAATAGAAATAGGGTTAAAATAAGAGGTAGATGTGTCATTTGTGTTGTTTGTGAAGGAAGTTGCTTCACGTAGGCAATTGTGGTCAACGGTAGAGAGAGATAATTCAATGAAAATAAAAAGTACCAAAGAATTCTTCATAGGTGCTGCTTATGCTTGACTCTTGGATGCTGGTTTTATATCAGCATCCATCTGGCGATTTCCTACAAAGGGATAAGTAGCCGCAATTACCTCACAGCCAAATGCTAGGCTAGATTAAAACAAACATAAACCAAACTTAAAAAAAGCAAAGACAAACTCAAAACAAGAAGGAAGTACGCTACTGCGCCTGGGGGAAGCCAGCCTGTCCTCCATTGTTTTGGATTCTGAGTATCGTGTTTTGAAGTGAGGAAATCCAAAGAGAGATAAAAATGAGGATCAAATTTCCCGTCAAATATCGAGCCACTGAGCATGATAATGTGGATGACAAAAGGTAAATATGTATTGTAGGATACGTGGCCAAAATAATAGAAGGTTAAAACAATCGTAGCAAAATGTTGGAGATCAGTCTTAAAAATCCTAAAAACTTTGTGTTCTTCCCCCAGTAAATTGTCAAGATACTGTGTCCATTTAGACAAAAGTAATCTTAGTATTCCTTGTCTATCATCTTTACCACTGTTGACTCAAGGAACTTAGGGGGACCAAGAAAGAAGGGGACGTAGCTGGGAAGAAGCAGCAAGGTGAGACATCGCTTCTCACCAGGAATAAAGTTAAACCACATCGAATTTAGCAATTAACCGGCAAATAATTCACAACGATTTGTATATACTATTTTACCACAGATTACACTAATACATTTATCTACATTTAATTTAAGAAATGCGATTTTTTTTAGTATTTGAATAATAATTTCATCTTAGTTTGGTTATGACTTAAGTTTTTTATCAGTTATTTCTAATGATTCCTTTATAATATCAAAAAACAAAATGGTGAAGTTCAGAAATTAATATAAGTATCGAAATTTTATGATTTTTTTAAAACCCAAAGAATTACAAATGGTGAAGTTCAGAAAATTTATTTTTATATATCTTCTTCTTCTATAACCATATTTTAGCAACGTGATATTTTGAAAGAGGAGAAATTTAGTTTAGAGTTCCTTTTTAAAATTATTATAATTGGGGAAGTGCAGAAAATTTATAAAAATCTAACCATGGCTCTTTGCTCACGTCTGACGGGCGTCCTGGACGGGGGCTATCTTCAAGGGACTCCCGACCATGGCGGAACTCCCTATTCCAGCGAGCAATGGTTGCATAGGAAGGGGCGGTGTCGGTGTACACTGCAACCCTGCGTTCATGAATCTCTTTTGCATTCTTGCCTTCCTTGGTCAAAAATTTGATCACTGCGCGGTGCTCAACCTTCTCCATTGTTGAAAAATTTGTGACTGACAATCTGCGATCAGCTACTGCTTCTTAAATAGACTTGTTATAATTTTTCCTAACACCCCTACAAACAGCCATCCCCCTTCCTCTGTTTTGCCTTACCGATTCTCAAAATTTATTTACATCCCCCCGTGTATATATATATATATATATATATATATATATATATATATATATATATATATATATATATATATATATATATATATATATATATATATATATATATATATATATATATATATATATATATATATATATATATATATATATATATATATATATATATAGAGAGAGAGAGAGAGAGAGAGAGAGAGAGAGAGATTGTATATCTCTCATGAACGCTAGAGAATGATGGAAATACATCCATCAAACCGCAAAGAAAGAGAAGAGAAAGGGAATATTTTTTTTTTGGGGGGGGATGAATTTTCCTAATTGTAAAAAGTTTGTACAGCAACCCTATGATCTCAATTAAAGCAACCCCTTAGACCACTCGGCTACGCGGAAGAATAAATATTCTCTCGAATGGGCAAGCTTATTCCGTTAATCCTCTCTTTCCTTGCGGTTTGATTTATTTATTTCCATCATTCTCTCGTGTTAATGAGAAATATATATTGTATATTTACCGCGCATTTAACTCTTGCTTAAAAATTGGATAACCATCATATATTGGTCATTTTAAATAATTAAATTAACTGACTATATTTTCATTCAACTAAAATATTACTCAAGGTGACTATATTTCGTTTGATCATTTTGACTATTTTTTTTAATTTAAACGACCATTATATATATATATATATATATATATATATATATATATATGTAGTTAGCAGCTATCATTTTCTTAATCAACGCAAAATGCTACTAATTCTATTAGTCACGTTGACCAACAAAATAGTCGAATGACTATTATGTCAATGTTAAGCAGGCGATGGAGATTTTCAGTGAGATAAGCTTTTTTAATGAAGTTCCTTGCATTACAATTTTTTTAAGCTTTCATCTGACAAATTAATAAAAATAAATTTCAAGTCAACATTTACTCTTTTGAATACTTCTTTTACCTAAAATATTTCGAGATGTTATAGTTTATTGCATAGGCGAACTTTTTGGTTTCTTTGAAAGCAAATTCCTCACAGATTTCTGCATTTTGCCTGACTCAAATTTAATAGAGAAGGCTACTGTAAGACTCTATGGTAATTACCTTACCTCCGGCCGAAAATCCCTGCAATCATCTCACCTCCGGCCGGAAATCTCTTCAATCATCTCCGCTCGGGATTATTTGTAAAAACTTCTCGTTTAATTTTAGGATCAAGGGAAAAGCGCCTTTAGGGCTGCTGTTACTCGACGCAAAATAGTTAAGCGTGCATAAAGGGATACACAAATGGGGCTAAATCTCTTAACATTGATGATTAATTATCAATAATCCTTTTGGAACTTTCGAAACACAAATTTTGTTCAGGGACATTCTAAAATACTTAGTAGAGCAAAGTGCATCGTTCCAGAGTATTATATCATAATTACCAGAGCAAGAAATACAAATAACACTGGGGAACAATGTATTTGGTGAATTGACAAAAGTACATTTTCCTACCTAATTCGAGCATACTAAATTCAAATCTGAAATCAGATTCTCTCTAAATGCTACAGATTTTTCGTAATATCAATAACTAATATTATACAATAATTTTTATTTTATCACTCCTATCATCATGCCCTGAAGTAATTTTGAATCATCCTTTTGCGTTATTTATAATAAAGCAGGATTTTTTACACCAACATTTTATTGCATATGAGAAGAAACTTGAATTATACATTAGGATTACAAGTATTGTAATCAAATAGATGCTAATTTATTAATGGCCGTATATTAGGCTGGAGTACCTCTCTGGCTGATCTCTTCTAATCTTCCAGCAGTAGTCCGCCATCCGCAATCATGTGTCTATCCCAGGGACCTTGGTAGCGCTCTTTCATCGTCATCGAATCCTGATGGAAGCGTTCCCCTTGTTCGTCGCTCACGGCTCCCAGATACTCTGGGAATTGGTCGAGATGACTATTTAGGAAATGCAGCAGCTTCACACTCATGTTGCATCCCAGATTACGATATGCTAAAAGCATATTAGTAACCAGATCCTCGTAGTTATGCGCTTTTGTTTTCGAAGAAGTTACGATCAATGGCAGAAAATGAGAGCCAGGCTGCCTTCTCTTTTACATTCATGGTGTTCACGAATCTAGAATCACTCAGATGTCTTCGGATTTGGGGACCATCAAATACTTCTGCTTTTATTTTTTCGTATGATAAAGCAAGAAACGCCGATACTATTTACTGAAAACAATCATTGTCAGTGCTCAAACTGAAATTGATTATGCAGTAGCATCATCTACCCCAGTTTGAGATGAAGTGGAGGGAAAACGATTTCCTCTAGACTTCCGATTGGCTCATTAACAATGTTTGGCATTCCTGCTTCCAAAGTTTCCCGAACTGGCCAATCTTTTGGGAACCAGTGTTTGTCACGGGCTCGACTGTCCCACATACAGATATAGCATGGAAACTTTGTATATCCTTTCTGCTGGCCAAGGAGGAAGTTGACCATCTTAAGGTCTACATATGTATATGATCCAATTGTGTTCGAGGTACTTAAATAAATCCATGACCATTCTTATGCCATCGTGAGTTTCTCGCAGATAGACAGAGTGACCGAGAGGAACTGCACCAAAGTCATTGCCATTATGCAAAAGGACACACTTGAGGCTACGCTTGTAGCTATTCCAAAACAGTCTCCACACAGCAGGGCTATAGGTGCCAAGTCCCAACTTGGTAAACAGACCAGGAGTCATCGTGGCAGTATACAAATTGTTTGTCCTCAGAGAAATACTTAACAAATGTACTCTCCCGTGTTTGGTAATATGATACCCGTACAGACCTGTCAAACATATGTCTTTCACTTAACCTGGAGGCTAAAAGTTCTGCAGCTTTCTTGGAGAGCGCCAAATCACGTATCAAGTCATTCAAATTCTCTTGATTGAAACAGTGAGGAGCTAATGACTGTTCAGCATCTGATGATAAATCTGCAGGCTCTGAATTCATTCGGTGGATGTCCATATCAGGTACATCATTTTCATCCTCGAAGTAATCATATCCACTAAAAATCGTAACTGGTAAAAATTCAGAATGAGGTACTGGCGGGATCGCCGAGGGAATGTTGTGATAGTTGATCTTGTGCCGATTTTTTTTGCCAATCCCTTTATTATTCACCAGACAGAAATAACAGTCCGATGCATGATCCTTTGGCTCTCGCCACACCATTGAGATTCCAAATAAAAGACAATTTCTCTTTCCTCTCGTCCACTCACGAAGATGTTCCACACAACTATGGCAAACAGCATGTGGGGCCCACTTCTTATCTTGATCGCCAAGACGAACATCAAACTATGCCTCATAAGTGCAGATCACAAAGTTTGATATATTACGCCTTTGACGCACTACCATGTAACAGACACATATGTAGCAGAAGGTGTCCATATCATTAATGAAATTTCCTCTTGACGAAGTTATCACTCTAACATGAGACCTGAACAATGAAACAATAATGTCAATATTTTGCACAATAACACTTATTACTATCTTACTATTATGTACTGTAAAGTATTTGCTTTCTACAAGCACCCTCTCTGTTCGTCCGGAGAGCAGTTTTCTGGGAAACGAGGGAATAGAAATTACAGAATAACTATAGCATGTAGGTAAATATGGATTATACGAGGGGCGGTCAATAAGTTTTGCAATTCGGATATAAAGAAAAGAGATATGAGGAAAAGTGTTTTATTATTTTTCAATATAACTACCTTCGACTTCAATGCACTTGTGCCACTTGTCCCTGAGGCTTCGAGTTCCCGACAACCAGAAATCTTCCGATTGCTGTTCAATCCACTCCTGGACGGTGAGCTGGACATCTTCATCGTCTCCAAACCGGCGTCCACGCAGTGCAGCCTTGAGCTGGCGGAATTAAAAGTAGTCGCTAGGGGCCAGATCTGCACTGAAGGGGGGATGGTTGAGCTCCTCGAATCGGCACTCGCGCAGGATAGCTTGTAGAACTCTGGCCTTGTGGATAGGAGCAGGATACACGTGTCAACTTGCCGTGCCACTTCTGACGGATGCACTGCTTCAACCCAGCCAGTTCCTCGGCTTAATATTGGCCTGTGATGGCTTTTCTACGAGGCGCATAGTCCACCATCAACACTGCATCAGAATCCCAGAAGATGGTGGTCATGATCTTCCCGGCTGATGGTTAGGTCCGGAACTTGATGAGGTCGGAGAGCCCCTGTGCTTCTAGGCCATGCTTTCAATTTTGGTCTCGGCATCCCAGTTATGGACCCAATTTTTATCACCTGTCACTATGAGTGACTCGAATCCCGCCGGGTCTTGGCTGTACAGGAGCAGCAGCTCCTCCGATCTTTGACGACGTTGCATTCGATCATGAGGCGTGAGGTTTCTAAGGACACAACGAGCAGACACCTTGGCCATGGCCAAATTGTCGTGGATGATGTTGATAACACTTCCATGTGATATCCTAAGTTCTTGCTCGATTTCTTCGACCTTCATCCGTCGATTTTCCAGGATGATCCTCTCCACACGGGCCACATTTTCGTCGTTAGTCAAGTCTGACGGGCGTCCTAGACGGGGGTCATCTTCAAGGGACTCACGACCATGGTGGAACTCCCTATTCCAGCGAGCAATGGTTGCATAGGAAGGGGCGGTGTCAGTGTACACTGCAACCATGCGTTCATGGATCTCTTTTGCATTCTTGCCTTCATTGGTCAAATATTTGATCACTGCGCGGTGCTCAACCTTTTCCATTGTTGAAATATTTGTGACTGACGATCTGCGATCAGCTAATGCTTCTTAAATAGACGAGGTAGGAGCGTGCGGCTGCAGGTCCTGACTTTTCATAACTTGTTCTAACACCCCCACAAAGAGCCATCCCCCTTCCTTTGTTTTGCCCTACCGATTCGCAAAACTTATTGACCATCCCTCGTACGTAATGCCAACCTCTTTTCCTAAGCTTCAGAAATATAGAAAGATAAAAAGTAAAAATGGCTACTATAAGTCCATGAATTCGTATGTAGTATTATTTATTCTACTACTTTGAATTACCTTCGCTTTCTTTTTTTGAGTTTATTTGTTCAGATTATTTAAATTGTAATATAGACAGCCTGGAAATAATTAAGACATTATGACAATTTTGGTTCATGCACATTAAACAGAAAAACAAACAAATAATTCAGATTTTCAAAGATAGCAGATCCTTCATAATTTCCAACGATCACTGTCACAAAGACAATGAGAGTAACAGTGCAATTTAAAGACAAATGCAACGCGTCAATTATTGCAAGGTGTGGCAGGCCTTGTCTTTCTGACAGAAGGTTTGGGGTTCATGAAAGATTTTTTGATGGTAAAGCTCGTTTAAAACATTTATTGTCTTGTGAGCATTCGATACAGGAACAGTTTGCTGTTATCCTTTAGCCTTTACTCGTAATGAACCTACTAATAGTTCCTAAGTGTAATAAAAATAAAATTAAACGAATAACAAAGTTAATAGAGGTTCATAAACTTATAAATATGAACGTGTGAAAGATAAGATCGCCTTTAGCTACGAAATGTGTCTCCAATAAACCAATTTTAGATTCTGAAATATAGGAAATATTTTCAGGTTATATATCTATGTTGTGTTTTTATTCTCGCTTTATTTTTATCCTTGCAGTCTTTTCTCTTAGTTATATTTATACTAAAAATTTCGATTAATGTTGGTTAAATGACTGACCAACCCAACGCAATTTTTGGGAATATATATTGTTAATCTACAACCTCAAATTAGCTTGAGACAAGCTCCCAAACCTTCGGTAAATGTTTCTTCAAGCTAAAATGTTGTACATAAATCTTCTTACCGGTCATGGTGTCCGCCATGACTGGTGTCTGAACAAAGCGTCAATCAAAAGGGAAGATAATATCGTTCCAAGCTTTAGTCACTATATTTCTCGTCTAGCCCTTCATGATCGAGTCTGACCCAAGAGAAAAGTTTCTAAATTTAAAAAAATTGGGGTTTTTTAGGCAAAATTAGACATGAATTGAACCAAATTAGTTAACACAATATCTACAGATTCGTCAACTTATGCAGGCTAATCCTATACTTTTAATGAGGTTATTTTTTTTCTAACCTATGTTGTTCACTTAATTTAATTATTAATCTGTCAATAATTATTTTTTTATTCTCTGTGCAATTTCTTTGTATTTGGTGATTTTAGTAAGTGCATTTGATCAGACCACTAGTTCTTTTCAAAATTGCACCAGTAATCTGCAATATGATACTTACCCCCAATTTTAATCTAGATTCTGATGCCCATATAAAGGCACTCTGAGCTCATTACTACTAAGTCTTATCTAGAGACTTCACAGATTAATGCTAGGTTGTGGAGTTTACATCATTATTCCGATATTGAGCTGGATTCACTAATACTGATAAAAGGAAGAATCATTTGCAAACTTCTTAAAAATCGTGTGATTGGGCAGCTTTAAAGCATAAATTTATGATATTTATCGGAGTTTCGATTTTCATGTACTGTTAAGAATGAAATAAACTTGCAAAGAAAATCTCTAAGGAAAGAAAGATCTCAATTGCTTAGCCTTAACAACCTCTGCGACAAATATTAACCACACAAGAAGAATTCTCTATGTAATATTTTTTCATTGGCCTAAAAAAAGAAATTCCAACTTTCGAAAGGTGGGCGAAGACGAAAATGAAGGAAAGAGATGCGAATTGCCGATTGCATAAAATCTATTTACTAACTTCGATGAAGAGAACCATCCTAACTTTACTTTCGTGATAGACTCCTTAGTTTGTGGACAATCAGACGAATAGTTATTAAAAACAAAAAGCATAGACCGATATACAACTACCCAAGTGCTAAATTAAATACCTCTGTATGAGTTCAGACTGAATATTTTAAAGTTATAATTCATATCGAAGTATCAGAAATAGTATCAAGTAAATATTGACAGTTAATGAACTAAACAGCACAACTCACAACAGTGTTTTAGAAGTTATTCTTCCTAAAACTTGAACGAGAAATAAATTTCATTGCAAGGCATATTATATTAAAATATAATCTTCCAGATTCCTTCTGTAAGTAGAACTACGAGTAAATAAGATTTACTAACTAATGAAATGACTTATATAGAATAGCAGAGCTGAACAACAATGGTTATCCTCAGTTTCACTAAATTGGTTAAATATAACTGGAAGATGACTAAATACTTGATCTATTTCTTAAATGAACTGATACAATGTAGGTTGTTTTTAATAAAACAAGATAATTTTCTTCAATTAAGATCTATAAAAAACGAAGAACATGTAAAATAAGCTTAATGAATTTAAAGCTATTTTCGATTCAGGTATTTCATTAAAAAATAAGTGAACCTTTGATAGATTTTTCACTTAATAATTTTAAGGATAACTATAAAATAAATGGTGTTTCACTTTACAATAAAATCAATAACTGATGTAGATGTGGTGAAATCAGAACATATTTGTATATTAAACCAGAAACATAGAAAACTAAAATTTCATGAATTACTGTTACTAACTACTGACCTCTTGCCCAAATACGATAGTCAGATGGATACTTTATTTTGCAATAATACGAAGAAACAACCTAGTAATAGTATATTATTTCAATTGTTCTAACCTTTGCCTTAAATTTGAAAACGCGAGAATCACAAGCCGTAATTAAATTGCTAAAGAAAAATCTTTTCTAATAATGTCAAAGCTCGAACTAGATTTAGTAATTTTGTTAAATGAAAATATGATCAGTAATCGGAGTAAAAAGCGAAAACTCTAATCAAAGTGATCTTAAGATTATTAATTTTAACTTTAACATTTAGAACAGCCTACCGTTAAATAATTGGAGTATAACAGACTCCCTAATTGTTAATTTCGATATGTCTACGTAGGAGATGAAGTAGATTTTGTAAAAAATACGGATAGTGCTTGTAAGACGTTATAATTAAGACTTAAAGACAGAAATAAAAAGTTCCTTAACAAGTAAAAGAAAATTGATTTATAACAACGCTCTCTGGTGGTTAAGCAAACTCAAAGATAACTCATAGAGTTAAAACTAATTTAGCGCTAAAATTACATTGTAATGAAGAAAAATCAACGGTATTTAAACCGGGAGAGTCATGGTGAAAAGTATATAGAATCCAGGTTGATTTTCTCTCCATGTGGCCCCTCTTGCGGTGCTTAAAGTTTTCACCACTGGGCGGAATGTTAAGGAAGACACCGTCTCCTTCTATCCTGTAAAAGTATAGACCTCAAACCTCCTGTGCTTGAAGACATGGAGCCCAACGTGATGAGAGAGAGTCGTACAACCGTGCAACCGAGGCCTTTGCAAGTCTCTTTTCGCCCTTAAATTCTTTTCATCGCTAATTTACAGGCCAGGTTCGTCTAGTCCTCAGGTGGCCCCTCACGCGTCGCCATATGGTTGCAGTTGTAGTCCAGGTTTCCCTACTCTCTTACTTGGTTACTGGGAGACTTAGTCCCACAAGTATTCAAAACTAGTAAAATGAATTAATTTAAAACATTAAATAAATCAGCTTTAAGTAACAATTCGTTTTCCACAAAGTAAAATAGCGATATTGCTGTAATTTCGAGGTCACTTTCCACTATGTTCAACCAGTTTTTTGGCTTAGTTTTTATCATTTAAATGATAAAAACATTCTTGACACAATATCACCCAATATCAACCAATATCTACACTATAATAAGATGTGTTGATTTTGATAAATAAAAAGAAAATCAACAAATCTCTAAGCCCGGGTGAAATTTATTCTCGTGGGAGGAATGACTTGAAAGTAATGAAATTTAGATCACTCAACATTATTTTCGAAATTCGTTAATACTTAAAGATTTAATTACTTTGAATTTAAAATGAGAAATTTACTCCGATTTCCCAAAATAGGACTGGAATTCAAACAACAAGTTATAGGCCTATAGGCTCAAATTTAATTAGAAGATATTGTAATTCGTAACAAGAGCGAGGAACACTTGAAAAATATAATTTATAAGACCGAAATAAAGAATTAAAAAAGAGAAAACAGAACAGTACTTACGCGAGAGCAACAGCAGACTGACCTACGAGATCCAGACCCTCGCAGTATACGGTAGTAAACATAGAAGGAAGTATGCAACCAGATCTGATCCTATGCATCATTGACGCATACTCGTGAACATTGCAAAGCCTGACACATATGCAGGGGAATTAAATAAAATGCTGGATAAAAAACCCCTAAAACCAGTTTTGTTACCAGCTAACCCATCCTCAAGAGAAATTTATAAAATTAACCTGAAATCTAACCAAAATGAAGAGAATAACCAAATGGAAACCGACCAAAATGAACCAGAAACAGAATAAGATAGTGAAGAAGACTCAACCAAGGTAGACGCCTAAATTGAAGATGCAACAAGAGAAATAACTGAAAAATTTAAAGGAAATATAAGTAAAAAAGACCCCAAAGCACGCAATAACTAAACATAAAAATATACGGATCCCAGATCAACCTACCACCCAAAAACTATAAGCAAAAAGAAATAGTCGACGGACTGATAAAAGTCAAGTACAAATAAGAATATAATACACAAGATGACGAAACATAAATACACAACACACTAAAACAAAAAGATCTTAATACTGATAAAAAATCTTAATCCCCCTCCCTAATCCTACCATAACTTATCGAGAGAACGGTTTAGGAAAAGAACTATCCGGACGCACTCGATCATCAGCCAAAAAAAAGAAAGTTAAGGCAGGAAAAGAACAAAAGTATAGCAGATCGATAACAGAAGAAGAAACTATCCAAACAAGTAAAAGTACCAGAATAAATAAAAAAATACATATAGACGAATCACATACTCCACTATAATTAGAAATGAGGATTTAGACAAAATATTTAGACATAATAACACGAAGTAAACATAGAACAAAAGAATGAAGATACCTAACTACAACATTAGTACAACAAGTCACACCAAGAGTAGATAAGATGGAGTAATGGTGAATATAAAGAAAGGATATTCAAATACATAGAAACTAAAGTTTAGAAGAGTCATATATTGTCATTAAGATTAATGAGACTACAGGAGACTGAGCAGTAGCCAGAGCATATTAACTCCCAAGACAACCGTATTAAAGTGTGGTAAACTAAACACCAGGTGCAGAGAGGCAAAGTGTACATACAGCACAGATGACGCCGGGAAAAAACCCTTCAAATGTTAATGCAAAGAAACTTACTACAAAGTGAAGGACCAGATTTCCCAATCACTTTACAAAGAGATCTTCGACAACTCCTGGCAGTTTCTTAGCAAACACGCACATCCACTTCAACTACCACAAAGAACCACATCCCCTATCCAAATCAAAATTACGCAAACGCACTCAGCAAAACAGAATGGAATCAATATAAAGAATAATTGAGTACGTTTGCAATAAGATCACCAAACAATCTAACAAAGGATGACATAAAAGTACATATAGAACGAACGATCTCAAAGGTAACAGTGGCTGACAACCTCTACACACCAAGAATAGAATATAGAACACTCCCTGCACCTCTGCTCACGATGAGACGACGAAGAAATAAAGCAAAAAATTGAAGAATCTCAAATACTAACAGTAGAAATAATGGAATTGGGTAATAGCATGAAAAGATTTCGAAGACTAAGAAATATTATAAATCAAAATAAAAATATTGAATAAGAATAAATCAGATCTGGTCTGAAACGAAATAATTATCAAAATGGGCCTAGAAAAAGATAAAAAATGATTATGAAACAAATACAGAAGTGTTTACGGATTCGAACTCAAGGAAGAAGTTAAAGTAAAAATAGGACAAAGAGGAATAAACTAAATCAAGGAGATATAACAACATTTCCAAAAATACTGGAAAGTATATTCACCATCTCTGCCGAAGATAAGCAAATTATTTAGAGACATACAAACAGAAAACACTCCAACCATTAAAAGAAAAAGAGAAAAACGTTACTATGTAAATTCGTGTCGACGAAGGAGGACGAACCAGCAAAGAGAACCAGCAAAATGAATAATAAATACTTCGCAGGCCGAAAATCCTTAAAACAAAAACCCTCAGGAACAAGTGGAATCACAAAAATACACCTAATATTGCATCAAATACCCTCAATACGGCAATATTTTTCATTGTCTGCAAATATGATCATTTTGCCGTCCCTACTTACTAATAGAGTTTCTAGGGAAACTCTTCGATAAGCTCACGAACGTAAGACGGAAGAAATATACAGAACAGAACAACTTGTATGACACCCAACAGCATGAATTCAGGAACCAACGCGGGGACGGAAACTGCGCTGGCGATAAGTACGTAAATGATCGCTACAGAAATAGCAAAACGGCAACAAGGTAGAGGTGATACTCCGTTATGTCGCCAAAGATTTTGACGAAGTAGGAGTATGAAAATAAAAATTAACAGCCTAAACATTGAACATAATAGAAGGAAAATTCTATGCAATTACTTAGGTGAGAGGCCAAATGGCATATTAATGGGTATAGGGGTGAAGCATTCACCTGGAAGTGGGCGTTTCCAAAGAGGGATGTTTCAATCCAACCCTCTTAACCATATAGATGATGCAACCTACCTTAACCCACCCATGAGAGTATGGTGTATATAAAACTAGCGGATAATGTCACACAGATCATTAGAAGTGAAAGAGTAAGAAACAGCCACAGAGGGATTGCCCAGAGATCGAACAGAAAAATAAAAATAACTTGAAAGAGTATGAGAAAATAGAGTCGTCAGAGATAACTCTCGCTCCAACCAGAAAATAACGAAAGTGAAAACCACCTTGACTACACTATACAGGTTCGGAACTTATCAAGTCGAAACAAAATGAAACTCTGCATGGCCCTTGTCTGCCCCCAAATTTAAGCACGGCTATTAAAAAAAACTCAGAGGATCCAAAACTGGGCTACCAGATTCACATTAAACAACTCCAAAAGCGACAGATTAACGTTGGTGGAACTAGACCAGAGCACCAACCAACCGAAACTGATAAACTAGACACCGCATGGACGTGCGTTAACCATCTGGCGTAAAATCTACGACATAATACGCTAAAATGAAATCAATCAAATAATCTTAACTGGCGAGGAAATCCATCAAGTTTGTTATAAATAACAATTCGACGGAAACAAGAAAATGACACTATGGAATATTACTCCAATTTTCCGCTAAATACGATAATAAACTACCAAGTTGTAAACCAAAAATAACTTTGGAACAAGCAAAGGATTTTTTTTAATTGCAATTACTCACCAAAATCGGATGTAATATCCGAAGAGACAAAAATAACTACTCAATCAAAATGTGCGAGCAAAAAACACAAAATAATATACCAAAGAAAATTAAAACAATAAATACAAAGGCTGGGAAGCTTAAAACAAAGCAAGAGGAAGCAATCGAAACGAAAGCATTTGCCAGGCAACCTGGCACATCAAACTCATAATCACCATCATCCAAATCATTTTCATATTCAGTTTTTCCTTACCCCATGATCATTAAATTTATTATTCACATCTACTTAAACATTATTTCTACCTACTATGTCTCTAATTCATTCCCTTTCACCACTTTTGATATTCCATTCACAAAGAGCGAAAATAGCAGCTGCTCGATTCTGTAGAGAGATTTGGCATTAAAGTCAAAGGTAAAAGATTACTTATGATTAAGTCTGGCCATAAGATTAATTAAGAAGGAAAACTTTTCTATCCTACAACAAAGCAATTATATATATGTTCATATGTCCTTTCGTCGTAAATGTTGGGATTCCTTTAATATGATTAATGGGCTAGAGCATCATTGCAAATTGCCCCCTTCCTTGCTGCACTGGCTCTTCTAAGCTAGGCCCTAGCACCTAATTTAGCTTTAACAGATTTTTTATTTTATGTCAGTGTTTTTCATATCTAAGGCATCATATTTTCTCCAATTTAGGGGGTTTTATTTGCCAATACAAAATCTCGGCAGACCCTGATTTATCAGACGACGGACACGAGAGGGTTATTACTTTTGTAACCCTAATTTATCGGACAACTGCCACGAAAGTGTATTCACCAATGTAGAGCTTTATTTATCTGACAACGGCGATAAAAGTGTATTCACCTCTGTAGACCTTGATTTATCGGACAACTGCCACGAAATTGTATTCACCAATGTAGACCTTGATTTATCGGACAACGGCGATAAAAGTATATTCACCTCTGTAGGCCCTGATTTATCGGACAACGGCGATAAAAGTATATTCACCTCTGTAGGCCCTGATTTATCGGACAACGGCAAAGAGAGTGTGTTCGCCCCCACAAACCCTTCACTCATCGATCAGCGACCAAGAGATGGTGTCATCCTCTGTAGACTGTGATTTATCGCACGACGACCACGAGAGGGTGTTTACAGTCGCTGTAGATGACGTCAGTGATTTAATAATAAACTTTATAATATGTATTTCATTATCTAGGTCATTTAAGTTTATAAAAACAGATTAATAATAGTCTTTAACCAGGTCAATTCCAAATACTTAATCACTCTTTTATGGAAAGTTAAACTAAATGATTCCTAAAAAATGTTTAAAGTTAAGACTTCTATATTTAAAGAAAATGACTATGAAATTGAAAATTGAAAATATTTTTTTTTTTTTCTAATAATTGATCATTTAGTGAGTGTATTAGAATGGAGTAGTGCTGTAAATGATTTCCCATTTAAGCTAATGTATACTAAAAAAAATCAAAACTAATTAAGCTTCCCTTTAAATTCACTTTCCTGAATTGGCCTTTTTTCGAAAAAGAGTTTGTCTTTTCTCCATATTTTCTCGGGAGAAAGCTATCTTGTTTAAATGTTCAGATCCTTTCAAATCTGCATATTTCTTATGGCTACTCTTAAAATTCCGCTCAAGATTATACTTCTTATAAACGGATACATGTTCGTTGCAAATAATACAAATACACCTATCATTAAATTAAAATAATAAATATATCTCAGTCCATTTTTCAAAAAATACAGCACTTTTTCTTTTAAGATTTTCACTACCACTTGTCATATTAATAATGGTATAAAAAATAATTTAATAATGTTGTATATTGGTTATATTTAAGTTATCAATGCAGGAATTTTCAATACTGCCACTGAGGAAAACGAAATAAAGCTAGGAAACGGTACAAATTTACAAAACCGTCCGAGTTGGTAGATATGCCTTGAGGCGAAGCAGATACGTGGCATCCTAGCAACATTCTGATAGGCCTCGTCTAAGTCTAATAATTGGTCGAAAAAAATAATATTTACTTTTATTTTGCTTTCTTCGTAGGTATAAAAAAATATTATTTAAGTTTCAGTATTAAAAATTTGAGCATACAAATATTATTTAAGTTGCAGTATTGAAATTTGTGCATACAAATATATGTATCTCTCAGGGGGCGATGAAAATTGGGCTCGCTGGCGAGGGTGTCCCCACCCCTGTAATATAGACTATGATTTATCGGACAACAGACAGAAGACGGTGTTCACCTTCGTAGACCCTGATTTATCGGACAACAGACGGGGAAAAGTGTTAACCTTCGTAGACCCTGATTTATCGGACAACAGACGGGGAAAAGTGTTAACCTTCGTAGACCCTGATTTATCGGACAACAGACAGGAGAGAGTGTTCACCTTCGTAGACCCTGATTTATCGGACAACAGACGGGGGAAAGTGTTAACCTTCGTAGACCCTGATTTATCGAACAACAGCCTTGAAATGTAGTTTTATAAATGTTTAAAATAAAAAACCCTGAAGAAATCGATGTCTTGCAGGGCTTAAGATCAAGATAAACCGATAAGGAAAGAAATAATCTGGAATTTGCCTAAATGCAATTACTAGTAGATTGCAAATAGGTACAAGAGATTACCAATCGCTTTAAACTGCAAAAAAAAAAAAGAAAATGAGAATAAATTCTCCATTTTTCACTAATTTCCTTAGTGCAAATATGTTGGGAACCAAAAATACTTATTGCTAAACAACAAACAACTAAATGTAATCTTTAACAAAAAGCACTAAACTAAATAGCGTACGCAGAGAATTAATGCTTACCTCACATTGATATTTCGTCCAGCATAACCTATAGCGTTTTCTTCTATAATGGGAAAAATCCATATATCAAAAAAGTAACTACTAAATTATATAGAAAAATAACTTAAATTAGAGAACCAAATAACGGGTAAAATTAAAAAAAGAATAAATGGTCATAATATAATCCGCAGTTCGAATAAAAGTAGAGAGAAAATAAAATAAATAAACCGACCTGTGCATTGCTTGTATTTGTGTTTATATTCCCTTAGAGCTTAGAATGGAGATTGCAGAATCTGAGAGTAAGCAAAGACGGTCCCAATTATGTTCAAACTAGGTATCCGCTCAGAGTATAAAACGTAATTTTAGGAAAGAGAAAAATTTGAACTTCAGAAGTAATGTTCATTTATATAATGCATTGTTGTAGTTATATAAACGTTTACAATAAAAGTTAAGTTGTTTTCTTATTAGTACTAACACTTAAAATAGCTCATGATTAAAAAATGCATCACAGTAGCAATTTGGTCATCTAAATGTGGCATCTACACGCCACGCGATTTAATAGCGAGAAGTGACACATGCAACTTTAATTATAGCGTCCATCGGCAAACAAAATGACATAAATTGCAAATTGCAAGCATAAACAAGCCCTGCAATTTTCTATCCACTCCCATCTCGATTTTGCTCTAACGGCTTTAAGTAGCTGTGTTTAAAATCTAAGGCTTTAATTTATTCTATGTCACTAATTTTCCAATATATTTCTACGTAATTTAACCTTTATACTTATCTCACCACTTATTTTAAATTAAAATTTCATCTTGGTGTTGGAAAACTTCTCGCTATCAAATATTGAGCAACGCGAGAACTCAACGGGACCCTCTTCTGAGTTAACCAGTTTTGGAGGAAGTAAAACGCTTCGCCTTATTTGAGTACTAAATGCTTAAAACCGA
This sequence comes from Ceratothoa steindachneri, assembly GCA_963969495.1. Lineage (NCBI taxonomy): Eukaryota > Metazoa > Arthropoda > Malacostraca > Isopoda > Cymothoidae > Ceratothoa > Ceratothoa steindachneri. Next base: position 10,358,117 of record OZ018329.1, read on the forward strand.
TCTAGTTTATGGACCTTTATTTCTATATTCTAAGCTCAAATCTTAAGTGAGGAGGATGTCTGTTCCAGAAGTAAGAAGAACTCTACTATACTTCGAGACATAACTCATCTATATCTTCTGCATTAGTTTGTATAGTGGAAGATCAGAATAAATTAGTAAGTGCATAATACAAATAAATTGAATGAGAACAAATGGAATGAGTTTTTATGGATTAAAATTCCAATACATCATTAGTTTCATCAATCAATATTCACACTAATATACGATAAAAAATATCAGGGAAAAATGCAACAGAGAAATTTCCACTAAATTAAATTTGAATGCTCTGAAACAGAGAAGTGAATTTAAAAAATTGTATGAAAGGTATTAGCCAGAGTAAGCTAAATGAGACTCCCTAAAATATCGGGATGGCGCAAAACTTTTCTGCACTAATGCCCTGGTATGCCTCAAGCCACTCTTTGGGGCTAGAAGTAGCGTCTGTAGGACATTAACACATATTTAGATCGAGATTATGAGGCTAACACTGGTATTATGATATTTTATCATAATGTTATAATATTAAATTGTAGCTATTATTAAGAAAGGGGAGGAAATTGATTTTCAGGCAGCCCGGACGTCTTATCATTAGGGGAGGAAATAGGCAGCAGGCAGAAGGGAAATTCGAATGAGCACAGAGACAATATCAAAGAATCAAATGACAAGGGCTGCTCTTAAAAAAAACGGCCATGGTAAATACTTAGATCAGGGACTGGGTTATATAGCTATAGGAATACGTAAGCAAAAAAAAAGCGCCATTCTTCAAAAAGCGAGATCGATCGAACCCACTCTGAATTGAGTAAAATGACATGAGCAAAACAATGAGATTCAGAACTTTAAAATATATACCGGAGATTTATTTAGGAAAAGAAAAAGAAAAGTAGGAAATTGTGTTTTGGCTCAATATATAGACTTACATATTTTATTTTCCTCGTGGAAGTGTAGGAAGTGTAAACAACTCGAGATATATTTAAGATTAAATTGCAAAATTGTTCTTTACAATTGTTGCGAGATGCAGGCAAACAACCCTTCACTGCGACGATAGATCTTCTGTAGAGAAAACGCAATAAAGTTCTTCCGAGCCATTCGGAGCCCAATGAATCTCATTAAAAATTCAAATAGACGAGTCATATTATGTGAGGCAAGCATCTATCCTTCCTAGAAATCAAAAGCTCTCTTTTTTAAACCAACCTTAAAAGTAATGCTATTTGTCCTGACGGGTCAATTCTTTTCATCTACCTCATTCTATTCCTTTTTTTTACTTTAATTTCTCTATAATGTTTTTTCTCCAATTTTACGAAACACGACAACTTCGACGATTTATTACTCGAATGAAGTATTCCTCCCCCTTTCTTAATTCCCAGAGTATTTTCTTTTTGCACACCTTTTCTAACTTTCTTCTTTTAAAACCGTTCGCATTTCTTACCTGGAAGAATTTTAAAAGGTGAATGGGTAGGCCCATTTCCTCTATTTCTATGAGAGGCTTCTTAATTATTGCTTCCTTTTTAAAGAGATTGCTTCAACCATTACGAAGAAGAAGAGTTCTCAAGATATATCATTTCATCGAAGTGCCACTTTACTTATTCCAGATATATAGTATCCAATACCTATGCATAAATGCTCCTTCATTTTTCCATTGTGATGAATTGAACTAAATCACAGTTGTTGTATATGCAAATGCTACATGCGTCCAGTATAAAGATGCAAATTGAAGAAAACGTGAAAAATGAAATGCGTTTTTACACTAGACTTGTCGAAATATAAGCCTTGGGTTATGCTAATCCTTAAAGATACCTACGATTCGAGACTAGTAGAGCAGGCAGATATATCTATACGTTCTTTTGATTATTTCTATCCATAAAATAATGATAAACATGGAAAAAAATACGCAACATATAAGGGATGAATTACTATGTATATAAAAGAGTAACTTTATGTTTTTATTTATTTGGTCGTTATAGGCAGCCATATTTATAGACCGACTGATGCTGTTTTATTACTCTACCCCAAAACATTCTAAGGAAGAGAGGTGGCAGAATAGAAGTAATGGAGCTCGCAGTCACAATGAAAGAAAACTGAATAACGTTAATCAAATCAAAAGAATGACGCAATTTTACTGAAACCTTTTTTTAGAAATATAAAAGTGTAGAGGTATGCCTGCGTAGACTAGCTCAGCGCACAGAGTTGTACACAAGCACGGGCAGACAGCTGACCAAAGGCCGCTTGAGATATGTTCTGGGGCGATTAATAGAGAGTGCGATTTACGGTTTACCGGGTTTTGACTAATGGCTTGCCAATTTTCAGTTCAAAGGATTTATAATATATATAATAACAGGGGGCAATTTATATATATACAAAAAGGGTGAACAAATTACTTAATAAAGGTAGATAAATAAATTATGTAAAGATTAACGAGGTAATCTAGGAAAGACAATACAAGATGGCTTTACCTTCAAGTGCGGACGAATTGGAAGGAAGGGAGGGAGAAGACAACGGCGTAAGTCTTCAAGAAGATACTTGTGGAGTCCTGACGAAGAAGACTCGAAGATCGGGTTTGATTACTTGGTGATGAAGAATAAGATTTTCTCTGCTGCAGAGAGACGTAATCTCAACTCTAGACAATTCTGCAGATCGGCAGGGAGTCCCAGTCTCGAAATAACGTGAATCTTTAAGGGGTGGTGAAGATGAGAGCTCGATAGTTTTTCTCTGAACAAAGGCAAAAGCTTAACTAAGGTAGATCTGCTGGCAAGATCTTCGACGAGGTACGACGACTTGAGCAAGGGTTACAGGGCTTCACGGGAAACAGACAGGCAGTCTGAACGGAATGAATGGCTGGCTTTCAATCTACTCGAAAAATGGTGAGCTTCCAAATAAATAGCCGGGAGGCTGGTCCGATAGATAGCCTCAGGGTCTGGAGGTCCCTGGATGATTCTCGGCGCCAGTATATGCAAACACACTTCATGGCTACGAGTCGGTCTAGAGGGTAAAACTTGCCTCGTGGTATGTGTTTGGGTTAATGTGGCTGCCTCGCGGGGGAATAGACATGCCATGGAAGAATGGGGTAGATACAGAAGGGCTGCACACGGTGTTATCGCAGTGGGGGTGAAAGGGGCGAGTGGCGTCCGAAAGCAAACACAGCTGTGACGCGTGATTCAGCGAGGGACTGATTCTTCCTCGAACTTTCTAAAATACTCACGCTAGGAGAAACGTGGTCTCGAAAGAAGAAGGGGGTATTTCCGAAGTGACTTCCTCTTACGGTTGTCCTTCGAGGGCATTCCCTCACAAAGAAAGTAGCGGCTTCGCCACTTCTCCTTACCATAAGAGCTTGTGCTTCACAGGCCTGTGCCTAAGACGGTATGTGGCCTAGCAACGTCATAATATATGTAGTCTAAATATATTAAACAGGTTTCCAATACATTTCTCAGAATTCCTTCGATATACGGACAAAACAATCCTTAGAGCTCTTCTTTTCCCATCTAAATTTGCTGTTATATACGAAAGAATTACACAAAAAAATTCCATGTCATAATTTAACATATTTTCGGAACTTCACGATTTAGAAATTTTTTTTAAAATTTTAAAACATTCGAAAATCAATTTTTTTTTTAACTCTTAGAAAGAACTTGGATAAAAGCTTCAAATATACTTAGGCGTCTCACAAACTCAAATTCAAACTGTTAAAAATATCACTAACTCTATAATTTAAGAAGGGGATTTTTTTTAGTATTTGAATAATAAATTCATCCTAGTTTGGTAATGACTTATGTTTTTATCAAAGTTTTTTCTAATAATTCTTTTATGATATTAAAAAACAAAATGGTGAAGTTCAGAAATAAATATAAGTATCGAAATTTTGTGAATTTTTTATAACCCAGAGAATTACAAATGGTGAAGTTCAGAAAATTTATTTTTATATAACTTTTAAAATTATTATAATTGACGAAGTAGAGAAAATATATAAAAATTTAACCATGGATGCTCTTTTTTAGATTTTAAATTTTAATCTTAGTAGCGAAGCACAAGCTGCCCCCGTTGGGCGGAGTGGCGAAACCGTTGCCTGGTTGTATTATATAAATATATTCTTCTTCTTATTCTCCTCGGTTTTCCATACTCGGGGTTGCCCTTCTTGATGAGACGTTCTATTTTGTTCTTTCTCTCTCATGCCACTCACAATACACTCTTTCCATCTCATTTTTGGTCTTCCTCTTCTTTGGGTCTCCTCTACCTGCATATTCATCATTTCCCTTGCTCCACGCTGCTCTTCATCTTCTCTTCTTGCGATGTGCCCAAACCATCTCAATCTTTTACTTTACTTGATAGTTCAATTACTTTCACCGATATTAAAATATATTCTAAATATATATTTTTATTACTTAGTACACAAGTTTTTGAAGCGATTAGCTTACATTATCAATGCAAAAATAATGACAGACAACAGGAGCTGCTTCGCTATTTCTCCTTACGAGAGGAGTTTGAGCTTCTCAGGCAGACCTTCGGTTTGTGGCCAACCTCATATCCGGCTTTGGCAATGGCCTATTGGTTTAAACATTTACTTTTTAAGTTGCCAGTACATATGTCCTAATAATTTACTCTTGGTCTATTTATTTTTAAAATGGATGATTATTTTCGAGGACTTAAAGTCAAAAATAAGTTTTATCAGGAGTCTTTTTTAATACGAAAAAAATCCTCAGAATTCATTTTTCTCCATTTAAATTTGCTCTAATGATTTCCTTTTGTTTTATTCGTTTTTAGGGGCCAGTCGCCATTTCCTTCTGGTAAAGATTGAAAATTAAAATCTATTTTAGAAATAACTTCGATAAAACTTGAGAATATACGTGTGGAGGTTAGCCCAACAGAGGTCAAAGGTGCAAACATTCCCAGGCATACTCTGGCCATATCACCTTAGTTGATGACTCCCAGATCGTTTAAGCAGTTCGAACCCTGTTGGGCGACCCCCCCCCCTTCCATTGTTCTCGGTTATCATCCCCCAGTGCAAAGTCGAAAACGAGAACTGTCACTCCCCCCACCCCCCAGCCGCTGTGAGACACCCGTGACTTGTGGCTGTTTACACGGCTATATCCCAAGTCTCCCATGGGACGCCAGGTGTCCTACGCCCCTCTCCCTAACCCCGTCCCCCGCAGAAACCCGCCGTATTTATGCAAACCACGCCATTGATTGTGAGCGAGAGTTTCTTCCGATGTCCGTCCGTCAGATCGTTCCCCGTTGGGTCGCCGTGTCGACGCCTGTGATCCCTTGAGTGGATCGTCCTTTCGTAATCTCTCTGGTCAGAGACGGATTACTCTCCTTCGTTTTTCCCAATTCGGAGGGCTAACCGGCATCAACCTTCCGCTCATTCCCTCCACTCTACAAGGTCCGTGTATCTTAACTTCAACCGTGAGACAAGAGCAAGGAAGTCCGAGAAGGAAGTCCTTCAGTGCAGTTCTCATCTGGTCACAGTGCCGACACCAGTCCCTGGAGCGGACTTTCCCCCCCACCCCTTCGTGAGTCCCATTTGGAGGACAACTTTGAACCTGAACCTGTTAAAGGTACCATCAAAGAAGGAAATGGGTATAAAATGGATAAAAAGAGACTTCAAAAGGGAAAATATCACATAGTAACTAAAAGCCACTATTCTCTTCCTTAACAGGAAGAGCTTGGTTACACAGGCACCCCTGTGGGGGTGTGGCCTACGGCCTTATTTGCTAATCTTAACCGCCTTTTTTAATCCCTTTATAGACTTTATTTTAACACCCTGAATACCCTTTTCTTCTTCTTCTTCTTCTTCTTCTTCTTCTTCTTCTTCTTCTTCTTCTTAATCTTAATCTTCATCTTCATTTTCATCTTCATCTTCATCTATATGTTCATCTCCATCTTCTTCTTCTTTTTCTTCTTCTTCTCCTTTTTCTTCTTCTTCTTCTTTTTAGAATAGCAAATAGGCGGTAGGCCACACGCCGAAGGAGTGCCTATGGAACCATAAAATATAATACAACTATTGTTGAAGGTACCATCAAAGAAGGAAAGGGGTATAAAATGGATAAAAAAGAGACTTCAAAAAGGAAAATATTACATAGTAACTATAAAAGAGGAAGATGCTACAATCATCAAGGATCAAGAAAAAATAATTAAAAGAGCAAACCAAACAAACAACAACACCCAATAATGTGTCAGTCGTTCTCAAATCATAAATTAAAATTTCAATCAAACAAATTAAGAACCACAAAGCACCAAGTTAGGACAACATCACTTCGGATTTGCTGAAAGATTCTGGAGATGTTATTGTGGACAAATTAGCTTGCCTCTTCACGAAATATTTAAAACTAGTCTAGATTCCAGAGGAATAACACCTTACTATAATGATCCTTCTTCACAAAAAAGGTAATAAAACGTTCCTTACAAACTATAAACCAATCAATCTTACCCCGTGTGTCTATAAATTTTTCACGAGTCATTACTAACAGAATGAAAAAAAAACCAGCTAAATGACCAACAACTGATAGAACAAGCTGGCTTCAGAAATGCTCCCTAACAATTGACTACATACTCTCAACCAGCTTATTAAGCAAACTTCAGAGTACAATATTCATTTCTATTTAGTATTTATAGACTACCTAAATTCATTTGATTCAATAGAAACACCAGCGATCATACCAGCCTTGAAGAATCAGGGTATAGATCTGGTCTACATAAATATTATAGAACACATCCTAAAAGTAAAGATTATACACTAGATTGCAAGAGGATTTAGATATCTTTCAATTACAGAAAGGTGGAAGACAAAGAGATACTATCTCTCCGAAATAAGTCATGCCGTCTAGATGAGATCTTTCGGAGGCAAAACAAAGGCAATAAGATCGATGAGAATTACCTCAACCATCTGAAATTTGCAGATTATATTTTACGCAGAGCTGATAACCCGGAGTTACAATCGAATCTCTCACTCTGTTTCATGTTTTACCATGAGTTTCAGGCTTCCTCGCCCAACTCATGGTTCTTTCAAATTGAACTACTCTTATTTTTGGAGAAAGTAACAAGTGACCTTCAAAATCTCAAGTCACTGGTGTGAGCAATACCACTTGTAGTAATTGATTGAATTTCATCCCTCTTAAGAGACCACACAAACTTGAGTTACCAAATCCTCCAAGTCGCCATTTTGGAAAAGGTTTTACCACATCGACGACTTACAAGATAAAATTTGGCTCGTTCCACTTATCTATTTCATTTTTTTTCCATTGATGATATCATAAGGAAATTGAAGGACACACTAAGAGATAGTGTGGAATCAGACTTTTTTTCTGGAATCATTGGTTCGACGCTTTGCCACTCACATTCAATAAATACATCAAATTCTAGCCCCAGAGACTCCACTAGAGACTCGCTCGGGTTTCCTTACGAGCTCATAGATATGGGTGACTTCCATCGCAAAGGATCCCTTACAACACTTCAGTGAGAAGATGGAGGAAGCATTGGTCTGCATCAAGGAAAAATTCACAACTCTCCGGCTGGATCGTGCAAATCTCGCACGAGATCGCGCAAATCTTCCCCTCTTTAGGATAGCAGCTCCAGTTACCACCGGCAATACAGTAGCTAGGCACACTGCTGTGCAGCTGGTTACAAAGAGAATGGGAAGCTTCTGAGGAAAACAGAAAGGAAAGAGGGCGCATCTGTGTTACACTGCTCCTCGTGCGTGCATGTTTGTTATCGATCCTATCGCCCGAGTAAGGTTCCTATTTGACACATGATCAGTGATATAAATTTTCCTGGTTAGAAAAAAACGATCTTCAACAACAAAACAACAAGAGAGCAACATACCCCTTCAGACCGCAACGGGATCGCAATTCGTACGTTTGGTCAACGTACACTTATTCATTTCCTGGGTTTAAGACGTAGTCTAATATGGAACGTTTTAGTGTAAGATGTTAAAAATTCGATAATGGGTGCTGATTTTTTAGCAAAGTATAATCTTTAGTTGATCTTAAACAAATTCGTTTGGTGCACGGCACCACCTATATATCCGTAAGTGCTATAAGAGAACCCTTCATTCCTCCATCGCTGTCTTTTTTAAATTCCATCACCACTTGCAATAAAACGCATCAAACACTTATTCGAAGGTACTACATTTTTTTGTCCTCGCACATTGCAAGGCAATCATTGGCGCCGCTAATTCTCTCACAACCAGCCGAAAGAAATAATCCTAATGATGCTCTCTCCAGGGCATCTCTCAACAATTGTAACACGTAATCCATGCAACTGATTCCATAAATATCAACATTGCATTTCAAGAAGCTAATTTTATCCCCCTCATGTCATTCTATTATCTCAACCATTCCTTCTTTCACTTTCATCGACTAAGAAGCTTTAGCTAAATCTCAATTAACCGATTTCCAATAGAAAAAAGCCTCCAGCTCGCTTCAGTTTCATAAGTTTGCCATACCCTATTCCTCGCATTTTACCATTAAACCAGCGAACATGCAATGCAACAAGTAATGTAACATACAATCTAACATACAAATTCCTTATATACAACTGACAGAAACACTGATGGAACTTAAGAGTAAACACAACAAAATACAACTGAAAAACGCAGGAAAATTTGTAAACAATACCAATACGCAAACAGGAGTTACACCTTTGGTACGAAAGAAACTTCTTATTTTAAAATTGTTTATGAAGATCATTCGAAAGTGAAATGGCGTAAAAAACTAAATAATCTTGCGGTAACGTCTTGACGCTTCTTTGTTTAGAGGACCAAGATCTGGAAGAAGAAAATACGGAAATCTTTAAGGACAGTGATCGCTTCAATCTTTGGTCAGAAAACGTCATGTAAAATTCTGCCTAGGCATTGGTTAACCAAATAAAAAGTAAACGAATTGGTCACAAAAATGTGTTAGCAAGTCAAAATCCAGTTGCATTAAAGTATAGAAAAAACAAAGCAGATTCGCTTATTGTATAAACACATACAAACTATCTATCTTAAATTTTCGATCGCAAAAGCTGAATAAATTCAAATTAATCCAGAATACGTTGGTTGCCTGTATGGATCAAACAAAAGAAGTACCACTCGCTCTTTTAACTCAAGTGTATGTGCACATCTTTGCGTTATTTTCAGAACTAGGAAATCTCTCTACAGAAATGAAGTCTCGCCCATCAGAGACCTCATGATAAAATGCAAGGCTAATGCTAGCTTCGAAAATTTTGATAATTAGGTTCTAATCCTAATACCACCCACCTCAGAATTTTAGAGTCACTTTTCATTAAAACAAAAGCCCTAACATTAAATACCGACTCAACTTACTACCTGTTATCGTTAATAACAACAACTAACGAACGTCAAACTTATTAACAATTTCTAACCAACCTATCCGTAATGATGTCTCTTTTTTCCAAATTCGTCTTTCTCTTGACTCTCTCATAAATTTATCCATGTTTTATTATATTAAATTATTATTAACTTTAGGTCTTTCTTCTTGGTCATTTATTTATAAATTTTTCCCTTTCTTTTGTTTTCTTGTTGTATTTTGGCTTCTCTCTTGAGAGTAAGATACATATAATTTTTATAAAGTTCACTATGTATAGATAATTTGTTTGTTTTTATTTAACTTTAAATATGAATTCACTGAGCCTTGATTCAAAAACTAATTGAACTTTTTACTTATAGTTGGTGTTGTTTCACTATTTAGCTCACTGTTTATCCCCTTAGCCTGAAGATGGATTAGTTAATCAGAAACGTTGTTTACAAAAATAAGGAACTATCTCAAAGTCTTATCCTTCATAATATATATATTGGCTTCAGGTTAAATTTGACCATTCTAATGTCTGTTTTTTTTCAGTAACATGTTGATATATCGGTGAACAGCCAACGGCATTGGATAATATACAGAGTAAGGTTTTAGTTTAAAAATATTTACCTGACATGGACGGCTGGAAGCCACATGAAAATTGGAAAAGATTTAGCTGCATCATGATAATTCGCGCCGGGTATCATGAATGGTGCTCAATGCCTTTTTAAACACTATAAGGGCTGTGAGAAGTGATATGGACAGATGTAACTGAGACTACAAAGCCTCTGCCAGCAGAAAGGAAGACAAAAGGCGTTCTGATTGCCTCTACACGCCGGAATTCATCCAACTACTGGGGAACAAGTCGATAGAAAACCAAAGCAAAGAAATCTTGGCTATGGCGTTAGATCTGAATGAAGACCTTTTCTTCCACTCGGACAAGAGGCGCTAAAGACAGATTATGACAGTCAAGGGCCATCAAGAACCGCTTAACAAAGGCAAAGAAGCTCCCGAACAAGCTAAAGCATCCTGTTGAGCAGGAGACGATCTGGTCTTTCCCAGATGAGAAGAACTTCTGCTAGGACCAGATGCACAGTTCTCAGAACAACACTTCGCTTGTCCATAACCCATGTGACGTTCCACGTATCATGAAGACCAAGTTCCGCTAAACTATGATGGCCTGTGAGTCTGTCTCCAATGAGGGTGGCGCTATGCTGCCGCATATGTTTGAGCAAAGACTTGTGCTCAATTAAGACTTCTGTTTGTCGCTGCTGGAGATTGTTTTCAAACATTGTCTGAAGGGGGCTGTTGCTGGACGGTCATAGCTCCAGAAAGAGTCAGATGTAGTCGACGGAAAATTCTACGACTTCAGCTCTCTCAATTCCTGGCCTACTAGATCCTCTGATTTTAATCTCATAGATTACTATGGAGCGCGGTTGTGAAGGACACTAACCGCTCTGGCTGTAACCCCAAGGCTGAGCTGGTGGCCTAAATCAAGGTGTTAGAAGTTCTTCCCAGAGACACAGTGAGTAACGCATGGGCCAGGTTCCGTAGTCGTATTGAAGCCGTGGTGGAAGCTGGGAGCGCTAATCAGATGTTATTGGGTGGAATAAGGGAGTATTTGTATTTGGGGGGCGCTAAAGACCATCTTTTGAAGGATGAAACGAAACTTGCATGTATATCTACGGGTACAGCCATACAGGTCAACCTGCAATGGCACCATTCCCTCTACACGAAATTTCTGCCAAAATTGTGGCTGAAATACGATACGGACGGACCACGACCGCCCTTGTGTTTCACAGCTTGTGGCTAAAATTAGCTTCGCTTCTTGGTAGAAATTACTTCAATACTTCAACGCCGGGACCTCGGCCTCCATTGCTAGAAGAATACTCCCTCTGCTTTATATTTTTTCGTTTTTTTTAACGACCAATATATAAGGTTTAACCTTCTAGCCATTTATTTTATTATGCTTGTGCTCATGCTAGGGTCTAGTCCCTTCCGAAACCACTCTTCTTTATAAATTTGGCAAAAAGTTACGGAAAATCCGCATCTTTCTTCCCTTTTTGAAAACTTGATTCTAAGCAAAGAAATATTTAATACCCTGTAGATATAAAGAATTATAAAAAATACCTTGCTAATACAAAGCAAGTTGCGTAACTTTCAGATTCAATATTTTGTTCAGTTTGTCTTGACTAGAGTTTAGCCGATAAATAAAAAAATACCATTGGGTAAAACCTATATCATTTATATCCTCTTTTCCGTTCACTCTTCACATCTCTCTTTTTTTTCTTTCTTTACCTGACCTCGAGTGAATCTCATGGTCTTTGTCAGTCTGTAAATAATAGATTAAGAGTGGGTAATAAGTACAAATGAGAGGTTCAAAGCGAACGCGAATCCATTATAACAAAAAGCAGGTAAAACGAAGGAAAGAGTAATTTTTAAAATATCTATTAATAATAATTAATGAATTTTATGGAATTAGTGTTTTTAAACGATAAAACTTTCTTTGGTGGTGAAAACTTAGGAAAAAATGAAACAAAGAAAAGAAAAACGAATAAATACAAATTTCAGAAATAGTAAATAATTGTCAAGTGAATTCAGTCTGTCAGACCGAAATAATGTCAGCGGGATAGCGTACTACTAACTTCCAATAATCAAATTTTACTAATAAAACTTTTCTACTAATCAATATTTTCTACAAATATTTAGTTCTAGCAAGTAATAAACACTAAATATCCTGGGAAAAAAGAATGCAAACGAGATAGTCTTTTTCTCGTCTAGTATTTTCCCATGATAGGTTAATTTCGCTATTGCATCCATTCTTTGTTGCTATCTAATGATGGTATTATCAAATACTAAGGATAACACTAAAAAATAATAGAGATCCAAATATGTGGCGTGCCCTCTTCTCTGGTCTTCAGGTCTCTTTCCTAACTTCACTCCCAGTCTCTCACTAGAGCAGACTCCTTCCTCGCCAGACAGCACACTCCACCAGGAGGACCTGAAGCGTTGTCTTTCCTTACACTTCAACGTGAAACTAACTCCTTCACTTGATAACCTTTGTCTTCCACCTTCGCCAACACCTCGACAAATTGTCTCTCCCCGGCTCTCCTCAAAGCCTCGATGAAAAGCTGCCTCACAAGCTCACATACCTGACTGAGTTTCGTTCAAACCACATTGTTACCACTCCACCTATATGACATGATGATCCATCATGTTGAATTACGCATGAATCTTTACTAAATTGATCTTAGATCGTTGGTAGCAGGTGTTTTAGGTGGGAACTTTTGTACAATTCGCTTGTTCATTTCGGTATTTCTGTGAATAAATACGAGGATGTCAATTCCCTTGGAGTAGAAGCATCCTCATGTTGAAAGATAAAAGGATGCTTCACTGTTGTAATGATATAGGACTTATAATAGCGTTTTTTCTTTTTTCTTGGATAGTCAATCATCCATATTCCTCAACCTCCAATCCTTGTAACTTCTGTTGAACGACAACCTGCCTTTGAATTTTTTTTTCTAGTTAGCAGTAACTTATATCCTACCTTCCTTGTCACAACACCGTTGGTCATATGCAGACTCATCCGCTCGACGCCATTCTTGAGCAATTTCCACACTAATAGCTATACAATTCTGAAGCTGACTCTTCGTGTAGGCTCTCTTGACACTTAGTAGATTCCCTTAGATTTTTCTAGGCCTCTTTGCAACACTTGCACCTGTATATTTCAACATCTTGGCAGTCCAGTTGACGGTGCTTACAATTCTATATTCCTAGTAACAATTTCTGCACGCGAGAGGACACTTTGGTGTAAAGCAATGATGAATGCACAAATTTCCTTAGGGGGAACCATTGTTGGCAAAAAGATAATAATGTTGAAATTTCCGCTACACATCCTCTGTTCAGGGTGACAGGTTCTTAGAGAATGGTTGTGTGCAGGTAATTCATCTACACTTATTATTATGGTAATACAGTAATTAGGTGGTTAAATATGGTTTTGTGCAAGGGTACACGAGTCAATAATGGGATTCGAAGATAACTTAAATGTTTCGTAATTTATGTACCTATACAGATAACATAATAAGACTAATTAAATACGCATAATATAGACGAGAAACGTGTATATTGTGTATGTATGTATATATATGTATAAATGAACTTAATAAATATTTATATGATTATGTTGTATCGAAATATATGTCAGCTAAAACCTTTGCCCGTGACTATAACGAGCAGGCAAGAATACTGCAACAAAATTGCAATTGCTCTGGAGGATCAATGAGTAAAAAATATCAGTAAGCTCATAAGCTCAGAAGTGATTATTGTACCCACATTGTCTTTTGTGGTCTGTATTGTCTTCCTGAACTAAGTTTTATGCGTATTCATATATCATCTCTTCATCTTATCTTACATTTTATCAGTTCTCAATCAATTGTATATCCTGATGGAACCGTTGGACATAATATTCCGTCACAACACCAAGACATGGTTGGAAGAAATGCAAATGGGAGTGCAAATAGTGAAGCAAATAGTTTACGCACTTGTTCACAAAGTGCCTTGCATTTCGTTGCTTTTTTTGCTCCTTAGAAATCCATTGATGAAGTTTTTGAACGCATTCCAAGTTTTTTTTTTTTCACTATCATTTTCATTTCAAAAGTTCCTTATGCAAGAATCTGCTTCATCTGTTGCCCAACAAACACACCAATAGCTACCTTTGCGTCGGACTACTTCGAGACATTGCTCTTCGTTTGGTATAAGCTTCACTATGGCTATCTAACTCTGTAAAGAATTGTTTTATAAGAACCAGTTTATGTGGGTCGCAAGTACTAACATTTTCTCGAGGGACACAACAGCATTGTGCTTTACATTTCCCCTGTGCAGGCATGGTCTTTCTTACGATTCCCGTTTCACGTAATGGTTTGTTATATTTCTGTTATCCCACGAGCACAAAAATCAAGGGTATTTAGTGTATCTAGCCTGCAATCTGAACAAAAATTTCAACATCTTGAAATCGACGCATACATTCCACTTGTAGTCGTCACATTTGATCTTTTCGAGCAAGATTTATAAAATTTCCGTAATGTTCTTTCAAGTGTATGTAGTCACCAACATGAACAGATAGGTGTTGATTGCCATTGTGAAGCAGCATTGCTTCCATATCTCTCGTAGAGCTGTCAATAAACAAAAAGACATTGATACGGTTTGGGTATCTCACCTATCACTTCAAACACACTTCTTACATCGATAGAAAGGCACATTAAGTCATATAATTAGTATAAATGATCAAAATCTGAATATTTTGTTAGGTACTGTGAAACTTTTATGTTTGCATCCAGTAGGTTCCATTACTTAACTCTAGATACCAAAGGCTCTTCACCAGATTTAGTGAAATTCAAGTTTGTTACGAGGTCATAAGTTCTTACTGGTTTGAGAAGCCGGGTTCTTCCTTTCAACGTGTTGTTCTCCTTTTTTACACTTTTCATCATGTTCCGACATTTCGATGTCAACTTCATCTATGAATTCAAATGTGGACGAGTTGGAATCAGTAGTTGTTCGTTATGTCGCACTGCTACAATTGAAAATTGGATGTTTGGAGAGATTCTTCCTATACTGTGATCTTTTATACAGCCTTGGCCAAAATTATGGGGCAGGTAGGAAAAATTGAACAATATGATTGAAACTTATTTATTTCATACATGACATAATACAAATGAATATTTTTGCGTATATTCTATCAATAATTAGTATTTGATATGTCTTCCTTTTGCTTTTTTAACCGCGTTTATGCGTTTTCGCATACTTGAGACTAAGTTGGCACGGGTGGTTCGCTCAATTTTCTGCTACTCTTCATAAATTTTGGCTGTTAATTCATATTTTGAGGAACATTTGTGCACCCTCACTCATGTTCCCAAGTGTGATCAAAAATTTTGAATGGGGTTGAGGTTTGGATATTGAGGGGACCATTCCATCAACGTAACTCCTTTCTTTTCAAAGCGACACTTTGACAGTTTAGATGTGTGGCATGGGATATTGTCTTGTTTGTTGGAAGATTACACCATCTGGTATGTCATTTAAAATTTTACCTAAGGAAGGTTGAAAAACCTGGCCTAACATGTTGGTGAAAGTGTTGGAATTCATTCTGCCCTCACAAGTGAACAACAGCTCTGGGCCTGAAGACGACATGCAGACCTATACCATTACTTTGCCATCTCCAAATTTGACTGTTGGAACAACACATCTCGGATCATAAGCTTACTCGACTCTTTGACGAACAAAAACAGACCAGGGCTCCCAAAGATCTGAGGAGAAAGACAAATTTTACTGATCATTTTTAGTATTCAATAAAAATGTGTACAAGCGTAAAAAATTGGTGGAAACTAATGTGAAGAACGTACCTAAAATTTGCTTTTATCAGACCAAACAACTTTACCGCAATCATCATCAGTCTAATCTTCATGCTCTTTTGCCCAAAACAATCGCTTCTTCTTGTTCACCTGAGGCAGCCACGATTTCTTTCTAGCCTTATATGTTTTGAGTCCAGCTTCTAATAACCTTCTTTTCACTGTGCATTTTGATATCTTTTTGTGTTTTGCTGCCTGAAACCCAGGAACTACATCAGAAGAGGTTTTTTCCTATCGGCCAAAGATGTCCTTTTCAGCAACCTCAGTTTCCTCGGAGTTGTACAGTCTTTGCGGCCTTTACATCACAGGTTTTTAAAAAATTGGTCTCATTGTACGTTTTAATGGTTGTTTGGACGCCGTTTCTCAAGGATTTCAATTTTCTTGCAATTTCGACTTGGCATAATCCCTTTCTGGACAATCCAATGATTTGAGCCCTTTGAGCTTCAGGAATCTGTTTCATCGGAGACATTTTTAACAAAAGAATACAACTTGTAAGTTAACAATAAGATAATCACTGAAAAAATAGGAATAAACGTTAGTATCACACATTGAATGGTTTGCCCCAACCACTTATGCACAATATGCAAAATTGTATAAAAGCGGTTATAAAAGCAAAAGGAGGACATATCAAATATTAGTTATTGATAGAATATACGTAAAAATTTTATTTGTATTATGTCAATTATGAATAAATGAGTTTCAATCATAATCTTAACTTTTTCCTACCTGCCCCATAATTTTGGCCAAGGGTGTAAGTACGAGTGGTTACGTTTACCCTACAGAAATAGCAGTCCTTTATATGGTTTACTGAATCACCAGATTCTTTAAATAGAAAATGACATGCATTTACCTTTGCCACGCATCCAACCCTGTAGTGTAGATTCGCAGCTACCAAGATTACATCCTGAGCCAATGGTTTGTCCTGGTATTCAATGGGAGTGCCGGATTACTTTTATATTCGACATAATATTTACTCCTCCTCAAAATGAGGGTGTTAACTTGTTGAAAGCCAATATAATGTCCAAACACAAGAAAAACAGTCAGTTGATATCTTGCAAAGTCTAAAAGCCATCAATTTATTTTGAAGCAACATAACACGAAATTTAATGCAGTAGAGTCAAGGGAAACAAATGTAATATGAGCCTAAAATATTTGACATGATATAAAATTATTCTTGATATAATAGCCAAAATATTAATGCTAGAAATATACGAGAGACATGAATAAATAAAGTGAGACAATTATTTGATGCGTAGTGTAATTTGATGCATACACTTCTTTTTAGAATTATCGGTCAGTGTACACTTCTGACTTGTACGCCTATATTTCTAATCAACATAATTCCTGTATTTTGTTCTACTTAAAGCATTATGATGCAGGTAAATTAAATTTAATGTCATTTTATTGGCATTAAATTCAGTCAATTTCAATCATCTTTCACCATTTGATGATCTATATTTAATAACACGATCTCATTTGGCAAAGGTAATCCTTTTTGCGATTTTACTGGATGTAAAATGGTAATAATTTTAAATTTCGCCTCGATATTCCCTTGCTTTGACATCACTCGTGAAGTCAAATTCATCCAGCAAAGGATTAATTTAATTTTCATTACTATACACTCAATGAACTTCGCACTAATAGAAATTGAGATAGACATAAAACTTTACAGTTCTTCTCGCCTAAGTGCATTTTTTGTTCCATAAAAGAATTATTGGCCAATTACTCTTTATTTCAAATATGAAGCAATAAAGACAAAATTTGAATGCATAACTTTTAAGATCGCCACTTTCACGACTTTGCAAAAATATCAAAGTTACGTTGTGTATGCTTAGTGGATAGATAAGGATCCAATTGAGTCGGTCGGTTCAAATTCGATAGCAAATAGGTAAATTAAGTCTATTTTCTTTTCATCACTATATACCCAATGAACTTCTCACTAATATAAATTGAGATAGACATAAAACTTTACAGTTCTTCTAGCATAAGTGCATTTTTTGTTTCATAAAAGAATTATTGGCCAATAAAACTCTTTATTTCAAATGTTAAGACAAAATTTGAATGCATAACTTTTAATCTCGCCACTTTCACGACTTCGCAAAGACATCAAAGTTACGTTGGGTATCTTTAGTGGATGGATAAGGATCCAATTGAGTCGGTCGGTTCAAATTCGATAGCAAATAGGCAAACTAAGCCTATTTTGGCCTTGTTCCATGAATTGAAAACTGTTGTATATCCGATATCCATACTTGGATATGGACAGAGAAAATGTAATGAAACATCAAAAAAGATCTAACAATTTTAAAGAAAACTGCATGGTACTCAGTGATGCTATGATGTGGTAATTATAGAAGTAAGTAGCCAAATGATACAGTTCTTTTCTAGGGCTCTCAAGTTGGTCTATTTACTTTAATTATTTTTATGGCGTGGGTAAGAGCGTCCCCCAGACGTGCTCGAGGGAGTGTGAAGATGGTTACACATTGTTTTACCCTCCGAACTAACAATTTATGTGTATGTTGACTGTCTTCGACGACTAAGAACAACATCAACAAACCTAAGTCATGTGCTCTCAATTATCCTTAATTTCAAAAACTAATTGAAAAGTAAAATTGTTACCATCCAACTACCCACCTACGAAACGACATAGTCGCGTGAATGCGACTGTCATAGAATAGACTCTCGACGATATATGTACTGTATATAACTATACGTTGAGGGGATTATTCTATATTTCGAGTGCGTGGTAATCAGATTCCGAGAATGGTTCAAAAGGCGGAGGGGGCTGGAGAGGGCTTATTTATCTTCAATATACTTAACAAGTGGAACAGAGCCCAAGGATAAATAATATGACAAACATTAATAAAATAGAGTTTTATTAATTAATCTATCAAAACAACACACGGAAAATGTTTACATAACCAGGAATTAAAATAGGAGAAACACGGGAAATGAAAAAGGTCATGGGAATATTTGACTAAGCTGAGGATTAAGATTTGGAGGGATATAAAACGGCAAAACAAAAAAAAGGGGGAATGGTTGGCGATAATCGTTTAAAGCACAGAGTTGCGTTGACAAAAGGTTAAATGGTTAAATGTAATGCGTAGCTTAAGTAATTACAAGGTTGTCGTGCAGAGAAGCCGATGGAAAGAAATCTTCGGTCAAACTGACGATTCTTTTTCAGAAAAAGGGGTTCTTCGGGGGGTTGTCCTTAACGAGGGGGAAGGACTGTATTCGAGCAGTGAGAGCGAAGTGAGGCTTGGAAGTACGAGCGATCCTTGAGCTAGGATATCGGAGATGTTCTAGATGAACAATGGAGGTTATTGTTGTAGCCAAGCGTTCCCTTGAAGAACGTTAAAAAAGGGGGGAATTAAATCACCCTGACGTGATGTCTTGGGAACGAGAACCGTTTCTTGACAAATGGGCTTGAAGAACAATGGCTGTTTTAATGTGGTTCTCTTTCTGAACAACAGGGGGGCCCAGTTGACTTGGCGTCTCGAGGGGCATGAACCTTGGCACTCAAGGGATATTGTCCTCTTATGGACAATAAGGGGTTTCTCGGGGTAGAGTTCCTAGGTGCACAAGGGAGACCGGATCAGCGTGATGCCTCGCGAAAATAATCGGGATCTGGTTCAAATGCGAACTGCTATCACATAAATAGCCGGAGCCAGCCCCTTGGCGTAGGGGACAATGGGGGGGAAGACTTCGATGGAATGTCCCGGTGGTGCTTGGGAAAATATCTTATCTGCCCCTAAGCCTTTTTCGATCTGGGTGATTGACGCATGGAGTCGAACGGGGGATTGAACCTCCTTAATTAAACTTGGGCATGGGGGTTCGATAACGCGCCTTCTACTTCCTCTCGCAGCATACACGTGGGGAAGCATGTGTTTCGACATGTGATAGTGGCTGAAGCAGGACGGCCTCAGACCGTTCTATCACACCCCTCCATTCCAGGGAAAGTTGTCACTTCCAAAAAAAAGAGAGAATGGACAACCATAGAGCCCTGTTTTGGAGAACTCACTTTCTTCCATTGACCGTACTTTCATTCACCCAGCTAGCATTACAACAATACATATGATTATGTTCATCATTTGATTATAGGAAAAACTAACGCTTAATACAATCTTAACCATAAAAGAGACATGGGGGAACAATAAAATAATATAAAATTAGTACATATGGGACAAAAGAATTCATACGTAAATTAATGGGTACAAATGGACGAACATACTAAAAAATTTAGACATTGAGCCACAAAATTCTGACATTTGCATTCAATTAACTAATAATATTACAGGAGAATCCAATTGAGCCGTACAAGACGGTATATACATACATGGAAATCCTAATCCTACGTATTACAAATTAATCTACACTATTTGGTAACGCATTCCTACTGAGTGCGTCAGCGACCTGATTATCGGAACCTTTTATGTAATTTATCTTAAATTGGTACTCTTGCAAGAGTAGACTCCAGCGCATAATTCGGCCGTTAGAGTGTCGTACATTCCGAATATAGGCCAACGGGCGGTGGTCAGTTCCTATTCGAAATTCTTTTCCTATTAAATACATTTTAAACTTGTCAATAACCCAAATAATGGCTAGAGCTTCCTTCTCTATAGTAGCATATCTCTTTTTGCGGGGTAATAACTGGCGACTAGCATATGCAACTGGATGACTCGGTCCGTCATCCTCATATTGAAGGAGTACACCCCCAATGCCCTCGTTGCTCGCGTCGGTCTTAATCCCAAAGGATTTTTTAGGGCTGGGCAACTTCAAAATGGGGGCAGAAATGAGCTTACTCTCGAGCTGGTTAAAATGAGAAATAGCGACATAATTCCAACATAGTTGATCGGGGGAATTCTTTTTTAAAAGGGTGCTGAGGGGCACCGAAATTGCAGCGAAATTCGGGACAAATCGCCGATAGTAAGAAGCTGATCCTAGGAATGATCTTAATTGCTTCTTAGTATTCGGGAGGGGCATGTCGACGATTGCCTTAATTTTGTCCTCCTATGGACCTAACTGGCTTTGTCTTATTTTGAAACCCAAGTATTTTATGGTGTCGTGGGCAAAATGGCATTTGCTGGGGCCAATGGTGAGGCCATTTTCGCGCCGTCGCTCGAAGAGAGCTAATAGGGTGGTTAGATAATGACTCCATTCACGAGTAGCTACGTATACGTTTTTAAAGTAATAGGAGACATTCGGAAGTCCATCTAACAACCTTCTCATGAGACGGTTATAGTTACTGCAAGCGGTCACGAGGCCGAAAGGAAGGCGCTTAAATTGCATTAAGCCTTTCTCAGTTGCAAAGCCGGTATATGCTTTCACATCGGGCCGAAGGGGAATTTGGTAATACGCATTGCACAAATCAAGTTCTGAGATGAACTTGGCGTCTTCAAAAAGGTGGAGGTTTTGATCTACCAACGGGATGGGCTCGGCATCGAACACAGTTACCGAATTTAACTTACGGAAGTCGATGCACATTCGATAAGAGCCATCAGGTTCCTTGACCATGACGATTGAGGAACAATAACTACAGGTGGAGGGTTCTATTATGTCTAAACTAATCAAATTATCTACTTCGGCGTTAAAAGCTTGGCGTAAATGAATCGGCATGGGATAGGGTTTTGAACAGACAGGTTATAAGGTCGTTAATTTAATATCATGCTCGAAACTAGTAGCGCATCCAGGCTTCTCCGAAATAACGTCGTCAAACTGACATAATAATTCTTGTAGCTGACTGTTTTGATGGGTGTCAGCTGCGCGTCGATATCCAGGTCAGAGAGTTCAAGAGACTCGCCTAGCAGGGAAGGAAGAGGGTATCGGCATCAGGTTGAATGCACACTTTCTGAATGACATTAAGGGACTCTGCGGGGTAATCTTCTTTAAGCGCCGATGTTTCGTCCAGTGCCACGAACGTATCTCCATGGGCGCGTCGGTGGTACTTTTTAAACAAGTTAACATGGTAGAGTTTATCGCCTGGTGGGGTACCAATGAGATAATCTACCGGTCCTCGTACCTCGCTGACCGAGTACGGACCTTTCCATTGGCTCAGTAATTTATTACTCGCTGTGGGAAGGTGCAGGAGTACTTCATCACCGGGCTTAAATATCCTATCTTCTGGACTGACATCAAAATAGGTTATATATTTTTCCAAATTGACATCAGCATTTTCATAGGCGATGTTCGCGAATTTCTCGAGCCTCTGGCGTAGATCCAAGACATAGGCGCAGAATGACTGAAGTTCTTGGTCCAGTTTGGGCTTGGTTAGCAACTCCTTTAAAATGCTGAGTGGTCCGTGTACATTACGTCCATAAAGGAGCTCGAACGGTGCGAAGCCTAATGTACGATGAGGAATTTCTCAATAGGCAAATAGGGCGCCTGGGAGATATCGGTGCCATTAGCGAGGCTGCTCTGCACAAATCATGTTAATAATGGATTTTAGATTTCTATTTAATTTTTTACACATACCGTTTGTCTGTGGCCGGAAAGGGGTGGTCAAAAGGGGCTTTACCATGAACAGCTTCTCTACGTACTCCATCAACTCGGAGGTGATTTGCCATCCTCTGTCTGAGAGTAATTCCTTAGGGACGCCTACCCTTGAAAAGATGGAAATGAGGGCCTCGGCGCAAGAAATACTATCGATCAGACAAAGGGGGACAGCCTTGGGGAAACGGGTAGCAAAGTCAACTAAGGTAAAAATGTAGCTGTGCCCTTCGCTCGAAGGAAGGTGGATAGGGCCAACCAGGTCGATGGCCACTCTGGAAAAGGGTTGAGTGATGACTGGTCCCCTTTGTAAGGGAGCAGGTTTGACCCGCCCCTTAGCGGACGTCTTTTGACATACATCGCACGATTGACAATGCTTTAAGATGTCAGCTGCAGCCCCCGGCTAGTAAAAATATTTAAAAATACGCTGACCTGTTTTAGTATGACAAAAATGACCGGAAAAGATGCTGTCATGAGCTATTTTGAGCACTATAGCTACATGGGATCGTGGAAGGCATAAGACAGTTTTAACAGCGTTATTACTGTCCTCGGTGGATCGGTAGAGTAGACCACCTTGCTCCAGGTAGCTTATTACTTTGGGTCCACGGACAGTTTCCGTGTCCTTGTTTTGGGCCCTATCCCATAAGGGTGTTAGTGTTTCACACTCCTTTTATGCGGGCCTAAAGTCCTGGTTAAGGATCTCCAAGAATTCGGAAGGTATCGGAGTTCTGAGGGGGACGGCCTTCTTCCTGTGCGTCCTTCTTATCTCGGGGTCGAGTAAGGGCGGCCTGGGACACAGGGTCGGAGCTTACTTGAGGGCTCTGTCCTATAAGTAATGAACAAAATAGTATAGGTGCCCAAATGACTTCAGCCCAGCCATAATAATACTAACACTGCAGGTAACATCTAACGACAGGGAATCGGTTCGACCGCCCAAGGTAGTCATGTACCACCGCAATTTTTCGTGGTTATGGTCCACTGGGAGGAGGAGCTCGTCGGACAAGATGAAACACGTGCACCCTGTGTCCCTGATGAAAGTAGATCCACGTCAGCCGTTCACGCTTCCCTCGTCAAATTTCAAAGTTCCCGGGGAACTTTGATAAAAAATAAAATTTACCTGGTGGCCTGACGGAGGCAGAGAAGTTGATGCTTGGGTCTGCACCAACGGGGAAGCCGGGGTGGCATTAATCTGGTGAACTTGGTGGGCTGGTCCGCTTTTAAGCCTAGAATTTTGGGGTCAATTCCAGCTCATGTGGTTTTTTACACCGCAGGTGAAGCATATGATCGGTCGCTTCGGGAAGAGTGATGGTGGAGAAATCTTAACGGGGGGTTTGATGTCCCTTTGTTGGTTTGGGAGGCAAGAAGTTTTGTGGTTTTACGGGGCCGGGAAACTTCGTTAGCTTTCCTGGGAAGGGGCGCGAATCCTTCCTTCTTTCCTGGTAGGTGGATTGGTGGGAATTTCGATTCTCATTGCGGTACAAATTATGGCTTGCAGCATAGACATCCGCTTCTTCGGTACACTCTTCAAAGATCTGGCCCCGACGATCCTTGACGAACGCGCGGATCTCCTTAGGAAGAGACGCCAAAAATTTATCCCGCAACACGAAGTCTGTTAAGGACTCGTAGTTAGGAGCAACCTTTGAGGATTCTAACCAGAATTAAAATTTCTCTGAAGAATGTATCCGAATTGGCGGAACGTCTGTCCAGTTTTAATACGACCTCCTTGAAATTCCTTTCTGTAGAAATCGAGGGTCATATTATGAGCGGCCAATAACTCAGCTCTTAAGGTGCTGTAGTCAATTGTACACTTAGATGGTAAGGAAATGAAAATGTTGCGCATTTTAGAATTTAAGAGTGGAAGTAACCTCACTACGCCGTTGGCCTCCAAGTCCAGGTTGTTGATTTCGAGGATCTTTTCTAAGTGTGATAAAAACGCTCTGAAATTCTATCCATCCCTGAAATTGGGAAGCTTAAGTGGGAGATTGGGGGGGGGGGGCTTCTGAACGTGTACTCACTGATTGTGTTTCAGCATGTATGCGTGCCATTTCAAGCTCATGGTGAAGCTTGGCTTACCTATTCCGTTCCTCTCTTTCTCTTTCTTCTCGTTGAATTTCTCTTAACTTTTCTCTTTCTGTTCGTTGCTCCTTTTGGACGTACTCAATCAATTCTCTTCCGGAAAGTCATAAGGATTCTCCTTGCGCTTTGAAGATTTCAAACTGAGTCATAGTTGCACTTGGTCGGCAATAGTCAACCAACTAAATTCTTTGCGATAAGAAGTATGCCTTCTAGAGAATTGGCCTACCTAAATATGGGCACTGACCTATTCATGATTGGTTTCTCGACCTAGATAACCAATAACTAAAATAACACTTCCTTGAGCTACTCCAGCTTCTTAAGTTTTCAAAAGGGATAGCAATCGTTAAAACAAAAGGGAATTAATATACTCTATTCTTATAACGAATAACACTATACTTCACTCGACTGAGACCAGTGTTTGCAAAGATATTGCGTTAAACCTTACACACTTGACAAACAAATTTAAATAGTATATATATATATATATATATATATATATATATATGTCGTAGAATAGGCTCCCGACCATATACTGTATATATATAACTATTCGTTGAGGAGATTATTCTATATTTCGAGTGCGTGGTAATCAGATTCCGAGAATGGTTCAAAAGGCGGGGGTGGCTGGAGAGGGCTAATTTATCTTCAATATACTTAAGAAGTGGAACAGAGCCCAAGGATAAATAATATGACAAACATTAATAAAATAGAGTTTTATTAATTAATCTATCAAAACAACACATGGAAAATGTTTACATAACCGGAGATTAAAATGGGAGAAACACAGGAAATGAAAAAAGGCATGGGAATATTTGACTAAGCTGAGGATTAAGATTTGGAGGGATTTAAAACGGCAAAATAAACAAAAAAGGAAATGGTGGGCTATAATCGTTTAAAGCACAGAGTTGCGTTGACAAAAGGTTAAATGGTTAAATGTAATGCGTAGCTTACGTAATTACAAGGTTGTCGTGCAGAGAAGCCGATGGGAAGGAATCTTCAGTCCAACTGGCGATTCTTTTCCAGAAGGAGGGGTTCTTCGGGGGGTTGTCCTTAACGAGGGGGAAGGACTGTATTCGAGTAGTGAGAGCGAAGTGGGGCTCGGAAGTATGAGCGATCCTTGGGCTAGGATATCGGAGATGTTCTAGATGAACAATGGAGGTTATTGTTGTAACCAAGCGTTCTCTTGAAGAACGTTAAAAAGGGGGGAATTAAATTACCCTGACGTGATGTCTTGGGAACAAAAACCGTTTCTTGACAAATGGGCTTGAAGATCAATGGCTGTTCTAATGTGGTTCTCTTTCTGAACAACAGGAAAGGTGAGAACCGTTTCTTGTCGAACGGGCTCGAAGAACAATGGCTGTTCCAAAGTTGTTCTCTTTTTGTATAACAGGGGGGCCCTGTTGACTTGGCGTCTCGAGGGACACGAACCTTGGCACTCAAGGGATATTGTTCTCTTATGGACAATATGGGGTTTTTTCGGCAGAGTTCCTAGGTGCACGAAGGAGACCAGATCGGCTTGATGCCTCGCGAAGATAATCTGGATCTGCTTCAATTGGGAAAAGCTATGGTATAAATAGCCTGGATTATCCCCATGGCGTAGGGGACAATTGGGTAGGGGACTTCGAGGGAACGTTTCGGTGGCGCCTGGGAAAATATCTTTTTTGCCCATAAGCCTAATTCAATCTGGAGAGATCGAGGCATGGAGGCGAAACGGGAGAGTGATCCTCCTTGATTAAACTTGGGAATGGTGGGCGATAAGGCGCCTTCTACTCTCTCTCGCAGCATGCACGTGGGGAAGCATGCGTTTCAACATGTGATAGGGGCTGAAGCATGGCGGCCTCAGACCGCTCTATCACAGCAACTAATAAGCATTTAAAAATAAATTAGGAATACCTAAATAAAATCAGGTAAGAAAAGAGAGGATTTGTTATGTACGGTGTAATAATATTAGATAAATCTCATTTACATCCAGAAAAAAGTGAAGGAAAAATAGTTTAGAGTTCCGTCTTATCCAATTAAATAATAATAATCAAACAGTAGAAAGACATCAAAATATAATCTGACTTTGCTAGCGAATAAACATGGCTTTAGGACACTGGATATATGAAAAGATGAAAATAGATAGTAGATGAGAGTATAAAGTGAGAGAGAGTATAGTTGAGAAAATTGGTGAATAGATTGGAAAGAGGAGAATAAAGATGGAGTTTGAAAAATTTGGTTTAATTACATTCACGTTTGTAATTTATATACCTTTTACTGACTTCCAACGCCTACAAATTGATTCTCTTTCGACCCCAATGCCTGTAGGTGTATTTACTCCCTCCATTTTCACTACAGTAATATAATTCACTCTTTCAAACATCCGTCATGATTCCACTCCGCATTACACAAAACATGAATTAGGTAGTCTAATGATGATAAAAAATGACCATATAAGTTAATTTATCAATCAATATAGTTGGAAAGTTAACTGTGTAGGAGTGAATGTGATGAGAGAGAATGTACCTTGAAATAATCGGGAATTCAAACAGTCCGTATGATTTCATTATTATTATATTCAATCTACTCCATCTCACGGGGAAATAAATAGTTTATTTTCTCTTTCACAACATTCTGTGCATTTAAGTATTTTAAAGTGAAATGTAAAAATTAAATGATCTTCCAATTCTACAGTCGAAATCATCTGAACAGGGCAGGATCATGTAAAGCGGGAGGGATAAAATCATCTAAACAAGGCAATATAAAAAATATCTAAGCAAGGAGGAATAAAATCATTCAACTAAGGCAGGATAAAATTTCTAAACAGGGAGAGATAAAATCATCAAAATAGGGAGACATGAAATTAAATAACAGGGAAGGATAAAATCAAATATACAGGGAAGCACAAAGTTATCTATAGAGAGAGAGATAAAATCATATAAACAGAGAGGGAAAAAATCATTCAACTAAGGCAGGATAAAATTTCTAAACAGGGAGAGATAAAATCATCAAAATAGGGAGACATGAAATTAAATAACAGGGAAGGATAAAATCAAATATACAGGGAAGCACAAAGTTATCTATAGAGAGAGAGATAAAATCATATAAACAGAGAGGGAAAAAATCATTCAACTAAGGCAGGATAAAATTTCTAAACAGGGAGAGATAAAATCATCAAAATAGGGAGACATGAAATTAAATAACAGGGAAGGATAAAATCAAATATACAGGGAAGCACAAAGTTATCTATAGAGAGAGAGATAAAATCATATAAACAGAGAGGGAAAAAATCATTCAACTAAGGCAGGATAAAATTTCTAAACAGGGAGAGATAAAATCATCAAAATAGGGAGACATGAAATTAAATAACAGGGAAGGATAAAATCAAATATACAGGGAAGCACAAAGTTATCTATAGAGAGAGAGATAAAATCATATAAACAGAGAGGGAAAAAATCATTCAACTAAGGCAGGATAAAATTTCTAAACAGGGAGAGATAAAATCATCAAAATAGGGAGACATGAAATTAAATAACAGGGAAGGATAAAATCAAATATACAGGGAAGCACAAAGTTATCTATAGAGAGAGAGATAAAATCATATAAACAGAGAGGGAAAAAATCATTCAACTAAGGCAGGATAAAATTTCTAAACAGGGAGAGATAAAATCATCAAAATAGGGAGACATGAAATTAAATAACAGGGAAGGATAAAATCAAATATACAGGGAAGCACAAAGTTATCTATAGAGAGAGAGATAAAATCATATAAACAGAGAGGGAAAAAATCATTCAACTAAGGCAGGATAAAATTTCTAAACAGGGAGAGATAAAATCATCAAAATAGGGAGACATGAAATTAAATAACAGGGAAGGATAAAATCAAATATACAGGGAAGCACAAAGTTATCTATAGAGAGAGAGATAAAATCATATAAACAGAGAGGGAAAAAATCATTCAACTAAGGCAGGATAAAATTTCTAAACAGGGAGAGATAAAATCATCAAAATAGGGAGACATGAAATTAAATAACAGGGAAGGATAAAATCAAATATACAGGGAAGCACAAAGTTATCTATAGAGAGAGAGATAAAATCATATAAACAGAGAGGGAAAAAATCATTCAACTAAGGCAGGATAAAATTTCTAAACAGGGAGAGATAAAATCATCAAAATAGGGAGACATGAAATTAAATAACAGGGAAGGATAAAATCAAATATACAGGGAAGCACAAAGTTATCTATAGAGAGAGAGATAAAATCATATAAGCAGAGAGGGAAAAAATCATTCAACTAAGGCAGGATAAAATTTCTAAACAGGGAGAGATAAAATCATCAAAATAGGGAGACATGAAATTAAATAACAGGGAAGGATAAAATCAAATATACAGGGAAGCACAAAGTTATCTATAGAGAGAGAGATAAAATCATATAAACAGAGAGGGAAAAAATCATTCAACTAAGGCAGGATAAAATTTCTAAACAGGGAGAGATAAAATCATCAAAATAGGGAGACATGAAATTAAATAACAGGGAAGGATAAAATCAAATATACAGGGAAGCACAAAGTTATCTATAGAGAGAGAGATAAAATCATATAAACAGAGAGGGAAAAAATCATTCAACTAAGGCAGGATAAAATTTCTAAACAGGGAGAGATAAAATCATCAAAATAGGGAGACATGAAATTAAATAACAGGGAAGGATAAAATCAAATATACAGGGAAGCACAAAGTTATCTATAGAGAGAGAGATAAAATCATATAAACAGAGAGGGAAAAAATCATTCAACTAAGGCAGGATAAAATTTCTAAACAGGGAGAGATAAAATCATCAAAATAGGGAGACATGAAATTAAATAACAGGGAAGGATAAAATCAAATATACAGGGAAGCACAAAGTTATCTATAGAGAGAGAGATAAAATCATATAAACAGAGAGGGAAAAAATCATTCAACTAAGGCAGGATAAAATTTCTAAACAGGGAGAGATAAAATCATCAAAATAGGGAGACATGAAATTAAATAACAGGGAAGGATAAAATCAAATATACAGGGAAGCACAAAGTTATCTATAGAGAGAGAGATAAAATCATATAAACAGAGAGGGAAAAAATCATTCAACTAAGGCAGGATAAAATTTCTAAACAGGGAGAGATAAAATCATCAAAATAGGGAGACATGAAATTAAATAACAGGGAAGGATAAAATCAAATATACAGAGAAGCACAAAGTTATCTATAGAGAGAGAGATAAAATCATATAAACAGAGAGGGAAAAAATCATTCAACTAAGGCAGGATAAAATTTCTAAACAGGGAGAGATAAAATCATCAAAATAGGGAGACATGAAATTAAATAACAGGGAAGGATAAAATCAAATATACAGGGAAGCACAAAGTTATCTATAGAGAGAGAGATAAAATCATATAAACAGAGAGGGAAAAAATCATTCAACTAAGGCAGGATAAAATTTCTAAACAGGGAGAGATAAAATCATCAAAATAGGGAGACATGAAATTAAATAACAGGGAAGGATAAAATCAAATATACAGGGAAGCACAAAGTTATCTATAGAGAGAGAGATAAAATCATATAAGCAGAGAGGGAAAAAATCATTCAACTAAGGCAGGATAAAATTTCTAAACAGGGAGAGATAAAATCATCAAAATAGGGAGACATGAAATTAAATAACAGGGAAGGATAAAATCAAATATACAGGGAAGCACAAAGTTATCTATAGAGAGAGAGATAAAATCATATAAACAGAGAGGGAAAAAATCATTCAACTAAGGCAGGATAAAATTTCTAAACAGGGAGAGATAAAATCATCAAAATAGGGAGACATGAAATTAAATAACAGGGAAGGATAAAATCAAATATACAGGGAAGCACAAAGTTATCTATAGAGAGAGAGATAAAATCATATAAACAGAGAGGGAAAAAATCATTCAACTAAGGCAGGATAAAATTTCTAAACAGGGAGAGATAAAATCATCAAAATAGGGAGACATGAAATTAAATAACAGGGAAGGATAAAATCAAATATACAGGGAAGCACAAAGTTATCTATAGAGAGAGAGATAAAATCATATAAACAGAGAGGGAAAAAATCATTCAACTAAGGCAGGATAAAATTTCTAAACAGGGAGAGATAAAATCATCAAAATAGGGAGACATGAAATTAAATAACAGGGAAGGATAAAATCAAATATACAGGGAAGCACAAAGTTATCTATAGAGAGAGAGATAAAATCATATAAACAGAGAGGGAAAAAATCATTCAACTAAGGCAGGATAAAATTTCTAAACAGGGAGAGATAAAATCATCAAAATAGGGAGACATGAAATTAAATAACAGGGAAGGATAAAATCAAATATACAGGGAAGCACAAAGTTATCTATAGAGAGAGAGATAAAATCATATAAACAGAGAGGGAAAAAATCATTCAACTAAGGCAGGATAAAATTTCTAAACAGGGAGAGATAAAATCATCAAAATAGGGAGACATGAAATTAAATAACAGGGAAGGATAAAATCAAATATACAGGGAAGCACAAAGTTATCTATAGAGAGAGAGATAAAATCATATAAACAGAGAGGGAAAAAATCATTCAACTAAGGCAGGATAAAATTTCTAAACAGGGAGAGATAAAATCATCAAAATAGGGAGACATGAAATTAAATAACAGGGAAGGATAAAATCAAATATACAGGGAAGCACAAAGTTATCTATAGAGAGAGAGATAAAATCATATAAACAGAGAGGGAAAAAATCATAGAAACAAGATATAAAATCATCTCAGACCAGTAAAATCACTTAGAGTTAGGTCTCAGGAAAGGTAAAGAGTATCATTTAAGGGTACTTTTGGTATTGTATCAAATAAATACAAATTTCTAGATTTTTAATGATAGGAAACATTTTCTTTCCATTTCCTTTCCATATTAAGACCTTTATGACAGTGTTACGTGCAAGGAGGAATCGTCACGCACGTCGCTGCCTCTTAATCATAAACAGTCGTCCATCAATTGATGTCGGGTAGCGAAATCCCATAAATTAGATTAATGTTCGTCGTATCTATAATTTTGGAGAGACAAGAAAATATCAATCATTTATTTCGAGATAAAATTGAAGGCTCCTCTCTTAATGGCTGCAACGACATGTAATATCAATAATTATGGTTCATAATGTTGAGTGACTATAGTTGGATGCAATTTGGACCGTTTGGGAAAGCGGGTATGTAGGCATTAATCGGCTAGTTATTGACTGGGGGGGGAATTATTTTGATAAGTACCACAGTGTCAGGATTAAACGAGAATGGATGAAAGCGCTTTTGTGTACCCCTGTCAATTTAATCGATAGCACCCCAAAACTTGATTTGAGGGTGTTATTTGACCCAATGGTTAGACTTGTTTTAAGAAACTATTTTTGTAGCCTTTTAATTGGTTTAGAATAAAATATCAAAGAATATTCCTAAGTAGACATTTAAAAAAAATATTTTGATTCCCTTTCGAAATTGACCCAAATTGATCCGAAACAAATCGTGATTGTTCACCCGAAAATTTGTTGTGGTGAAAAATTTGTGAAAGATTTGTATATGAGAAAAGAAGATTTACAACCAAATATCAGGAAATTGTATAAAGTCAAATAATATTTTATGCAAAGAAATTATTCTGATACTGATTTTGAGTTCTGACAACCATGGAAACTGTGATACCAAGGAAGACAAAATTATTTAAACATTTTAAAAAAAGGAAATTGCTCTTTTTGGCAAAGAATATTCAGCCCTTTGTTGTATTATTCTATGAATATATAATGTATAGAAATGGCTGTGATAAGTGATAATGAATAAGTAAATTATCTGAGTAAACAAAATTTTAAAATAGCAGCCAAAAAAAATACCTCTCGTGTCACTTCATGGTATAAAAGACTACGCTGTTAATTTTGTCTTGGATTTGATGTCCACATATGAATTATGAGTAATCTCTCTGGAGCTTCTGTAAATATTATGCCTAAATGTTTTTATACTACTTTACTTCTAATTATAAATCCTTTTCAATAATGTTAATTCAAATTTCTTGTAATGTCATTGCCATATTATTACAAAATAGGATCATCTTTTTTGTTAGGTAAATCTTATTTTATAATTTTGACTAGACATATTTCAGCTGAAATAAGCATGTTTTTTTCGGTTCTGATGACTAAGAATGCGCAGGCACGAAGAGTTAGAAACCCATTCTGTTCCAATATCCCCACACGTAGCTTATATCAAGACCAGGCAATGGCTTCGTTACTAAGATTCAAATTTTAAATCTATAAAAAGCAGCCATGGTTAATTTTTTATAAATTTTATGAACTTCCCCAATTATAATAATTTTAAAAAGAAACTCTAAACTGAATTTTCCCCACTTTCAAAATATCACGTTCATAAATATAGTTATAGAAGAAGATATATAAAAATAAACTTTATGAACTTCACCATTTTATTTTTGAATATTATAAAAGAATGATTAGAAATAACTTTGATAAAAAACATAAGTCATAACCAAACTAAGATGAAATTATTATTCAAATACTCAAAATATCCCCTTCTTAAATTATAGTTAGTGATGATGATGATGATGATGAGAAAGGAAAAAGGAACGCTCGTAAATGTCTTCTTGCAGATTCGATAAATTTTAGGGTTCACAAAACCACTAATAGGTAAATTAAAGGTTGAGTCCCTGTTTGTAACAGCTAACATGCCTCAATCAGGAAAGAAGAAAACACCTGCAGAAAATGTTTCACTCAGAAGGCACTCCCAAATGAACAAAATCAGTAGCCGCCAAGACAAGCTGGGATCCATAATTGGCTACCCAGTAGTGGTACTCGTACCATAACTCGGTGGCAAAGCACCTGATAACCAAACACTTTACGATAAGAACTAGCGATGGTGCTTGGCATTTGAAATTGTTTATTCTAAGGCAAAGGCTTAGAAATCAGCTGAGGAACCAAGAAGATGGATAACGCTCCTGAATCTACTTTGTTTTCCAAAGGCGCTCATACAAAGGGCCCTCAAAAAAGTTCGTAGAAAATTTTAATACAATTTTTAAAAGTATAAAATTTATATTTCAACATAAGATAAATTGAGTTCAAAACACGATGATACCAAACATTTAAACCATTTCTATAAAACAGAACTGAAAATAAATTCCAAATAAAACACCATTTAACATCATCAACAGATGAAAAACGAGTGACCTCCAAGTTTTTGTTAAGGTTTGGAAAAAAGTCAGATGGGGCTAAGTCAGGACAAGACAGGGCGGGGGGGTGAGAATAGAGAACGGGGAAGGGAATACAGGGTGATGAGGGCAGAAATCTTGCTGAGCTTTAGTAAGTCGGTCAAGGTGTAATAAATTGAACCTGTTGATATATTCAATGTGCCTGTTATCATTTCCACTATTAATTGCTCCAATACAGATTAAATTTTTCTTTCCTTACCGATGTTGACGGCCTGCCACTGTAAATGTCGTCTTCAGCCTCCTGCCATCCATCCTCAAAGCGATTTATCCATTTATAAATAGTAAGCTTTCGGCGAGGATATCGCTATAAACTTTTATTAAGGCAACAATCTTCTCACTCTTTGGCTAACGAAACTTGACCAGAATTTGATGTTTGTCTTGGATACAATTTTTATGGAGTACAAGATATCACAAGGTGGTGCAAATTCATTTCAAATCGGTTTAATTATATTATATATATATATATTATATATATATATATATATATATATATATATATATATATATATATATATATATATGTGTGTGTGTGTATATATATATGTGTGTGTGTGTGTGTTAGATTTCACGACGTATAGGTGAGAATGGGTGGAGGAAGTAAAAGACTTATTGTTAATTGATTTCTTATAGTGTCTCTCGATTCGTCTTATATTCCGCTTTTGTTCTTCGCTTAACTCATGGATTAGGTCCCCAAAATTGATTATAAAGCCGTGATTAACGAGGGCATATACTGATTTACTAAGCATAACGAAATTCTTTATTGACCTGAGGCGTTTCGATATATACAAATATCATAAGAAAAAGGCTAAACAGTTGTGACTATGGAATGAGATACAGAGCGTGTCCTTCCTGTGTTTAAACAAATTCCATTTCCTATAAATATGTTCGTATAAATGTAAACACAGCTAATCACATATATAAAAGTTCTGTATCTTATTCCCTAGTCACAACTATTTAGCCTTTGAAAATGATATTTGTATATATCAAAACGCGTCAGGCCAATAAAGAATTTCGTTTTGCCTAGTGATTCAGTTTTATGCCCTCGTTCGTCACCACTTTATAATGAATTTTGGGGACCTAATCCCCGGGTTAAGCCAAGATCAAAAGCAGAATATAAGACAAATCGAAACATCAAAAAGAAAACAATTAACAATAAGTTAGCAGTCGCCTTTAATAAAATATGTTACAAAGAAAATCTACTGCCCAGCTATACGAATTAATATATATATATATATATATATATATATATATATATATATATATATATATATATATATATATATATATACAGGATGATTCGAAAGTCGCGATAGATAGGAAAAGTTCATGTTTCTCTAGCTTTATATTTTTCAACGTGTTAACTTTTTTTTCAGATACCCTTAAGCTGCCTAGATTGGTATCCGTGGTCCAGTTGAGCGGCCTTCTAAGTCCCCAGATCTCACCGCCCTTGATTATTAACCTTTGGGGACCCTTGAAAGCCAGGGTGTATCGCAAGGAGATAAGAGACATACACCATTTAAGGAACTCATCACCAACTCATTGCGAGGTCATAAAGAGTCGGGGAAAACGTATTGCAATGTGCATTCCAAAATAATGGTAACCATAGAGAGCTTGTTACATAAATAAATTGTTCCTATTAAAATATTAATTTTTCCTACGTATCGCGACTTTTGAATATATATATATATATATATATATATATATATATATATATATATATATATATATATCTCGAAAATTATCATTCAACTATGCATATTGCAGAGCAACCTGTAAAGTAAAACAAAGGAAGGGATACCTCAAAACAAATTAGCACAAAAACCTTACTCACTATAACTATAATTTGAAAGCGATGGTATTTATGCTTTTCATATAATTATTAATTGTAAAAATCTATAGAAAGATAACATGAATATTTTATCTATTTTGCCCAATTAAATGATCCAGTGGACCACCGTCCTGCTTTACAAACTATTCGGAGTCTCTGTTTACACTCAAATATACATCGTTGCAACTCTATAAGTTTTTTTTCAGCGACTTACAAATTAGGTAAAACATTTAGTGCGACTATTTCTTATTAATGAATTTGCGTGTATTATCATTTCTAAGTGCCTTGTAGGCCTACTTGTTTGTGACCATGTCACATCTTAGAGTAAACAAATATCGTTTTGTGAATAGAGACTATACCTCAATGGATTATTTTATTTCAGATAGATCTATAACGGGATAAAAAACTTTTTCATGCTTGAACGCCACGATAAAATCTAATGGCCTACAATAAGGCCACACATAAGAAATTGACTGTTTACAATACATAGTATAAAAATGTTGACCTTCTTTTAAGGATCTTATATAATATAGGTATGTACATCTTTTTTATCAGTAATTATTAGTAATTATATCATTGATAAATGATTTGGTGAGTAATAAGGAATTTTATAAGAAATCACAGATTCTTTGTCAAGATCACTAAAGGCCGTACTTCACGCCCCAGAAAGCCGTAGGGTCTCGGGTGTAGAGGAAAAGCTGGAGATGTTATTTTATACATAAAACCAAACTATTCGCGATAATGAAAAGCAGCACTATACATCTTACGCCTGAGATTTTAGTTGTATAGTTTTTGATAAATAGTAAAATAATTTTAATTTGTCTTTGTCTATAGGCCGCTAAGACAAAGGGATGAGCAATGTTTTATTCATTTTAAAACCTATTCTGCTTTAATTAGTAAAAAGTAACTGTTATAAGGGGTGTCTTCAATTTTCAGAACGTATTCTAAATGAAAAGGCAAACAATGCAGTAAATCAACTTTAGAGAATTTATACAGGATAAGTTATTTCATCAAAAAGTAGGCTAACAGAATATCCTAGACGTATTTTTTTCAAAAAATTTAATTAGTTGAAAGTATACAGTGAAGTGCCAAAAGTCATGGAATAGCAATAGCGCGAATGCACCGTAACATAATGTAAATAGCCATACCGGTATCAGTTGTGATCTGACATTTCCTGGTGATTTGTGTACACCACCTAGACTGCACATTGCAAGGCGAAGTGAATTATCGGAGTTCAAACGGTTCATCACGGATGAGACATTCCATTTCTGAAACTGTAACCACGTTAAACATCCCTCCACCGATGTTGTAATGTGTGTACCGATAAATCATCAAGTATTGCAACCCAACGTGGAGAGGGCAAGGGCCAACCATGGATGCTTAATGATCGTTGCCAGTGACATTTGGCTAGAATTGTTCATAGTAACAGACAAACAATACTGGCTGAAATGGCATTCACATTTAAGGCAACAGTTACCAGAGACCTATTCATCAGGTCAGACTGGCGTTCCTTACCTTCCATGAGATATGGGAGCAGAGGATCCATAAAACTGTTCCTCTTACCACTAAGAGACCGACAACAGTACTGTGCCTGGTTTTGTGACGTAGCTAATTAGACTCTAGAGGAGTGGCAACATGTGACGTGGTGCGATGAGTCACGATTCTAGATGCTTCTGGCTGATGATAAGATTTAATGTAGCGCAGTACTCATGAGGTCATGGACTCTGGTTGGCAACAAATAACAGTGCTGGCTGGTGTAGGTTTCATACTGATGTGGGATATGTCCACTTAGCATGGATTTTCTGGACTGGTCCACTTAAACATGTCATTGACAGGGAATCAAACACAGGGATGGCTGTTTGTGAGGGTGTTAGGACAAGTTATGACAAGTCAAGATCTACAGCCGCACGCTCCTGCCTCGTCACTTCAAGAAGCAGTAGCTGATCACAGATCGTCAGTCACAAATCTTTCAACAATGGAGAAGGTTGAGTACCGTGCAGTGATCAATTTTTTTACCAAGGAAGGCAAGAATGCAAAAGAGATCCATGAACGCATGGTTGCAGTGTACACCTACACCGCCCCTTCCTATGCACCCATTGCTCGCTGGAATAGGGAGTTCCACCATGGTCGTGAGTACCTTGAAGATTACTCCCGTCCAGGACGCCCATCAGACGTGACCAACGAGGAAAAGGTGGCCCGTGTGGAGAGGATCATCCTCGAAAATCAATGGGTAAAGGTCGAATAAATCGAGCGAGAACTTGGAACATTACATGGAAGTGTTATGACCATCATACACGACAAGTTGGCCATGACCAAGGTCTCTGCCCGTTGGGTCCCTAGAAACCTCACGCCGCATCATCGACTTCAACGTCGTCAAATTCCACAAGGCCAGAGTTGAACAAGCTGCCCTGCACGAGTGCGGATTCGAGAAGCTCAACCATCTCCCCCTAGAGTCCAGATCTGGCCCCTAGCGACTACTTTTTATTCCGCCAGCTCAAGGCTGCACTGCGTGGACGCCGGTTTGGAGACGATGAAGATGTCCAGCTGGCCGTCCAGGAGTGGATTGAACAGCAGTCGGGAGATTTCTGATTGTCGGGAATTCAAAGCCTCAGGGACAAGTGGCGCAAGTGCATTGAAGTCGAGGGTGGTTATATTGGAAAATAATAAAACACTTTTCCTCATATCTCGTTTCCTTATATCCGAATTGAAAAAACTTGGTGGCAATGTCTATTCACGCTCAAGATTCAACATTTACAATTATCAAAAAAGTGGGTAAGCTATTTCTGCAATTTGACGAGCAAGTGGTCGACCTACACGATTGATAAATTTAGAAATAGATCATACAATGAAAGATAAGAGCAGATAATTTTAATTTAACTGGTAGTTCGGCATCTGGCCCGTAAAATTAAAAATCAATAAAATACTAACAAGTTTGGTAATATGAGCTAGATAACTGAGCGGCAAATAGAAATAACGATATTGATCTAGTAAACGAAAGATTTCACTTCCACGATAGCACAAAATTCATTTTCTTAGATATAACACAAACTCGTAATGTCTTTCCTAGGAATGTCATTTAATTCGCTACAGTAAGTATTTTACGAATAAACTCGATAAATATTACTTTAAATTGGATTTTATTGAAATATGAGTTGCCAAACAAATTTATTATATGAATTACACTCTTTGCCTCCTATTTGAACTACCTTAAGTGGATTTTAGGGTCATTGTAAGTTCGTGATTTTTTACTATCCCATATGGAAAAGAGATAATAAAAAGATCAGTGACACGAAGGCTTGAGAATAACAGGGAAGAACTGATATTAAAGACTTATGGAGATAGTCTAGGACAGAAGGGGTCTTTTTCGATGAGCAAACGAGGGAAGTTAATCCCTCATTGGACACTGGCCATAGAGATAGAGGTTTGAGCGGTAGAGGAAAAGGAGTTGCCCGGTGGCGAAGAATAGACGCATAGTGTATGCCAGAACTTATATGGGCGATCTTCACAGAAAAGAATTCAAATAATTCAGTAGATGAGTAAGGGTGACAAGGCTGCAGTTTAAGTGGCCCAAAAAGTTTATTTAACAGATTGAACAAAGTACATATGTGGCTTATTTTTTTTTCTACAAGGATTTGGCGGGTGTGAAGCTTAGTGGCGAACTTTAGGAGGGCGGTGTATGTATAAGTAATGAAAAAGAAGGCGGCAAGGAGGCTGTTGCTGTTTTTGCATAATGGCCATGGGCAGCTTGACGTCGTCTCTCGCATGCTCTTATGTGTCTCATGACATTCAAAATAGTGGCTAAAAAGAAATTACGAGACACGCTGTCAGCAACCAAAAGTTGAGATAATAGGGCCATGGTTAGGTTATTACAGGTAAATGCAGGATCTAACGGGAGAAGAACTAAGTAAGATCCTTTACCATGTTTTTGTTTTATAAAAGAGAGGCAACGATAATAAGACTTAGTGGCATGATGGGTGGGTGGTGGTAGGCTACAAATTGGGAAAGAGTAGGCAACGAGTTCCATTATATTTCCATGTGTGTAAATGGAGACAGACAGATTAAAGTAGAATAAATTTTTAAAATGTCTTACAGTCGCAGGGAAGATTTAATATCCTTAAAGAGAGTTAGAATCTCACAGAAAAATTAAGGTTGCAGGGTAATTATATAAGACTATGTTCCAAAATTCAATTAATTGAATCAATAATCTATCTTTGAAAGACCTGGGGGTCCTTCAGAAGTGCTTGAAGATTTAATATAATTAGAGAGAGTGGGTAATGGGACATTAATTAAATCAAGCACACCCCTACGTAGAGTAAATACCTACACATGAACACAGAAGCAGGAATAGTCTTATTCCTTAGATTATATAAGGTCACAGATGAAATTAGCCTTGCCTAAAGTCAAACTGCGAGAATATGTTACAAACAGAGGAGTGTGTGGCCATGGCGTGGAAGG
This sequence comes from Ceratothoa steindachneri, assembly GCA_963969495.1. Taxonomy (NCBI): domain Eukaryota; kingdom Metazoa; phylum Arthropoda; class Malacostraca; order Isopoda; family Cymothoidae; genus Ceratothoa; species Ceratothoa steindachneri. The sequence continues at coordinate 10,397,932 of OZ018329.1, forward strand.
ACAAAGTCTATTGGAAGGGGAGGAGTTTTTAAGTTGGTTTATAATTTAATCATCTCCAGAGAGATATCCAAGAATATATATATATATATATTATGCAATTTATTCAACGAGTGACTTCAAGGAAATGTACATCTCGGTACTTTGTTTATAGTTTTGTACAGTACCGTACAAGGCATACCAAAACATTGTCAAAAGGAAATCTAGATATATGGAAACTGAATATGAAGTGGCAAGTGTGGAAAAGCGTACTTGAGGAACTATTTGATATTACTCTGCATTATATAGTGAAAAAGAAGAGTGCATTCCATGAAAATCACACATTTTTTTCTTTATAACGAGTTTTATAGAATGGCTTCATTATTGGGTGACATTAATCAGGTATATGCCACAGGACAATAACAAAAATAAAAACAAAAAAGCTTAAGGTACTAAAAAGAAAACGGGCTCAAGAACGCCGAACTAACCAAGACAGTGATTCTAGAAATATATATCATCTTCAACATCTTTCTCAAGTAATGAACAAGAAAGCATTGATACACCAAGAATGTAGTTTGTTCATCCCAACTGTCAAAAGCATCTATCATGCTGTTTCGCGCATTTCCACATCTCATCTACTCTTCCTTGAAGTTGGGCAAAGAACCGTAACAAATGCAAAAGGACATCGAAGCGTCAGTATTCAAAAGATCCTCCTCAATTAATATTATATTGGGGGCGAAAATTGTCGCCCATAGGTATCAACCCAGATTGTCGGAACTATGGAACACGAAGTTGCTGTTCTCATAGCAGGAACAAATTTAGAGCATCTGCTTGCAGTGGCTGTTGCTCAACAACATAGAGCTGGCTGGAAGCCATTGTATAGAAGTTGACCGATCTGATATATACTTAATCGTATTATTGATTTTTCATGACACTAGGGTGTCAAAAACTATATTTATTTAGGAGCGTTCATGAAAATTGAGAAGAAAGTTGAGCGAAATTTGTTGCTCCCGCATTGTCAACAAAATATCAATAAATTTATTTTGTAGTCCTTACAGCTAATATTTCAAATCTTCCTAAAATTTGGGAATTTTGTCAATAATAACTCGTAGACCACTGTGTTGGATGAAGAATATCCATGTGAGAGTTTCTAGAAGATCGTCGTCTAAAATTGTTGTCAATCATTAACAAGCCTTAAAAAATGCAAATCCAAGATAATAAAGTGATTTAAATCTGTCACCCCTTTTTCTTGGAGAGTTTTCTAAGGTAAATACAATATCAGGGAACCGGGAGCCATCCATCTGGCCACGATTTCGTGGCTTGCTGTACAAAGACATTATTTTAAGTGTTGGGAATTAAGAAGGTGGAGAAATATTGCAGAAGATTCCTCTTTTTCTTCCCAGTAAATGCTGATTACTTCAACTAATGCTCATATTAGCAGATAACCTAGCCCCATGAGTACTCAACACTGCTCCCGTATCACGTAACGGCAGTTTGTTTTATTTGTTTTTCTGTTTAATGTGCGTGAACCCATAGGATCATAGTCACACTAACAGCAGTAAAAATTAACATCTGAATAAATACATAGTATTGTTACTCTACTCAAGAGATAGAGTATCTTTTGAGCTGAAAAAATTCTATAGTGTTTCTCTTTACAAACCCATCTAAGGATTTATGTGAGGAGATAAACCTAAAAAGAAACAAGTTTACTTCGGAAGCTTTAAATTGATAGCCCATTTCTGACACTAATAAATATATTACGATTTTGAAACATGTATGGAAGACCTTAATGGATCAATGTGTGTGTCTAAAAAATTTAGTATAGTTAAGCGTGTCATCTACAAGTTGAGAGAGACATCTAAATTATCTCTGAAAGAATAGATATATACTGATTTTGAGTGCAGAAAACCAAAATAAATGTTAAACAAGTATTTACTTGGAAATATATACACGACATAAATAATAACAGTTTTATAAACAATTAAAATATCCTTAAGAAATGCGACAAACAAATTTCAGGCATTCAGCAAATAATTTTCCAACAAATAAAATCTCGATGAGATTAAAAGGTATAGGTTAGATTTGGTATGGTAAAATTTCCTATAAACTTTGGTAAATAGTGAATTAAAATAAGAGGAGTTTATACCAAACCCCTCTCAATTCTTTTTACGATAAAGAAATGTCTGAACTTTTTCCTGTTCACAATAAACTAACATTTTAAAAAAACGAAATTTATCGTTCAAATTATACATCCATTGTGAGTTTCATATTGAGATTCAAAGGAGAGAAGCAATTATAACCACTTAAAATTTTAAATACTATCATATATATAATATGAAAATTTATTATTCCTAAAATGCATTATGAAAAGAAATATATGTAGAATTTGTATTTAAATTTCAATGTAATAAAGATATAGTTGTGAAAATCGAATTTATACTAAATCCCTCTCATGTCTTTTTACGATAAACAAATGTCTGAAATTTTCCCTGTTCACAATAAACTAATATTTGTAAAAAAAGGAATTTATCGTTCAATTATACATCCATTGTGAGTTTCATATTGAGGTTCAAAGAGTTTAGATAATTTAACAATATGTGGCTCTGTTCCCGATCCTCGAAAACGGGAAACGAGTCATCTACATATCACTGATGTAGAATATAAATCCTCATATAAGCGTTTTTAGAATTGTTTATAAAACTTTAATAAATAAAACATTATCTCATTGAATCTTTACTCTTTATTAGCCGTTAGATGATGAATCTGTAAAAAAAAACATATACATTAAGAGTCAAAACTTTATGCTTGGGCAAATTTTACCTTAAAAATAACCATATAAACCTAGAATGGTACCAAAATGTCTCATATGAGAAACTCACACGAAAATTCCATAAGCTTTTTTGGTGAAAATCTATCTATTTGCCAATGTGATAGATGAACCAAGTGTCTTTTTAGCAAGAGTAACTAAGTTGCTTAGCCACCCCTACCATTAATATTGGCATATGGGGTAAAAGCTTTCTAAATCTTATCCGGTCGTGAACATGTAGTTGATGCTCAAAATAACGGGTTAGGAAGCAGATACCCAAAATTTGGCAACTGAAAACCGTTATTAAACATTAAGCCCAAAATGGAGAACCATTTCTTTGGATTTGCTTCTGAAGTTGATTTCCATCGAAACGAATTACACAAGTCATTTCCTTTTATCTTTTGAGTGAAACGGGTTATAATACCTATGAAATTTAGATCATCCTGTAAGATGCCCTAGAAAAATGACTAGTCATTTCCTCAGTGTAATGAATTGCGCCCAATTAGCATCAGAAAATTAATCAAATAGAGTGATTATATTTTCACGTTATTTCCCTCTCTTTTAAGTAATCTTATTACGAGATGTAAGAATTCTGAACGAAGAAAGAGGAAAAGGAGTTTACAAAGCGATCGTTTACAAATTACTTGCGAAAATGAGGTTCGACTCGCCTTCAGAATAAATTAAGCTCCTCAGAAAAACGTATGGAAATTCTCTCCTTCATTTATATAAAAGACTTCATTATATATCATGTTTAACATGTCTACACACACATTTGAGCTAAACTACAATTTTCTAATCACAATTATTGATTTAATTTGGTTAGATATTTTGATGAGGCTTTCGTATTGGCTTCACAATTTAGATATCAATATATTCTTAACTCTATCCTAATAGACTTGTCCTGTCTATCAAATTCACTGTTGGAAACGGAAAAAGATGGGACCCTAACGTAAATAGACTTATTATATCATGAGATCTCCCCAACTAACGATGGGGAACATATCATACCCAACTTCAATGTCTTTACGTGCTTGGAGGACTTAAATCGCCCAAATTCATGGATATACCAATCTCAATTTTCATTGAATAGGATAAAAAAGTTTCATTATCGTTTTCTTGTTATACAAATATCAAAACTGCATGAAAACCTGATTCATTGTCCAGCTAAAAATCTAAATTAATTTGAATCTCTAAATATCCACACCAAACGTGCGTATATAAATGAACAGAGTGCCTTGTTTGCAGACATTTTCGCAGAATTTCGTAAGTAAAATGCTTTTTCATAGTCCCCCAACGCCTTGCACAGAGTATTTCGCATATATTCCTTCTCTGCATTAATTATTCAACAACCTCTATATGATGATAAGCGACATGGTTACTACTGAAACCTGTCCCCTCCGGATGCTGCTTTCAATAGACTTTATGAGATTCTGTTTTTTTCTGACATTTTTTTAAGAAACTAATTGGTTTGTAGTTATTCAATAAAGTCTTCGGGGTCGCTTATTTCAAGAGAAATGCTCAGAGAGTGTTGGACTAAGCCATTTGAATAATAATTCCCTGGAACATTTTGTTAACAAAAAACGTAAGTAGGTTTGCAAGACTTTCAACCCAGGTGGTATAAGTTCATTTGTTACTTCAGATATTTTACCATTTTTTATGCTCTAAAGTGTGTGCAACATTTCGTCCGTATTTAATGGTGGGATTCCTTCCTTATTTAATTATAGATTTTCATCTGATAAATGATTGTCATTTATATCATATATTTTCTGATAGTATTATTCAACTCTTTCGGTGATATTTTTTTCTGTTTTTGTTTCAGATGTTCTTTTGATTTCAAAAAAGCTGTCGAGTAATTGTTATGTGTTGTTTTATGTTTCACTGATTTGTTGTTTACAATAATTTTTTCGCTAAGTTTTTTGTTAATAACTTTGTCACGTTCAATCTACAGCCGGGCCATATATTTTCGGACACTGGGAATTTTTCTTATTCCATGAGTATTTCTGTGAATATGTTGGTGTAGGTTTACTTCCATGTGTCCAATACATCAGAAAACCAAAATGAAAGTATAATCTTCCTATATTTTATTTTAATATTTAAAATTGCGATACTCTTAGAATGTATGTAATCATAGTATTAGTAAGCGATATTTTAAAGTCGAAAGTTTTCATGTAACACATCATATTTGTTGATTTATATTATGTTCCATGCCAACAGAATCAGATAAGGATTTTTGATTTTCGTGGTTTCGGCTTGCGGGATTTCAGCTTTCCGGATTTCGTCCTGCAAGGATTCATATTGATATGCAGATAAAAAAATACATGACCCTGCATTTATCTAATTTCCTAAAATTTTCCCAGTTGTCTGAAAACTTTTAGCCGCAGTCAGCGGCTCATTGTTATTTTTCAAAGTTGAACATTGTAGAGTAGATTCAGCTGTTTTATTATCGAGGTTTTCTAAAGAGGATTCTAAGACATATTCATAAGATTCATTGAACTTGTGTAATTTGGAAGTTATTCTTTTTTAGTTTTTGTACCATGCTTAGGTGTTTTTGTTGTTTTTTTTTATGTTTTATATCTTTTTTGATCTTACTACTCAGTAATGTGCTTGCTACCTGTGTCGAAAGAATTAATAACCGGAATGTCTTTGATGAATTTTTACCTGTTGAAGAGTTTGTATTGATCTCATATTTTGTTCATTTTTCTTCATAGTACTTTGGGAAGGACTCGGTTAGTTTTTTTCCTCCGGCAAATTTTACTAACGTGATCCCCATGAGATAGTTACCGTTTCTTAGGTTTGGGTTACTTATAATAAACACCTAATTTAATTTCTAATTTCTAATTTGATTAATCTGTTGCAACCAATTTTGTACTACTCGTAACATACCTGAAATCAAAAAATAAGATCGATTTGCGCCTAAAGTTGCACGGACGATCTGAATTGTTCAAGTATGTCTAACTTAGGCTCTAAATACTCCTTTTATTGAAGTAAAAGAAGAAATTGACTGTAGTGTTTGACTTCCTATTTCACAACAAACGCAAAGGATTCATTCGGCACTCAGGAATAATTAATATAATAGACCCTAGAAGAAATGTTGTTAAATGCATTTATACTAAAAAATACAATGAATGAAATAAACAGTCAATCGTTAACATCCTTTAGCTTTATATACTGGCCCCACATATGGATTAGAAGCAGAAAGAAACACACATTCCTCTTCAGACAGCAACATGATCACCCTTAACATACTACTGTGAAGCAACTCTATTTCCCTGGGTTTGCGGAGGAACATTTCGGCGAATATATAGTCTGTGACGTATTCTTCCAAATCCCATAGAGAAAAGTTACCTACTAATGTGCCCTGACACTTTATCGAACCCATTCGAGCGTTGGTATTTGTGTTAAATTAAAACTTAGAATTAGAAGCTAAAACCTTCTGGTAGATGGAATTCGTTTCCAGGGCATTGCGCAGGGTGAGCATGTGAAGCGAGGGTTAGGATTTTGTTTCATGTCACCGAAATTTGGGGTTGGACGATGAAGCGAACCTTCTGACGTTGGTTTGTTTTGAGTGTTGCGCGATTTCGTGCATTGTGGTGACTGGATATGAGACGGTTCATCCAGACCGTTGGCTACCAACCTTTCGCGGCGCCAGGAGAGATGAGGTGATTATGTCTTCTTTCGGCATCTTCTCGTAACCGAGCTTCGATCCGGAAAAAAAACACGACGACCTCCGCCAGTTTTTTTTCATTTGCTTGACTTTTCTAAATTTTGGTAGATATTATTTTTTAATATAGAATAATTAATTGTTAGGTATTGCGGTAGCCATGTCCCTATTACTGTTTGCCATGACGGGATCTTAAAATCAAAAATAAATAGCAGAGTCGTCGAAGGAAAAGAAAATACATAATAAATAATTATTGCATTCAGACTCTTCCCTTCAAATTGAGTCTGTACTGGACTCAGAAGCATTCTTGGAATTTCCTGAAGACCTGTCCTCTATTTGTCAATGTTGAATGAAACTTCAAATTACTCTTCAAACAAATTGACGATTTGCATGTGAATAAATAGGGTTTAAATGGCTCCCAATTCGAATGTAGAAATGAATGCCATCAAGATGCAAGTTATTTGTTTCTCTCTTCGGCATTGGCTGTGGAAATTTCGAGAATTCATAGAAAACCACTTGTGTTCGCCATTAATGAAAAGGTAAGTTATTCCGAGGTATTTATATTAAGTCATAGGCAAGCAAGTCACAATAGGAGTGAAATAATGACAAAACAATTATGAATAATTTCCATTTGAGAAGAATTAAGATGGCGATGAAGTTCTGTAAACCATTGTCTAAATTGACTTTGCTGCTTCGGATTTCTTTGCCTCGAATTTAAAGCGAAATACCAACAAGGGCGTATCCCGCAGAATGTTGTATGGAAAGCTCTGCAAAAAAAAAGAGGCCAGGCGAAAAAGATGTGATGTGTTCAGTAGAGAAAAGGCAAACGCGGCATTTTAAAGTGATCACAAAATGCATTTAAGTTGTATATTTCTGGTTTATTGAAATGCGGTATGAATTTTTAAAAAAGATTTGAGTACAAAAAAAATTCTTTTTCTTTCGATATAATAAATCACTTTATGCGGTTGCCATAGCAATGAGAAGCCGCCTTCACAAAGCATCAGGTACGGCTGAGGGACCCTCTTCATCCAGGCCAAGCTAGTGACTGTAGAAGAACATTATACTGAAAGAAAATTCGACGAACCTCTTGATTGGTGCGTTTTCGCTCAACAGAACTTTGACAAATAAATCCCCGTAGGATTTAATTTTGTTTATCAAACATGGTCAACATACCTAAGTCGCATGCTCTCATTTATTTCAATAATTTTGAAAAAAGAAATAATTAACAAATGTATTATCAATTAACAAACATATCATCTGACCTTACCACCTCCCAAACTTCCAAAAACACATTGAAAAGTAAAATGGTTATCATTAGACCGACCGACCGACATGTAACTTCTACAGTCGCGTCCTCGCGACTAAAAATAATCTTCCAGAAAAAATCACGTATTTTTTTTTTAAATCCTTGCAATCCTCAAACTTAAGTAATACTCGAATCTTTGTAAATACAGGGTGGTCATATAACTCTTTTACTAACATTTCGGGGGGTTTAACAGCTTTTATACTCCTGTCCAGATTTTGGACAGTACATTTTCTTCTTTTTCAAAGTTTGTGTCTTTTTAAATGACATTCAGCTACCCATTGTAGAGGTGCGAACTCACAGTATTTAAAACCATTACAGTTCTATTTTACACATATTACTTGTCTTTGATACTTTAAAACAATTTCACGGTAAACCGGTAAAACCAATTTTAACTATCAGATTTTTAGAAATCGATATACATCACACATGGAAGACAAACTTAAAATATTTATGTGTAGCTGTTCGTCTTTGCATCACCCGAACTGTTCAATAAACACATCTCGTTCATCAATATTTTTCAAAGCTGAATTTAAAAAAAAACTTGATGGGGGGGGGATTTTGGCCAAAAGCCAAATAGCAGATGCTCTCGCAGGCATTGAGGCCAAGAGGGCGCACATTCGTCCAGATGCCAACTACTTCTTGTCTCATATAATTGTGCAAGGTTAAATTAATTGTCATGTTTGAATTTTTACTATTAATATATTTTCCCATGTCATAAATTGCAATTAATTATTTGAATTTACTGGACTGTTTTGTACCTTTCATACATTTCAATTCCGATCAACTTTCCACTTCTTTTGCGAGCTACTTTTCAAAATGTTCTGCTGAGATACACCCTTCCGTTTTCTTTATCATCATTATCATTATTATTATCACCATCATCATCATCACCATCATCATCATGACTATCATTACCACCATCATCACAATCACCATAATCATCATGACTATCATCATCAATAATTGTTTTTCCACAAAGTGGGTTTGGCGCTTTTCAACTTCACTCATCGCGTTTTGCGCCCACAGGAATACTGTAGATGTAATCCCCCCCCCCCTCCTTCCCCCTTTAAATAAGTAATTAATCCAAACCAGAACTTTTCCGAAATGATCTCAATCCGTTTTTATCGATTTCCAGATATAAGAAATATTGCGTCGCCTTTTCGTTTTTATCTTTTATTTATAATCTAATTTCCATGTTCATTAACTTTTACTTTACTTATATTATCCAACCAACCAAAAGTAATAAAGGTAGAGCAAAAGGTAGGAATGAAAAATTAGCCATTTCAAATAATAATGACTTAATTAAGAAAATAACGAGACGTGAGAGAGTTGGATGTGTTTGGGTCGCAATTTAATCTGCGTTAATTGACAATATGCGTGTGAGAAGGTTAGATAGAGTGGAGAGTGATGTGGGTGAGTTTGATTAGTGTGAAGAAAGTTGTGCAATTGCAATTCCCCTAGAATGTTTTGAGGTGGTACGGACATTTAAGATAAATGGGTGAGAATAAATTTGTGAAGATGAGTGAATAGCTTGGTTGATAAGAATCATAATAACGAGTAGCAAATGAAGTAATAATGACAGTGTTTAAGAGAAAGGGGAATGGCAGAATGACAAGGGGTCCGGTTGCCCTAGGATGAATTATGAATTGAAGAGATGATAGAGTAAATAGCAGCCCATCGTCATACCGACAGTACGGTAGATTGGTATATAGCTAATACGGCATAAATTGAATAAAATGTGTTGTCAGAGAGAGAGAGAGAGAGAGAGAGAGAGAGAGATATTCACGCAGACTAAGAAGCCTAAGGGGTATCTCACGGACGAACGAATCTTCAACCGGCATATTCCGTAAACTTCCTGAGCGGTATCGAAGTGAGACTAGACTAGCTGGAGCTCGGAACCCAAATTAGCGAAGGGGCGCTAAGCTTTTACTCACCGTGTCTTGAATTAGAGTGGGACCCACTTCCGACAGCAAACAAGATCGCTTCCGACGAAGCCTTATATATTTCCCAGCGCGGAAAAGAACAAATGAGTATTTAACCAGGAGGCAAACACTGCTTACGCAGTATCTAAGCAGTAATCACGAGGATTCATTGGAACCAGCTTAAGGACACACGCGCTCCTTCATACGCGACTTCCTGTTACTCTAAGGACTCGCAGGCAAGAAACCAGTTGTTGAGAGCTACGGCAGTCAAGGAGGTAAAGAATAATTCTGGAATACGCGCTTCGCTCCATGCCCTGCAAAGATACTCCCTCGAAACAATACTTGAGCCCCCCTTCCCCCTTCTTGGAAAATCGTAAGCCTATTACCGTTTTCTTGATCACCGTCGAAGAGGAGTGACGCTTTCCAACTACGAAGTTTCACCTCCTATTCTCCTTCTTTTTTTCGCTCGAGTAAATATTGTGCTACTCATAGCTCGTGCCGAAGCATTTCATTGTAAATTAATTCCATTGCTGAACGATTAATTTTCCCATAGTGTATAAATTATTGTTAATTTCTGGTATTTGTTTGTATAATAGTAAAGATTATTTTTGTTTCTCTTGTTTAAATCCCAGAACCACATAAAAAGCCATTGATCTATTTTCTAAGTCGGCCAAAGAGAAAAACGCACTTGAATATCTCCTATAGTTAAAAGGGAGTTCCCTTCCCCTTGTGTCTAGCTCGGCAAGAGAAGGGCAATGAAATCTACCTGACCTACGACATATGTAGTTCTTTCTGTAGCGCTGCTGTGCTTCCACCTCTCTTTTGGGGGCGGGGGATAGTGATGGGAATGATAATGTAGTTTTAATTCCATTTTACTTCTAATAAGAGAAAAGATTAATCAAAGGGTTGGAAAGGAGAAGGTATGCGGTCTCCTCAATTCCATCTCAGCAGAAATCCAAGATATGAGCGAATGGACAGGAATTGAGTTATTTACTACAAGTTCAGTGCTTTAAGTTGGGGGGGGGGATTTAATACCCTTATATCACTGAGTAAATCGCTTTCATTTTGAACCATAGGCTAAGTAAAAGTAACGAATGAAAGCTTGTTAATAAGAACTTATATTTTGCCATACAATATGGGAGACCATTGTTAGTATCTATAGGGGGCGTAAAAGTTCCAGGATGTGAACCCTAACTTTTGAACACCTATACCCATGAGAATGAACAGGGACATCATTATGAATTTTCTCCCCGTGATTTCTTTTCTATCATACTTATTGTACAGACTGGTATGATAGTAAGTAAATAAAGAAGATAAGGTTAATCCTCAACATAAAGATCCCCAAGGATTAGAACCAAGAAATAAAAGGAAATTCCATAGGATTTCGACATGAATAAAAATGTCGATTACAAATTACTTATTTGATACAACGCAAGATAACATTAATTAGCAGAGGAAGAATGGTTGAAACCTGATAATTAGAGGTCTTTTATCTAAAACCATTCGATCATTTAAGTAGGTGGCAGACGTTTCCTAAAACTATGGTTGTAGGATGAAGAGAAAAGGAAGGATGGAGATTTTTGGTCATATTTTCTTTGCATAACACTTACCAGTAATTTTGCGTTAGAATAGTGTAAACAACATATGTCTAAACAACATACAGTGGGCTCGAGGAACCAAAAGATAGTACTTAAGTATTAGAAGTATCTTGTATTACATTTTGGAAAAAAAGTAAGGGAAGCTGATCATAAATAGTAAAGAAAAAGGACACTGAAATATTTTGTAAAGAGAGTCAGCATAGAAGCGAAATTTTTAGAAGAACCGAAGTTAACAAGGTTGGTTGATGTGGCGCACCCGTTAGAGACATATACTAGTCGATGCTAGTTGGGGTACAAAGGTGGGCCGGAAAATAGGTACCATTCACTAAATTCATATCTCCGTTATGGAAATGAAGTAAAAAAGAATTGATGCCTCTTCCGCTTCCTAGAGCCATAAATCGACATCTTTGACTGTTACTAATAGAAATCTTTAATTCACTCAACTTCGTAAACAAACATTTGTAGAGCTACTGTGTGGTCGAGCTCGAAATACACCAGAATAGCCCACTGTACATCTTCCTCCAGCTATTTAACGTGTAATGATAGGATTAAATCAAATTCCTACTCGACAGGACGCTTGTTCATTACTAGGCGTATAACTCGGATTTAAGTCATCAAGTGAAATCTTTAATTAAGAGCGAGGTCCTTTTGTAGTCCATTCATTTCTCTCTTCTTCCCACTCGAATATAATTAATAATAGCACATGATTTTCACATGTAAAAAGTTCTAATCCAGACCACTACATAATTAAGATCACTGATTTAGATTATTTAAATTTTATTATTATGCTAGAAAACATTCCCTCTATAATGGTGAGGGACTGAATTCAGCCATAGACGGATTTTAGCCGTCAGCACAACTTTGTTCTGTATGCAAAAAAATTCAAGTTTGTAATTACGAACGTTTGTGCTTGGTTTACGAACACGTTTGAATATAGTGATTTATTCTATGCAACTTTTCCCCAAGTCGATTTTTTTACTTGAATGTGTTAAGAATATTTTGCTTCATTCTGGACATTGAAAGCATTTATCGGTGGTCTTTTTTGGCTCTCACCCAGCTATCTCTCCTCCGGTAACCATATGCAGCTTGCTAAGCAGCGGAAGCTTCCTGCGGAGCTTTCTCACAGGACTGAATATAAACAGAGAAATCCTTCAATTTGAGTGGTCTTCCTGAGATTTTCGATCTCGATTAAGGTCATGTTGCGGGTAAAAATAGGTTCGTAATTTTTTTAGAATTGCGAGTTGATGAGGTCATGGGGTGAAGTGGCTTGCAGATTGACTCGGAAATTTTTATGAGGCCTCAATGTCTTCTTGTCAAAATCTTTTTCTTTTTAAATCTTTTTTTCTGGCTCAGTGTAAAATCTCTCATTTGTTCATTCTCAGCGCATATAAATGAGGCAAAGGCATTTTCAGGATGTGCTTAGTAAACTCTTCCTATCGCTGTAGCAGAGATGATGTCCCTGACTTTAGAAGTTTGCTTCCTCATCAGCCTCAGGTTTGAAACAACGAGCTCAAAGGTAAATTTTAGGTGGTGATTAACTTTTAGGTCGTAGTACATTTTAGAGTAAAATTTGAACCAAAACATCATGAGGACCCACAGCCTCCTAATCACTTCCTCCTTTAGTACGTTTCCCTCGTTGACAACATCAATATGGCATGTGCAGTAGTGAACCACTTAGATTGGGTAGTTGATAAAAAAATAGCAGTTGTGCTTCTCTGTGGAAAGAGATTGTACTATTTTTGCCTGATTGGGGAGTTTCAAGGCCATCTAGCTTGATGGTTAATTACCTCAGGAGGAGCTAGTTCATTTACATGAGGTTAGCAGATCATCTTGTGGCACTTGCAACCCAGTATCTTTTCCGCTAGGGTCATGACATAACCAAACCACCGCATCTTTGTGTTCATAGAGGCTCCTCCAATCGTGATAATACTCTTCTGGGTTTTGTTATCAAGAAGCAATGCATGTACCTTCTGAGCGGTCTTATCAACAGGCTTCTCTAATTCCACAGGTTGATTTGGTAGTGAAGTGGAATAAGTAATTTCCTTTAGGCTCCCACGTGACAGTGTAGATAATGCTTCTCTTTTACTATGCCAGAATTATTTCTTCATGTCATTTTATTATATTTCATCGCCTCATGTTCTTATCTTGCTTGCCATCAAAGAATAATCCCCAAATCTTATTCTCCTTAGTCCTCTCCGTGAGAATTCTAATCGATGGGGCCATTATTCTCTCCTTGGCCCTCCAAATTGCCATGTCATATATGACTAAGTATGCGTCATCTTTGAAAATATGAAGCGTTTATGAGGTCTATTAGGAAGCCTGTAACAAATTCAGATGACGGAATATTTCCTATCTTGTACCTCAAAGCTTCTGAAGTTGTCATTTGGTTCTCCATATTGCTCTCGTGTAGTATAAATTAGAGTTTTGGCAAGTAGTTCAGTGGCAAAGTCCATCGAAACTTCGTTAGCCTGAACATTACTAGAGGTCTCTTTTGCGGCTTCTTCTAAGTTTATCTCTTTTTCCTCCTCAATGTTTTTCATAATAAGCTCAGCATTTATTGCCTCTTCGTTCTTCTTCCTCTTTAAAGCAGACTCTTATTCAGGCACCTTCATCTTTGATGCTTTAATATCTCTCCTGCTTTCTTTATAGTCTATGGACGATATCTAAATTACTGAAGTCTTAAAATTCCCCATTGTCTAGAAGTACAGCCAGTGACGATCCATTTTAAGTATCATCACCTCCAAATGGCAGTTAAAATTCTTATGAGCCTCGCTGGAGTAGCTTAAAAATCCACTTCCATCTGAGCCGAAAAAGAAGAACTGATGCTTGCAAACGCAAACTTCACAGTTTATTCAGTTTCATCCACTTATATTTTTAGTAGTTGACTTAAATATTCCGTTTGCAAAGTCTGCCATCAGCTTCTATTTCAACCTTATCTTATATGAGTGATTTTCCCCTGATTGTCATAGGCAGCGTGAACTTGTATTTGACTTTCATAAGTGAGTCATCACGAGGAAAGCTAGCTCGTGACTCATATCTTGGAGAGAGATTTCAACGCTTTGGCGTCATGAATAAGGAATTTTGCCTCGTGCTGACTGATCCCTCTCTGAAAAACGTTTCTCTATGTCGGGAATTCGCTGGGAATGAATTCGTTTCCAGGACCCACAACATCCGAGAGCTTTGAAGCAGACATTTTCATACTTTTGGGTGCAGATACGACTGTCACTTCTAGTTTTTTTTTCCAAACAATAACAAATATAATTTTCATATGCGTAGCGTTTCTACGGAGGTACACTGGGGCCTATCGTCATTTTATTGATTTGGTTTTCTTGAGTAAATATTATTTATCGGACAAAACTTTGTATACAATCATGTATATTAAATTATCTATTCATAGCTTTTATATAAAGATTTTTCCACGCACCTAATTGAGTGCACACATTATCATGACAGAAATCTACCATAATGAAATTTATGAATTTGGGAACGAACTTTGAATAGGATCTTAATCATATTATTTATTCATATTAAGAATATTATTTCAACAAAGTTAACAGGAAGCTTCATTAATAGCTCTCGAATGAAATAATATTCAAAGCATACATAGCGATGGCGATTAAACTTAAAATTACCTTGAATCATTACCGAAGAAATGGCGTCCACTCACTTCTATTTCACAATTATAACTGGTATAATTGCTCAGAGTCATCAAATTCTTACACTGATTTAAATGGAGCAAATTAATCAAAGATAACAATCTAAGTCTAAATGGGAAAACAATTATGACAAATGGTTTAAAATATGGAGGTGTGTTCAATTGAATATTCGGTATTTCAACACGAACTGAAAACTTCATTTTAGCATAACACGATTTTTTGGATAAAATATATAAAATAGATTTTTATTAAATTATATTTTACAAAAAAATACAAATATATACTAGCCAAAGGAAAATTCTAAATTTAAAAGTATGATATACACTAATGCCCACTCCATTTCACCCCACAATGCCTTATTAAGCGCAAGGTCGCACATATTTTATTCCGCACCATTGAGCCTTTATACCGATGGGACGTTATGTGCTCATCTCCTTGAGTTCAGGTTTATCTCTGTCAGCTCTTTTTCTTCTCTGCGTTTCATCCACTCCCCAAAGGATGGACGCGATTATAAATAATGGGAGAGGGAATTAATCCCCATGCAAAAAGATATAAAAGTATGACCGAGTTTAGACCCATCATTTCATAAAATAGACTCTTTTCTTTTTCTCATCTAAATTGTCCTTTACCTAAATTATGAGTATAGACTGGAATTCCTACAGCTAAGGAATACAAACTCATTATGGTGCTGCGAAAGAAACCATAATTGCTCTCGCTTGAAAATAGATGTCTTCGCGGTCAATTAATAGTATACAAGATTTTGAAATACTACGATAATAAAAACTATGAATCACTATTTGAACGCGCTGAAATAGCGAACAAAAATAGTCTTAAAATGAGATTAAAACATTATTAGACGAATATGGTGGAGAAGTTTTTACTTATCAAATAGAAATGCTCTTCCAGCTAAATCAATTCAAAGTAGTTCAATCAACATGATTAAAAATGAATTGTAAAAGCACATCCTGCATTATATAATTAAATCACCCAAAAAGCACACATAATACTAACCCTGGATTAACGAGATTCTTGCTTTCTACTCTAAATGACCTCTGAATACCTCCTTAACTTATTTTCCTCGCTTTTCTTA
Source organism: Ceratothoa steindachneri (assembly GCA_963969495.1). Classification (NCBI taxonomy): domain Eukaryota; kingdom Metazoa; phylum Arthropoda; class Malacostraca; order Isopoda; family Cymothoidae; genus Ceratothoa; species Ceratothoa steindachneri. The sequence goes on from OZ018329.1 coordinate 10,413,947, forward strand.
CAAATAGCCATAGTCCAGATCAAAGGATCGTTGCTATACTTGATTATATGATTCTATATTTCCAGTAGTAAATAGATGATCCGCTGAAACTAAGATGCCAAAATAAAAGTTTCCTCGGAAATTTCTATAATAGATCTCCAAGAAGTTCGGATAAAAATGTTCTTATTATTAGGTTTAAGTCGGTTTACGTGCATGTATTAGCGGGCTACCCATGGTCGTAAAACTTTAAAAAAGTAGTCCCTCCTAGTTGGAGGTTGATGCTGAGGATAAGGGGAGGGGATAGATAACCAATGAATAAATTGAATATATTTCAGAACGACAATACTATAGCGTTCAGAGGTGCACTGTAATATGATAATAGTTTAATAAGGATTTAAAATATACAGCTGTAATATATTTCCCCCAAACTAATATTTAGAGTACTGGAAAGTAATGTCGCCTTTGTAAGAGTCGAGTTTGGAGTTATGGTACACAGTAGTTATCCGATTTAGAGGTGGAAGTGTATGCTCGGAAATCATTTTGACTGGAGCTCTGGTTTCTTTGAGTCTTATTTTTATTTTGCTGTGTCTGACAACTCATTGGTGACAGAATTTAAAGAGTATCATATTTGACATTGCATACTTTATGAAAATGCGAGACATTCAAATATTGCTGACACAGAAGAACAAGGCCCATGATGCCTAGCTCTCAAACTCAAGTTCCGCACATCTGAAACTAACTTTGGTTAATTTTAGAAAAGAAACTCAACTCAAGCTTCATGATATGGAAAATGAATGGTGGACCAACGAGGCAAAGAACCTGCGACACCTTTCTGACAATAACAACCAACATGGGTTCTACAACGACCTGAAGACTATTATCTATGTGCCTATGAAACGCACTTTCGACCCTGTCAGATCACAAGATGGCAATCTCCTAAAAGACAAAACGGCCATTTTAAATTGCTGAATATAGCACTTCCAAACCCTGTTAAATCATAGAACCCCTATAGAGCCAAACATTTTAGATTCAATTTCTCAGGTACCTCTAGAAATGGGGATGGATGAACTGCCCACTTTTGAAGAAACCCTTTACGCCATAAAATCCCTAAAAATTAATAAATCACCTGGCCCAGATGGTTTTCCTTCTGAACTGTACAAAGAAGGTGGCTATTTCTTGCATTCAAAGATACATGAGCTCATTTTATGAAATCTGACATGGTGTTTGTTTCCCAACAGAAGGATAATCGAGCACTCTGTAAAAATATCAGTGGAATCTCTCTACTGGTAGTGGTCTCTAAATTCTGACAAGAATTATGCTTGTCAGATTATGTCGCCATATATCAAAGAGTACCTTACCAGAAACAGTGCGGATTTCGTAAGGACAGGAGCACCTGCGACATAATATTATGTGCAAGACAACAACAGGAGAAGTGCAATGAGCAAAACACAGACCTCTTCATAGCTTTAATTTACCTTCAAAAAGCTTTTGATACAGTCAATAGGGAACTACTATGGATCGTTTTAGAAAAGTTTGGCTCCCCTCCAAAATTCTTCTCAATTCTGAAGAAACTACACGATGGCATGACAGCAACAGTACTTGCCTCAGGAGAAAAATCCGAAGCTTTCAGCGTTGAAGTTCGTGTCAAGCAAGGATGTGCCATAGCATCAGTGTTATCCAACATCTTTATATCTGTTATCGCCTTACTTAGTCAGAACGCAACTCCTCAGGTTGACAGGGTTGCTATCCAGTACCGACATCATGACAACCTATTTAATTTAAGAAGACCTCAAGCCCGCACTAAAATTGTGACCAATCATATTCTGGAACTTCAATATGCAGACTACTGTGCGCTGATCTTACACACATCACTTACTTTACAAAGATCCCTCAATTTCATAGCTGGTCTTTACGAAGCAATGGGTCTAAAAATGAATGTCAATAATCAGAGATACTAATGCAACGACAGAATCCAAAACCACGTCTAACTTTCCACATCAACGGTGATGACATTAAACTGGTCACAAGTTTTAAATATCTGGGTAGCATTCTGTCGGACATGTATAATATAGATGAAGAGTTTTGCACCAGATTATTCAAGCCTCCGTAGCCTTTAGAAAACTGCGAATAAGTCTCTTGCAAAACGATAACCTCAGCCTAAAAACGAAGATAGCACTCTACACCGCTGTATGTATAACTACTCTACTCTACGGTGCTGAAACATGGACTGCTTACAGAAAGCATATAGGACAATTGGAAGCATTTCATAAAAGAAATCTGCAGAAGATTCTCAAGCTAACATGGAGGGAAAAAATTCTCCATGTAAAAATCATTCGACGCGCCAGCACAACCTCAATTGAGACCATGTTTGCCCCAATACAACACTGATGGCTGGACATATAATTCGCATGAGTAATGACAGACTACCTCGACAAATCCTTTATAAACAACTTCCACTGGGACACCGTAGACAAGGTGGGCCAATGAAACGCTATAAAAATCAAGTAAAAGCAACCCTAAAAAAGTGAAATATTGAACCCTTGACTCTGGAAGTCAAAGCCAGTGACCCACCAGCATGGAGATCGAAGTGTGTAGATGGACTTTCGCACCTTGAAGAGTCCATTTACATCGTGAGAGAGGCGAGAGGACAACGGTGCCACAATCCACCAGTCCTGCAGCTAATAATCACGGAATAGAGTGTCATTTTTGTGGCAGAGTGTGTGAATAGTGCATCAGGCTACATAGTCATCTTCGCTGGCACAACCGACAGACACCATAAATTCATACCCATAAATTCATCTCTATTTTCATCGAGTGAAGCTTGAGTCATCTTCGTATTCGAAGGAAAGCCATAAGAAGAAGTATGTTTATAAAACTAGTGCTCGCAAATTTCAGACTTGCTTTACTAACGTTAATAAAAGTAATTTTATTCTCTCCTGATGTGCATCGATTAGGATGACCTATAGGGTATGCTGTGTAAACTCTTTGGGAGTGGTGTGTATATCAAGGATGATTTGTCCCCGTAGTTTTGTTACCACTCCTGGATTGCCCGATAGGTTACTTCGTTCGGCTTAGTGGCTACCGGTTTTCTTCCCTTGGGAGTGCTTGGTATTCATTAGGCTCTGACAAGAAAAGGGTAGAAAGCTCTCTTCTTGCTTGATTAACGGTTGGGTAAAGATGATGAATCAGGGATTTTATTAAAGGTAAAGGAGCCCGTCTTACAAATCAAAATTTTATTTTACAACAGGACAAGGATTCTAATCACACGTTCATACTCTGCGGTAAATATTTGGAGAAGAAAGAAAGAACAAGAAGTTCGGCTTTCAATAATGGATTGATCACCCCAGTTTCGTGATTGCAATCATATTGAACTCATGTGAGACTATCTGGACAAAAAAGTAAGGGATAAGTAACCAATGAGTGCACCGAAACAATTAATTTCACAATAATACATATAAGGTTTTGCAGTCATCAAAGCAAAGATATTTTAATGAGTCAAAAGTTTAATGTTGTAGCGGCTGGTCTCGGAAACCACCCGCCACAAGGTCCACTCACTCGTGAGACGCCCGTCGAATCGGAAGAAGATAAAATACATAGATACCTATTTTCTTTTTATTAAAATAACATAAATTTATCCACCACCCAATACAATTAATTACCCAATAATATAAATATATAAGAAAAATGTACAACAAAAAATATATGCAAATAGGTGATCTCACTTCGACCTCCCTCAATATGCGCAACACAAAATGTATACAAAGGTCAATAGGCGCAACACAATAAATATTAACAATTACCAAACGCAACTGGTTTGCGAAGCACCAATGGTTTCCTCCACCTTTCTCTCTCTCTCTCTAACACTCGTGGCCACCACAAAACCCCCAATTGAGCCGGCTCAGTTAGTTTAATGGTTACTAAAGGTTGCCCCGGGGTGTTTTTGCACGTTATGGGACAGTTCACTTGCTCTCCCTGAGCGTTAGGCGGGGAAGAAAGTGCACTCGAGCGGTCGGTCTCTCTCTCTCAAGGGGGACCAAGGAGACAGTTGGCTGTGACCCTTACTTGTGCTCCACACCGATGGCTTAGTGCGCGACTTCTTCCCTCTCCTCACTCACAGACAAGAGCAGCGGGACCAAAAGAGTAAAAAAAAGGGAAACATAATTACTCCCCTGTTTCTGTTTTCAATATGTTACGTTTCCCCCCTTCCTCCCTCACTCACTCATACCGTACCTGGCTTTACGTCCAGCTGAACTTCCTTCTTGCATTCACTATTGGCCGTTTCCAATCGCTCATCAACCTGTACTTATATATTTCGCCTGTCGGGTGAGGAAGAAACGTCAGATCTCAGCAAAAGACGGGGGACCTACACTGCTTCCAGGCCTCTCTGTCCTCCCTCCTTCACCAAAACCTGAAACAAAAGGCGGTATTAGATTGGGTACTGGTGAGCTGAGGCAAACACAAATGGAACTACCACAATGTTATCGCTCTCTAAATCTGTATCATATGTTATATCCATGTTTACATTAAATTTGATCTATAATGACTCCACTATTTTATTTACTTTCCTTAAAATGTGTTAATTTATGTTTTATTAAATAAAAATTGGGGTGAGAGTATTTACGCCTGGTAATGTAATAGGTGGCTTCAACTAAAAATAAAATGGTGGGAATGTCTCGTCTTGTTTCTCTAACTGTGATGAGAAGAAAGAGAGCGATCGCGCTACAAACTCGAGCTGAGAAAGATACAAAGGAATTGATGCAGTGCATTCTTATGTTAATTTTTGTAATCTCTTAGGGCTAAAATTACCATTTAAGGATTAGCTCCAATAGATTCCAAGCCTGCATAAAGCTAAAAGATTAAAACTAACTTAAATACAACTCTATAGCGTTTACCCTTTGATAAGGTTTCAATATAAATAAATATTTGCTGAAATAAATGAAATTATTGAAGAAATATCTAGAAGTTATCTTTCCCCGTAAAGTTAAGACGAAATTAGATGATTCTTTGAAGAGTACTGAGGTTAGAGTGCTAGGAGTAAAAAATCGCAAATAAAACAAACAATAGCTAAACAGGAAAATAAACTGTAAACATTTGCAGTAAATGCATTTCTAAATATTCAGTTTCGTTCAAATAATATTTCTTTTTTGATAATTTTTTTCAGAATACATACAAAGAATGGCGCATTGGCCAACATTCTTTTCTCGACAAATGATACTGTCAACAAACTCTGCTCCGCAACTTGGTAATTCGGCACTGAGCAATCATATACATAGAGTATAATGCGCAGTCTTTCACTCCAAGAAACTTTGATATTTCGAATAAAGTTCACAGAGTGGACTATAAAAAAGCGAAATAATAATAAAAAAATTAAATGAGAAGGAAATAGTCTCCAACGAAATATACGACCGGGTGAGCCTTGAGAGGAAATGAACTGGATGTAGATAAGGCTATTTTTGACGTTAGATGAAGAAGAAATAGGGGATCATGAAAAATAAGCTAATTTCCGATAGGGTTGGAATAAATAAGTAAATAAATAAAATCCCATCCTATTATTTATTAAAATTTATATTGAATAACCAAAATATTATGAATGTTTTCATACAATATGAGTGTGCCATAATTACCTTACAAATACATTCTATTCATGCTAAATTGGATTCTTGTGTTTTATATAGTTTTTTCTAGTATAACCATACCATCAAAAATATATTTTTCTTATTTAATATATCTGAGATGAAAATCAACGATTAAATTTGAATTTTTTAGCAAAAATTCTGAATAAAAACATGGTTAAATTTCGGAAAATGTCTGCCCTCGAATTTTGTGGTCTCTTTGTTATAAGTATCTCTATTTTTAAAAAAGGCGCAAATGCTATATAGAGTATATCAAGATATACACTATTTTATTTATAGTGTATATCGAAGATATACATTTTATCTTCAATGTACACAATCAAGCACTGTCACTACTTAATACGGGCAAATTTCTAATTATGATGTTATGACGAAAAAAAGATTGGCCGCCATCTTGGGAGCCACATATTGTATTTTATGTCATTTTAAAGAGCATTTTTTATTAAATCAAATATGATATGGACATTTCATATTAAATTTTTTTAAATAAAATATGATTGATTTAAATAGCATTCGGTGGCGAGGCTTATATGTCAGAATTCAAGCTACGCCGTAGAAAAACTAGAGGCCTAATGAAATCTGCCAATCGCATTTGAATTCGAATCTATTGATAGACTTTCGAATTGCGAATACTGCGAGTTTAATTAAAAATGGCAGGGGGGTGGGGGGAAACTCTCAAAATCAAATGGGAGTATTTTTAAATTATCTTAAAAATGAATAATAATACAATACGATGCGATTGCAATAGCCTCTAAAGAACAAAAACCCTTTTTTGAAATTTGCCAAATAAAAAACTGTCTACATTAAAAAAAAACTTAAACACATTTACGGGGGGGCGGTCAATAAGTTTTTCAATTCGGATATAAGGAAACGAGATATGAGGAAAAGTGTTTTATTATTTTTCAATATAACTACGCTCAAATTCAATGCACTTGCGCCACTTGTCCCTGTGGCTTCGAATTCCCGACAACCAGAAATCTCCCGACTGCTCTTCAATCCACTCCTGGACGGCGAGCTGGACATCTTCATCGTCCCCAAACCGGCATCCACGCAGTGCAGCCTTGAGCTGGCGGAATAAAAAGTAGTCGCTAGTGGCCAGATCTGGACTGTAGGGGGGATAGTTGCGCTCCCTGGAACTGCACTCGCGCAGGGCAGATTGTGCAACTGTGGCCTTGTGGACTTTGACGACGTTGAAGTCGATCATGGGGTGTGAAGTTTCCTGGGACCCAACGGGCAGAGACCTTGGCCATGGCCAAATTGTCGTGGATGATGTTGATAACACTTCCATGTGATATTCCAAGTTCTCGCTCGATTTCTTCGACCTTGACCCGTCGATTTTCGAGGATCATCCTCTGCACACGGGCAACATTGTCCTCGTTGGTCACGTCTGACGGGCGTCCTGGACGGGGGTTATCTTCAAGGGACTCCCGACCATGGCGGAACTCCCTATTTCAGCGAGCAACGGTTGCATAGGAAGGGGCGGTGTCCGTGTACACTGCAACCATGCGTTCATGGATCTCTTTTGCATTCTTTTCTTCCTTGGTCAAAAATTTGATCACTGCGCGGTGCTCAACCTTCTCCATTGTTGAAAAATTTGTGACTGACGATCTGTCATCAGTTACTGCTTCTTAATATATATATATATATATATATATATATTGAATAGTGCAATTTAGGATAAGCTGCTTAATACACGAAAAAAAGTTACAATAATTCATGATACAATATAAAGATTGGAAGTATTTAAGGAATTGCATTAATGAATTTACGAGAACAGGCGGAACAATTCCTTAAATACTTGAACTGTAGACATAAAAATACAAATTATATGATGTAGATCGAGAAATCTAGTTGACTTCCATTTTTGGATATAGATATTAAACATTCAGAAACAAAGTTTGAAACTTCAGTCAATAGGAAGCCTACATTTACAGGTTTAGGCACAAACTTCCTTAGTTTTTTTGCTAGAAAACCTTAAGTTATCCTCGATTTAAACTTATTAATCAGTCGTACAATATATGTCCTTCATATAGACTGCTGCATTTAGAATTCTCTTTTCTAAAAACTTTCTTTCAAAATAATGGCTACGATGATTCATCAGTGGAAAAACATATTAATAAGTTTCTCAATACTCTCTATCAAAAAGTCCAACAGAAAATATTGTAAATAAACTATCCATTTTCTTTAGTCTCTCATACTTTGGTAAAAAATCAAACGATTTTGTTAATGAAATTAAGGAGACTCTAAATAAATTCTATCTATATCTTGACCCAAAATTCATGTTAAAAAATGGGCACAATATTGGATCTTATTTCAGCTATAAGGACCGAATTCCATTTCCTTGCCGGTCTTCTGTAATTTATAAATATAGTTGTGAATCTTATATTGGTTTGACCATTAGGTCAATCCATTGTCGCATCAAGCAGCATCGAGGAAGGTCTACTCGCACGGGGTTGATTCTAAACACACCAGACCCCTCGCCCATTCGAGATCACATCAAAGTCTGAAATTAATATGGAAAATTTTAAAATACTTCGTCATCGCCCCCATATCCCAATGAACTGCGAATATTAGAATCACTTTACATCCTAAAACTTAAACCTAATTTAAATATAAATTAAACTTCATCCAATCTTTATATTGTATCATTAATTATTCAAATTTTTATTCTTGTATTAAGCAGCTTATCCTAAATTGCACTATTCAATATTAGTATCTTATGAAAACTATATATATATATATATATATATATATATTCAATACTTGTAGCTTAGGGATCATTATGTTGATAATGAGGAACAATTTAACTAAGGATATTTATTTATTCTTCTAAGCTTTCGAATTTAAGGAAAAATACTTTAAGAGATGTTTAGAACGTGAAGAGAGAAGCAAGAATAACAATTCTTGATTAAAGAAAGGTGGAGAGGGTTGAATGTGAGATAGTTGAAAGTGAGAGAGTTTGGAAACAGAGATCAGTGTAAAGTGTGAAAAAGTTACTAGGTGACTGATTTTTATAATGTGTAGTTTTGTTCGATTGTTCTTATTAAATATTATTTCTCCACTTACCGTAAAGTGCTTTGTTTCGTTTTCCCTTCATTATATCGTCACGTTGCTTTTGTACTTCCAGCCGTTTTCTCTTAGTCCATTTACTGCTTTGTCTATTATTTTATATACATTAATTGGTTTAAATTCATCGAATTTCCTACATCTTTAGATTTTGTAAGTTGATTTGCATTCTTACTTTAGTGTTTCTGTGTCGTCTCATTTAACTTCTCAATAGTGATATTATTTCTTGGTCTATTATCGTCAGATAATTTGGGAATGGATGTTTGAACGTGAAGTCGTCCTCGATTTAGAAAGACTTTATTATTTCCTGTTCCAATGTCGCCGAGATGTTGGCAAAATTTTCTTGGCTCTCTCTTGCAGCACGATATTTTTTACTGGAAAGTCTTTGATCTTATGCAATCTTTCAGCGGGAATCTTATCATTTCTTTTAATGTTATTGAGTAGTTTGATAACTTTATTTTGTCGGCTCTGAGTTTTGACCATTCTTAATTTCGGTTCAGTGTACAGGGGCAGGGAATGGTATAGCAGTGCCGTTCTGATAAGCTTTAGGTATATTTTACTTTTTTCAGTTTTAAGATGGTGGAATCTGAATAATCTTTGTTGTTCTTGTTGCCTTTTCATTCTCGCGCGCACTTGTATCCTGTTAATGTAATTTGTAACCCTAATGTTGTTGCGCGTGTTTTGTATGGGCGGTGTATCCCCAGGATTGTTATGGTTTCATTTTTTGTCTTTTTATCAGGATTATATTGAATTTATCAAGGTTTATTTATATTTTCCAATTCTGTTTAGAATGATTCATGGGGTGTGTTTTTTATAAAGTTCCAAAAGCTATAAATTTAAGGAAAAGTCTTTGACAACGTTACAATTTGGATTATTTCATCTTCAATTGAAGTTAGGTGGAATGGTGAGGAAGGTGTTTAGGTAAATCGTATGTGATTATCGCTTATAGAACTTACTTGCCCGGTATACAATCGTTTCACGTAAATTTCAAGCTGAGGTGGTTTGCAATTTTGATGAGAGCGGCTCAATCGCTGATGAAATTGGAAAAGAGTCTTACCAATTTGTTTATCATGCTGATTCTAATTAATTTGTACTTTAGCCAGCCCTGCCATACATTCCAAAAGGTTCTTTAACGTCCCTTGATACTAAACCAAGATTTTGACTGATTGCCTTATACATTGCAATCCTCTCGGTTAGTAAATCTAAATCTATTTCTGCTCCTCTCATCTTCCGGAACCCAAATTGCTTCTCATTATAAAGATCATTTTCTTCTGTATATTCTACTAAACGACTGGATACTATTTTCTCTAGAGTTATTCCAAGAAAACTCAACAACAGGGATAATTGGCCTATAGCTAGTCACTTGTGTCTGTCTTTGGTTTTCCTGCTTAGGAACTAAAATCATATTTGCCTTTTTAAATTCTGTTTTCTGAAGTATTTTATGTTCCATGGTGCGTTGCAAAGGTCGATATTCTTTTTATTGTATTCTATGTGAGTTGGGTTAAATTATTCTTAGTTAAACCTGATTGCAAGGCTCGCTTTTTTCTTAATAATTCCAGTGAACTCATGAAGTCTTCGGTGGTGATTGTTCCAAAGTGCGTAATAATAATAACAAATTAATTTAACTTTGCGTCTCTAATAGATATTTTTGCTTTCCAGGTTTATATTTTAAACAAAAATCGTTTTTATCCCCTTTCTGAGTAACTTATTATTGGAAATGTTTGAATCTCGCTTTTTTCAGATTTAATTTAATTACCGGCACAAATTGGTGGAGGTACCTGCACGATGTCTTCGCAATTATTGATAATGACATTGATCTAGAACATGTCATGGAAAAAAAAATTCGTTAGTTGAATCAATTAATTTTACTGTCAAAAAAGAAAAAAAAAAGCATCAATACTGTTTCTTGATATAATTTCTATGCGCTCCAATGATCAACAATCATTTGAAATATTAGAAAACCTTAGGCAAGCAGATTCATACATCCAGGCTTTTTTATTTCATTCTGTTTAGAATTATCCATCTTGTGTATTTTTATAAAGTTCGCAAAGGTATAAATTTAAAGGAAAACTCTTTGCTAACGTTATAATTTGGGTTATTTCATTTCCATCATTTCTTTTCGATGGACATGGAGCACTTTGTGTATCACAATTTCTTGACGAGGAGATAAACACGATAGAGAATTTTTTACCAAATTGTGCTGAGCACTTCATTTCAACCATTGTTATAGAAACGAAAATGATTTTTTTAGGATGGCACCAATAAAGATGAGAATTAGCATAATCTAGAGAGTTTCTTAAAAGTATCTATCCCTATTTCACGACCGGATTCAAGCTTAATCCCTGATGATATACAGGTCCTCACTCCCCTCCCTAATAGATATTTTTTCGAAATTAAGTAAAAATAAAATTTCTTCGTCGGCTTTATTTATGAATTGAACTGGTATGTGCGTCCTAAAACATATATAGGTGAAACAGTGGATCTAAATCGTCGTATTTACGAGCATAATATGGACGCAGAGAAAAGGTAATAGTGTGGCAAAGCAAATATTCGAAAGGGATCATCCAAATGATTAAAATCGAGTTAAAATTATTTAACAAATTCAAAACACAGACATAAGTAAACTTATAAAAGCATTTGATATCAATAAATTTAACACATAAATGAATGCAAGAGCAACCTTAAGTTTAATGAGTTTGTCTATGTGACACTTCAAAAAGTCCTAGATGTAAAATGAATGTGTTTTTCCTTTTTTGCCTACCTGTGTACTTGGCTTATCACTGATCCACGAGATTAATGGGTGTTGGGTTTATGGGAAATATCATAAGTGAAGTGAGTTCGTTCTGTTTTGGTTGTTATTAGGTTATATTTCTTTCTAATTTCCTTCAATTGTGTTCAGATTTACTTGAAAAGCAGATGTTTATTACAGCCTCGAAAGTTCGTTGTGCGTTTTATATCTTTTGTAGGTTGTTGAATTATATATATATATATATATATATATATATATATATATATATATATATATATATATATATATATATATCTTTATATATATATTTATATATATATATATATATATATATATATATATATATATATATATATATATATATATATATATATATATATATATATATCAGTGGCGTGCAGTCAATGGAAGCAAGGAAAGAAATGCTTCCCATATTTAAGAAGAAAATAAAAAGAAATTACACCCTAACAATTAATATGACAGCAGAATCAATTTTATTATTTTATTATCACATTTATTTTTGCCTAGACTCGTATACGCCATACGGCACCGTTCCATTTCAATCGAATTGGCGTTAGACCCCGATGAGCCAGACTGCAATTGAAGAAATTCATCCTTTTCCTCGAGATTTCTACTCTTTTTTTTTCCTCTTAATTTCAAAAATTGTTTTGCATTTTTGGTGCTGTGGAATTAATAGTCTAAAATATCTTTTGATTTTTTTAGCAATAATATATAAGCATTAGAGTTTTATGATTTTTACCTAAATATTTCAAAACTGTATTAGAGTTAAGAAAAAAAATCACCTACTTGTATACAGAAAAGGAAGCAAATTTAGTTTTACAGTCATCTGCTTGCAAAAAGTCTAGTATGGTTAAGCTCTTATATCCTTAGCATTTTTTTAATATTTCCCGGATTCTGGCGGGCCTACTACCATAGTCACTCTCCGTATCTTTGAGATCAGTAGCCCTGACGCAGATATTAGATAAATGTATTGTTTATTCATATTTTTTTAGTGATAATTCCCTTTTAAACAAAATGGATGTCAATTAAGTTGGGAGAAAATACGATTGCAATATTGAAAATTTATTAAAAAGGAGGTTCAGTGTGATGACTTATAATGAAGGAGAAGCTATTATTAAAACAGGTAGGCCTGTTTCACTCGCAAAGCATATGTAGGCCAATATGATAAACATCTTGGCTAGCTGGTTGTGCATATTTACAGAAGCTATTTTAAGATTTAAATATTTTTTTAAAAAAACATTTAAATAAAGTGAGTAGCTTACTATTAATATATATTATAGTTATTTTTAATGAACAATATGTTTTTTTCAATTAACATATTTATTTTTGTAAAACATGAATTGCTTTCTCATCTTCAAAAGTCACTGCACGCCACTTATATATATATATATATATATATATATATATACAGTAGCAGCCATAATATAAATGTCACTAAGAACAAGTGTATTTAAATATTTAATTTATAAGTTTAACAAAACGTTGAAACATATATTTTACAGATATTTGATATATCTAATATCTATCTTTCGTGAACGTTTTAAGTGAATGGAATAAATATTTTGTAAGTTATGATGAAATACACTAACTATCTTCCAAATTGCAGCGGTTAAGAGTTAAGGGTCACTTAGAAAAACAATTTAAAATTGAACGAGAACAAAAAAGAAACCCTTACTATTAATATTTTGTGAACATCCCTTTACTAGCGATTACATCTCCACATGACTGAATTAATTTCTTGTAAATTGATGGGGTGATGTTGTTCCATTCGTTTTTTAATAATTTCCAGAGTTTATCTTGGTTCTTTGGATTTTTCCTTCGCCCCTAATCTTCAATAATCTTCCAAGCGTTTTCTATAGGGTTAAAATCGGGACTTTAAGGTAGCCAGTCCATGAGATCAACCCCTTTATCACTCAAAAAACACTTGACTCTCTTCGCAGTGTGGCAGGGAGCGTTGTGCTGCACGAAGATAGGAGGTTGAACTGAAGAGGATCGGAGATATAGAAGGGCATGCTGTCTAAGAATCTTCTTGTAGATTTTAGCTTCGTCAGTCCCTTGTAGGCGAATAAGCGGACCAGGATCAGCAACAGAGATCACTTCCTATATCATTACACAGTCCCTTGTGCTGCACGAAGATAGGAGGTTGAACTGAAGAGGATCGGAGATTTAGGAGGGCATGCTGTCTAAGAATCTACTTGTAGATTTCAGCCTCGACAGTCCCTTGTAGGCAAATAAGCGGACCAGGGCTAGCAGCAGAGATCACTCCCTATACCATTACACAGCCTCCTCCATATTTCGCTATTTTCTTCAAACATGCACGAAATAACGTACATCCCGCGATCGGAACCAATCACATTAAACTTTGATTCGTCGCTAAAATGAACCTACGCCCACTGTTCTTCTGTCCAAACGACATTAACTTGAGCGTAACGAAGACAGGCTATTTGATTGTTCTTGGAGATCAGAGGTTTCTTTGCTCGGGGGCCGATCAAGCAACCCAGAACCTCGTAACCTCCGGGAAACTGTTTTGGAATTTTCACAAAAGATAGATATCAAAGATATCTAAATATGTGTATAATATATAGTCTTAACGTTTTGTTAAACTTCTATAATAAATATTTAAATTCACTTGTTCTTACTGACCCTTATATTACGGCCGCTAAAGTATATATATATATGAATGCAATGTCCCGCAGGAAAAATGATAAGGTGCTGCCAAGTACTTTCTAACTTTATTCAGTTCATTCTCAAGAATAACGACAAGAGAAAATAATATATATGAATGCAATGTCCCGCCGGAAAAATGATAAGGTGCTTCCAAGTACTTTCGAACTTTATTCAGTTCACTCTCAGGGATAACTACAAGAGAAGTTAATATAATATGGGTATATATAAGCTAGTAAAAGAGAAAGGACCGCCTCTAAGACAAGAAATCACCAATGAGGAAGTAGGATAGGGATGGGTAAATTCACATAAAGATTTAGATTTAATACAGTTATAAGAAGAAAAGAAAGGAGTGATGCATTAAATTTAAGGAATACACAAACTTCTAAAGAAATTAAGTTGTAATTAAAGTTTACAAAAATCCCAACTTAATTCAATGGAATTAAACTATACTTTAGAAATTTAGACGAACTCTTTCCTCTGGAACAGGACGAACCTTTTTGCAAGGTTTCATGGGATTAATCTTAGAAAATCAAATTTAGAGGGTTGAATATTAAGTCATTCCGTGGTCGGTTTGAAGATTTAGTAGCAGAAGAGGAAGGAAGAGTCAGAAGAAGAGGGTTGGAAAGATTCTTTTGGAATTCCTGAAAGCATGTGGAAAAGTGTAGTCATATAGGGAAAAATCTTTATCCGGAAAAAGCTAATTTCCATATGTGAACCGATTTAGGACCAAAGTGAGAGATCACTACTCCCAACGTACCCTTGCCTGATTACAACTGGAAGCAACTTGATTCATATATGAAGGAGAATCTCATGCCAAGATGGATTATATGCTTACAATTTAAATATTAACCTAACATAAAAAAATATATCTCCTTAGAATGTATGAAACATTGCCAGGATTATTTTCTCTTCAAAGGCTAGAGGTGTAATTTTTTCCAAGGCAACGGATTCCAGGTAACCATTGTGAAAAGAAATAGTTTGCTCATTTTTGGACAACCTTTTCCACCCTAATTGGAAATTCTTACTATTCCTGAGAACAATTTTTCCTTTCCATTGAAGATATAGAATTCTTGAAACACAGGGTTAATAGGTTTTGGGATCCTTATGACGAGCAGTTGGGACTGTCCGCAAATCGTTGTGAGTCGAACCTCGGCTCCAAACCAAAAAGACTGACTTAGGATCGACTGAGGACGATAAATATATACTTTACTCTTAGATGATACAAAAAAATAGAGATTAATTTATTTTGCTTCATTATTCATATACAATAAATAGTATTTATTAACTACGCGCGTTATAATAAATGAATGACTCGATGAAACTTGCAATTTAGAATACGAAATGTTATCGATGGTAGCTCAGCATTTCGCCTTTAAATCGAGAGATATAATTCATCTTTATATAAATAATTTGTTAGACCTAATTTCGAATTATGCAGTGTAATTCTGGTCTTCACACATGCAAAAAAGCGTTGTAATATTGCATCACATCCAACATCCAGCTACGAAATTAATTCTCGTACTTAGAAATACATAGATCGTACGTAGCAAGGCATTTGTACCACCAACCTAATCAAAGATTTAAAATACTAAATGGATTTACTATTATAAATTAAGAGACAATAGTTTAGTTAGCTAAGCAAGAGTTAACTAGAAATAAGGGTTTCAAGCTAGTAAACCAAAGAGTTTACAGTGCGATAGCGCAAATTTTATTTTCTTAAAAATAACAAACTTGGAATAACTTGGCTAGGAATGTTCTTTAAAGCACTACAGTAAATATGTTTAAGAATAGAATTGATAAATATTATTTTAAAAGTTGACCATATGGAAATAAGAGTCGTGAAATTATTCTTTATCCCTTTGCCTCTGACTTTCATCCTCCCCTTTGTTTTTTGAACCAGTCTCGAGTGGACCTTAGGTTTTTTGTTGGATCGTAATTCTGTTATTGGAAACAGTAACGGCATTACGAATAATTTAAATATACAAGTTATTATCATAATCCATTGGTAAATTTAACATTTTCACTGATCACAAATAAAATATAACGCGTTTGGTATTAAAATAACTATTTATTGAATTACACTAAAAAACAAACGAAATACCAGATTCTACATTTTTTTAGCCGTGTCTGGTAATTATATGAATCGAAGGAGAGACCATTTAAATGTGCCTGGTGTCAAACAGTCATATATCATCAGTCCTTGAATCTAGAGGGATAAAATAACCTCCAGTTTAAAGAGGGAAGTTTGAAGCACTAGACCTGTGTATATGAATAGCGTATGCTTTTTAATCTTTATCATTTTCAATATGTGATAAGAATATTGGGCTCTGGAAAACATCTGCTGTTAGTTATCTCATTAAGGAGCTTGGGTATTGAGTTCTCACAAAGTTATATTTAGCGCCTGGATGATGGAAGGAGTTTGGTTCTCTGTTTGTTTGAATGTGTCCGGTTGCGGTTCTTTGTATTGATAGTAAGAGTCGGCAGAAAAGGGTTTGATTAAAGTTCAAATTTAATGTAAAAATCTAGGTACTTTTGAATTTGTGTGTATATGATATGCAGAGACGATATCAGTTAGATAATATATATATATATATATATATATATATATATATATATATATATATATATATATATATATATATATATATATATATATATATATAATATATATATATATATATTTAGGGTGGTCCCCAGAAAAAATATTTTAGTTTTTTATCTCCACATGCCTGATTGTATTACCACATTGAACAGTAGGTCACATACTCAATTTCATCAAAATCGAACAATATTTACTGGTCGCTATATGGATCTTAACTTATTAGTCTGCTGGTAAATTAATTTTGGGGATAGAAATTAACAGTCTTTGCAAATACTAGTTTATTTGTAACAGATCTTGGTGTTCAAAGGGAATTTTTTTAAATATTTATATCAAAGTGAAAAGAAAATAGTTAAATGACAAATGATTTCTTTTTGACACAAATTATAACTAAAATTGCTGATTAAACATTGATCCTTTTGAGCATGAGGGAAAACTTTTGTGCTGTTTTGCCACAAGTCTGAGAAGCAACTGTTTCTGTTCCTTATTTTTTATTAGAAATGCATTATACGATTTTATAAGTGCAATACCTCTTTCTGCTGGATCGTTAACAACCATTAAGTTAATCGCTTGACGTTGAAATTCTTGAAAGCACGTATTCTCTTCCCAAGAACTTGGGTTAGTCTTCAGGAATGTATCCTCTGCAAACTTGTATCCATCTTTCATTAGGAGACTGAAGATTAGCTTAGTTTTTTGAGTTATCAGTTCATGCAAGTCCAAATCCTCGCTGTTCTTTGTAAGATTCCATTGGCGAACAACTTTGATGTTTTCATTACGTTGGAGATTAGAGACCATCTTCTATTTGGTCTCAGCATTAATTCTATGATCGAAAAATTCAAGACCAAAAAGATGTTCTCCAAGATACCAAAGGTATCGGTGAAGGGTTGTGGTTGCTCCTTTAGATATTTTCGGATTTGGGTACTTTTGCAAAGTTTTAAGAAGCAGAATGTCATTTAAAGGAGCATTAATTCCAAAATGGGCTTCATTCAAAAAACGTGAGTAGACCAAAGCAATAGTTTCAGTTGATGCTTAAACAAGTTTTTTTCAGGACATATATAGCCTTAGCCATCCAGCGTGCATGATAAGTCACTCATGGGGCTCTTAATGTAACTTCTGTCTTATCAATGCCCCTAAGAAAGATGAGACTGAGTCGCAGCAATTCTTCATAATCGTCACGCAACTTGCGAGATTTCAAAGCTTCCTGAAAATATGGAATCATTTCTCCTCGAAGATTATGCATTACTGTATTGACGAATAAACTGCTATTCGCCTCTAAAAAAGAATCATTTTTAAGTGACGACTATTGTTCTTTAAAACGTTTGAAGAGACTCCTCTTTGGACTACTTGTACGCCCAAGTTTAATATTGCAAGCACATAACAACATAATTTCGAAAATATGATGACGGTACGCAATCCAAACAAGCTCCCTTCCTAATACTTTATCAATTATGGTACGGGCTCATTTTTGTAGGCAGGAATTTGATGCAGTTGTGTCAAATACAAGGCCTTGAACTTCGTCACGAAGATTCCAGTCAATAAATGATGAAATGCATGCCATAGCCTGTTCTTCTTCTGTTGCTCGTGTTATTTTGGGCCCACCAAGAAGTTTTTCTATTCCATTTACAGAAACTATTATTGCAATTCGTTTTCCAGTTTTCTTTGCTCCATCAATAGCAAGTAGTAGTTTTCCATCCCAGTGAAGAAGGATCGGTCCTTCAACAGACAACGAAGCTTTGTCTTCATTGTATGTTGTCTCTCTTACTTGCTTTCTGGAACGTCGTATAGAACTCCTGAAAAGTGTCAAAGCTGCAATATCCTGACCAAATGCTTGTGCTATTGATCCAGCAACCATTGTTGCTTTTCTATCCGTAATGTTTGCACGATCAAGAACAGCAGCCAAACCTGAAGTTGTAAAGATATTTTTTAAATTTGAAGGACTGCATTGTGCATTCTTTTTTCCCAGTTGAAGAAGGTGGACAAAGCTCTTTGTCTGCCGCAATAAACTTTCTCCTTCAGATGATGATGAGCAACAGCCTCTGCTTGATTTTTAGAAGTATATACTTTTTATTTGTATTGTAAAGCCTTCTCATGTCGATATCTTTTGCGGGATTCCTTTGCTGAAGTAATCTTGTCATGGCACAACATACTGCAGGAGAAAATGTTCTCTCTCTGCATCAACAGAAATTGGCGGTCTTCTTCATTTTTTACCACATTTAAAGCATTTTTTGAGTCTATGTCAAAAGGTTTTGAAAGACTTGATTCAAAACTACGCTCATTCATTCTACATGAGTACAGTTCGGTTTTGCGGTTCTTCTTTAAAGAAAGGTATTCTTCATACAACTTTGAGAGTTTTCTAACGCAAGAGTCTATTCGCTATGTGGGAGTTCAGGCTCTTTCCCATACTTTTATGACTTTTTTGCCAGCGAGGTTGTAACTTTGTGTCAAAGCCATTGATTCCACTTGATGGTGGCACTGAACAACACGAAGCACATCACCAAAAGGCCTTTGACAAGGTACCACACCGCCGCCTCCTCCGGAAAGTGCGTGCGCAGGGCATAGACGGCAACGTAGCAGGTTGGATAGAGAGCTGGCTAAGTGACAGACGGCAACGCGTAGTGGTGAATGGTCGGGCCTCTGAATGGGCGCCCGTATCTAGCGGTGTCCCTCAAGGTTCCGTCCTGGGACCACTACTGTTTATTATCTATGTCAACGACATGGATGGAGACATGGTTGCCAAAATCTCCGAACTTGCCGACGACAGCAAGCTTGGTATCAATGTGGCAAAGGAGGGGAACAATGTCCGCCTCCAAGAGGACTTTCAAAGGGTTGGGGAGTGGTCGGACACGTGGCAAATGCCTTTCAACGTGGAGAAATGCAAAGTAATGCATATCGGCCACAGAAACCCCAAATCTCAGTACATCCTTAAGGGCATTGCTCTTGAATCGAGTGAGACTGAGAAGGACTTGGGTGTAACTATTACTAGCAACCTCAAGTTCTCGAAACAGTGCAGAGAAGAAACCCAAAGGATGTTGGGCTACATAAAGCGCCAGTTTGGATACCGTAACAAAGAGATAGTACTTTGTCTGTACAACTCCCTCGTTCGGCCGCACCTGGAGTACGCCGTACAATTTTGGAGTCCTTCGTTTCGAAAGGATATCGCAAGGTTGGAACGCGTACAAGCCAGGGCAACCAAGCTGATTCCTTCTATCCAACATAAAAGTTATGAGGATAGACTAAGGGAACTAGATCTGTTCTCGCTGGAAACCCGTAGACTGCGTAGTCAGCTCATCGAAGTTTTCAAAATACTTCGAGGGTTCGACAATGTTGACTACCGGGATATTTTCATACTGAGTGAGAACAGACCGCGCAATTACGGCTTCAAACTTGAACTGAAGCGTTACAACCACAATCTGTGTGGAATTTTTTTCACTTACAGTATCTGCGGTAAGTGGAACGCACTTCCAGTGGAAGTTGTCAACAGTGAATCTGTTGCCTAGTTCAAGTCAAGACTAGACAAAGTCTTGAAAGTGGCCGTTTAGGGACGCAAAACAATTGAGCAGCCATGTGCCTGCTCGATTGCTAGTCCAAAGGTGCCCTCTTGAATGGACCGAAAGGTCTCCTAGGGTACTTCTTTTCCATGTTACTCCTTGTTACCACATGCTGGTAGTCTTGCATATGAAAGCTCACTAGTAGGATGTCCTAAAATCCATACTGCGCCAATGAACGAGTACTTTCAGCCATAATCTCAAACAACAGAAATAAAAATTTATTGTAACTGAGTGAGCTCACGGTTCCCGTCCATTTAGTTATTCTTAGAAGATATATTTTTTATACTCTAAAATATCTAAATATTCAATATTCATTAAAGAATAAGCTTTCATTTAACATAAATAAATAGGCTCCTGTGTTTGTAAAAATTATGGCATAATTAATATATATATATATGGAAAAATATCCAAGACAAATTGGTGCGGTTAAGGTAATGGCATAATTAGACAACTGCTCTGCTTCAGGTCCAGCAGGTGATCCTATCCTCCTTGAACTGGAAGACAACACTTAGGGATGACCCATCCATCAGCCCAAAAAAGCTGATTTCAAAGACACGCCTTCATGTCGTCTCGTTTACCGTCACAGAAAACTGTTATTATTAATATATTAACAGCGTTGACTGAGCCAAAACGCTCAAAAGATGGAAAAATATCCAAGACAAATTGGTGCGGTTAAGGTAATGGCATAATTAGACAACTGCTCTGCTTCAGGTCCAGCAGGTGATCCTATCCTCCTTGAACTGGAAGACAACACTTATATATATATATATATATATATATATATATATATATATATATATATATATATATATATATTGTGAATTAAAATATGAACATAAAGTGTGTTAACATATAATTCTAATATTCTTTAAGTAAGTCTGATATTGATAAAAAACTGCAAATTATCTATGCACTTAATAAACAAAGTAAATTAACTACCTAGATAATTATATATATATATATATATATATATATATATATATATATATATATATATATATATATATATATATATATATATATATACTTGCATAAACCAGCACTTGTATTCACTTGTATTACGTCAACTGGTAAACTTCAAACTACAAATGAACAATTAATCAATCCTCGCTGACTTATATAGGAAATGGTGCGATTGCATCACCATTTGAAACGAGGGGGCGTTATTGCGTCATCGCTTTACAAATGGGCTCAGAAATCAACAAGTTGAAACAATAATTATTTTTGCATCATACGCCGAGTATGTGAATGTCATTCAACTTTTCAGATAATGCAATATCTTGATTTTTTGCGAATTATTTTAATTCATAAGGAAGGAGGTATCAATGACAAATATATGATAGTATATAAGTAACAACCAATAAATGCCTACTATTAAAAAGTTTCAATATTTTGACTGGAATTTAAAAATAGGGAGACACATAACGACCTCTAAATATTCACCAATTTAGTCAATATTTTGCATCAGCTCTTTTAACATCTTATAGCATAATTTTAGCCATGTGGAAAACATTTCCAATTAATTTCAATATTTTGCATATATTTTTGAACCACCCTAATATATATATATATATATATATATAACATTATTCATTTTCATATAACGGTTAAAAATAGTTTGCCCTATTTTTTACATTTTTATATCTCCCATTTTCTTTCTTAAGCTTTCACTGGTTCACGTATTATTTTCATTAGCATTTTTCTGGGTTGTGATACAAGTTTTAATTTCTTTGGGCCTTTAAATATATCTATTATATATCTAGTTTCATATTATTTTCAATTATTATAAACAAAAAAGCCCGTGCCCTTCCTCCTAGAAAAACAGTTGTCTTTTCTCTCACTGGATAAAAAACCTATACTTCTTTATTAAAAAAGGCTTCTAGAGTAGACCTTTCTTTGATTTGAGAGTGGTAGCTCAGTCGATGAACGTCATGGCCATAATAGCGATGAGCGCTTGATGAATGTGTCTCACTGGATAAAAACCTACACTTCGTTATTCAAAAGGCTTCTTGAGTCAACCTTTCTTTGGGTTAAGGATGGTAGGTCAGTCGATGAGCGTCGTGGTCATAATACCGATGAGCGCTTGATGACATAGGTTCGAATCCAATTCCTTTATTCATTTTCATATGACGATTCAAAATAGTTTTCCTTATTTTTCCAGTTTTTATATCTCCCATTTTCTTTCTTAAGCTTTCAATGGTTCACGTAATATTTTCTTTATCTTTTTTCAGGGTTGAGATACCAGTTTTCATTTCTTTGGGCCTTTAAATACATATTAACGGAAAATCACAATGGCAACAGTAGATGCTCAATAGCCAATCTAATATATATTTCTGAAAAGTCTGTTTGTATATATATATATATATATATATATATATATATATATATATATATATATATATATTACTGCTCTAGTATCCACTTAGAGCAACCTTGAAGGCCAAAATAGGTTACCATTGGGGGTAACTTGACCAGGAAAGTAACATAAGCTACTCAGATTTGGCAAAGTGGCGCTTGCTGGTTGTTAGGTTAAGTTAAATTAAGTTAAGTTAGGTTTGGCTAGACTAGATTCGCATTTTTAGCAATTCTATGATATTTTGGACAAATAATCACTGTAATGAGTTGCAATTAAAACATCAACATTGCCCGTGGAAAAAAATAACGTTTGCCAGACTAGTTATGCCGCTGCAATGTTTAAAAAACTCGATAATAACTATTATCAGCATCCTTGAGACTCGGAAAATATAGATATTTAGGTAAAACTCACCCTTATCTGCTTAAGGCGTGCTTTAAAGTCTGTGGCTGCCACACGCGTACTCATGTTTGCCCGCTCGACCACTTGCCCGCTTGTTCGACCTGCCGCACCTCTGTAATGTGAAAATCGTTCTGTGTTACTCTTTCATGACACACTACTCTATTACTCAAAATTAAAATAAACCATATATTTTAAACCTAACATCTTTTAATTGCGTAATTTAACTCAAGCGGAGAATTTAATCTGTTCAAGATAGTTATTTTGATGTCCGAACAACGCCAGATATCTTTGTCAGTATGAAATAAAGAAAGAAATATACACAAGCGATTTCGTTCTTTTATCAGACCAAACAAAGATCACACATATTTTAATAAAGAAGGAAGAGAGAGATAGAAAACGGAATAAAATAATATAAACTCTTTTACCTGTTAAAGAATGGGAAAGATGGGCAAGGCTCGAACCTGTGCCACTGCCTTGATCAAAAGGAACGTAGCCTATTGGTAAGCGCACGTTAAAAAACATATGCGTTTACCTTATGTAAATTCATTTCTTCGTTCGAGCTTTAATTTTGTTGAAAAACGTCATGTAGTTCAAAATTCTTATTCACCTTTCAAACTAAGAAGTCTAATAAACCCTAGATTAGGGGCGGGAAACTTTTTCAAAATGATGGGAGAAATTGAGGGTCCATCAAATATTGTATGGGCACAAAGGATTGAATCTCCCATTTATTTTTAGGATTGCACATGTTCAGATTTCGTAATCTTATTGGATAGAGACATGGATTAATAATAATTAGGCAGATGTATGATTATGATTTATGCGTAGTAATCAGTTGCGTCACAAATGTTGTTAATGATACAATCATGAGGTTATTATGTGAGAGGAAATACAGTAAACAACGTGAGAGGTGACGATGGCGTGAATGTCAATCCTACCGCATTATTTTGGCTAAATTAAGAGTAGACACGGTAAGATTTTCTAGAAGTGAAGAGACTTAATTGACCGTCTAAGGTGACGTCCAGATTTTTAGCCTTATCGGGAAATTGAACTTGAGAGCCATCAAATTTAAGAAAAGAGAACAATATATTTTTACAGCTAGTAACATCCCTGAGAGTGTTCACCAGCAGCCCCAAAATTTATGAGGGTTTATTTCCTTCCAAAGTGTTTTCTGATACGATATGCAGTCAAAGGGTTCTACTGTTCTCGGGCATGTGTTCAGTTGAAACGATTGAATATTATGCTTCTAAACATTCGCCTATCAAGTGAATATGAGTGAAAGTCTGGGACTGAAATGTATACATGCCATGCTCGGAAGTTATTTGTGACGTACTCCATTGATACAAAAAGCCAGTGATTGCCACATCAACTCAGGTACACGAATCTGCCTCTTTCTACATTCCCTTTCTTTCCCTACAATAGCTGAGACTGATCGATTAACGGTGTCCATATGTCTAGTCTCTTTATGTACAAGATGGGGACGGTATTCGTTCGCAATATTCAATTGTTAGTTTTAGGCATAATTTTTACTTTCGTTTTCGATCTTTTTCTTCTGAAAAATAATAAAAAAATTTGTTTTAATTTGTAAAATAATTGACTATGAAAATTTTTCAAAAACCCCCCTAATTTGGGCAAGAAGCATGGAGCCCTCCTTGGAATCCCTGAGAGAAGGACAAAGAAGATTTTAGACTTCCTCAAGGTGAGAAAAGTATAGTTAAAAGGTCATAAAGGAGCTATAATTTTCAGGATTAACTGCGAAGAGACAGCAGAACAACGGAATTCGCTGCTGACATCACGGAGATCATTAACTATGATCTCAGAAAGTCGATGCGTGCCATTGCAAGGGAGAAAGGTGTGGATGAAAAGCTCATCAGGCTAGTGGTGCATAATGACATTTGCTACTTTTCATAAAAGATGATGAAGGGACAATTTATGTCCAAGGCGATGCAGGAAAAGCAACTCAAACACATCAAGAAGCTGATAAAAACATTGAAACACACGCTGGAGCTAGACCTGCTGCAGTTCTTTCTCAACGAGAAGAATTTATGCCAAGATCAGATCAACTTCCATAAAAAAAACAACTGGCATGCTCTCGCACCCAAGGACTCACCCATAGGCATGCAGATGAAATTTGCATCGAAAATCATGGTCTTCGGTTTCGTCAGTATTGAAGGTGACGCCATGCCACTCCACTTCTTCCCTGCGGGCCTCAGGCTGAATACCGACGGCTACATCCTTGTTCTGAGCAAGGTGATGATGCCGTGGATCTATTAGGTATCTGCAAAGAGACCTTACGGATGGCAGCATGACTCTTCGATCAAGTAACACCTCACATTTAGCCTCCTACCTCGCCTGACTGCACCCCCCTTGACTTTTTTTGTTTGTGGCACGGTGGCACGAGAGACAAACAAGTCAGCTGCAATACGAAGGACGAGCTGAGCCCCATAATTAACATTGCTTTCAGGGGCTTAAAACGGGAGATAGTGACAAAGGCTTGTGGTCGATTTCCAGGCTGCCTGGAGGATGTCATCAAGGCCACAGGCGGGTTCATCGTGTGGGATCTACAGAACATGTCATGAAGACAAACGGACCCAAATTTCACGAATATGTCTCAAAAAATCAAAACACCTTTTTTTCCTGAGCCAGTTATCATGCGATCTAACGCCGTCCCTACCTTGTACATGTTTTATGTGTATATGTATGATAAGAATTCCCCCTTCTGCAATACACGCAATAAAGAAGAGCGAATACTAGACATGCAAAGGAATTCGACATAACATGAATTAAACATCTAACAAACATGTTAAAATCACAACCACCAGCACTTAGAGATAACACATTAACCAGAGCATTAAGGCAAAAAATGTCTTAAAATATCATAATAGCAATGGGTGAGGCATTTGTTTTTGCCCCAATGAGCGAAGGCTTCGAGCGTTAATGCATGGTTGATTGATTTATTGGTTGAATGAATGATGTGAATGTGGGAAAATCTTTAATCGATACAGCCGTCATGTAAGGTAACATTTTATACTGTAAACATAATAGGTTACATTGTAGAGGCAGGCAACCGAGAAAAAACGGTCAAACCTTTAAAATTACCTTTGTAATTTGCAGGCTTGTGTGCGTACATTGGTAGAGAAGAGATAGTTATTATGCTCAGGTATTGTGTATATGTGTGTAAAGGGAAAACTGGATATGAAAAGAGGGCGATAATTTATGATTCTTAGCAAAAATGATAGTTTAGCCCCTCTCTCCGAAATGAACGGGCATTATCGTGGGAAACTAGTTTTCGGAATTCAAAACTTGTTTAACAATTTAACAATATACTTAGGTTTCTTTCACTATAAGTTCATGTGCATTCATCTTGAATTTTAACTGATCATTTTCCCCAGATATAAATGAACAGTTGATAAAGGAAGATGTCATCTATTCGAATAGGGAGAATTTCCAGAACTGGGTTAACCAAAATGCAACCTGAAATTTAGGATTAGAATGCTAGTCCGTTTCTTTTGTGTAGCACAACAATTTGCTTTTGATTACAGCACTTAAATTTGTAAATTCCACGAAGTTTGTTTAGTAAGTAGGTGAATAGCAAGTTAAATTGAGTGTAGCTTCCAGTTAGACTATGTTTAGACTATGTAAGAACCAATTTTTGGAAAAAATAAGTGTGACAGAAGTATGACCTTGGTATCAATGTGGGCAAACTTTTAATTTACACAGTGTATGGATAACTCAAAGAAAATGTACAGAATGCCCAGGTTCATTCACAGATATTTCACCTTTAATTCAAAGTATATAGCAATATACCTTTGTTTATCTTTCAAATATACCTTAATTTAGAGACGAAGCCTCTGATTTTTAAGGTCGTGAAACATTTGTATAAAAAAAATTGAAACACCCGCTGGAGAAAGACCTGCTGTGGTTCTTCTCCGACGAGAAAAAGTTCTGCCAAGAATTTTTAATGTGTACATATCGTACAAATAAGGAAAAGAAGAATTTCGGTCAAATATGAAAACTAGTTTGACCGAATTCTTTTTTGTTTTTACTTTTTTATTTATTTTAAATCTAAAAATAATTAAGGCATCTCGTAAAAAAAAATTTTTATAAAAAATATTTAGAGAAATTAGTTCAGGTAAAGTACTTAAAAATGTGAAGAAGATAGCCGTAGGCAGGATATCTCCTGCAGCATGCTGGCCCATGCTACACATAACACCCCTTTGCAGGCTATACAGTGGGGCCGGGAGGAAGTAAAATTTCTCTAGGTTTCAAATGTAAGTTTCTCCCCGCTTCAGCATCCACCCTCTTGGGGTAAATTTCCCGGAAGCGTTAAAGAAAAATATGGGAGCATATTGCACTCTCTTAAACTTGAAGCAAATGTTGAGAAGAGGTTTTTCCTACATCTTTATGACTATTTGAACATTATCTGCTTGAAAAAGGTTATTAATAGCACCTATTTAAAGAGGATAAAAAACCTTTGCATAGCCATTAAAAAAAGGTGTGGCCCTGTTTATTTTCCTAATAATTTTATAAATCTTATAAAGGTTTCTGTTTATAATAGTTAAGAATGACAAATATTATGAAGGTCAATTAAATGGAGTGACCTAAGAGAGAAGTAGATAATATATATATATATATATATATATATATATATATATATATATATATATATATATATATATATTTATATATATATATATATATATATATATATATATATATATATGTATATATATATATATATATATATATATATATATATATTTATATATATATATATATATATATATATATATATATATATATATATATATATATATATATATATATGTGTATATATATATTATTTTTCATATAAACCGTCCGCCTCTCAGATCGAATAGTGCAATTTTGGTCTCCCTTCCTGAAGAAAAACGAAGCACTGTTAGAAAGGATGCAACGTAGAGCAAGCAAACAGGTTCCTGATCTTAAGAATAAACCGTAAAGAGAAAGACTTTAATCCTTAGATCTATTATCCCTTGAAAGTTAGCGATCACTTAAGCAACTAATCGAAGTCTGTAAAATCATAAACGGTTTAATTGATATAAATTATGCAGAACTTTTCAAGATGTAGGCAGCAAAGACTTATCAAAATAGATTCGAAACAAGCGCTTCAACACGGCCATAGCTTAAAATTACTTAATTTATATAATTACACAAACATGGAGTTGGCTAATTAGCTGATTAGTGGAATACACATCAGTTGTTTAAAAATCGACTTAAGGATTTTTCAAAAGTAAATATTACTTAGTAGGAAGCATAGAGGAGAAAGGTTATTGGAAGATCAGGAAAGGTTGCGAGAAAAAAATAAAAAAATATTCTATCGATTAATCAATAGTAAAATAAGATGTTAATGCGTCTTTGTATTCCTTTCTCACCTCCCTGTCACTTCGCTGCTTTTAACGCTAACACGCGAAGCTCAGCGGGATACCAAAATCTTTTCTCTTTTCAGTAAGGAAAACTGCACTTTACGCAGTGATGGCATACGGGTGCAGTCACTTGCTTTGCTTAGATAAAGAGCGCCCCCTAGGCTTTTTCGATGGAGTATGAACGTGGCTACTCATTTTATACTAACCTTATTCTCTTTTTGTATGATTGTGGGATTTTCCTGAGTTACCATAGAATCTTGAATAAATCCTAACAACACATTTAGATAACTGCGTACCCGTATTAATAGAACTACAATATAAAATGAAGCATTATTTTATTATATACACATGTAGGTAAGAGTGCATCAGCATTTTTTGTGCTAACATTACACAACTTCCTTTTACTTCAGGCTACCTTAAATTGTTAGATACCTAAACTGGTTAGTCCTCTTATGTATTTTGGCTGTAGTTTTTCACTTTCTACTAGGAACTGAGTGGTCTCACGGGTCTTTGCTTGTTTTTATTCTGTAGTTCTTTAGTAAGCTATTTTTTTTCTCTGAGTCATCCCCAATGTCACAGTCTTATTATTGATCACAGTAATACCTACAGGAATTATTTATATATTTAACGTTTAATTTCTATCTTCATTTTTTCTTTACTCATCGCAATTTTAGTCAAGTTTTAAGATTTATTTGGAAGAAATCCTTGAAATCTAAAAGGAAACGGGATTGATCATAATAAATATATAAAGTTCGCAAATTCCTAGCTCTCTATAAGTTTGGGAATTTTGGTCATTAATAATTCTTGAAATACTTTCAGTAAATGTGATAATATTATTAGGGAGAAGGAAGTCTATTATATAACTAATTTCAAAAGCTCTTAATATCCTTCATATCATTAATAACATTAATGGAGCATTTAATGGAAAAATACTAGAAACCTTTCAATTCACCCAACCTTTCCGAATAGTTCTCTTATTATCTTGGTTTTAATTATATATAAAATACAATTTTATTATCATTAGTACGGAGTAGGAGAAAATTTTATAAAATTCGAAATATCAGATTAAAATATAAACGATAAAGGAAGGACGCGAGTAAAGAGAAAATCTAAGCAATATTAGAATAATGAATTTGAATTTTGAACAATTAAAGATGCAAAAACAAACTATGTTTGTTAAGCAGAAATTAGCTCAATTGAGAGGAAATAAGTGTTTATTTATTAACTAAAATATTTATCCCAATTACCATTTAAATTTAAGCTAAATGAGGTTTCGTAGGGAAATAGATGTACTGTTTGATATTCGTTGAGGAGGGCAATACTGTGAGATATTTTGCTGTTAGGGTAGGTGAGGGTTCGGGGCCTGATAGCGGACAAGATTTTTGATCTTTGAGCTGGACAAGATTGTATCAAGAGAGATACTTGGTCAGCGATAACCATGACCGACACTCGATCGAACCAAACCATAAGGAGAAAGGGATATCCATAGTTTCTATTTCTAACTAAAAGCTTGCAAATTATGAGCAGGTAAGTGGTGAGTGCGACAGGAATCTCTCACCCATTGTCCTTATTTATGCGATATGTATACATACTAAGAGCATTACGAGGTTTAGAAAAACATGGGTTATCTTCAATGGCTTAAATAAAATTCAAATAGAAATATCATCCTTCTCAGCTTGATCTCAACTCAGGCCTATTTGCCTCTGATAATTCAAACCATAGAACAGCTGACTTATTTTACCTATTTGTTATCATCACAAGTCCCTCAACGCTGACTATACTGGGGTTATTTTCCCCCTTGAATTAAACATGAAATCGGTTGGTATTTTAATAATCTATTTCCTTAAAGCTTTTTATTTTTTCTTGATGACACATAATTTTGAACAATGTACTAAATTACATTGAGTTTATCTTTTGAAATATGGCTAAAACGACTAAATTCTTCTATATATGTAATCTCGTACACAAGAAGATTTTATGATCACATTCGCCCAAAATACCCCATCTCCTTTCCGACGTGTTTTCAGATTTTGTAAACATTTTAACGTCTCTTTTGTCAAATTCAAAGTAATATAATCGTCTGTACTAATCAAAGCACATTCAGGAATAGAGTTAAAAGTAAAGTAACACAATCAAATCAAGCTTAGTTTACTCAAAATAAAATATATGTTTGAAGGATGGTGAAAATAGGCCTCTGCTGAAAGTTTAATTAGATGTTAAAATTAAAATAAATGTAAATTGTAAGGAAAGTGACCAAAAGACCGAAACAAATAAGTACTTATTAAAAAAACATTGCTAGGGACAAAGGTAGAAACAAAATAGCACTTCTTACTACAGCGCTCGATAAAGTTGCTTGCGGTACCTCGCCAGTGTACACCGAGTGCTAACGAAATATGGGAATGCAAATAATTAATCCAACGAAAGCAAACATGGACAAAGAAAATCATGAGAATGAACATTGACGTTAGAGGGGTCGATGGTAATCGTGTTGTGCAAGGTTCAACAGGGAAAGTAATACGAAGAGGAGTTAAACAGCTTGAAACTTTGAGAAATCTTCGAGAATTTATTGTTCTTGCTACTTTGGGTGGATCAGTCACAACACCGAATAATAAACGTAAAAGAGATGATTAGGATAACAGAAGCGGTGAATTACTTGGACAAGGCTAGGAGAAATGAGTTATTTACCTCGATTACACAAAAGGACCGAAATTTTGTGAACCAAAGCGGCTCAGCTTCAATGGGGTTTATCTTGTTTGCACACAAATTTGCCAGAGGCTGATTGGTAATAAAGCACTTTTTCTTGCTTTTCCTGTTTGTAAATTCGATGTAACCTTTTGATGTGTAATATATATATATATATATATATATATATATATATATATATATATATATATATATATATATATATATATATTCACTAACTCTGTAATTTAAGAAGGGGATTTTGGGGATTTTTTTGAGTATTTGAATAATAATTCGATCTTAGTTTGGTTATGACGTTTTTTTTATCAAAGTTCAGAATTAAATATAAGTAATAAAATTTTCTGAATTTTTTACAACCCAAAGAATTAAAAATGATGAAGTTCTGAAAATTTATTTTTATATATCTTCTATAACTATATTTTAGCAACGTGATATTTTGAAAGGGGGGAAATTTAGTTTAGAGTTCCTTTTAAAATTATTATAATTGGTGAAGTTCAGAAAATTTATAAAAATTTAACCATATCTGCTTTTTTTTAGATTTTAAATTTTAATCTTAGTAGCGAAGCGCAAGCTCCCCCTCGTAGAAGGAAGACGCGAAGCCAATGCCTGGTATATATAAAATCAAGAAAGCAATTTTCACAACAGTTTGAATTTTTAGTGTGAGGTTCCACGAATTACTAAATTCGGGATATGGATATAGTTATGGCCAAAGGATTTAACGTTACTTTATCGATAAGACTATATTTTAAATTGTATAAAAGAACCAGGCAATGGCTTGGCCAAATTTCTAGCGTATAATATTCTCAACCAAATTATAGTTCTCGTACATTAATTCAATCAAATATTAGATTATATTTTTCACATATTTGCCCTTTTTTTAAATAAATAGACCAGTCAATGGCTTTGCCACTCCCTCCTACGGGGGAAGCTTGCGCTTCGCAACTAAGATTAAAATTTAAAATTTAAATAAAACAGCCATGGTTAAATTTTAATAAATTTTCTGAATTTCGCCAATTATAATAATTTTAAAAAGGAACTCTAAACTAAATTTCCTCCTCTTTCAAAATATCACGTTGCTGAAATATAGTTATAGAAGAAGATATATAAAAATAATTTTTCTGAACTTCACCATTTGTAATTCTTTGAGTTTTAAAAACTTCACAAAATTTCGATACTTATATTTATTTCTGAACTTAACCATTTTGTTTTTTGATATTATAAAAGAATTATTAGAAATAACTTTGAGAAAAAAACATAAGTCACAACCAAACTAAGATGAAATTATTATTCAAATACTCCAAAAAAATCCCCTTCTTAAATATAGAGTTAGTTTAGAAAGAAATTGAGAAAATCGATTAAAATTATGTGAAGGTTTTATTGAAGTTCTTTCTAAAATATGTATTTTTTCTATTTTAATTATTAGAATATATTTATATACTGGAAACCTTTTAAAAAATGTTTAAGTGAAAAGCCAATTACGAGAGCCGGATATGCAGTAGGACACTGACTGAAGGCAAAGTGAGCCTGAGAAGCGCAAGTTCTTCCTGTAAAGAGGAGTGGCGAAGCCGCTCCATTTGTACTCGTGTGTATATTTATATATATATATATATATATATATATATATATATATATATATATATATATATATATATATATATATATATATATATATATATATATATATTGAAAATCACATGACGCGTGATTTTTCATATATGTATTTTTAAAGGCCCAAGGAAATGAAAATTGGTGACACAACCCGGAAAAACACTTAAGAGAATATCACGTGAACCAATCACAGCTTAAAGAAGGAAAATGGGAGACGTAGAAAACGAAAAGATAAGACAAACTATTTTAACCGTTATATGAAAATAAATAAAGAAGTTGGATTTGAACCTGTATCATTAAGTGCTCATCGCTTATATGACCAAGACGCTGATCGCCAGAACTACCATCCTCAACCCCAAAACAGGTTGATTCAAGAAGCCTTTATCCTCTAGAGAAGTCTCCTGGAGTTCCTCAACCCTCTTCAAGAGCGTTACATATATGACAAGGCAACCAACCATCAACTTCCGCTTAAAAGGAAATTTCAAGAAGTCTTTTGTAAAAGCTAACGTTTAACTTCAAAGGAAAACGGATAAAACGTGAATTTAGCCGTGGATCTTCGCAATTTCTCTTTTTATAAATAAACAATAACGTTCTAGTCAATACAGTTAGGTAAGCATAATAATACGGTTCTTTAATCCTTTCTAGAAGTCACTTGGAGTTACTCAACCCTCTTCAGGAGCGTTACATATACGACAAGGCAACCATCCACTTCTTCTTAAAAAGAAATTTCAAAAGGCCTTTTGTATAGGCTAACGTTTAATTTCAAAGGAAAACGGAGATAACATGAATTTTAGCAGTTGAACTTTGCCATTTCTAATTGTATTTGATAAATAAACAATAACGTTCTAATCAATGTAGTTAGGTATAGGTAATAATAAGGTTTTTAATTCCTTTAGAGAAATCTCCTGGAGTTCGTCAACCCCCTGCAGGAGCGTTACATATACGACAAGGCAACCATTTGTTTCCGCTTTCTTGCTTTTTTTATTGATTAAGTAATCTCCTAAAAAAATTATCGAGGTCAATTTATCACCGTCCAGTTAATATATCTAAAACCTGATAAAATTTTATTGCTTCAATTAGTCTTTCTCGTCTTGAAGAAGAACCAATTATTTTCCTTTTGAAATTGTAATAAGCCTCTTCCTTCTTGCCTACATTAATCAGTGTTAGATAAGAAGCATCATAACAAGGACTATAATTCCTATCAGTAAAGTATAAAATGATGTGAAGAAAACACACCTGACAAAAGATGTAATAATCTAGAAAGGTGTGAGAAGATTTAACACACATATTCATGATTCTCTAACAAGGATTCAGATACGTAGATTCTAAATGATACCTGAGGAAAAAAGAAAGATTTTCAAAAAGACAAAACAATCTTTGGTCGAAAAGAACGATAAGGTTAAGCTATAAACGTCATGGGGCAAAACTAATGGGAAATGATGGCATCTCTCTTCAATTTAATTCTATCATGAGGATCACTCAAAGATAAGAGGTCCAAAATCACTGCGGGAGGAAGGTGTCACCAACGAGTTTTTTTCCACTTGAAGATAAGAAGCGCCAATTTTCTTACATGAAGATAAACGTACCAATGAAAGAGATGTGAAGATGATATACAGCCTAATCTAAGGTTAGGTTATTAGATTATTTTCTTAGTCAATTTTAGACTCTCTCCCACACTGATCAACTGTATAATCTCCACCCCATTACACTCAATTTTATAATCACCACCCCTATACATAATGTTTACATAATAAAATTAATGAAACAATAAAATTATAGTCAAGAAGAAATTTACTGAAAGCAGTGTATGCAAGAAAAAAATATAATTATTAAGGATATTGCAAAGCAATGTGTTAACACAAATTTTCAAACCCATTAAAGGCAAAACGGTCTCTCCGCAAAAATTCTTATATGTAACTATTCAAAAATTGCTTTATGCACTTCTGCAGCCATGCATTTTTTTTTAATTAGAGCCTAAGCTTGTCCAATACGACTCACTATGATGGGTATGAACTACATTCACCGGGTCAAGTAAGTTCACTGAATGGTTGACAGTTCTGTGAACGAACCCAATACCTTGCAAATTTCTTTGGTGTGAATGATAGACCCAGTTTGCAAAACTACTTGCATTATGTATAAAATCGTAGCTGCATCTCTACAATTCACGATCTCCCTATAGCCAACCGCAGAATTTACACTGGTGTCAACAAAACCTAAAACTCACAATGCCGAAATAGGTGCCCGTCCACGATGGTGTTTTCGCTTGTGAGAAAAGCAAGACTCGTCTACTTCTACAACAACTCTAGGACTTCCTAAAAAAGTAATAGGATTCGCTCTGAAGGAGTTAGTACATACTTCAAAAAAATGGTGGAATGTTCTTCTTCGAAATATTTTATAGCTGTTTAGATGTAGCTTTTTCTCCAGCATTTTCAGTCCATAAATAAATAGCGTGTACCCAAGTATGCAATGACAATTTTGACTTGAAAAAAATTTCAGGCCGTATTTATAATGTTGACTTGTATTTTGAACACTCTTTCACTTATCATTTCTATCATTATTTTTTTTTGCATACTTTGTCCAGTTCATTCTTTGATAGCAAATCGCGCAATCAACCTCACGTTTTAAAACCACGATGTTTTTACCCGTTAATCACATATCAAGAATCCTCACACAGCAAATGGAGAATAACAACATGAAAAATATCACGACCCATGGGTGAGAATGTATTCCTATAATTAAAATTTAAAACAGGTCACTACGATATTCACAAGAAGAGCGAGTATTCAGGAATGCCGATATCCTCTTCACTTTGTAACCTACTAAATGCCATCAACTATCTCTGTTATTAAGTAGTTGTTTTAACTACGTAATTAGTATCAGGAGCCATGATCAATTGTATAATATCCTCTACAGCAACACTCAACTGTACAATTTCTACCTGAGCACATCTTGGGGGAAATTATACAATTTATCCTATTTGTTTTAACAAAATGGTAGAGCAAAGTGGATTATCTGGTAAATGGAACCAGGAAGTGATCTCATACATAGTATGAGACATGATAGGGTCTTTATGGTCTGGCATATTTTTCTTGCAAAACTCCACAACCTCTGCATTGCACCTCTCGACTCGATTTGCTTATCATTTGAAAGTATGAATTATCTAAATATCAAAATATCCCGATACTTGGAAAGTTGTTACAGTCATATTTTATGCGGCGCACGTTGGGGCCTCCTATAACAACTAACTACGAACAGACCTTTTTCGTCCTGATGTAATTTATGCCATGCGACTTCCGCCTAAACGAGCGAGAGAGCGAAATGGCCCTCTTCTTCGCCTCGTTCGATAAAAGAGACATGAGCTCCTGTCCATTTTTGTCCAAAGTGAACTTGCTTAGGAACGAAACTCCTCTTCAAATGGGGGACAGATCAGGCAACCTTAACTTGCAGAGGAATAAAACCGATTTTTCAAGGGCATTTCAGATCCCTTAGAGCAGTTCAGAAGTAGAGTTCATCCATCCTCTACGCGCCGAAGAGACTAACCTGTTTCTGCGACCTCTCCATCGCTCCTTGGTAAAGATGGTAACGAAGTGCTGCTAACCGCTTCCTCCTCGATATATCCTTGCCACATCGACCCTAGTTTCGAATCGCCTGGCATTTTCTTTCCTTCTCCTAACGAACTTAAAGACCAATTAATTTACTCAGTGTGTTCACAAACTTTACCATACGGTGAAAAGCATAATTATTTATTCACATATAATCACAGTTTTTCACAGTTCTTAAACTTAAGCTAATGAATCAAGTGCATACAAAGAGAATTAATAACATGATGCAACTAATAAAAATGTAAAAAATTAAGCAAATTCAAAGTAGTTGATTTTTGTGGGTTCCGAAGAATGTCTTCAAATAATGAAGTCTTAATTCGACAAGATGGCAAACTAATAAGCCTCCAAGATTTGAGAAAGAAGAGTCTACGGCAAGTGTACATATTTATAATTTTTTTCTTTCTTTATTAATTAAATAATCTCCTCAAAATTTATCGAGGTCAATTTATCACCGTCCAATTAATATATCTAAAGCCTGAGAAACTCTTACTACTCCAATTAGTTTCTGTCGTCTTCGAGAAGAACCATTCATTTTTCTTTTGAAGTTGTAATAAGTTTCATTTTTCCTGCTTACGTTAATCATTGTCAGCTAAGAAGCACCGAGGACCATAAGTCCTATCATTAAAGTACAAAATGATGTGAAGGAACACACGTGACATAAGATGTAATAATCTAGAAAGGTACCAGAAGATTCAACACACATATTAATGATTCAAGGGGATTCAGATACGTAGAGTCCAAAAGATATGTGAAGAAAAAAAAAGATTTTAAAGAAGACAAAAGAATCTTTGATCGAAAGAATGATAATGTTCAGCTATAAAACTCATGGGATAAAACTAAAGGGAAATATATGATGACATCTCTCTTCAAGTTAATTTGATCATGAGGATCACTCAAAGACAAGACCCCCAAAATCACTCCTGGGAAAGAGTGTTTCCAACGGGTTTTTTTCACCTCAAGATAAGAAATGCCAATTTCCTTACATCAAGATATACGAACTCATGAAAGACAGGTGATGATACACAACCTAACTTAAGGTTATGTTGTTAGATTTTTTTAACCATATGATAGGACGAAGGGGATAGCACTAGATGTGATAGTCCTTATGGCAAGGCATACTTTTCATGTGAACCTAAATCCGAACCTCAAAAGCCTACACCTGTTGTCGCCTACGCCATAATCTTGAGCCTATACAATTCTGATTTTTTTCCATTCCTTATAGTGACCTAAATGGTTTTTTTTACTTTAAGATAAGCGACCCTATGACATCTAGGCCAGAGAATATTGCGAAAAAAGGCTACAATCCTTCAGCAAACCGATCAGGCTGCAAGTCACTTTGTACAACATGTTAAAATAAAAATTTCAGCACATACTTTAAAGAAAACTACGCGACTTTATTATTTCTATTAAACTATTCATCAACTTTATTGGCATAAAATACCTTTTAAAGAAAGAAGAAACTAGTAATTTCACCTAATAAACTTTAGTATATAGTCATCGCTTACTTAATCGATACATTATTTTCCCCAAACATTTGACGTTAATTTCTATTAATTTGGTGTATTCAAGTATTACTAGCTATTGAAGAAGGAATTAAAAATGAATCTAATTTGAAAGAATTATGAATGAATTCACGCCAATAATCGCGACCTAAGTTAACTCTTAAGTTTGATATGTTTTAACCGGCAGCAGCGAAGAAAGTATAAATTTTCCAGTTGAAATGTTGTTGTGATTGTATCGGTACCAACACAGAAGTGGATGAGAGGATAAATTTTGGAGATATTCTAATTATCGACCCATGAATGCCATTTAAAGAGAGTTAAATATGAAAGAACATATCAGTCTAACCCCCATGAAAAGGAAAATTAGATTTCGAGCACTTTTGCCTATATTAAACCGGCCTCATTTTTTGGATGCGCACCGGATGGAAAGATGCCTCTTACATATAAGATTAAACAGTGCGAAAAATTTATCTTTTTTACCAATTATATGTATCACTTTGACAAAGACAGCATTTCTCTACCTTATGAAAAGTAAAGCAAACCAAATTATCACAGACTGCCAACGATATTTTACGTCTCTGCGGCCATCTGTATGATTTCCCATTATTTCCAGTCTTTCATCGATTTTATTGAGCGGTAAATGAGAATTTCTCAAACCGTTCTTGCGTGAGTTATTTAAGTAAATAGAAGAGCGCCAAAAAGTACCTTTTTTTATAAAGTGCTTTGAAGCCAGCCTGTTTGCTTAGCATTGAAGAAACAATGATGAAAATTGTTCTCCTCAATTCAAATTCCTTTTTTTATGTCCTCTTGCAGCGCTGCCTGATGGCGTCATAGAACAAATGGATATCGTTAACTCCGATCTGGAAGCTCTTAACGATGATGACTTTGGACAAACGCGAGTCGAGAATCTGCGACTGATGTCTAACGGCATTCGAAGAGTCTCCGAAAAGACGTTCATGTGAGTACCTAACTGGTTGTTTTAGTCCAATCATTCTTTTAATCTAACTTCAGACTATTTTTAGAGGCCTCATATTCACTTTACTGTCCCACATAGTAACCCACGAACAAATGTTATTTTAATTGAGCCTAAATTCATCCCCTCCTTTCTTTTTACATACCATTCGGCCCTAGCTAATTAAACAAATGTATGGAGCTACCAGTCTTTTTACTAGTTCTCAAAATAAATGGGTAGTAAATGATGCTGAGTACAAAACTCATCCTAGAACCGAACTCTACAAAACTCAATCTAGAACCGAACTCTACAAAACTCATCCTAGAACCCAACTCTACAAAACTCAGCCTAGAACCCAACTCTACAAAACTCATCCTAGAACCCAACTCTACAAAACTCATCCAAGAACCGAACTCTACAAAACTCATCCTAGAACCCAACTCTACAAAAATCATCCAAGAACCCAATTCTACAAAAACTCATCCTAGAACCCAATTCTACAAATCTCATCCTAGAACCCAACTCTACAAAACTCATCCAAGAACCAAACTCTACAAAACTCATCATAGAACCCAACTCTACAAAACTCATCCTAGAACCAAACTCTACAAAACTCATCCTAGAACTAAACTCTACAAAACTCATCCTAGAACCCAGCTCTCTTTAAAACGACAAACTTTTCTCCGCCACGTTGGCGCGAAAATAAGCACACAGCCACATCCAGCTCATTATAATGATTACACCTATTGTAATGAAAGCTTAATTGTTGGGAAATTCGCCTAACTGTTAAAGAACAACTCGATTCTCTACTCCGAGAAAGTAACATGGCGAAGAGGAGGGTCTGAATGACACCCCTTCTCATCATCGATCTCTTTTACAGCTTGTTTTATTTCATATCTGGCCTCTCCTTTACTCTCATCCCTGGTCGCTACCACTTTCCAAATGTTTACGTTACCACCACACACAACTTAAAAATAAACATGAATTAATGTGATGAGAAAGTTAATTAATTTTTGCATAATGGAAAGAGCATAACTCAGGAGCTGACTCGTTCTTGCTACGAAGTGAAGTGGAATGAAGTATGGGGAAGCGAAATGAGCATTGACAATTTCCTCTCTATATTTATTTGAGTGAAGAAGGGAAGAAGCAAGAAGAGAAGAAGAAAGAAATAAGGGAAGAATATAAGAAGGGAAAGAAGCTAGAAGGGGAGAAGGGAAAAGAGCTAGAAGGGAAGAAGCAAGAAGAGAAGAAGAAGAAAATAAGGGAAGAAGGAAAGAAGGGAAGAAGCGAGAAGGGAAGAAAGGAAGAAGCAAGGAATAAGGAGAGCAAATCATTTTCACACTAACAAAATTTGTAGTAAAGATAAAATGGCGGTTCTTTGGTGCCATTCATACCATTGGTTGGTCCTACCCATCTGATCGCCATCTCGGTAGGGACAAAGTCAACCCAAATCGGAAGTCTATCCGGCGAAAAGCCTAAGGGAGTTGGAACCCTCAGGAATGGGGAGGGGTCAAGTGGCTGTGCCCAACGAGACGTACCCAACTGCCCAGATTTAGCAAATCTAAAAATCATTCTTCTAAAAAATAAAATAGGTTAAGTTAGGTGAAACTAGATTATGTTTAGGTTAGGTTAAGTTAGGTTAGGTTTGCTTAGATCAGGTTAGTTAGGTGAGGTAGGGTGAATGGAGTTGAATTGAGGTTTGGTAATTTATGTGACGTGAGGTGAAGTGTGGTGAGGTTAGATTAGCTTAGGTTAGATTGTTAGGTCAAGTTAGGTCAGGTTAGGTGAAGTTGCGTTAGGTTAGGAAAGGTTAGATTAATTTAAGTTAGATCGGGTTAGGTTAGGTTGGTAGAAGTTAGGTTAGGTTAGATTAGGTAAGCTAGGATTAGGTGTGATGGGGTTAGGTTAGGTTATGTGAGAAGAGGTGATGTTAAGTTAGGTTAGGTTGAGAGGCTACTTCGCTCTAGCCAGTTTCT
Organism: Ceratothoa steindachneri; assembly: GCA_963969495.1. NCBI lineage: Eukaryota > Metazoa > Arthropoda > Malacostraca > Isopoda > Cymothoidae > Ceratothoa > Ceratothoa steindachneri. Next base: position 10,454,709 of record OZ018329.1, read on the forward strand.
CTCTGGCAAGGTGGCCATGGTGGATTAACCTTTAAATAAAATAAAACTTTTGTAAAAGCTTGTAAAAGAAGAATAAAATATGTGTAAGATACATCGCCCGAGTACTCTGAAGAGGAGACTTCCCGGTGGAGCTATGGACCGATAGAGCGTGAAAGGATCTCGCGTGCCCTCACTTTCCGCAATGGGGTTCCAAATCTGGACCCTTGGGTACCTTTGTACTATGTATATGTTTTGCCCTCCTACCTTCAACATTTAAGGTTAGAGAGGTTGCTAAGGCACCAAAAATATTCCATTTTTACTACCGATGTTTCCATTATTAACACCTCTTCTTTATTTGTTTGTTCTTCTCCCATGTTTTCTATTTTTAGTTTGAACGACCTTAATATCTATCGTGTTATTCTTAAAGCTCTCGTACAGTTTCCAATTCTGAAGGGAAAGAAGCCGGTGTAGAGGAATCGATATTCGAGCCATAAAACATGTTCTTTTCAGTATATGTTTGAGCTACAGAACAAATGTACCATTAAAATATATATTGAATTTTTCTGTTGGAGGAAATTTTTACAAATTATTATTTCATCGAGGTCCCATATTTAATGGATACCCCGAATCTTCTCTCTTTACCGTTTAGTTTAGGGTGCATAGACTACTTTGGTCTTGATCATACCTATAGGACCACTCAAAATGTCCTATCTTTAAATTTCTGATTTTTAGTTATGTAGTGTGATACGCACCGAGACTTTGTCAAGTAATTAAGACACTTTCCTGAGATCTACTATAAAATGTTTCTTCTAGATGATCAAGAGAGGAATTAGGGATTTACTTTCTGCCAAAAGAAAATGTGTGAAGGAGACTAGGAAATGGCATGTTCCTTCTTTAGAGCTAAGGAGATTCAAAATTTAACGGAGGATCGGGAGTTAGTTGGTTTTTCATCGATCCTAATGATTGTATATTTAACAGATCAACCCCATCTAAATGCATTTTCAGGTCTACTGAACGACGTGGGAGAAGCATAGATGCTATGAGAACGCTTGCAAGTGGTGCCGGAATGCTTTGAACTTGATTATTATACTCGGACCATTTTATTTGGCTGGTATCAATACTGTAGTTCATTATTAGTTGAAGGAAATAACTGTAATTCGACTAAATAACAAAGCGGTTACTTAAGATTCTAAACTACCTGAGCTCACCGTCAGACGGTGACCAATGTCTTTTCTTACGCGCGTCTATCCAAATAAACCTCTCCCAATCCCACTCTCTCTTCTTCGGCAGACCTTAACCGACAAATTACCGTAATAAAGCTTTACCTTGTGTTTTTAGTACATTCAATTGTCCTTTTGGATACAAAAAGGTTCTAAGATCTGTTCCAAGAGAGAGTACTCAGTAGTGAGTGAGAATGAGATGCTCTTTATCTTTTTCAATGGTTTTATGTATTAATATTTATGGTTCGCTGTTAAAAGGTGTGGGAGAGAAGAACGGGTTCGGTATCATTAATAAGATCAAGTAACATTTGGATAAACCAAGTGGTTCAGTTTCGAATAAATGGTTGCTCATTTTATTGATATGGAAAATAAAGGAAATTGTATAACCAAATAAAGCATTTTCACAAACTGGTCAAAGAGAGACGATAGGACATGAAAATTCGAACCTACATACTTAAAAGTATCAACGAACAAGGGGGATAAAATAAGTAGTCAAGCCCAAATGTTATTACTGGGGCTTATAGTTAAACGTCGGATCAGAACTCGGGATCGCTACCACATATGGCAGGTTCTGCAAAGTCGAGAAGAGGCGGGAGTTCCGTCTGCTAACTCATGCTGAATGCAGTTTATCTTCGCTCATTGTGAGAGGCTGTGTTCTCCGCTGAGGGACCTTGTGAGCGCATTATGAACGTCCAGCAATATGTTCGTATATATGGAGAGTGACATTAAGAAATACGAACTTAAAACCTCTTTCTGGATGTGCTCTCTTTATATGTACGTAAATCAACTCATGGAATTTTCCTTTCTGTTCTTAGCTTGATCCCGATCCTGAATGTAATTCAATACGTCCAACTGATTTTTCCTTCAAAGGACACCTATTTTACGCACCTCCTCCCTCCGAAGATTTATGAAAAATCCGAAACCAGTCACTTATACTTAAAAAAGGGCCTCTGTTGGGCAATATTTAGTGCTGGCTGATGGATGATTTCACAGGATGATGCTATTTTATATAAGCCCCCCTCCCTTCCCACTGAAGCAAGATCTACCTTCATTTATGGAGAGGGAGAAATGCAGGAATCTTGTTCGTTCTTTCGTGCAACCCAAATACTCTTATCTACAGGAGAGTAGGGTTACGTGGCTTCCCTACATTTTCACACACCCATATATCCTCAGTTTTAATTCGAGATTCTTCACACAATTTCTGGGTGAGATGCCCAAATTTGTTTGCAGTTCCTAGTAAATAATAATCCTAGGAGCCGGTTCTACCTCCATCGTGTGAAGCATCGGTCTCTTGAGTGATAAAGGCTGTTTGCTTAGCCAGCGAAATCATAGGTTTTATCTTCTTGACTTTGTTCTCGAAAAAGTGGGAATTACAAGCATTGATTTTATTTTGTTAAAGAATTAATTAATGCACAATGTATACATTATATACTTCTATCCACTGACGGGAAATCTATAAGTTCTTCAGTTCTTCGTAACTGAAACTCGCTGAATGTATTTGGAAAAAATATGACAAGATATACTTTGTTCTTCAGATGGTTTTTATTATAATAATATTTATGTATTTATTTGGTGTTCTTCAGAGCAGTAAAAATAGACAACCAATAATACAAATAACCTTTTTCGTCCTGTTCCCCTTTCGTTTCATTTGATTTTCACCCTTTTTCTGAAAGAAATTGCCATGATTTTTTCAGAAATTCCCTAATTGATTCTCCCTAGCGATTTTTTATCAAGTAACTAAAAAGTTTCCTGCATTTTCTAAACACACAAAACAAAAATTCCACAAACTTTTTTGGTTACCTAACCCCAAATAGTTCCCATTCGTTTCAGAAATCTTTTTACAACAAAATAAAACTCTATAGATCTCTTAAATAAAACTTCTTTGGCATTGAACCCCAAAAAAACTTGGTCTCTCATCGAGTGCGTCCTTGTTAAAGAATCTTTTAATGACAATCTGATTGTCTACAGAAAAAGGTGAAGTATACGCCGCATAACGGGGAAGATTTCAAGGTGAACTATTCGAGAGCATCCAGCGCTTGTTAACTGATTAGGATTAGTGTTTCTGCAAGACAATGCACAACCTCACATCCCATGCGTAGTGCGAGATAGACTAAATAGTGTATATTAGATGCTACTCTCTCATCCACTGTACTTTTCTAACATGTTACCTTCAGATTATTACCATCTTTTATCTTTATAGAATCAAAACCGCAATTAAAGATTCTTGATAATGACGCACTCGAAGGAAGACCAACACTTTTTAACCTCATAGCCTAAGGAGTTTTATTCACAAGGTATAGATAAACTTTTATTTCATTCGAAAATATTTCTGAAATGGATGGAAACTGTTTTGTATAAGCTAACCAATAAAGTCCATAGAATTCCCATTTCTGTTTTGTGTGTTTAGAAAACGCATAGACATTTTTGGTTACCTAATACAAAGTGCTTTGAAGTGACTTTCGAAATACATATTACCTTTTTTTCAGAGGGTTCTGGAAATGTCCTTTGGTACTCATTAGGTTACTCCATAGGCGTAGAGGTGGACAGAGATCATTTTCAAGAATCGGTAGAGCATAACAGAATAGAACTGATCATTAATAAACTCAAATACTTTACAAGGAGAGGGGAAAACATTTTGCAATAGAATTTTTTCCCCAGATGAAGATGAGAGGAAGATTCGTCGAGCCAAAATTTGTATTACTGCTTAGTTCGATAACTAAGAACATTATTTTTTGTAATCAAAATTTGATTAGCTACTTCAGAAAAAATATGAAAAGTAGAGAGAAACGAAAAGATTAACAGGTTCTTTTCTAAAACCAGCATATTCAGGGTGCCTCCCCTCCCCCCCCCAAAAAAAAAAATTGGATAGTTTTGAGAAGAAATATCTCAATCACGATTGCCGGTAGAGACATGAAATAAAAACAAATGAAAGATGAATCCTCTAACTATAAATAAGTATTTATTGCAAAAATCGTCTTAAATTCATTAATAAGTCAATTAGCCTTTAAAAAGTAACATATATAACATGGGTTTTTTATTTTCTAAATTACAACATTTAAAAAATTTCAATATTTTAAACTAAATTTAAATTTTAAAGGGATCGTTCAATATGCCTTCATTTATGGTCAACCACAGCCTGTAATCTTTACTTCCATTTTGCCGTTGCTCCTAAAGAAATTCTTTCTTTCCACTCCCTAATGGCAGATCAATCAAAAAATTAAAGCATATTTTTAACATTATTTTTCAAGGGCTAATTGACTTATTAAATGACTTTAAGACGATTTTTACAACAAATAGGTATTTATAGTTAGAGGATTCATCTTTAATTTTTTTTTACCTCATGTCTCTAGCTGCAAAGATTAATGGGATATTGCTTCTCAAAAATGATCCAATTGGTGTGGGGGGGGGGTCACCTTGTATGTATACTCCAGAATTTAAATTTATTGATGTTTTCATAGTGGTTTGAATCTTCTTCCAAATAGTAGACTCTCTCATCCAACACTCCCACCACTGTATTAATATTTTTATATTGATTATTAATATTTATATGTACTTTCCTATATATTTTTTGTTGGAGTGATGTTTTTTGGCCCCAGAAATAATTACTTTTAATTATATATATTCGAATGAAAAGTACTGCTTTAGTTTGAGTCATTTTCTACTTTTGATCAGATTCCAAGAACCAAATAAGGACAATAACTATGATTTTAATTTATGGTTGCTTTGGTATGGGTCTTACCACCAAATCGCATTGTTCAATGCCTACCTCAGTTTGGGCGTACAAGTATAAATGGATTCTGACCCCACTATCCGAAATGGCCCCCCTTTATCGAACTTTAACTTAATGGATTTGCTTCCTGCAAGCTGCTACTGCTAGGAGTGGGATTAGAACGGAGGACGTTAGATAAAAAATCAGAGACGCTTACTTCGCCACTAAAATAAAAAATAGCAGATAATATATGCACAGGATCGAGCGTAAAGAAGATGAGGCTGATAACTTTTTAATCTGCTTTAGTTCGACGCCTCCCTAATGAAAGACAAACACAAAATGACGAGATTCCTCTTAAGGGAAGGTAATAGGTTTCCCTCAAAATTCCTTTTTCCTGAATATGTTATCCCAAATATGAAAAACAGAGGGTCCTCATTCTGTTAACGACAGATCACTGTAGAAGAAGTTTGTTATTTTATTCATTCATTTGCAGTTTATGGAAATATCTAATGATCATCAAGATATTTAAATGAAAGGATAATATGGGATTTCGTCTTTTCATTTAACATTGAGATTTTTAGAACTAAATTATGAATCAAAAACAAATAAAAGATTAAAATATCAAAATTTAACTCATTTATAATCATGATAGACGCCTTTCACCGATCAAACGATTCAGCTTTACTCAATTTGATAAGTGACTCGTGACTAAAATTCTTACTTTTGAGTACCTATGACCTTTGTACGGTTTTATTTTTCCTTGGAGGTACATTAAGGCTAGTTCCATTCCAAAAATTCTGGGTTGATAATATTTTCTTTATCTGTACTTTTTGCAATCATTTCTGCCCATTCGTTTATTTTTCTTCGTCTCTTTTCCTTCTTTTCCCACGTATGGATAGATCCCAAATGAGTGAAAGACCAAGTTACAGGAGCAATGCAGAGAGTAGACGAATTAAAAATACAATGATTACCTCAAAAGGATTACCACAATGATTACATCAAAAGGAGTGCACAGACCAGCGTCGTGAACTCTAAATAATTAGAGCGTTTTGGCAACGAATTTTCGAGCGGGTGTGCAGAAACTCTTTAGAGCCCAATTCTCATTTTGTCAGTTTTTAAAGAAATTATATCGAAAATATGGATGGTTAAAAGACTCCGACTACGATCCATTCACATCATATCCATCACTCACATATTCATCAATAACTCTTTTAAAGGAAAGGTTAGCAGGAATTGATTTAAGAAATCTGATTTCCGATGACACCTGACGAGGCGGAATAAATGGACAGTTGAGAATGACAGAGGTTAAGGAAGCGCCATTTCTCGGCGCTTCCAGAGATACATGGACCATTTCAGAGTATCAGAGGACTAGCCCCTCGTGCCATTTACCTGCCTTCTTACTGTCGTTTCAAAGATAAACCGACATAAAGTAGGCTTGTGACATCCTCTTACCCCTACATTCGTGTTGCCTCACTTTCGAAGATCCATCCTTGGCCTCGGTCGCTTTCAACGACAAGATCACGTTGGGTATTTATTGATTTTCTGTCTTTTATGTTTCCAGTTTCGTTCACTAAGTCTTATAATGCAATTATTAGAGCAGTAATATGACGTTTAAATGCGTAGGATTAACTGGGGTGCGGCAGGAATTATGAAATGAGTCAATGTTTTGTATTTGTTTACAAATGTTTTTCTCACTTCAGGTACCATTTGAGAATGCTCAGATTTTATTTTAAAAAGTTTTATTTCTAGCACTAATCTATTGTTTTCGTCAAGTGAATATTTTTTGATTAGTTAATTTAATATTTATCGTGGCATTTTACTTGTATCCCTAATTTTACTAAATTTACCAGGTTCATCAAGATTGCCATAACTTTTATCATCAATGCTTTCAATGCATTCAAATCACTGTCTGATTTATCTTTTAAATTAAATATTTATTGCCTTTATATTTTGAACTGTTAATCATACATCAGTGTCCTGCTTGGTTACCAATGCTTGAAATAATTAAGAGATGATAGATCCTAGCTTGAATGCGATAATTATCTATTTTTATTTAATTAACAATGAGAGAGAAAATTGTTAATTTTCGTTATGGTAGTGGAAATTTTCCCAGAAAAGTTGCGTTGGCCGTTAAAACCCTTTGGTAGGAGGCTTTGAGAATGTTTCAAATGTAGAAAACATATAAATGTTGAATAAACCTAACAGTTTTATAGTTACAACTTTATTTAGAAGTTATCAGTAAGATATATATTTTTAAATAATTAAGGTTCAGCTTTAAATAGAATTATTTTTTCGTATTTTCACTCAGCTTTATTCGATGCAGTTTTGTGGTTGTCTCTTCCCTCAAAGTAGCCTAAAATTACATCTGAAAGTATAGTTTGAGGTTTTTCTGCTCATGTTTGATGCTAAAGATTCCGACTTGTCTATTTTTATTATATTTTTAATGTATAGTCATAACTACTATTGTCTACCACTCGTATTAAAACTCTTGCTAGACAAGTGGATACGACGTTGGTCCACTAACGTCTCAGTACCGGGTTCGATCCTGGCATGAGCGGACACAAACGTCAGCGCACGTAGAGATCTGGCTACCGATTGGTGGACGCGCTGTGCTCAGCCCTGTATTCGGGTGGGTCGATCTTAGACTCCTCATCAAACATATAGTCAATTACAACACTGCTTTCTTTCCTGTCCCGTCTTTGCAGTACAACGCACACACCATCGATAACAAGAACGATGGACGGATTGAGTGAACCGAGGATAGCGGCGGAAGCTCCGCGAGATTGTGTGAACCAAGCTAAGGTTCACTTCTTTCGGCGCCGCGTCTGATAAAGTGGAACCCCCTTCCCGGACCTCGGGCAAGTCACTTCCGGCGAGCCTGTATAAAATATCAGATGCAGGCCTCAAAAAAGTAGTATCAACCAGCCCCTTGAACGCGACGCGTAAACTGTCGATTCTGTCCCGCACCCCTCGAGTCCGAAGGAAAAAATTTTCTCCAGATTGACCATAGTCTAGCGACAACTGACTATTATTTTGGTATGGGCTCCGTTCCGTCCGGCATAATACTCCTTCGATCCATACCTTCGAGGTTAGATGTGGCGTTTGCGACTCCCATTTTGCAATCTCTTTCTCCCCGACAACTTTCCAAAGCACACCGCTAGCAGTAGGCTTCGCGAGTGACTCAATCGTGAATCCAGTTTCTCGTCTGCTTTGAATTGTTTGCTAGTTTGTTAGCGCGCCCAGTGGGCTCGCGAATGTCGCTTTAACATCACCGAATTCATCTGACCTTGAAATTGTAACTTTGCGCATACATTCTATTACTTGTAAATTGTCTGTATAATAGTAAAGCTTATTTTTGTTACACCAGTTTTTTATGCCCAGAACCTCTATGAAGTTATATTAATTTGGCCAACCGCACTCTTACTTAATTTATTTATATCCACGCACTCCGGGGTTTTAAATTCCCCCCTAAAATTTATCTCGCTCCTTCTGCCTCGACCACGGCGAGCGAAGGTCAATGATCTGACCTTGACCTACGATAGTATACACCATCAAAATATTAAGAGCGTCTCAATTTTCTGATTTCCTCAATCTCTAGAATTAATAATAAAAATTTTATCATCGGAGGGGAAAATTTAGATAATAAATGGAAAAAGGAGGAATACATGATCAATAATGACGAATGGAGAGAACAAAACGCGAAAATAGAGAAGGGAGTACTTCAGCTCGACACCTCATCCATATTTTCCTCTACCCAGGACATCAAACCAAGAAACCCTTTGAAATGTAGCTTTGTGAGTTTATCTCTAAGACGAGAGTTCCCCCTTTAAGGGAGATTCCATTCTTGGAAAAAAAACGCAGATATGCAGAGTTGCGTACCCAATTATTCCCTCATCTCTCAAGTAGTCTACTTAGTCTCCCCACCTCTCACAAATTTTCACTTTCTCCATTTTTACTTTTTTTTTACAAACCTCTTCCGAAATAATTCTTTTAACAGTTTTCCTCATTCATTTTTGCTCTATTCTGGAAATAAAGACAAAATTTCGCAGACGGATTCAGAGAAGGCGGCCATCAGATAGCAATAGTCCTGCGAGTGTTTCTAATTCGAAGACAGCAAAAAATGACACCACGGTTGCATTGTGGTTCACGGGAATTACCATGTAAAACGAAGGGTTGTCCTGAGTCCTGCAATTTATTCAATATAAGCAAGAGTGAAACAAAGGTCTGGTAGCTCACCTTTCGCAGACAGAGCCCCTCACCCTTTCCTCTATAAGTGCGTCCGAGCTCTGCAATCTCTATATGTCCTGCAACGCAGAGGAAGATACTGCGAACGACGGAGATTCGAATGAATCAAGGGCAGTTAGCGCGCTAAGTGAGTCTTTATGAATTACAAAACTGCCTCTGAACCAAGAAAACCACGCGAGGGGTTGTACCATTTAGAATGTTATCGGTACCTAGACGAGCGGTACAACCTCCCGGTCCAAGGTCCCTCGGCAGTCTAAAACGAGATTGAGTCTACCTATGATTTATTCCTTCTAAACATATTTTACCAGTTTATATTCTTGGCCGGCGGTGAATTTCGCTTCTCGATGAATCGCTTTCAGCGTTTTATTTCTAGTCGGGGCCTGGTGGGGGGCTCTCGTTCACACCGTCCCTCTTAGCTCCGGTTGGAGCAGTGGTTTGTAACATATTTACATTCTTCCCACCCTTTTCTCTTTCTACCTCCTTATATTCTTTTCCTTTTTATTTACCTGCTAAGTGACACCAGGTGCGGCATTGGAAACACTTGTGCAGCTGACATCTGAAGGATAGTGCGTACTCCCATCTCCCAAATCCGTACTTTGCCCTTCAGACCCCAATACCTGCAGCGGCATATTCGGTTATATGGTTTCCATTCATTTTCACTATCTCAAGCTCCATCTATCTATCTTCAGATCTATCACCTATATATCTTCAGATCGATCGATCTATCTAAAGATGTATCCTTATAAACTTTCTGCGAGAGACAATCTCATTGGTTTTCGCTTTAAATAAGAATTAAAAAAAACATGACAAGGCGCTAATTCTCCCATACCGAGCGCCATATGGAAACCCGTTCGCACAGAAAACTAGACGAAGCGCCTTTACGAGACCCGATGTTACAGAAAAGGTGGCGCAGCAAGAAAACCAACTTGCTCTTTGGACTTGAAGTCCTCCATGTACAAAGGTTCGGCGTCAGTGTGACATGAATGTGCCAAGGAACACGACCGCTATCCTCCTGGTACTTTCGAAACTTTGGGAGCAAAAGCGTGGCAAAAAACGTTTAATGGTGGTATCCTTCAGGATGACGTCCTATGCAGAAATATCAACACCACCGGTCCGATAAGTACTTTGAACCCTATTTGGAGTTTATTATCAGTCAACCTTAAATGTTTAGAGCTTGATTGGTTCAGTCATTGCCAAAGGCATCATCGAAATCGGCTACAGACTACAAAAGGCGAGTAGCATCTCTGTATCGACAAGAAGGCACTCTATATGCAGCGAAACCCCATACTAAAGCCCCGATGTTAAACTGTAGGGTTTGATTCATATTGACTAGGGTGGCCTAGTTGATATACCCATATGTCTCTTCACAGAATTAAAAGTGCCATATCAACGATAAAAATGAAATCATGACAACCAGAGCGGTTGTTTTCATGTCTGCATTTTGTTCTTCACAATATGAATTAAGATATTTTCACAGTAATATGCTTTGAAAAATTGAAAAGAAACAATAAGAAATGTTTTTTTAATAGTTACCAACAATTAAAATGAATATACTATCTTTATGTTTCGCCATGAAAGCAATGTACTATTTAAAGCTTGACTATTATTAGCCTTTAGATTATTTAATGGTTGAAAAACTTAGATTCTGTGGATGTTATTGAGAAAGAAATTTAGATCAACATATCTGGGGAAGAGCTGAGAAAGAGCAAAAAATTTCTTTTTTAGGTTGAAGAACTTCTAATACTTTGTGATTAAATAGTACTGTATTTTGTATTCAGGTGAGATGTAAGAACCAATTAGGTGGTCATTACCAGCCTACTTCAATTAAATGTAGAGATTACGGTCGTTACTTTCCTTCCCACTCTAAAAAAAGAAGACGAAGAACAGGAGTTTAAATTTGGGCAAGAAACATTAACATATGCAATATATAACATTAATTAATAGTGTTTTAGACCATTTAGTTCGTTTATTCAGAATTTAAAGGATACAACCTTATGATTAGGAGAATGTTGAAAAGAATAAGAAAAAAATGGTGAGAAAGAATAAAAGTCTTACATGTACAGAACAGGAAGAATGAAAAACAATTGGGAGCAAGATGCCCAATTGAGCATATCTCTATGTACTAAATGCTGGCGGTGCATAGGTGCATTACATGCTTTCTCAAAAACATAATTATGCTAAAAGGTAACAGATACTTAAAGGTGCAACATTTAATCCATCTGTTATGGTATTTTAGCTTCAATTTAATGTTTAATGCAAATTCAAACTAAATTATTGGATATTATCAACCCCGCAAAGTCTTCTACGATGACACTTCACAGCTCTTCGTGTTTACTGGCTAAAGACGCGAAAAATGATTCTAATCTCTCGGCTCAAAAACATTCTAGGATCCTAAGACTTTCAGAAAAAAAAATCATATATCTTCCAAATATTTTAATTCCAATTAATAAATTGTAGTTATTATTCATCAGATACATTTCTTCCATTCAAATAAATCTGGAGAATCGTTTGTGATTTCCAGATCAATTGTACTTCAAATTTATCCAGAAAATGCCTATATTTTTTAATGCAGATGTTTTACCTTCATCGGTGAACTTAACGGTCGATTCTTTCTATAACGCGATTAAAATATAACTCGTTTGCATCATCAATACTCAATTGAGCATGCCTTGGATTCGCTCTTCATCAACGAGCAATAAGTTACTGTATCCAACAGACCCCTCTAACAACCCTAAAAAGAACTCTGTCAATTTGCTATTCTAGCAGTCACTCTTGCCTTCAAAGGACACGGGATCGTTTTCAGCCACTTGCTCGGTATAGATGAGTAGCATCAGTCAGGCATCCCCGATGCAGTGTCGATGAGGCGAAGTCCTGCTAATATAACCGCATTGAATAGCTGAGTTGTTGCATGAAGTCCAGAGGGTTCATGTTTGTTAGGTCACTGATCATCCCAGTGAATTATTGTGATTTTTGATATTTGCACTTATGTCCTTCTAAAATGCATATGTATTCTTTATTTATTACCAATTTTAATCGTCTTTACCATGCATTCGTTACCTTTCAATACCAGTCACCTAACTAGTGGAACTAATCGATGCAATAGCCTCAGTTACTATTTCATAAGGAAGTCTAAGTTGTGTTTTCCTCATTCACTCGTTCCGAAATCCACCCAACGGAATCTCGCTTGTCCCTTTCTATTTCAATTAATCTCATTCAAAGCTGGAAAGGAAGCTGAGGCCCATTTATCAGACTCTCTTCGAACATCTAGAGACGTTTATGTACCCAATGGTTAGCAATTCACAAAGACCATCATATCTCATAAGTTTAGAACTTAGTGATAAATTTTGGCGCTGCTGGATGATTACAAGGCTCGCAACATCTAAATTATAATGCAATTATTCCTCTTTCCTACAGTTTAATATTTCTTGTAGTTTTCGATTCTTCTGTTCAACTTTGTCAACAGTGAATTCTGTTTTCTATTTTGAATTTACTTCATCCCGTTAATGATAAAAGGAATTGAATGCTCGGGAATACCATAGTTTTCCACAATTAATATAAATGTTTATTCCTAAATTAATCAGATGATACAAAATAACACATTGTCAATCAGTACCAAGCAGAATACTACTACCACCATGGTTTTAACTAAGTATCTTAAAAGACGACTAAAAGTGATGGTACTCGTGGGTGAAATGAGCAAAGTCAGCAAAAGTCTCGTGGAATAATCGAATGAATATATTATATAAGTAAAACGAGTCATTCTTACCCCTCGAAACACGAATTAAGGTAGCGTTTTTGGTACCTAAATTTTCCAAAGTTGTTTTAATTTTTTCAATCGCGGCGACTCTATATCTCACTATGTTGGTCTGTCGGTCCGTTGGTCACCGTTTTGCTATTTTGTTTTGGTAATAACATTGTAACTATTCGGCCGATTCTAACGAAATTTGAAATCCTTATGTTGTTTTACATTCTCTTTCGAATGATGTAATAATTACCAAGGTCCTTCCAAGGTTAACCTGGGAGTTATTTATCAATAACATCATAACTATTTAGCCAATTCTAACGAAATTTAAAATTCTTATGTTATTTTGCATTCTTTTTTGAAGGATATAAGAGCCAAGTTCCTCCTAAGGTTAGTCCTGAAATTATTGAAAGTTTTAAAGGTCGTAAGGTCATAAATCAGAATAAGTGAGAGAACGCAACTCTGGTCAGCAAACCTTGTTTTCATCCATGACACTGGCACATGTCAATGACTAGTTGTATTCCAGAACATAATTATATGATACCATCGCTACCAGTGATATGAGGAGTCTAATAATTTCTAATCAACTATGAAACAATAGGAAAAAATTATAACTTCATTGTCTACGGAAAATAAATATTTATTAATATTAAAAGAGAGCAAATGTTTCCCGTAAATATAACCAATTTATTGATAACGATGGAGATGATAATTTAACTAAACTCCCTTCATTCATTGACCAAATTTCATCCGTTACATTGCTTGTTACTCATTTAATGCACTCTTCATTATCATTAGTTTTTGCACTTCCAAGATTTAAAATGTTTGATTAAACAATATAGATATCGTGTATTGCTCCAAATATGCTGTCCTTGCATAAGTTTCAGTACCTTAATCATGAAGTTTCCCTCGCAACGTTGGTGATTGAAAAATTAGAAGAATGTACCTAAGTTTTTTGTTGCCTGGTTATCTTATATATATATATATATATATATATATATATATACACTCCCGCAAGCATGTTGGAACCTGTTGTGACACGTAAGTGTATCTTGAAAAGTAGAGCTAACAAACAATTTTAATCATGATATTCCTTATCAGCGACCTAAAATTGGTTGGAAATTAGTACTCTGGTCTCGAAAGCATTTTGGTTGTTAAACAGTGTTATTAATGTTTTATTTTTAAATTATTTCGTCAGGTGTATTATTAATGCAAGTTTTATTGAACGATTCACATGTTTAGGTCAGCCATATTTTCCCCTTATTAATAAATGTAGTTATGTTGGTTGAGATTTCTGGAATTTCAAAATATTATTTGCTATTGTATAGTGTTTTTGCATATTTATTAGTACCTGGATGGTATTTCTATTAAAGTAAATCTTTAAATAATTAACAGAGAAAATATGAAAATTTTCCTCGCTAAATGAATCTTCTCATTAAATATAATGGTACAATCGAGTTCCTGCAAGTCAAATATATTTGGGCTGAATTTACATTCCGGAAACAAAGTAGAGCTAATCCTTAACTCTTTACTAAGCATTTATCCATGGGCCTCAGAGTGGAATTTTAAAACGGCGAAGAAGAACGTCCATATGAGCATTAAAGCCAACCCAGCTCACATATTTCTATTTGTGTTAAGTTTAATGGAGTTTATTATTTAACTTCGCTGATCACAAATTACAATATAAAAATATTTAACACTATTGGCTTGTCAGAATTAATTTTCTACTCGAAATATCTTTATTTATTGTTATATTAGCCCTACTGTTCTCGAAATTATGTTTCTTAACTTGTTTCCATAATTGTTTATATCCTAAATTCGGACGGGTAAACCACAGCAAATCCTAAATATGTACATGACAGTGTAAAATAGTGTGATATGGCCAGAGAATACACTACAACTGCCCGATAGCCGTCATAAATAGGCTCAAACATTGTTACATATTAAACCGATCTCATAATATACTATGATTGTCCAAATCAACAAAGAATCATGTTTTTTCAGAATAAAATTTAGCAATTTCTATTTGCAGCATTTTGGAGCGCCCAATTTGCATAGTAATTCCAAATAATTCGTTTGGTTTATAAATCAGTCACAGATGGCGTAATTGAATTGAGGCAGAGTGTATTGAATTTTGCTGACCTCTCTGCCATCAGAAACACAAAATTATCCTCCCAAATGATGCATCCATTCGAAAAAGTCTCTGTGAAAGTTTAAAACAAATTATATACAAAAATCGAAATAAGAAGGAAAGAATATCTAATATATATTTCCGAGACTCCTTATGTATGTATGTATGTATGTATATATGTATAGAAAACCGCTATAGTAGGCCACTTAGAGGGACCTTGAAGACCAACAAAGGTCACCATTGGGGATAACTTGATCCGGGGAATAACATACGCTACTCTGATTTGGCAAAAGTGGCGCCACCTGCTTGTTAGGTTAGGTTAGGTTTGGTTAGGTTCGAATTTATGTCTTTCTAGTTTTGGAGGAACAAGCAATCGTAGCTACGAGTTTCAATTTATAATATCAACATTACCTGTGGAAAATTAAAGCTTGCCAGACTAATTATGCGACTGCAATGTTTAAAAAACTGGATAATACCTATTATCAGCATGCCCAAGACTTGAATAATTTAGATATTTAGTTAAAACTCTCGTCTATTTGCTTGAAGTGCGCTTTAAATTCCGTTAGTCTTTCATGCTACATTACTCCATTACTCAAAATTAAAATAAACCTTATATTTTATACCAATCAACTTTTAATTGGGTAATTTAAATCAAGCAGTTTTTTATGCCCGGACAACGCTAGATATCTTTGCTAGTTATTAATATTTCCAAGGGCATAAATTTTTTAAGACTGGAAAAGCAAGCATGTTTAATTTAAGAAAATTTATTACAAGACGAGGAATATAAAGGACTCCTGTAAACAAATATAGAAAATCTCTAAAGATTTAAAGCGGCCTTACGATACCAACGCATTTGAATATAATGTTTAAAGGTCTATATTGCAGGAGATATCTAAGGCACTCACTGCCAGAACTCTATACATTTAGTTGTATTTGAAAATAAAACAGAGAATTCGTACAAGAATTCTGTGCAGTTGTTATGCATCAATTGTCTACCTCATTATTATTCAGAGCATTCTCAATTCATGACATGCAAAGATGAAAGTGCTACTTCCATTGTTAAAGTTTGAGAAAAAGAATCGCAAAAAATGATGGACTTATGAAATAACATCGAAAATTGCCAGAAAATGAGTGAGAAAACAAACATCATTAAGCCGATCCCGGGCGACGATTACCAACTGATTAACTGTCACACTCAACACCGACTGACAAAAGAAAAATCTCTTGATGTTAAGAAGGAACCAGAGTCTATTTTCTGCCAAGTGTCCTTCAATTATAACTTTTCATCTAAGAATGTTTAGACAGCGTCAACGGTTACGCTCCACCTAGGCCGATTCCTCCTCCCCCCCTCCCTTTGCCCCGCTGCCCCAAAGACCCTTCGAGCGTCGCTCGGAAAGGAGGATTTCAGTCAGGATATTTCGTAGTCCGTTAATATAAACAGAGAGGGTGTTATAGCCTTTAGAATAAAAATCTATGAACAGGCTCACTGTCCCCTCCGATTGTTTATGTCTATTTCTGCCAAATAGACGAAATCTAACTTTCTTCGTGTGTAAACCAGAAGGGGCTAATTGTTACATCGTTGAAAATGTATGCCCTAGGAGAGAGGTTTAAATGTGTGCCCTCGTCTTCCCTCCACCCAAGGGATAATCGAAGTATATATAGCTCGATCTTGAGAAATGAAAAGAGGATCCGCGTAGCAATCGAGAGAAGAAAAGGAGTCCCGGATGCAAACCAGGAATTAATAAGACAGTGGAACCGAGCGTGATTTTTCTTCCCGAGGTCGTTTATTTGGGCGCTTAGAAGAGTAGACTAGTAGTATCGAGATCCACTTTCATACCATTCTCGTCGAGAGAAATCACCCTTCTCAGTTTCTGAATAAAAACAGAGATACCCTTCAACATTGAGGAATACCAATATGAAGTCCCACTCGAGAAAAGATTCACCTCTTGGTCAAGTCTCATCATCGAGAAGCCTGAATTTATAACATAAGGAGGGGAAAAACTTCCGTTCATCTAAGATCTCCTCACTTACAACTTCAAGTCAAGAAGTTTCACCACCGACCCCCCCCCCCCCTCCCGGGACAAGCATCAGCTGTTTTTCCCAAATAGACTCAACACGCGTCTCTTTCACCCAGTGAGAAGAATCAGCTGTTTTCTCGGCCATCCTCACGGCCGCAAGAAAAGCTCCAGTCCAATTCGCCTTAAATCATCTCATCGAGGAGATTCCCGTTCAAGGTCGCGGAACTGCAGACTCCCTCTTAGTTAAAGGTAAAAGGAATCGAAAACTTATTCATGTCGTTAGTTACCATTCCGTGCGAAAGTGAATTTTGCGTCAACCATCGCGTATTACTCATTGGTAGTATTAATTTTTATTAGATCCTCTTATTATTGCATTATTATATTTAAAGTTTTAATATTTCATTTTTTTATGTAAGTAAAAGGGTATTTTTGTCCGAGTTGTATAATGAGATCCTCGAACGCTGCAAATGGCAATATATATATATATATATATATATATATATATATATATATAATATTACGAATACTCCCTGGTTAAAGAATCAAAGTAAAATAAAGCACACATAGAGAAAAGTGGAACGTAGTTACTCATGCACTGAACAAACGTACATACAAACTCGGCCGTATACCACGACAATGAATATAATTTGATGCAGTTTAGCGGATTATTCTTAATCCCTTTTCCTTGCAACTAGAGCTTTATTGATCTCGATCTTTCCGTCTGTTTTATTCTGCTTGAATCGATTGTTTAATACCGTTTTCCCTCTAATCTCACTTGTCTTTGGCGAGGCTTCCTCCATTGAGATATTTAAATAGTGAAAATGTAGATTCATAATATGTGTAAGAAAATAGAATATTAGACCTGGCCAAAAGGACAAGATATGAATTAAATACAAGACTAGAACCATTGATTTGTCCCTAATCTTAGTCTTGACCAATCTTCTTTCTGTTCTCATCCTCAGATTCTTTACAGCAGGCTTAAAGGCATTCACAAAGCAGAGACTGTACTAAGAAAATTCCATTTTATCTGAATTATAAATTCATATATCAATCAAGAATCTGTAAAAATGTCACAAAACCTCCTAAACCTTCTTCCACACACACCTCAGGCTGTTATTAAGCCAGAAATAGAACGCTGTCGCCATGAACTCGCTCTTGAAGTTGACAGCCTGTCGGTCACAGAGAATCGCTGAATTCTTAATGAAAAAGTGGCACCGGAGCAAATATTTGGTTTGTGAATAACTCTTATTAATATGTAAGACTCGTGAAACTTGAAGATATCTTATCAATTGTTGTGACAGTTATCATAGAAACAAGAAATTGCAACAATTATGTAATTATTCTAAGTGAGTAATAGATAAGAAGTGTAACTGCGAATCTGTCAAAACATTTGGCTAGTAATATTTTATGGCTACTACCAAAGTGAAAATGTTGTTGGTAATTTAATTATAAGCTCCTTGGTGAAACTTGTTTGCCTCTAAACTTAAAGATATTAAATCCACTATTTTGTTCAACAGTAAGAAAGAAAATAAAGATTCTTGCCTTTTTAATACAATAACTTTCCTGCTTGTCTCATAATGTTTAAAATATGCACCATATAAATGATCAATTAACAGCTTATTCGTTTAAGGTATGCGTCCTTTGGTAAACTGATTAATCACCTCTTTCTGTTTTTTTTCAAGCATCGTCAATTTGTGAAAAAGAATTGTCATGAAATTTACAAACAATATACATATTCAATTGAATTTATAGTCCTGCTACACCACATAAATTATTTCCTGACTTTCCATTTATGGGTGCATTTTCTGCCATTTGATTGATTTTTTCAAGTATCTATTCGTTAATACATTTGATTATTTAATGATAATAATTTTTGTTCGTTTTCTATCAAATTCTTAGACCGTGGGTCGCTGAACATTGAACGCTTACTCAAGTTTACATTATCTGTCCAGAGCCATGATTTATTGCTCTATGTCAAAAGTGTAGGAAACAGTTGTTCTTCTGCTACAGTTAATAATTAAATTAAGCGAAACTCTATATATTATTTATCATGTAAGAAATAAATAGCCTATTTTAGAATCAAGTGAATGGCTTTTATTTTACAAATTTAATCCAATTTATTATATGCGGTGGGAAGCAGAGTAAGAATTTAGCTTTTGGCATAATTAATTAATTTTTATTTGCAAAAAATTGCTACCACATTTTGGAATTTTATTCCTTTAACTTTCTTTTGCCTTATCGGTTAAACGGCTTCCCAGGCGGTGGTCCCTCGACGCCTCCGGGCGGTGTCAATGTTATCGAGATTTCGCGAGGGGGCAAAGGCGAGCCCCAATTACCAAATACAGTAACACCCCTAACATCGTCCGCCCCGAAAACCACGCTGAAAGGGAGGGCATCCTGAGCCCTTTACATATAATACAAGGGGAAGGGGGACCAGGGAGAGCATGAAGGTCTAGGGGGAGAAAGGGGAGGAAAAAGGGTCTCTTCAATTGCCCAAGACTCTTCCTCATACTCTTTCCTTCTTACGAGACTAACGGCCGTATGCTAAAACAAATGTGAAATGCACATTTGAGCCAAAAAAACTATTTTTTTTAATATATATTTTACATTTTAGCCTTTTGCATATAATAAATTTATAAATAATTGTAAAGCTACACTAAATCTGATAACAGCGCATTTCACATTTTTCTTAGCATACGGCCGTTAGACCTACATAGAACCTATGTTCTTCCCATGGCGACCTCATTTTTGGCTCTATTCCTTGTCACTCGCTGGTATTGAGAAGCTAAGACGGCACTGTTGTAAATCACCGAGTCTATGCCTATTACGACGTCATGAGAGGATTGCATTCGTGCGTCCTCCGACGCCCAATTCCAATTTACTATGTTCACGAGATACTAGAGGCGCAGGCGGGAGTTAAGAAAGGCAACTTCCACGTGGGTGGAGGTACTCACGCAAGCCGTGTAAAATAAGTAGGGACCTGAGCTTCTCAAAGTCTCTTATCCTAAATGAACTCGTGGGAAAAGTTATTTGCAACTCAAGCGAGAGACCACGAAGTCCCAGTCTGGTACCACTCGCTGGGGATTGATGTCCTGAGGTAAATCTAGAACGCATTTGAAGCCTAATCTGGAACCTTTAAAGGCGTCCTACAGGTGGTGAGTAGGTCCTAACATGACCGTCTTGTGGGAGTCATTGAAGTCGGTCGGGACTGTGCTTCCTGGCGTATTGTTACGCTGATTTGCTTTGCCGGAGTCTTTTTCTTGGGTGGTATGGGTCAGGTTACTACGAAGAAAATCTGAAGTAAATAACTTCCATTCGCTGGAAGATCGGCTTCTGCGAGGCCAACTTATTGAAGTTTTTAAAATACTATAATGTGTAATTCATTTAAAATATAACTCACTCTTTGATCTAGATAACCGAGCGATATCTACCTAGAAATAACGATTTCATACAATTAAACAAAAGATTTAACACAAAATTGGAATAAATTACCTATTAATGGCATTGCAATCACTATAGTAAATAATCTTAAGAGTTTAATCAATAAATATTACTTTAAAATATAACTTTATACAGGGTGGGGCAGAGAGGATGGACGTTTTTGAAATGTCTATTACTCAGCCGCAAGGGGGCTGACAACACCAGCGGCACATTATTTGATTTTAATATTTTAATTTTGTCTAATGAGTCTTTGGCTAGATACTACATACTAGTAGGTAGTTATTTAATTTGTTAAATGGTCCACTACATTGTTAGTTGATTTTGTGATTTTTTCAAGAACGTCCGTCCTCTCTGCCGTACCCTGTAGTAGTAAGAGTTATGAACCTAATTCTTTATCCAGTATTTTCTTCCTTAAACTTGTTCTTCACCTCTGAATTGCACAGTTATCCTTTTGAAACTAACCGCAAGGTGAACCTAACGTCTTTGCTGGTTATTAAATCTGTTGCTCTATAATTCTATAATAAATCGGCTATTAAAAACATGTTTTCCAAGACATTCCAAATGATAAGAGCATAGACTTCTTTTCATTTTAGTAGTTGCATTTGTTCCTCTCTTGTTTAGTCTAGCAAATGCTTATTGAATTCAATTCGTGTAACTTCTTTGAGTTCGTGTTTTAAATCGGATATCATTTGGGTTGGTAGACACTTTATACTATTTAGACATTATAATAGAGTCGTAAATTTGAAGATCAGAATAGAACTGGATACTCTATCCAAGGGAAAATCAGATATTTATAAAGGCACAATGGATTGTAAATATGTAGAATTCGGACGAAAACAAGTTTAGATTAAGTTCCATACAAACCAGACATATTGGCGTCATTACCAAAGGGAAGGAGGCTAATTAAATATACTATCATCTATAATATAAACCCAGTTCATGTTACTTCCCTATGAGGTATCTACAAAAGAAATGACATCGTGCGGAAAAATCACAGGCCACTACCAAAAAGTTCACTCTCCTAGTTTTATTTTCCAGTCTTTCTCAGTAGCGCTTTCGATTCGGTCAATTCCCTTCCTACCGAAAAGATGCAAGGGGTAGCCACTTTCTTTGCTTGAGTCGAACTGGCCTATATCACTTGATGGCACTTGTTTAGGGTTAATCATTTATCTACATAGGGATTATCTCACGACAAAGCTACGACTCCTTAATCGTCCTTCATCTTCTCTGTTTGTCCGCTACTGCAATAACCACTTGCTAAGAAGATGGGTGTAAACAAGACAACTACCCAGAGAGCAGTGCACCAAGACTTGGGCTACGATCTGTACGTACTGATGAGGCGCCTAATTCTCAAGAAGGCTACCAAGAAAAGCTGTAAATTGAAGGCACAAACATTCATCACGTACTGTAGCACGATGGTGCCAGCCTTCTTCGTTTCTTCTGCGAGGAGAAAATTTTGTGCACGATCGGCAGAATGATAGCTGGCTGTGCGAAGACCCATTGGAATTGCCTACGGCCATGCATAGTAAATTCCAGCCTCTTTGATAGTTTTGGGCGTCGTCAGCAACGATATCCACGTAATGTCTCCTCGAAGTCAATGCGGATGTTAGCATTGAGCTGCTGGGGACTGTAATCAAGCCTTGGATGAAACAAGTAGCTGCGGGAAGGCCTTACGTTTTCAACGGAACTCTGCTCCCACACACGAGGTAAGAAAGAGACAGACATCGTTGTGCAACAACGTCCCACACCACTGGTCCCCAGACTTGTGGCCGCCTTGCATCCCTGACTGCAACTCCTTGGATTATTTCACGTGAGGCATTGTAAAAAAGGATGTCAACAAAACTGCTCACAACACTTTAGAATATCTGAGGGCCGCCCACCATTGTGGAATTGATGTAATCTATTGACAAGGGCTCCCTAACTAGGGCATAAAACCAGTTCAGCGCCCCTTCCCCCCCTTAGAGAAGGTAGTGAACAAATATGGTGGCCATTTCAAATGATTTCGCAACTATATAGTTATATTGTGTTATGTAAGTGTACATTCACATGAGAATATATTGTTTAGGTCGGTACACATCTTGTTTTCATTTCACGTGTACAATTTGTATCGATTTACCTAAAACCATATATATATATATATATATATATATATATATATATATATATATATATATATATATATATATATATATATATATATATATATATATATATATATATATATATATTATATATATATATATATATTTTATATATATATATATATATATATATATATATATATATATATTTATATATATATATATATATATATATCATTTGTTAAATTTGTTAAATTTAACAGCCGTAGTTACGTTGTCAAAGTTTAGCTTGAGTTTCTCTCTCTAATTTCGTGAAGATCTTCCTCAAGTCGGGGAAAAGGGAATTCAAAAGAGCAGAGAGTTCCATGATTTATTTGTCCCGAGACGTCTTTCAAACGGCACTGTCATCTTCGGGGACACGAATGAATACTCCTATTATTATTATTAAAGAAAAAGAAGGTGAGGGTGAGGGACCCTTCCCCTCTCCTTGTTTTCACGCTTGGGGAAAGGAGGCAGAAGGAAAAAACGGATTCAAATTAAATATAGGTAGAGGTAGAAAAAGCACCGGGGGATCGGCTCATCTCAATAATTAAAATGTCCTCCTCGCTTTCTCATATACAATTTGGGTACTAACCCTCTTTTACTACTAATTCTTTGTTTCTTAATTAATTAATTGCTTTTCTGCTGTACTTGTTTCGTGCTTATGGATAACTACTGAAGGTGCTGCTTTTGCTGAAGGCAAGTATGACTTCAACCTATAGTCTGAACAATTCAGCTACAACACCTGGTGGAAGAGTTGCTTCGAGGCTATCTCAAATGCTGTTTCCTTGTGCATGAATGCTGTTTACCGTATTGCTGCGCAGAGTTCTTTTGAGCTATTGTAATCGATACATTTTATGTTATGAATGAAACGTAGAGCCTAGTATTGAACCCTCTGCAGTTTAATCATTTTATTCCTTGAAAAGGGGCTTACAGGAACCACTGACTAGAGCAGCTTGGATCTTATTTGTGTCGTATATAATTTTTAATTGCTAGTGGTATTAAGTTTGCGAAAATCGGTTCGACTTGTCTAGTTAGAGTTTAGCAGACTGTATTGGTGAGCTGGTATGGGTACGTGTGGCATTTTTAAGATTCTTAAGCCTAGAATGTTCACGCTTGGGGAGTAAGTCACTATCGTACCGTCCAGTCTGAGGTTCAGTTTTATATCTGCCTATTGTAAATGCGGTAAACTTTGTCTGGTTCGTCTGAATCTTCCATTTCTCCACTACAATCACCCTCAACATTATTCTCTCAGATCTGGTCTGTTTAGTCACAATCTGGCTGATGTCTTCCGCGTTGTATGTCGAGTGTCCGGGGAAGCAGCGACTTCGGAATATCTCTGGTGAGCCCATTAAGAGAGTGAGACTCAGACACCCTCCTTGGAGGTCTCCGGATAGCAAGTCAAACGTGGTCCCAGTAAGACTCTCGAATCCAAATAACGCTCTCCTTTTGGTGAGGTAGTTGTGGAGGATTTTTCCGAAATGGGGAGCTAACTCGAGTCTAGAAATCTTTTATTTTAGCCTGTCAATCCATACCTTGTCAAGGTATTTCTTCACATTCCGGCAGACCACATCCACCATGTAGCCAGAAGTAAGCCCCTTGGTCACGTGTTGGTATGTTAACGCGATTTTTCTCTCCATGCTCCTTTCTTGCGAAAGCCATGATGTTCAGCATTCTTCAGTGAGGTAGTTGATAGATGGGAGACCAGTCTGTTGTTGAGAATCCTTTCAAATACTTTGTCAACTGTCTCGAGAAACGAGATCGACCTGTAGTTTACCACTTGTTCTTTGGGCTTCCCCCATTTAGGACAAATATAATTTTTGAGGTCTTAAGACCATCTGGAAAGTATCCTACCACAAATGTTGCCGTCGAACTTTTCTTCCTCTTCGTCAGAGATTCTGAAAACGACGGTCCAGATTTCTCGGAAAAGCTCTACTTTCTCCTGTGTAGTTCTGGTGCACCTGCCGAGTTGCACTAAATTGGCTACTGTATAAGTATTGGTCAAACCTAAGTACAGATAAATTGACAGATGTCGCTCATGGGAAAAACAAGGACAAGTTTGTGTTCAAGGTGAATAGAAGCATTAGTTTAACATAAACATAGAGAAATTAACCAAGGGTGCACATGTAAAAATACGGAAGTAGTGTTCAGAATGAATAGGAGGCAGTTGGCGTAAAGGTTGCTATATTATGGTAAAAGAGGTAAGGGAACTAGAATGCAGCAGTAACGAGTCTTTAGCTGCTGGGTAGGACAGTGTCTTGGTTTAGCTGTATGTTTATTTTGTTTTTTTAAGTTAATTTCGACGGCTTCGGTCATTAACAGTCTTGCTAACTCCTTTTCGTGATGAAGTATGGTGGTATTGCCGCTAAGCATGTCTCTTGAGAGGAGGGCGAAATGTTTCTATGGGCGGAATTTTATTACGCCCTCTTGTAAATGGGCTATAAGACGTCTGGGGTGGGTGGTTGTACTTATGCCAATGTGCAATATGCCTAGAGTCGTGGTGCTCACAGTACTTGTACAGGATATTGGCTTAGTGGAGTAATTTAGTGGGAGGAAGACAGTTTCACTATGTGACTAAATTGGAAGTACGTTAGTTTTTGTAGTAGTTGATGATATTCAGTTTTGTTAGCGGATCGACTGGTGTGACGTAGCGATGAATAATTTGCTTTAGGGCCGTTTCGTTATCTTTGTAAGCAGAATTGGTAATTCCTTGATAGAACAGTTTTATTAATTTACTTCTGACTTCAATCAGCTGTCGTTAGATGAATTTCTCCATGTCTCTCTTAATTGTGATGTTAATTAAAATATGTGAGCATCCCTCGTTGACGAGGATCTTAGATATTCTGGGCAGTTCCGTGCTGACTGATGGCTAGTAACTAAAGTGGGTTAAGGTTATATTCATTAAGCTGTTTATTAGGCCTTGTATGTATCGTTCTGAGCATTCTGACTTTCTATTGAGACAGAATCAAAGGGTTTGTAGGCTTTAGTGTACACGGCCGTTTCAAAGAAACTGCCTATATTCTGGATGAGAACATACGGAAATGGGAGTTTGTTACTTTTTCGGTTTTCATAGGTAAAGGTTAAGCAGGATATATTATTGAATTCCCGCATAGCTGTTGAACAGTGTCGAAACATGGTATTGAGATGACGGCGATGTCAACGCAGGGGACGAAGGTGGCTGGCTTTAGATGGGGCTTGTTTTGAAGGGTTTATTCTTTTAGCATGCCCAATTAAAGTTGCCAAAAATAACTGCAAAAGAGAACCCATTGCATGCCAATCGTATGGATGTACATCTTGCCATCATTTGGACAAAATGGAGCTTGCTTGGTGCATATTTGAAGAATTTTCTTGATTGTCTTCACGGATATCAAGGGAGTTATGATCAGAACAATGGTGGATGCGTTTAGATATGAGGCATAT
This sequence comes from Ceratothoa steindachneri, assembly GCA_963969495.1. NCBI lineage: Eukaryota > Metazoa > Arthropoda > Malacostraca > Isopoda > Cymothoidae > Ceratothoa > Ceratothoa steindachneri. The sequence goes on from OZ018329.1 coordinate 10,480,734, forward strand.
TGTTTCATCTACAGGGACATTAGTGAAGCGTGACTCGAAGTCGAGCGATGCTGTGATAGTGAATGGTTGAGAAACATTAAGGATATCAATGAATTCTATAGTGAACGTGAGGCTGTAAGATGTATGGCGTGTATAGCGTTATGAGTGTGTTGAGTTCATTAGCGGTTTGTGTCTGTTTGATTATGGCACGGAGAGGATTTCTGGATTTGTAAGTTTTGATAGCGCCATATGCGTATCCAAGTTTAGAGTCATTTTTGACCATGAAGAGTTTACTGCTTCCGATACGGCTGTTATGAGCGCTGATAAGACAATTTAACTTTATTTTAATGTCGCTGAGGAGTTTCTAGTTATGACTTCAAATTTTGTAGTATCGATCATTAGATTTTTCATCTTGAAGAGGTAATCACTTTGGCTTATCATAATTTATAAAGAAGTCTCGTCAGCCCATCTAATAATTGTGTCTTGGGTGGATGCCATTTTTTCTGCTACTTGGCGAAGTTCGAGGGAACGAACGGACAAGAAAGCTTTCACGGTGTTTTATGGCGTCTGTACAAAGTTCAGTTGGTTGGTTTGGTCTGAAATTCACTTTGTTTATAGCCTCAAGCGAAAGTTGTTTAGGATAATCATTTCTAAATTCTTTTTGATAGTCGGTCGGGCTTGGGCATGTAATGACAGCATAATTCAAAGTTAAGGAATATATACGAGGGATCTTCAAAAGTTCGTATGACATTGAATAAAATTAAGACAAAAAGAAGTATAAATTTTCTTTTTCAACGTAATCTCTATTAAGCTCAAGACACTTTTACAAACGATGATCACATCAATTTAAACCATTTCTATAAAACTGAGGACTTTGAAAATTAAATCAAATTAAAACAGGATTTTTTTGACATCATTAACAAAAGAAACCGAATGCCATTCTGGTGTTTTTAACGTTGGGAAAAAATGTGAGATTGCGCTCCTTCAGGACTGTAATGAAGGTGAGAGATCAACTCCCATCTAAATTCTCGCAAAGTTGACTTTGGGAAAGAAGTGAAATGAGCGGGGGCGTTATCTTCTCTCAAGGTTCCGGGCGTTTCTTCGCAACACCCTTGTGAAGTTTTTTCACTACACTTTAAATTAGTAACATTGATATTTGATTGACATTCGAGAAAATCAAAAAGTAAAACACCTTGGGAATAATAGAAAAAAGAGTGGCCATTACTTTTCCTCTTGATCGTTCAGACTTTGCTTTGATGGTCCGTCTTCCACCTCTTGGTAACTTTGGTATACTCTGCTCGTTGTCTTTCCAATCATATTGATTTCTCCAAGTGTCATCCTTGGTTACTCTTCTTTGCAAAGAATCATCGCGATCTTCATCCCACTTGTTCAAAATTTGCGCAACAACTTTGGCACCCATCGAGCACAAAGATTATTGAGCTTCAGTACAAACTGAACCTTCCTATATGTTCGACAGTGTGCATGCTATCATGTTCAGCGTTAATCGATGGTCCTCCTCAGTTAATACCCAACCACTATTGATTTTTTCTTCCCTTACTGATGTTGACGGTCTGCGATGCGAATGTCGTCTTGAACCTACTGTTTTCTCTCCGCAATACGATGAATTCATTCATAAACAGTAGGCTTTTGGGAGACACTATCTCCATGAAGATTTATCAATGCATTAATAATCTCACTCTTCCACCAACCAAGTTGGAGCCAAAATTTGAATTTTTCTTTCCTTGCTTAAACTTTGATGGAATCTATGATATCATTGTGGGGCCCAAATTTAAACGCTGTCATGTTATTCACAATGAGGCAAGGTAATTTATGTGCCCACCTTCTTGTAGTATTCGTTTTCTTTGAACTTTTTAAAGACCTCGTATATATATATATATATATATATATATATATATATATATATATATATATATATTATGCAAGCATCTATTGCATAATTAACAGAGAAAATGCAATATTTTGCTACTGGAAAAGAAAAAAGAACGTCAAAGGAATAAAATTCCAAAATGTGGAAGCAATTTTTTGCGAAAATTTAATTAATTATGCCAAGAGCTTCCTACTCTCTGCTTCCCGTCGCATTTAAATACTTGGATTAAATTTGTAAAATAAAGGCTATTCACTTGTTTCTACTATAGGCTATTTATTTCTTCCATGATAAATAATATATAGTTTCGCTTAATTTAATTATTAACTATAGACAAAGAACAACTGTTTCCTACACTTTTGGCATAGAGCAATAAATCATGGCTCTGGAGAGAGAATGTTAACTTGAGTAAGCGTTCAATGTTCAGCGACCCACGGTCTAAGAATTGGATAGCAAACGAACGAAAATTATTATCATTAAATAATCAAATGTATTAACGAATAGATACTTGAAAAAATCAATCAAATGGCAGAAAATGCACCCATAAATGGAAAGTCAGGAAATAATTTATGTGGTGTAGCAGGACTATAAATTCAATTGAATATGTATATTGTTTGGAAATTTCATGATAATTCTTTTTCACAAATTGACGATGCTTGAAAAAAAACAGAAAGAGGGGATTAATCAGTTTACCAAAGGATGCATACCTTAAACGAATAAGCTGTTAATTGATCATTTATATGGTGCATATTTTAAACATTATGAGACAAGCAGGAAAGTTATTGTATTAAAAAGGCAAGAATCTTTATTTTCTTTCTTACTGTTGAACAAAATAGTGGATTTAATATCTTTAAGTTTAGAGGCAAACAAGTTTCACCAAGGAGCTTATAATTAAATTACCAACAACATTTTCACTTTGGTAGTAGCCATAAAATATTACTAGCCAAATGTTTTGACAGATTCGCAGTTACACTTCTTATCTATTACTCACTTAGAATAATTACATAATTGTTGCAATTTCTTGTTTCTATGATAACTGTCACAACAATTGATAAGATATCTTCAAGTTTCACGAGTCTTACATATTAATAAGAGTTATTCACAAACCAAATATTTGCTCCGGTGCCACTTTTTCATTAAGAATTCAGCGATTCTCTGTGACCGACAGGCTGTCAACTTCAAGAGCGAGTTCATGGCGACAGCGTTCTATTTCTGGGTTAATAACAGCCTGAGGTGTGTGTGGAAGAAGGTTTAGGAGGTTTTGTGACATTTTTACAGATTCTTGATTGATATATGAATTTTCTTAGTACGGTCTCAAAATTTGCTTTGCGAACGCATTTAAGCCTGCTGTAAAGAATCAGTGGATGAGAACAGAAAGACGATAGGTCAAGCCTCAGATTAGGAACAAATCAAATCAATTGTAGCCTAATCAACCTGGTTCTAACCTTATATTAAACCATATCGTGTACTTTTGGCTAGTGCTAATATTTCATTTTCCTTCACAAATTATGAAACTACATTTTCTCTATTTAAATATTTTAATGGAGGAAGCCTCGCCAAAGCCCAATGAAATTATGAGAAAAACTTGTCTAAAACAATCAATTCAAGAAGAAAATAACAAACAGAGATCAATTTGGCTTCAGTTGCAAGGCAGAGGGATTAAGAATAATCCGCAGAGCTACAACAAATAATATTCATCTTACATTCCTAGATTAAAATTACAATTGAAGGACACTCGGCAGAAAATAGACACTGGTTCGTTCTCAACATCAATTTATTTTTCTCTTATCTTCTTTTGTCGGTGCTGAGTTTGAGAGTTTATCAGTTGGCTCGAGTTTCTCATTCATTTTCTGGCAATTTTCGATGTTATTTCATAAGTCTCTCAGTTTTTTCGATCCTTGTTCTCAAACGTTAACAATGTAATTACCATTCTCATCTTCACTTGCCATGAAGTGAGAATGCTCTGAATAATAGTGAGGTAGACAATTGATACAGAACCATTGCTGGGAATTCTTGTACGAATTCTCAGTTTTATTTTCAAATTAAACTGAATGCAGAGAATTATTCCATAGAGCAGCCTAGATATTTTATTTAATATAGATCTTTAAACATTATATTCAAATCCGTTAGTATCGTAATCAGGCTGTTAATCTTTTAGAGATTTCACTTTATTTTTCAGTGGAGCTCGTTATATTTCTCGTTTTGTATGAAAATTTCCTGGATTAAACCTGCTTGTTTTCCTTGTCTTAAAAAGTTTATGACCTTTGAAATATTTATAATATTCTTTCATTCCTGTTAGGATTTTTTTATATAACTTTTTTCAACCTTCATAGAGAATTTTCCGAATGGCTGCCTCATTTGGTAGGGCAATTTTGTATTTCTGATGGCAGGAAGATCAGCAAAATTTAATAAACTCTGCCTGAATCCAATTATGCTATCTGTGTTGATTGACAAACCGAGCGAATTATTTGGAATAACTATGCAAATTTGGGGTTCAGAATTGCTTCAAATTGAAATTGCTAAATTATATTCTCATAAAACATAATTCTTTGTTTGTTTAAACAACCAGGGTATATTAGTAGATCATTTAAAAATATAACACTCTTTAAGCCTGTTTATGTAGATTATGAGGCAGTTGTACTCGATTCTAGAGCCATAATGCACTATTTTACACTGCTATGTACATATTCAGGTTTGATCCCGTTTGGCCATCAGAAGTTTGGATATAAATCAAAATTATAATCAAAATTATCGGAAACAACTGAGGAAACAGTCTCAAGAATATTAGAGTAGGCGTAATATAACGATAAATAAAGATATTTTACGTAGAAAATTCATTATGACAAAACAATAGTGTTAAATATATTCATATTTTAATTTATAATCAGTAAAATTAAATAATAAACTCCACTAAACTTTCCAAATAAAGAAATATGTTAACTGGAATGGCTTTAATTCTTTTATCTACGTTCTTATTAGCCGTTTTATAATTCTGCTCTAGGGCACATGAGAACATGTTTAGTAAAGAGTTAAGGATAAGCTTTACTTCGTTCCCTGAACATTTAGAGGGAATGTAAATTCAGCCCAAATATATTTGACTCACAGTAATTCGATTGTACCACACTAGTTAGCAAAAAGAGGTCTATTTTATGAGAAGATTTATTTGGCGCGGAATTCAAATGTTCTCTTTTAATTAAAGTTTAATCGATAAGCTTTTATATAAACACTTCTAAGCTGTGGATTATAAATTCCAGAAATCTCAACCAACATAACTACATTTATTATTCAAATATCATGTGAATCGCTCAAGAAAGCTTGCATTAATAATACTTCTGACGCTATAATTGTTAAAACAGCATTAATAAATACATTCGTTATCATAGATTTTCTCTTCCATTTTTATTTAGCATGTTTAAAAATGCTCGAGAAAAGTAAATTGAGTCTCTTCACATTCCATCACCAATAGTGTGATTTTCTGCGTTTTTCCTTCTTATACTTTATCATCATCTTCGCATTTTTCATCATCGGTCTTTGGATGAGGGAATGTCAAACAATTATTTAGTACCATTTAGGACGTTTATTTAGTACCATTATTCGATGCCTTGGAGAAAGCCGTGAGTTACTCGGGAATAACTAGAGTAGGCAGGTATGAAGCGTCGTTCGTACCTCTCATTGTGGACGAGATGGGACCCCCCCGATTGTCCATAGTAATGAACATAAAGATCAGAATAAGAACCAATTGTAAGCCCGAAATTCCCAGGAGCCCTTCATCGTTAAAAGAAGGGGTAGGGGTTGTTTGGGTTGTACTGCGTGTTTTGGATACTAACCAGTTACGTTTGAACCTAAGAAGACCTCAGGAAGGTTGGCACCCGTTCCGCATCAGGGAGAGGTGGATACGAGGGTCCCCCATAGGCGATAGTAGTGCTCCATCCGAAGGTTTCCGGTGCGACGACTTGGTAAAGGGGGGGAGGGTATATCCCTCCGTGGAAGAAATTTATTGCGTATGAGAGTATAATGGGTGAAAGAGCCTCCCTTCCCCCTAGGAAACTGAATGGACGCTTTGAATGAATTGCAGGAAAGTGAAAGATAAGCAGGCATGGCATTCACTCTTTATCTACATAAGTGTAGTGCCTTGATATGTTTCTCATGTAGCGCCATTTTAAGTTCCTAGATGTAGCGCCATGTTTTGTTTCTAAATGTCTTGTCATGTTAAGTTCCTAGATGTAGCTCCATGTTATGTTCTTACATGCAGTGCCGTGTAATGTCCCTAAATGCTCGCCATGTTAGGTTCCTAGATATAGCGCCATGTTATGTTCTTACATGCAGGGCCATGTTATGTCCCTAAATGCTCGCCAAGTTAGCTTCCTAGATGTAGTGCCATGTTATGTTCTTACATGCAGCGTTATGTTATGTTCCTACATGTAGCACCATGTTATGTCTCTACATTAAGCGATATGTTAACTTTGAAAGCAACTTTAATGAGCATGAATTAATTTGCCAAATGAAACGAACATTCACCAGTGAAGTTAAAATTCTGCTCGCCATAACCTGTTGTTAGAGACTCCAATTTTATCTTTGTTGAAACATTTTTAAGAAAATCAATTTTAAATTTGAGTTCACAGCTAATTTAAGATGATAAATTGACTAATGAAAACCTGTCGAGGCAATGATTCAATACAAATTTATAATATTCTTTTATGGTGAAACTTCCTCTATTTAATATTTCCTTCTTTTCTGGTAGTTTAAATGTTTCTTTCAGAAGCAATTACACATCCTTAGGAAAATATTGAGAATGTATGAAGTTTTGCATTTTCCGTTGATTGGAGAGTTGATGAAGCAAAGCGTTTACTGGTCCTATAGGACGAAAAAACAGTCTTTATAATACGTCTATGAATTTCAGCAATAGATTGCTTCAGGAGATACGGAATTTAACTTAGGCAAATATCATCCTGGCTTTCGAAATTCACTAAAGCGCATCCTGTTGGATTCCTAATGGAAAAAGTGTACGATACTTCATAAGAGTATTCTCATCCATTATTCTCATAATATTTCACACCTCCTGTAAACACTCGCTTTCACAACATCAGTTACACCTTTGCCCATACTATATATTTAGGGTATCTACCCTTCATATGCCCTACATCCCACTGAAATTGTCCATTTGCATTGCTATCACACTCGATATCTCCTTTTCCTTAACTCCACTATCAACAATGGTAATAGCACCACACTCAAGCATCCATTATTCACAGCACAATATGACCGGCGTTGTTGCGCTTCATCATTCAATATGAATGAGTG